>RCWM02000058.1:2142500-3342500 GCA_003667255.2 Euschistus heros | reverse complement strand
TAAGCGAGATCGAAGCAGGTAGTTCGTCGTTTAGAAGAAAAGGAAAAGGGGGGGAAAAAAAAACCTGTTAAGCAATTTTCTAAACTATTCGCGAGGTAATTTGACCTTAAGAGCCAAAATTACGGCAAGCAACCCCTCAGTTAAGAGGGTTGTCTATTGCCTGACAAGCTGTGAAGTCAAGGTTATCCAGGATATTAGAAATAACGAACTGTGGGAACTATTCTACTTTGTTTCCCCCTTTATTAAGAAATATATTTCTGGTAAATATCTAGAAATTTGCACTATTATTGAATAATTCGTGTTTTCCATAGACGAAAAAAATATTATCGTGGTCTATAAAAAAAAGAAAGAAAAGGAAATGGAATAATTATTTGAATAATCACATGCTACGATATTGTAGAATCGATACAGTAAACTAGGGATTGGAATCGAAAAAAAATATCAATATTTTTTTTTTTTAGATGGGATATCATTAAATATTCCAATGACGTTGCAATGATATTCCCGTTTATCTTTTTAGATTATTTAGGTAACAACATAGAAATCGCCATCAAATTCGTCAACCCTACACCACTATTGCTTAATTTAACTAGGAACACAATTATTTCAAATGTTTAAAATTTAAAAAACGTTTATTATAAATTACATGGAATATGTCAAAAATGTAACTCCAATATTTTGTCATCAGTGGAATGTAGGAAAAATGGCTCTCCCAAAATGTTTCTACTTTATTTATTTCTTGTGGGTGAGATGGTTCGCCCAACTCAATATAATAAATGCTATGTTGGCACTGAAGTGGAAACAGTAGCAAATCATCTCCTAGCTAACAAAAAAATTGGAAACGTAGCATTACAAACATTTAACATAAAAAAACATTGCCTTATTTAAACCAAATTTTGTTGATTTCATCTCATTGGATTTTAATTTCTACCATAAAAGTATATGACAGTGTGGCAAACCTCCTTTCTGCAACTCAACATCGTATGTATAAATAGTTTTATATATATTTATAAATATATTATAAACCTTTTTAGAACTATAAATATGGTGAAATTAAAATTTGATACAGATGGTTTCAGAAATTTTACCATACTAAACACTATTGCAGAATTGCGTTCACCCCATATCGATTGATTTTCAAACTTCGCTGGCATCCCATGTCTCGTCACATATTTAAATATTTTTTAATAGTTTATTTGAATTTTATTATCTATTTCAAGATCTATATAACGCGGTATTTTTTGTAACCTTTCATGTAGAATGTCACCTATCGGTCAATTTTCAAACTGTTATCCACATATTATCGCTTTTTTAAATAGCAAATTTACTGAAAATCATAAATTCTATTATTGTTAAACGTTCCTGGAACTATATACTTCATGTGGTCTAAATTTGGCACAGATTGATTCAGTAGTTTTCGTGGTTAGTGATTAAAAACAAAAAATAGCTTGTCCTTTTATATTAAAGTGTAGATATAGATAGATATATGGATGCATGTTGTATATATCGTAAAACTAAGCAAAACCGAGCAAATCTCTATAGGACTTTTTGTCTTAGTTTTTCGGTCCCCTATAAGTTCCTGAAGTTTTGCCATTTAAATTCGGGACACCCTGTATATTATTAATGGTAAATTTAAGGGGAGGATGTACTGGTACCGCGCATCCCAATGATACGCCAACTTAAACTTAGACCAAAGAAATGGTGTGGTCCAGAATAGATACATATATATATATATATATATATATATATATATATATATATATATATATATATATATATATATATATATATTACTTACAAAATTTTTTTTAATAGTTCATTAACGGGCATTGTAAGCCGTGGTTCAGTACGGTCTTATTCGTTTTCATGATTCTATAAAAGAGGTAAAGCTAAATAAATCAAGCGGCAGCTACCGGAACTGTGTCTCAGAATTAGGGGCGGAGCCCACAACCTCATTACAGTCAAGTTATGAGTAAACGTACTTAGTAAATTTCTATAATCATAGCACAGCTATCCACTCTACACGGGTTTGGCCAGCCTGCGCCGCCGCTGCGAGTGGTGTCTTCTTAAACTTAAATAGTTATGGAACCTAAAAGAAAACGAGTTGTATTAACTGTGTCCGAAAAACTGTCCATTGTAGAACCTCTTAGAAAGCGCGAAAATAGGAAAAAAATTGGCGGTCGAGTTCTGTGTCGGAACATCCACGATTTCCGACATGCTAACTAGACTTTGTTGTTACATAAATATAATTTTATAAATACTCGCACTTTTTAATTATTCAATAAAGTACATGGTTAAAATATGATAAATATTTGAATACCCTAATTCAATGGTATATCTGATTTTCCGGATTTTCGGGTATCCGGATCAGTTTCGGCCCCAATAAATTCAGTTTATCATAGGGAGAAGTGGGATTTAATCAAACAACGTTGTTACCCCAGAAACTTATTTCTTCACAAAGAAATTCGATTTGAATATTATACATATTAAAATTGAATATTATATATATTACATTATTAAAATGATGTAATGAGCTTATAATTTATGTCTTATGATACCAAAACCACAAGCATCATTAAAACAAAAATCTTTGGGCGTCAACTTGGTCCCGGTCAGCATTTATCGGTCGGTGAGTAATAGCCATTGCTCAATTTGCCCCAGGGTTCACACTGCCCCGCCCTACCCTACTTTTGTCAGAGTACTCTCAATAACCGATAACTTGGAGCACGGAAACGGGTTGCAGATACAGAAGGAACGCAGTGTAGATAACAACTACTGTATCTGTTATGCATAACTACAATGCGTAACTGAACTATTGTGTGATAATTTGATGATATATCTCATTACTCAACGCTCATATTTCACAGAAGAAGGGAACCCACCAGAGCAGATCATACAGATGTTGACGAATAGTTAACACGGGAGGTGTTAATCTGGCGAAGATGATGTTTGTTCTTTAACGCACCGAGTACCAACTAAGGACCGTGACCGGTTGAGCTCAGTGTAACCCGCTCAGCTACTGGAACTCTGGCGATCAGTTCCCCTTCTAGTATAATAGCATTTGTAGGCTCCTCATTTATTGTTATAAAATATTTAATGAGCATTTTATTTTATTTTTTATTTAGATCTTTTTATTGAGAAAATCAGCCTCAAAGAGAGCAATAAGTAATACAGATGGTTTTATGGATCTATTTAAACAAGCAAATAAAGAACCTCATAATATATATACAGTAAGTAAAGTGAATATATGAGGTGACTAAAAAACAATAAAATAGATTGAATTAAAAAAAGAAATAAAATAAAACAATAATAATCGAAAAAACATAAATAGGATTAAATTATAAATTAAAAACACAGTTTTTATTTACAATATACACTCTCCTAGTGGTTCCCCCAACCAGCCTTGTCACTCTAAATACGGAGGGACAAGCAAGGTTTAGTTCTATTAGATGTAGCAATTCATTAGTTTATTACATTAAAAAAAAAAAAAAATCATTAGAAATATTTTTGAAATAAAATATCGTCGGAAAATATATTATTTTCCCAATCATAAACTCTGATCTTCGCTTTTTCTCCTTTTTCTTATATGACATTTTATGCTTATTTTGAAAATATCATCATAAAATATGATAAATGATATTAAGTATGATTTGTTTTTGTTTTTTTACAATTTATTGATATTTACAACTGTATACATTATATACAACAAGAAAATTTGAGGAAAATGATTACAATCATTAGAATGTAATGATTACGTGCTACTAAAACCAGTCACTAGTAGCAATTCAATAAAAGTTCTACATTGGAAAGTTTCTTGGCCTCGGAGTATTATCGGGAATCGAACGTGAGGCAAGCTGGGAAGCTAGTGGATTCGAGTGGGTATCGAGTTTGTTTGTGACAAAATAAGGAGCATTAATAATTTTACGAAAGATTTCGGATTGTGATTAAGATTGGATAAAAGAAAAATTAAAAGGTTTAGTGACGCCCCAAACCTCACCTCCGTATGTCTAAATGGATCTAATTACTGTCATGTAAATTAGTCTTTTTTACTAGCGAATGTTTCAATAGTTGGAAACGAAGAACAGTTTATTTTTTTTTAATCAGTAATTTAAAACTGCGGATTAAATTATTTATATTTTCCACGTTAATTTTTTTTATTTAAACTAAAATATTTTTTTCTGAGGCATTTGCTAAATATTTATTTCAGATATTGAAGCAATGATTTCGTTGAAAACATATTTATTATTACTTAGTTATTCATTTTCATAAACGTTCCGCCTATATTTTTTAAGTTCTTGAGACGTTTTTTGACTTACCCTTGCTTTGTATGTTTGAATGAAACTAACGTTTAAAACCACAATATCATCTCAACTTTTTTTATTTAAGATAATCATTGATTGAAATTTAATTTAATTAATTTGATTCTTAATTTGATTCTGAATTAATTCTAAACTGTAAGTTTTTCCCAGTCAGGGAGAAATTGATTTTTCTTTTACAAGATCAATATTAAGAAGAATAACATTGATACAAGTCTGCATTGAAATATTATATATATTTCAATGAGACATAATTAAGTAATATTAAATAATAAGCAGGTCTTAAAAAAGAGTGAATATTAATAATCAGATTTTTTCTAAAAATATATTATTAAGTTTTATTAAGATGGCTCAATGTATTAGCGTTGGTCTTAATGACTCCATCAGGCGGAGCTGACCAATGTGAGCGTTTAACGATACTTCTTTTTGTAATACACTGTCTTAATCGGGTCTTCAGTACACAGTTTGTTCAGCCTTTATGTGATTTAACGATAATAATTTAGTATTTACAGCTTGGCCGTATTCTTATTTAATGGCTTGTAATTACCGCGATTGATATATAGAACTATAACCTAATAGGGGGCCTGCTACAAGACATGTATTCATTCTAATTGTTTTGACAATGTGTTATTTATTAAAAGCAATTATTTAAGGTTAACAATTTATATCAAAATAAAATGTGTGTAAACCTACACGAAAGGGAAGAAGGTCAATATGGTATTTAAATATTCTGTAGAGATGGGCCGACTAATCGACTGTTTTTGTAGTCGGCAGAAAGCGCCGACTAGTCGGTCATTTTATTTATTTGTATTTCTACGACAAAGATATAATGATTGAAATTAAAACTTGGCACTAATACATTATAATTTTGATTTTAGATTCATTTTTACAGTTTTTTTATTTAATCCCACATGGATGTTGGTCGCTTGGATTTATTTAAACATATATGTGTGTATATATATATATATATATATATATATATATATATATATATATATATATATATATATATATATATATATATATATATATATATATAGCTATCTCGAGAGATGTTCAGTCGGCTTTGGAACCGACCGGTTAGGAGCCGAAATATCTTGGACCACCCAAGGTAAAATTGAGTTTGTTTCACAGAGCTATTTTTTACTTCTATCCCTTTACTCACAATTCACTTTGAGTTATTACCAAATAGAATTAACTGTACACCCCCTCTAATGGGTTAATCTATTTTCCAATTTTCGTTTGATCTCACATTCGTAACCTATCAGTTCCGAAGATAGCTTTCTGGGCAGGTTAGAGGTGTTCTCTTCTTATTATCTTCTTATTGTATTCTTTACTGACATAATGAATTGTACAAAGTTGTTGGATGGTCATAAATAGCTGTTCAGAAACGTTCCCAATAAATATAAACTGACGATTGATAAGAATACCATTCGATAGAGCGTTTTAATAATAACGAAAAATATAATTTTAGAACCTGATATTCTTCTATGCATAATAGGAATAGTTTGTTTATTGATTTGGTGATTCAACTCTGAAGGACTAATCAGAGTAAATAACCATTTAGGTTTGATTATTTCCAGGACTATCTATTTATTTATTTATAATATTATCTATTATGACTATCTATTGAAATCTTTTTTTAAATTTCTTGAGTAATTATTCTCAGTATCAGCAAGTATATTTCCACAAGATTCGTGGTATTAAATGTAGTTTTTTCTCTAACCAAGAAAACGTTGTGAAGTGGGTAGGGATTCACAGACTACTGAAATGTTTTTCATTATTTTTTTTAATAATTTTTCTATATCGTTCTAATCCAGCTAAACATTTTCAATCCCAACCCTGTTACTTTTTTTTTTTTAATTTAATATTTTACGAATAATAACATTTATTAAACAAAATCTTGCTAAAGTTATTCAGCCCCTTCCAGAATATAACACTGACATTCAATTTGAGACCACCATTGATGAAAATCTCAATTTCTCACTTACTAGGAAAATAAATGAATCATTGATATGTCTATCTACAATCTACAGCCATTTCCTGTTGGCATATCAGAAATAAAAAGATCAAATTACTTAAATTAACAACCAATGCTTACAAAATTAAGGAAAACGAGACTTTTTCAACCCAATAAGGCTGCTAAACGGTAGGTTCTATCGACAAATGTCATATAACAAAAAATATTTTCCGATAAATTTATGATAAGGTTCTGGCGTCAAATTTTTCGATCCGAGAAACAACAGAGCTAGAGCGTGTCCTTGTTAAAAAAACTTTAAAGCAAAAAATGTATATACCCACAGCTGATAGACATATGCATGTCATTGTTTTAGGTGCATTATGTCTTAGAAAATAGTCTTATTTTCTGTGATTACTTTTCCCCTGGAGAATTTAGTACTGTATTTGAGTTTTCGTCAAGATATTTAAGAATTTTGTTCTCACATTATCTGCTAGAAAGGAACATAATTATCGAGTAATACCCCGATAAAACCCCAGGTTCCATAGGGTAAGAAGGTGAGTTGAAAACATCAGCTCTTTGGTAATATTCAATTGTTTTTATTTAAAAAAAAAAAAAAAATGAAGCATTAAAATTATTTTTGCTAGAAAAAAAAATACAGAGACATTATGGACATTTCTATCATTCATAAGTTGGATACTTAAGATTAATATTCTCATAATTAAAAATGGTGTGTAATGTGCTAATACATTAACTCGAAAATTGCCGGGGTTTACTATTAAATGGTTTTTATATTCAATTTTTTTTCATCAAAAAATACATACTTTCATCTTCATACAAAGTAGAAAAGGGAGCTAATAAAACAGGAATGCGTTGAGGGCTTCATAAAATCAGCAGGCAAAAGATGGAAAACATTTCTTAACTGCCGTGATTATCATGATAAAAAAATATAAATTAAAGCAAATTATAAACGATCTGGTTTTTTTGTTTAATTTATTTTTATATGTGGTACTTATGATGTTTAATCTCATTTAAGATTTATTGAAAAGTAACACGAATAACTTTAGTAATAAAATTTAATTAGTATAAGCAATAAATAGTAGTTTATGGAGAGATAGAGGTATTGACTGACCTTTGCAATGACATACCCGAAGCCAGCTGCTGCTTATCTGAACCTTGTTCTTCCTGTCGGCAATTTATTACTGCTTTTGCAAGTGGGATCTTGCATGCATTCCCAACTAGTTCTGGCACGCCCAGCCAACTCCTCTGCCAGCAGTCCATCATCGGCCAAGTTCACCTATAATATATTAAAAAAAAATAAAATAAATGAAATTAATGTAAACTGAAATAAACCAATTATTTCAAAAATTATAGTTCCAGTAAGCAATCGAATAAAGTATGCAGTTTTTTTTTTTTAATAAAATGATGCGCAGTGGAATTATTTCTGAAAATTAATAAATTCAAAAGAGATCTTCTGGGGTGGCGATTTAGTTAAATTATTGTCCACTTTCAAAGGCAATTGAATGGGTCACTTGAACAACGGCCTAACACAAATATGCGAATTTTTTTCAAGAGAGCCTAAATTGTGCTGAACGTTTGGAGTGATTTCTTTATTAATTAGAAAATAGTGTAGTCGCGTTTTTTGAGTTTACCGTTATTTAAGTGTTTTTTCTCACCGGACGACAGCCTCGTTTTACTGACGGGAGCCAAGGCAATAAACGGCGTCTTAGTCTTATTTTAAAATACTAATGTGACAATAACGAATCAATTGCTTGATCACTTGAAGAATAGCCACAATCTACAATCCAATTCATTTACCTGGAATTAAAAAAATCGCTAAAAAAAAAAAATCTTTTACTATCAAATCCTTAGATTATTGATCACATATAATTCAATGATAAAAAATAAATAAATAAATAATCCTTACATTAGAAAGATTTCAATAACAGAAAATGTCTATTCCTAAATACAGAGATCATCTTTCAGTACACACTGTAGATAGGAGGATTTACTCATGTTTCTCTGGATGTTATTTTAAAAGTTGAATTGTATTGATAAAAAAAAGTTGTTCATCGCCTTCTCAATCTACGCCTTCTCTACTAATATTACTATGGGAAGGAAGAAGGATGGAGAGGACGTTCTACTAGTAAACGAATCTTCATTATCAATTCCTCGTGAAGAATGGTTTGCTTGGTTCCAGAATATCTTCAATATCTTCAATATCTTGAAGGCAGAACTCGATGTTTTTCAGACAATCAAGAGATCGTAAGGTGGCAGATAAAATTTCAGTATTTGAACAAAAGAATGTTGGTATGACTTCTGCAGACGTAAACTTTTTTATTTACATATCTATGTAATAATGTTATTTGCATAATGTATGTTACTGTTATTGCATAATAATTTAATTTTGCAATTAGATTGAGATATGTATTAACTCAATTGTACTACGTTATTTTTTCTTAAGTATTTGCCTTACTATTTAAACCGATCCTTTCTCGGTTCCAACCGACGCTTCATAAATTCTCGATACTGTTTATTTTTTCAAGAATCAGAGGAATCGAGAATCGACACATCATTTATTTAAATAAAAACGGAGTTTACTGGCAAAAAAAAAATTATTCAGAAGAAGTATGCTCAATCAGAGAGTTAACAACTGAAAAGCCTACCCAATGAAGATCCCCAGAGAGACGCCCTGAAAGATTTTGATTGAGGCTGATCAGTGAGCTATGAAGGAAGTGTAATTGACAGAGCCGGGATGAGGGATGTACCCTCCGCCCAGGACCAATAAATCACTCTTCTCTCGGCTATTTGTTAGCCTTTTTCTATCTCTCCGTTTCATCTTTTCATTTCTGCATTTTTCACTTCTTCAATCTTTCACGTCTTTCTTCACCTCGGCGTTTCTATCGAATATTAATCGCTGTTTTCACAATGATTCCGCACAATTGAGTGTCATTAACTGAAGGCTTTCAAACAATTTTTCAGTAACCGCATTGCAAGAGCCTTTACGCAGATGAATTAGGACATATTTTAAACTCATAAATGAAATAGTTATTTGAAACATTCCAATAGCAAATAATTAAATAGCTTAATAGCAACTATTATAGCAACTCCAGTGAGCTGGGATATGTATATAGTCTATAAATCATATTTTTATAAAACCTCCTGCTACGTCCTGCTGGAAGTTTGTTAGTTCAGGTTTGATTTTTTGGACTTATTACACCGCTTCTACATTGTACAAACAAACATTTTCCAATTAATTATTTATTATTCATGTCTCATTTAAAACATTTAGAATTGGTGAATTATTTTCATATTTTTTTACCTGCAAACAGGATGGTTGAAACGAAACCGTGGTCTTTATTGATAATAATTTTTATTTTAAATTCATCCTAGCAGCTTGTTATTTAATCCAGAAATATAATGATAATCAATGATCCTTTTTTATGATAATCAATCATTGATCTTGAAGAAAGAAGATAGATTATGAAATTTAAAAAAAAAAAAAAAAAAATAGCTTCTGCAGTATTGAATTTACTAACCTATTATTATTTTAAATCACAGTTTCATTTTTGTGTTATTATTAAAAAACATTAATTCTTAATTGAAATGTAAAATAAAAGTAAAAACTCTTCATTTACAGTCCTGCTCTTTCTGATGACATTCGATTTATAGTTGGTTCAATTATGTATATATTTTATCTGTATGTAACTTCGGAGAACTGTCGTTTACTGAAAGGAAAGTTATGGTACATTTTAACTAGATTTTGAAAATCTCATTTATTTTTTAACAACTACATTTAAATTTTGAAAAATGTCAATGAATTCTAAATACAAATTTTATATAATTATTTACTTTTGAGTATTCTTTTTATATTTGGAAAAATATTTAAGTCAAAAATTACAATTTCAATATCTTTGTTCCTAAAATATGCTACCTGACAAAAGCAGATTGAACAACTCCATGTTCAGTATCATTGTACGACCACGTTTTCTTGGCCAAAAGGACAAAACCGGTGACAAAAAAAAGTTCTTTAGTTACCTCTGACAAAGGTAAGATGTCACTTTGGAAAGTAATGAGTAGATACTTGTCACTTGTGAAAAAGGTCCATGAAGTTAAGCGGCACAGTCCTTCCAAGAAAAAACGTTTCTCTTTTTATGTGTTTAACTTTTAGAATTCTAAATGTGTTTTGAGAATGTTTTGTTGAGAAGATAAAATTGTAATTAATTCCAACGCTATAAAGATACATATTTTATTCTAAATGAAACAATGCTTAAACGTTTTAAAGTTCCAGGGCCAAATCCCTAATTTTCAGTTCGATGTTCCTCGTTCTCCGGCAATTCCAGCGAGATACGGATAATTACATGTTATTAATTCCTTGAAGCTAATTCTCAGATGATTTCTCCCTTAAACATAGATATGGCCCGGTTTGAGCGTGATGAACAAGTACCACTAAACCACCGGGTTCCTGAACTGTTTTTGAAAAAAAAGTTGTGATGTAAACGTTTTTCGAAAAAAGCTGCGTACTAGCCGAAGCTGGCGCCAAAAGGGTGTTGAACTGACAATAAAAGTTACAGCTGTTATAGCCCTTTGTTCCGCTCTTAGCTTCACTCAATTTTTTTATAAAGGATTATAAAAGAGATTAAAAAATATATGCATATGGCAAAAGTAAATACCATTTACCATTACTTTATTCCAAACTGAAAATGCTAAACCCAATAATGGAGGGTTGAGTTGTAGACATAACATAAAGGTTATTCTCGGTTTAGTTGATCCTTATTATATATTATTGTTTATAAACACATACTTAATGTATGTAGCCTTAGGTCCATTTTTAATGAAACACTAGATTGTATATATTTTTCAGTGAAAACTCATATATAAATCCTAAACAGTAAAAAAACAAAAAAAAAACAAAAAAAAAAAACAAAAAAAAAAACGCTTCTCCTTTATAAGATTTGACAAAAATCGTGAAAAAACGATATAAAAACTTTGAGACTATTTTTCTCTTCACGAAATATTTCGTTGATACATGTGGTCCTCCTCGTTATCACGGCAAAACAAGGATAAGGTCACTAAGCATCACTTCTTCAATTCAGTTTATATTATATAGTTTTCTTATTTTCGGGCACTAAAATCGATTCATTGAAAGTTTATCACTTCAGATGCATTCATTTTTATGCAATGTATGTCGGATTAAGTTAGCCATTTATGATGATTTCATTGTATTTTATATCATTCTCCTTAAAGCTTTCACATTCTTTATTATAACAGAGATGTTAAAACAATTTGGTTGTATTAATTTGTACTCAACTGAGTTTATTATGAAGTAGAATATTTTCTCAGTAAAATTACCCTTCAATGAGCCCAAGTGGTTCCCTTAGCTGATCGCTACGTAAGGAGTGAGGTACGATAACACACTGACCCTTGGAGAATTATCCAGGATGACGGGGGCTGTGGAGAGCGGGGCTAGGCGGCGAACGTTTTTTGCCTCCACCCTCGGCCATGTCATCTTTATAAATAATTCAGGATCCGGTGAGGAGAGGAGGGCGGAGGACCCGGTGAAAAAGAATGGAACAGGATTCCGACGGGGGGATTATAGATCCCGTCCCTCCGTTTGTCTTAGCGGCATCACAACAAGTTTTTCTCTCCTCATTTGACCGGTTCTAGAGCCCGCCTTCGGTGGAGACCCTTCTTTTTGACAAATACCGTCTTAAAAACATTTAATGCCAATTATTGTCCGTGTTTGCTTAGGCTGCCCCGCTCGTTCTAAGAACACCCTTTCCATCTCGCGAGAAAAAAAAACTATGGATCTCAAATGGACATTTGGGAACATAATATTCTTCTCCAGTATCAAACATATATTCATTTTCATATTAAAATATGCTTATATTTAATTAATATCTGTATGATATATATTTTCTTCGATTTCCTCTACTACTTAATTAGTTCCCAATTCCATTTTTTCATTCTAAGTCTTAAAATTAGTTACCTAATATGGTGATTTTTAGATCTGAAAGAGCAATATCCAATGAAGCTCATTCGAATAATGATTAGATCTACACTTTGCACAATCTTTCCTTACATTTTAATATATATATATATATGATGGCAATCATAATAAAATATTTTAATGTATTTTTTCTGTTTCAGACGGGAGATGCGGTGGTACGGCGAAGACGAGCCATGATCCTTGTTCTCCTACTAGTAGGGGCGGCGGCGGCGGAGTACGGGGCCCAGATGCAATCTCGGGCGGTGGAGACCCGAGTCCAGTTCGAGGTGCCAGAAGGTAGGCCCAAGGGCACGATAGTCGCGACCATCCCGACCAAACCCGGCTTCACCTACCGCTTCAACGAGCCGCCCCGAGAGTTCACACTCAACGGGACCACCGGAGAGATAAGGACTACCACCGTGCTCGACCGCGAGGCTCTCCAGAACGACCGCTTCGACCTCGTAGTTCTGTCCAGTCAACCTACCTACCCCATCGAGGTTAGAATAGTTGTAGTCGACATCAACGACAATTCGCCCGAATTCCCAGAACCGAGTATAGCAGTATCCTTCTCTGAGAGTTCTGTAGCAGGTACGAGAGTACTACTCGACTCCGCCACTGACCTCGACTCAGGGCAAAATGGCGTTTCTGACGATTATAGAATAGTAGCAGGTAATGTAAAGGACAAATTCCGGCTCGAAGTTACAGCCAATCCCAGCGGGGAAACAAGTTACCTTCATTTACAAACTACGGGGGATTTGGATCGAGAGGAAAGATCGCATTACCAACTTAATATTTCGGCTAGAGATGGAGGAACTCCAACTCGTTATGGATACCTTCAAGTGAACGTTACGATATTAGATGTAAATGATAACCCACCAATATTCGATCATAGTGACTATAATGTTTCTCTAAATGAAAGTGTAGTTCCCGGAACAAGAGTTTTACAAGTCATGGCCACGGACAATGACATTGGAGATAATGCCAAAATTACATACTATCTTTCAGATACCGAAAGGAAATTCACGGTGGACCCGGAAACAGGTGTCATAACGACAGCTGAACCACTAGACTGTCCACAACAGAACTGCCTGCCATCGCCGAGGTTCGGAGGGGGTTGTCCAAAAAGTTGTGTGTTTACAGTGTACGCAAGGGATCATGGATCACCGCGTCAAGACGGAAGGACGTATGTGACAGTGAATCTAGTTGACGCAAACGATCATGATCCCATTATTAAATTTAGGTATTTCCATTCTGCGAAAGTCGACTACGCTACTGTTGATGAAAACGCAGTTAATGGCTCGGTGGTAGCAGCAGTGTCTGTGATGGATCCTGATGAAGGCCTTAATGGAGAAACTAGGGTAGAAATAAAAGCAGGAAACGAGCTCAATCATTTTAGTTTAGAATACAGTGAAACGTTCCACATAGTTAGGGTAAATGGAATATTAGACAGGGAACATATAAATAAATACAACCTGACAATAGTTGCAACGGATAAAGGCACTCCACCAAGAACAGCAACGGCATTCTTGATTATTCACGTAAATGATGTTAATGATCACGAGCCAGTTTTCGAAAAGACTGAATATTCGGCGATACTAAGTGAACTGGCACCTCCGGGTACATATGTTGCTGGAATTACGGCCACAGACGAAGATACCGGTGTAAATGCTCAAATTTATTACGCTTTTGTCTCAGGGAATGATCACCATTGGTTTGAAATGGATACGAATTCAGGTTTAATAACTACAAGAGCACCATTAGACAGAGAAATACAAGGAACAGTTGAACTGAAAATATCAGCTAGAGATGGAGGACCAAATCCAAAATGGGCATATACACATTTGAAAGTTATAATTTTAGACGAAAACGATGAAAGGCCTAAATTTTCTCAGGAAAAATTAAATGTGACCCTATTAGAGAGTAAACCTGCAAATACTTTAGTAGCTATGTTAACAGCTGTTGACCATGACCAAGGGACAAACGGAAGTGTCACCTATTCTATAGATCCAGATTCAGCAATGAGGTACCCAAACGTATTTAATCTCAATTCACTAACAGGAAAGCTAACAATAAATACCAAACTCGATAGGGAGTCGATATCACATTACGAAGTCCGAGTAGTCGCCAAAGATCAAGGTAATCCACCACAGTCTTCAACAGCAACTGTGTTCCTCAGAGTCCAAGATGTTAATGATAACAGCCCAGTATTCTATCCTCAAGAGTATTTCGAATTATTGAACGATAACCATCCCATTGGAACATCACTACTTCGGGTAACAGCAAGTGACAAAGACGATGGCGAAAATGCCCTTCTAAAGTTTAACATTGAATCAGGAAGTGAAGGTGTATTTCAAATTGATGAAAAAACTGGAGTGATAAGTTTAAGGCAACACGTTGGAAACTTACAACAAAGCATGTTTAAATTAAAAGTCTCGGCAAGAGACAAAGGTGAAAGGAAAGCAGTTGAGGACGCAGTCGTGGAACTAATCAGAGACACGCACGCATCCCAGCTAGAGTTTGATTATGGAACGTACACGTTTAGCATTCCAGAAGATCACGACAAGAGGGAAGCAAGAATAGGACGTAAAGTCGGTCGTGTACAAGTGAAACAGATGCAACCAGAGCTAAGGTATTCCATTGTTTTTGGTGACCAAGAAAGAAGTTTTAAAATTGATGAAAAAACAGGAGAAATATTTACTAAGAATAGAATCGATCGAGAATTATTTTCAATGTATAGTTTAACAGTTATGGCCAGAGCAGGAATAATGTATGGAAAATGCACTGTCAACATTACAGTTGTAGATGAAAATGACAATGCACCTCTATTCAAAAGACAAAAAGAACATATCTCGCTACCGGAAAACGCAGCTGTGGGTCAAGAAGTTTATCTTGCTATGGCAAGAGATAAAGATGCTGGTACAAATAGCCAAATTACATTCAGCTTGAGCTCAAATCCAGACGAAAATTTTAGGATAGTTGAAACGGGTGTTGTATATTTAAATAAACCCATTAGGGTTGAACCTGGAACGTCGCTAAGTATTGAAATCAAGGCTTCTGACTCTGGAGATCCTCCATTATCTTCGAGACATACCGTCATTGTTACAATAGAAGATGTTAACGACCATACTCCGATATTCGATCACACATCGTATGAAACATCACTTCTTGAATCAACATCAGTCAATGACAGGTTTTTTGCATTAGCAGCGAGTGATGCTGACTTGGGTAAAAACGGGCTCATATCTTATTTAATTACAGAAGGCAATTCGGAAGGAAAGTTTGGAGTTTTTCCCGATGGTTACATGTATGTTAGAAGTCCACTAGACAGAGAGAAGAAAGATTATTATTCATTAACACTAATGGCGAGAGACCACGGTAAGCCACCGAGAAGCTCAATTGTTCCAGTCGTAATCCATGTCATCGATGAGAACGATAACAGACCTGAATTTACAAATGAAACCTTTAAATTCTACATTCGTGAAAACGAACCTCCTGATTCATTTGTTGGCAAGTTGACAGCCAACGATAATGACATAGGCAGAAACGCTGAACTGACTTTCTCAATTAGTAATGCTAAGAATGACTTCGCAATTGATCCTAAAAATGGTTTCATAAAAACCCTCCATATGTTTGATAGAGAAGAGCTTTTGGAAAGAACAGGTCAAGATTTTATTACATTAGAGGCTACTGTATCTGACAATGGCATTACAAGGCTAAAAGATAAAGTAAAAGTGGACATTTATATTACTGATGTCAACGATAACCCTCCAGAATTTTTAAGGTTACCTTACAAAGTTCAAGTGTCCGAAGGATCAACAGTTGGTACCCAGTTGATCAGGGTCTTTACGACTGATGCAGATGACGGCTTAAATGGCGATGTGTTTTACACACTATCAAGTGGAAATGAGGAGGGCAGATTTAGTATAGACGAAGCAACAGGTCAGATCACTATCGCAAGGCAATTGGATCGAGAAACAATGTCCAGATATCAGCTTACAGTCGTTGCCCACGATGCTGCAATCACTGGTCGTTTAAGTGCAGTTACTACTGTTCTAGTCGATATTTTAGATGAAAATGATAATGCACCAGAATTCACTCAAACAGAATCCAATATTTTCGTCAAAGAAAATACACCTGTCAACACCAAACTGATGGAGTTTCGAGCATCTGATGCTGATTCTGGCATGAACAGTGAAGTGTTTTTCTCTATTGGAGGAGGCAACAGACGAGACACCTTCCATGTCGATGCTGCCACTGGTTCATTGTATCTTCATAAAATGCTGGATTACGAAGACTTGAACATTTATGTATTGAATATCACAGCATCGGATGGTGGTAACCCAAGACTATCAACAACTCTCCTTTTCACAGTTAATGTAGAAGACTGTAACGATAACCCTCCTGCTTTTACTAATACTGCTATAGTAAGGCAGATAGACGAGAGAATTTTAGAGAACACTCCAATAGTTACAGTTACAGCTGAAGATCCAGACTCAGGGACGAACGGAAACATAACATATTCCATTATAAAACAAGAACCAGAAGATCCAAATCATCCAGAGAGGTTACATTTTCAAATAGATCCAAGGACAGGTGTGATACGTACGCTGCTTCCTATTGATCGGGAAGAAGTGGACACATTCAGACTGACTGTAGTCGCAACTGACCAAGCGGAACCTCCATCGGCAAGACTGTCCGCGGAAAAATTGGTTACAGTCATAGTAGAAGACGTAAATGATAATGCTCCGATCTTCGTTTCAATGACAGCTGCGGTTTTACTCCCGCCGAGATCCCATGGCCAAAGAGTTACACAAGTCCTCGCAAGAGATTTAGATTCAGGAACAAATGGTCTTGTAACCTATGACTTGATTAGTGGGAATACAGACATTTTCAGAGTTGACAGAAACACTGGAGTGATATCATTGAAGCGGTCGATTCCGGACCCAGAGTCGAGGTACCAGATAGCAGTAAAAGCTACTGATGAGGCTGTTCAATCTGAGAGGAGGTCAATGGATGCCTATATTACCGTGCTGTCTGTGGATGGGGAGAGAGGTTTACATTTCGAAGGAGGTGAGCTGTCCGGGGCAGTGGCCGAGAACGAGCCGCCGGGTTACAGTATAGTGCGTGTGCGAGCCAGTGGAGGACCGGGAGAGGAGATCGAGTTCTATGTGACCAATGTGACCAGTGAAGGAAGGCAAGGCGATCGCCTCTTCGATATAGACAAATCAGGAATCCTCTCTACTGCTGCTGTTCTCGACAGGGAAACAGGGTTCGAAGAGTACCTTGTGGAGGTCTACGCCATCGTAGTCAACTCTCCCAAGCCAAGATCTGGATCGACACAGGTATGATATACTCTCATTAACATCTAGAATTAAATTGTTTATCACTGGTTTGTTATTTTCATTAATGACAATGTTTTTAATAGTTTTTAATATTTTTTTGTAGTTAAGTTTATAATTAGTAGTGGGTAGTAATTATGACATTCGTAAAAGTTATTCGGTTTATCATCAGTAGAAACTTAAGAGGTTTTTAAATGGAGAAATGGTGATGCACTGAGGTGGATATAAGCGCCTTAAAAGAGGTATTCATATTGTTTTTCGCCTCTATGTTCTAATTCGCGCAGGAGAGAAAAATATTTGCTTCAGATTTTATTGTGTTGGCGGCTACATAGAAATTATTTTTTATTTTCTTCATGGATCTGCTAACTATTGGGGTTTTAAATTTAACTATCTCGTTGCCATTTGCGTGTAATTATCTATTATACTGACACAGAGTCGCCTCGAGTGGAACACAAGTTTTTTTTTTTTTAAATCACCTGTTTATAGTTATTTGACGGTTTTCGCTCTAGTAATCATTATTAGACAATTAAAGAGAAATTAATACAAATAGTATCGAACTTGCTTTGCTGTTCTGCCAATTATGGAACAGGATTTAGAAAAAAAAAATGTCCATTACGAACATGTATAAAATATTAATATTAAAACAAAGTGGTATCGTAAAAAAAAAAATAATCTCTTATCGTTAGAGTAGTTGTTTCTAATAAAGATATATGTTTCCTAAATTACTTTGTAGAAGTCGAAGCCGATTTCAAATAATTTAAGCACGATTGTTGATGAGTATGTTTTTGATGTACGATTGAAACGGGTACAATGTTTTTTTTTCCTTCGTACATTTAAATGTTCGCAACTATTCTAATGTAGATTTATTATCTGCTAATGAACGTATTTTTTTATAAAAAATATTTTTAAGAAGTTTCACATTTTTAGAATTGACGGGGTGCAACTACTACATCTGTAGATTACAGGAAGTCATATTAAAGAAGGAAATAGATCATAAAGAATAATTTGTCAAAGAGTGTAATTAACAAGTGTCCTTATACCACGTCATTATAATAGTTAATCTTGTACCGATATTCATAAATCATCACAGTAATTTAAAATTGTAACCGTTACCGTGTATACAGCGTTATATATCCATATTACAAATTCCACAGACATGTTTATATCACCTTCGCTTAGACGATTTCTCTCCTCCTGAAAGATATATTTATTTTTATTACATCATGTCCTTTCAAGAACACTTCCGAGTGAAAAATAAAAAATACGCTGAGAAAAGAAAAAGAATAATAATGCGTAATTAAGCGTAGTGTGCTAGTCCGCGGAGGTACGTGCGAGGAATAGCCGGACTGTTGGGGAACATACGACTATAAGGACTGGTTTCCCAGGGGTGTTAAGGCGTCGCTCACGATCGTTCCTGATGACGAGGATCCGTTCCACCGTCTTACAAAGGAGACTTCACACCTGGGCGAGTACCTGGCCGGCCGGGAAGGACTTTGCCAAAGATATCCAGGTATTGTCCCGCCCGCCTTGTAATTTATAATGACCCCCTACGCTACACGTGGACCCAGGCACGGGGAAGTAACACCTTAGGGTGTGTCACTAGGATTGCTATTAGTCAGACCTTAGAACATACAACGTTGTCGAGTGACCCTCTATCATTTAAAAATTAGTTTTTAGGGCTGTACGTTACAACTTTTGTTGGTACCTTTTCAGAAGCGGGACTCCAGCACACCGGCCTATGCTAACATAATACTACACGATTTAATGCAGTGAAAAAACTAATTATAACCTACTTGAATTGCTATCAATAGGGATTTTCTTTTTAATTATTGATTTTTTCTCGTTTTATATTTTTAATGGATCTGAGTGTAACTGCAAATGGCTTTTTTAATTCTATATTCTTAGATTGGGATAGCCATAGCAAAATTGGCCAAAAGGTGGCAAGAGGAGGTAAAAGAGAACTCCTTTAAAGATAGGTGTGGGAATGATCAGACACCCCCAGTTAGCAAATTGTCACGAAGCCGCTAGCCGGTAGCAGTTGAGGGTCCTGTCTGTTTAGTACACGATCTCCTGTCCTGCTACCTCCTATTACACAATGTACCGCTTCTCTAACAGAAAACCCTGTTCCCTCTCTCTATCTTTTTCTTATTTCTGTGGTAGTTGTTCTAAAAATAAATTCTTCCTTCATTATGGTAAACGCAGCATTGATTTTTTAAATAAGTTCTTGTTTTGAAAAAGCCCACTACAACTTACCTGTAAGAGAATGTTTAAACAATTGTTTCCCACAATCCTGGATAGGAAGAGGGGGTCCAATTGAGTGGCCAGCACGGTCTCCAGACTTCACGCCGCTCGATTATTACGCCTGGGACCGTGTCAAAGATTTGGTTAATAATGAAGAATTGTTTTCAAGACAACAACTTATTCGAAATCAATGCCGCATTTACCATAATGAAGGAAGAATTTGTTTTAAGAACAACCACCACAGAAATAAAAAAAAGATATCGTGCTTGTATTAGAAATAGTGGAGATCATTTTGAGCAATACCTGTGATACTCTACAAATTAAATATATGAATAATTTAAAATTAGTTTAATTTTGTTCCCTGATTATTGTTTACAAAAATGTAGATAAAGTTTACTCTGATAAAATCGAAATTCCGAGAAAGAAAGAGAAAATATGCAGTTAAACCTATGCTATACAGAAACACAACTATTTGTTACGTTTTGCATAAAAAATTTGATTCGATTCATTATTATTGTCAGTGTGCGCTGGTGGAACCCTTTTGTTACATTATAAAAAATAAAAAAAACTAGATGTGCTGCGTACCTGCAAATGGTATTTTTTTATAGAGTATTGACTAGAGAAGTTTTTAAAACAATTTGGATTTGGCTGTTGTGCTTCCTTTTTTTTTTTTATTGAACCTAAACTTTAAGTTCATAATTTTTATTTTTGCCTTTGACAAGATTTAACGACCTCCCGTTTTTTTGGTATTTGTTTTTTGCACCATATCTTTTTTATTTTACATGGACAATATATTAGTAATTACAGCAAAAAAAAAAAAAAAAAATGGCGTTGATATATCAGTAAACAACGGAGTTATAAGGCATAAATGTTTGAATTTGGCCATTTTTACAAACAAATTCATAAAAAAAAAAAAAACCGTTAGACTTTGTATACAGGTAAGTGACCTTAAATAGGTTCAAAATGAACCTCCCTACCTGAGATAATTTTTTGGCCTCCGAACTTCCGAACACCCTGTATATATATATATATATATATATATATATATATATATATATATATATATATATATATATATATATATATATATATATATATTGTTGGTTTGAACTATTGGGTAAATAAAGGCTTAGCGAAACCGAAGGTTTCTAACTAACCACAACACACCCAACACCTATTATAGAAATTTCAAAAGCTGTCCTAAATCTCGGTCTATCTGTACCAGGTGATTATTTATTAAGGACAAAAGGGTACCCTTACAAAAACGGAGCTCCAGTCATTTCACGGGAAACTGTTTATCGATTTAAACCTTCTTCCGATTTATTTCAATGTTTTAGTCGCTATTTTTCGAGGGGTTGTAAGTTGTACTCCGAGAAACTCTAAACTTCTCTTTACTTGAACTGGAAATAAGAAAATATGGAAGTTCTGATCGATGTGTTTTATTGAATTAATAATACAACCTATCTATCTTAAGGGCAATAAGTAATACAGAAAACAATGAATCCAATCACAAAATATGTAAACTGAAAATTTCTAACTTAAATTGATATGACAAATAAAACACCAAATCCATGTAGAAATTAATCTTGTCAACTTTAGTAACACTTTTTCACATTAGGGAAGAGGAAATAAGAAAACATAAATTTATAAACAATCCATTATAAAACTCATTTTGTTAACTTCTGGTTCACCTTTTTACATTTAAGAAGACTACTTATATCAAAGTTACTCATAAAATCAGTTTATATAATTTAAGCTGATGTAAGAAGTAATTGAAACAATTTTATAGACCGTTAAAAACATTTGTAGCCGAAGAAACATGGGTTTCAAGAAATAGTAATCCGTTCAAAAAGTAGAATCCCATCCGAGACATGTCTTCTTATATCACGTATCTTTTTTTTTTTAGATTTTAAGTACCTCTGCTGGTGGTGTCCTATTATAGGGGCTGGTATGCTCTGAGGTACCGTGCATATATCCCACAGGCCAGGTAGCCTCCCTCAAACCGTCCTATAAATCTAGTCAATTCTTTTTTACCTCTTTTTTTTTTTTTTTTTTTTTTTGTCTCCTTCTATTCGTTAAAATGGGAGAATTTAACCTTCTGTTAAAACACTCTAACCGGCTGGTTCTACTTTAAACTTATCCCTTTGTCAGATGCTCAGTTCCATTTAACAACTGAATGACGAAGCACACAATGCTTATTATGCACTCGCAACATGCATCGTGACCCCCGCTCGTAACTCAAGATGGAGGCCGGCTCAATACTATAAGTCATTAGCCTTATCCAAGAGCAACTTGATAAGAGCTTCCCCATAAATTGTGCGGTGCAATCAAGGCTGCGTGCTAGGGCCGAACTCACTGCGCCCAGCGCTCAACTTGTCGTCAGTCTTAATAACTCCGCGTTGCATCCACTCCTCATTTACACTTTAATTACTTTCGATTTATGGAGGTATCGATTCATTTACATTCTTGAGTATATCATGGCAGTGTTCCATTAAAGTTTTAGTATAGTTTTAAACAGCCAGCCTCTAATATCGGAACTTGAAAAGCCATTCGTCATGGTAAGCGAACATTTATCACATTATTGCACGTGTAGTTTAGCGGTCGAATGGGGTTACCGGACACGCTGAAAAAAAAATGTAGTATATTAGATAGCCAGGTGGTGTAACTTGTTCTCCAACAAAACAGTTACATCACCTCTATTAATACAATCTAAAATAAAAAATCACATATTTATGTCAATTTGAAATTTATTATTTATGTTTTTTAACTTTTAATCTACTCCGACAGCGACTAAATATATACACTTAGTTACTTGTATGGACATACGCACTAATATAAGAGACTGGAAAAAAAAAAAAAAAAATCAATCAAAATACTTAAAATAATCACGAAATTATCTTGGCTCATTTAAAACCATTTAACTCTTCACTCAGATTTACTAGTAGCCACAGTAAACGAACATATAAATAACCTTTATAGACAATTTAACGATCGACTTCATGGACATAACACACTAATTTATGACATAGTCACGACTGACGTACCAGGAAATACAATCAGAAGGCTGAAAAGAAGCTGGATGAGAGATTTGCTCAAATAAATCCTTTTTTTTTTTTTTTATAATTTATTCAATGTTCATTTCCTAATTTTTTTAAATAGATTCTGTAGAAAATAAGATTACAAATAGCATAATTTTCATTAATGTCGCAGCACAATGTGTTCGGAGTAGACAAAGTAAATATTTATTTACCACGGTGAAAAGTATAAATAAATAAAGTAATAAATAAATTGTCGTTATAATTGTGAGAAAATTGATAGTCTTCATAAAATGTTTTTATTGTTGATCGAAAACACATAACCGTAAAACACTACTTTCTGCTAGTTAGTACAGCTTGTGCTACTGCAGAATTTCCGAAGCAGCTGCTCTGTAATATCTCAACTAGTAAACTTACGGTTCCATAAAAAGACGTCGTAGCTACTAGCATGCTACAAGTCATTGATACTATCCTACTACATCTGTATTTTGCTGTGTGAAGAAAAAATCTTAAAGGAACATTTTGTTTTTAAACTTTTCCAATACCTTTAAGAAATCTCATTTTAGTATGTAAGGAAGGCAGAGAAATAATATTTGTTATTGCATATTTGTTCTATCCGAAGTTCAATCCCATTTAATTAAAAAAATATATGGTTAAAAACGACTATCAAGTGGCATATTAAAATACTCTCAGTCAAAACTAATTGTTTTCCCAGTTAGAGTATTGAAGTAGGGTTTTTTTTTATTTTTGTTTAATTTTTTTTTTTTAATTTTAAATTTAAATTTATTTTTTTAATTTCTATTCAATGTTTCGTAGAAAACATTAACAGCCAGATGACGCGTCTTCAATCTATTAGTTGCATAAGGTTAGTTTTTAATGAATAAATTGTGAACATTTCTATTCAATAATTAAAGATTTATTTTGAAGCAGGAAAATAATTTTTAAAAAGACAGGTGTATATGGTTTGAAAAACACCATCCTTCACATGTTCCGGTTGTTATCTTTCAATAGACATCGGTGCCATCTTTGGTAAAGAACTAAAAGATTTTTTAATGATTAAATTTTGTCAGCTAAAGTATAATACACATTCCCTTGTAAGGAGGAGCCGTTAATCAAGAAGTATTAAGGCAAAATATAATGGCGGAGATATTCCAACTATTCGACTAAAAGATATTGATAAAGGAAGTCTGAGTGCAGCGGCTAATAGATTCAATCTCCCAGCTCGAGGTGGCATTCCATACCTTACCAAAACCCTAAATATGTTCCCATACGTCCGACCTTCTCGGAACCCTAACCGACTCTTCTCGGATTAGAGATTATAAATGCCTCTTGAAAGGATTTTAAAGGTGAAGCTGAAAAAACAAAAGAATAAAAAAAAAATAAATAAATAAAAAGACAAACCGCTAACATTTATAAAAAAAAAAACTCAGCAAAAAATTTGGAAAATGGCACATGTCAACGGGACCATTTAGGATTAATCCAATTTTAATTGTGGTATTTACATATCTTGGCAAGTCTATACATATCTGTATATCTGGAGGGGACATCGTCTCCCGGGTTTTAGTAATGCTCGAAGCTTGGTGTACAGCTTTTAACGAAAACGGAGACCAGGTTTTTTTTGTTCGGACCAGATAAAGCCTCATTATGTCGAGAGTTTCTTTTGTAGAGATCAACCTTCCAATCTCGGGATCCGGAGTATTTATTTCATTTTGCAAGATTCGAAAATAAAAAGTAAATTAAAATTTTGCAGAAAAAAAAAAATAGGAAAAGAAAATAGGAATGAAAGATGACCAACAGAGGTATACATGAGATTTTGATATTTACAAGGTTTAATGAAAAGAATCAAATTTAATCTGTTGAATTCAATTTTGTTTTTTTCTTCGAACATTGCAGAGATCTCATTTAACGAAAAGGACAATTATGTTACCGAAAAGTAACTGCTTGTATTATATATACCTCAAAACCTGTAGTTATTGTTAGGAGTTTTTTTTTTTTCATTTTCCAATTGAATACTAAATTATTAGTAGAAATGGGTATCGTAAGGAAAATATTCCTTATCAACAATTTCTTTTGTTTAATTTATTTGTGAATTTGTGAATTTATTTAATGGTGAAATTTAAGCATTCATCTTCTAAATGCGAACATTCAAAATTCAAAACTACCTATAACATAAATGAAAAAAAATCAGGTAAAATCTGTAAATCATCTTAAGCTTTGAATGTTTATGCAGTTTGAAACTGAAGAAGAATACCCAACATTCGGAACGAGTCTTCTATTAAACTTAATAACTGATTGATTCTTATTTAATTGATCTCCTGTACCAGCATTTTATGCGCAGCTCAATCGAAATCTATTCAGCATAAAATGTGGTGATACAGCGTACGTTCACTACGAAATGTTTAGCAACTCCATTTTAGTATACCTTAATTCATATAAAGATATAATGGCAACTTTAGTACCGTTTCTATTTTATTGCCAGCCGTTCATTTAATCCGCTATACCGAATAGAGGATTAGGTGAAGGAGAGAATTCTTTTGATGAAAGAATGATCCCCCTCTCCCACATTTACGATTCCTCCAGTTATCTCAACGACCACAAAAAACGGTTTTTAACTGCTTTCAAATTAATTTCATATTGCGGAATGCAGAGCTGCAGTTTTAATTGCGTTAGGGAGCCTTTAGTGACTTTTAGGAATTAAGAAAATGGTTCCAAATTTATTTGGTCTATCTTAACAATTATCTGCTAGATGAACCATATGTTTGATGCTGTATTATTAGAGATTATAATTATATGACTTCGATTAGCCTTTGGAATAATTCTTAATCTAAATTATTCCTAACTACTTGGTTCTATAAAAATAATTGATCTGGTAGGAATAACCCTTGGCAAGGTCTGGATTATATTGGTCAACAAAAACAAAAAAATTGTTTGTTTCCTGTGACTATTTTGTTTTTTTTAACTCAATTTGATACATATTTTGTAAATATGACAACAATGTTTCTCTAATAGCTTTTGTCTTTGTGTTATAGCTTACCAATCTAATTTAGTATTTTTACTTAGATTTTAAATTTTTGTTGGACAGTAAAACATATTCTGTTGTTTTTTCCGATATGCATTCGTCCAGGCAGTGTTGATTTCTTAATCCAGATTGTTTTGCTATATTTCTGGCGAATATATATTTAAAAAATATCGAAAACCTATATCAGACTTTGTAAAAACTGCATATCATCAATACTTCAAAACAGATTTGTACAATCAGGACAAGCCATGGGTTCCTCATATTGTTTGCCAAAAATGTGTTGTGTGTCTACGGTTAGGGTTCAGCTGGAAAAGAAAAGCAGTGAAGTTCGTAACTCCCATGATTTGGCGAGAACCTCAAAACCATCGTGACGTCTGCTACTTCTGCGTTGTGAAAATAAACGGAATTGAACCTGGAAATCGAAGTAAGTGGTTTTATCCCAACTTATCTTTTGCTCAACGATCTCTATTAAAATTACGAGAGGTACAACCCAGCACATCTATATCCTCTGATGATCCAAATCTCTGTGAGCGTGAACAAAATATATCAAGTGATGACTCTGATCTAGATTACAAATGTAGCCTTTCAGAACCTCAGCCATTTAATCAGATTAATAACAAAATGACTTAGTGAGGGATCTGAACTTACCGAAAGAATCTTCAGAATTTTTGCATCTCATTTAAAAGGAAAAAATTTGCTTAATCCCGAAACCAATATTACTTTTTATCGTACCCGTTAAAAGAATCTGTTACCGCATTTTTCTCAAGAGAAGGATTTAGTCTTTTGTAACGATGTTGGTGGTATTTTGCAACAGATAGATTATGTATTCATTTCCTTACATTTTTTAATCAAAACAGTATTTTTTTAGTAGTCAGGACCTTTGAAATACCCAATAACAATAAAAAAAATGAAGGAAACAAAAATTGTGTTGACCAGTGTTATCTAATAAATGAAAATACCGCTTTTTACTTCTTAAAAGACAAGAAACTGCTCCTCCTTTTTCAACTACTCTAACATTTACTAGACAAGCGTTCAAAGCTCCTAGTTAATTACAAAAGACTTATTTACAAGCATTTGGAAATACGGCGTTGAGCTTTAGGGGACCCTAAAACCTTCAAATTCTTCTCGTTTCCAATCCTTACAATCCAAAATCCTTCGTAAAATCTTCAATACTCCATATTATTTCGCAAACAAACTTCTAAACAAAACTATAAAGATCTTAGTGTTCCACATGCTTCTATTTGGCCCAAACCAGATACCTATCCTTTTATAGTAAACTTCATATCCACTCGAATCCACTCTCCCAACTTGCCTTTCACTCAATTCACTATAATCCTTTGAGGCGTATGTAAAGAAACTGACCAAGAGAGCTTCTAATGTAGAACTTTTATTGAAGCGCTACTGGTGTGCATTTGCATCCATGTTATTGACATGTCATTGTAATAATTTTCCTCAAATTTACTTGTTCTATATAATGTATACAGTTGTTTTATCAATAAATGTTAAAAAAAAAATTATAACTTGTTTGTTGAGATATCAAAGTTAATTGTAGGAAATAAATAAGAAACCATTATTTCGTTCTTAGCGTACGATTTTAGCATGCATCAAACGCATGAATGAATACATCAATCATAGAATATATAAATGGAATAAACGTAATTTTATCAAAACTTTGATATATTTTTTTTGCAGGAAGGTTCGTTGTCGATACCAAATAAAATCTCTGTTCAATGTTAATTTAATAGTTTAACTTTTCAGAATTCTAAACTTTATCGGAAACTCATAAATTCCAAAGAAGAAAATTTGTAATTTATTTCTCATTAAATTATCAATATTTTTTTATATTATTGCATTATTTCAATTGTATTAGAAATTATTCTAAAGAATTTTTGGCGAAATTGGTTTTATTATATTATATGTATACTTTTCAAATTGCTGCCGAATTCAAAGATTGATATTGGTACGCATGGTGGTATTGGCAAATCAATATAATTAGAAATATTAGCTACTTCTATTTAGTCTAGTTTGGAAAGTTAAACATTCATTTTCAGTTCTAAAAACATATAAACATTCAAATCATCTGCAATATAAACATAAAATGGGAATAACTCGTAAAGAATTACCATTAGTAGTTTAATAAACCAGTAGTAGCTCTTCAATAAATATTTTACATTAGAAAGTCCCTATAACATCTTCTTTTCAGATGCCTCGAAGAGTTATCGGAATTGAGTGAGAAACAAGTTGGGAATCTATTGGATTCGCGTGGGTATGTAGGTTGTCTTACTAGGATATTTATCTAGTTTGGACCGAATCTGCAACATACCCCTTAAAACTTTATGGATACGTTTGTTTGTGACATATTAAGAAGGATTTTACGAAGGGTTTTGGATTGTAAGGATTGGGTACGAGAAGAAATGGAATGTTTTGTGGAATTACATCGCACAATCCCGTATGTCTATGTCCGTATAATGGATCTACTTACTGACATGTAAATAAGCCTTTTGTTTGGAACTTGGAGTGCTTGTCTAGTAAATTTTGGGGTAGTGCTAAACTATGAGCTGTTTCATGTCGTTCAAGACTCGAGAAGAATTTATTTGTCTTTTATTAAAAATAATAAGGGATGAATCAATTGAAAAATACCTTTGTGTCATAAAGGTAAATTTAAAAAATAAATAAATGAAGGACATGTCACAGTAAAAACTATCACCGTTACTATTATACTAGTAGTATATTACTTCCATTAAATTATAATTACAGAAAATTATGTACAAAGAATAATACTTAAATATTGTTTTTAATTACTATTATTAACTTCCGAAGAATAGTCAAAGAGCGGCGTTGAGACAGCAGTAAAACTCCAGCCGATAAATATTACCCGAGGCAGCGCATAAATTATTCAACACTGTGCGATATCAATTACGAGCCATTAACGGTAATAAAAAATAGTGGTAATGATCACAGATAAAGAAAATTGTAAAGCGGAATGGGCATAATTCGCGAAGGATTTTATCTAAAACGGGTTTGTTTGTTGATGAATAGTTTTGCGAAGGAATTGGCCATACGTCTAATCTAGCATTCGATTTGAATATCAAGTTCATTGATCTCTGACCCTAAAGATTATGACGCTATAATCATGGCATCTCACGCTAGTGGCATAAGCAATATCCCAACGTCCTATATCCATTCATATACTTTTCAAGCGGGGATGATTATGGTTGCATATGCTTATTCTGCAGATTATAATGATTATTTTATTTTTAGGATTTAGGTAGCCAAAAAAAGTATACACCGGCTTAGGATGTAAGCTGTAAAACAAAAGTCTTTTAGATTTTGAAGTTAACGTAAAAGTTTATATTGGTTTAGCGACAAAAGGAATGTAACAAGACTGTCGGAAATCGAGGAGCAAATGGTGCTGAAGTGTTATTTCAGAGGAAGGTAATACTTAGTATTGTGTCTAAACTCCGTCAATGGTATGTAATACTAAAAGGCATAGCGAACCCGAAGGTTCGAAACCAACACCAACAAACTCTGACCACACTCAGACACATACCATCGAAACTCCATTTCCCAAGACTCCCTACGGCTCAAAACACCCAGTAGTACCAAATCATCAAGGTAACGAATAACCGTAATCTTATCACCCATTTTTAGTCCTTTTTCCAATTTCCCTTCCCAGTGACGTATTCTAGAGCTATATTAAATATGGAGAATCATTAATAGGTAATACAGATTATTTGAATTGGAGGACAAAATATTCTGTTTTAAAGAATGGAAACCCATACCAAAAAGGTTAGACAAGAAAGCAAATATATTGTTACTTACCTAAGGAGGCAAACTTCTGAAATATGTCAGGACCTATTTTAAACTAAATGTGTAGAGGCGAAAAGGGTCAGATAAAGTGGCCCTTATTTGAATTTTTTGTTTCTTTTAAAACTGATGATGAACGTTTAACATTGGAAACTAGTTAGGAAAGAACGATTGAAAATAATTGAAATTTCTATCAGTTATTTCATTATCGCCATAATAGCTATTATTCTACTGATAAACAAAAATATCAACATTAGTTAAATCTATTATCTGATCTAATCTTATTAAATCTACTGTAGATATTAATTGTAGAAGTTGATTGCAAATGGTGGCAGTCACCTATGACTTGGTAAAAGGTAATAGTTTCAAGTCTATCCAACAGAGACAATCCTAATTTCTAACAGACCGGAAACTTTTATCTTATTTTAATCTTCAAGTCATTTACATTTATTCTAATCAGCCAGTTGGATTCTCAGTTATCAGATTCCCAACGAAGGGCCAACCTTTATAAATCCCTATTTGAAACAGGCTGCTCTATAGCTTACATAGGCGGACATGTTCATAAAAAAGGGAAAAAAGAAAACTCAGGCCCTCAGGTATTTCCTGGCCCTTATGGCCTCAACGAGTTAACGTTTACAGTAGGTTTGGGTGGTTTTATGTGACTTCTAACCAGCCAACTAATGTTCTTTTTTTTTCTCTCATAGCTTCATATCTATATATTTTATTTTCTGTAGTCTCGTTTTAGAAACGGAAGAAGCCCTTAAGACAGCTGGAGCTTTTTTGATGGGGTTGAAATCGACTAATTTCTCTTCAGTGGTTTTTCAGGGTGGAATAAAAACTGACACTGCCTTAGGGATATAATTTATTGCCGAATATTAACATATGATTATGCTTATGGTTGTCAGACCACCATCCCACGGGAAATTCATATTATTTTTTCTTAGTTCCTCTTTTACTTATCACATCATTCCAAAAATTCACAATAACCGGGCCCGATTCGCTCATGATTAATGCATAATGTTATATTTCTTTTTAAATCTTATTATACACATAATATAAATCTGTGAATATATAGACGTATCATCATTATATGTCAAAATCTTTTCTATGTTGTTACAAATGTCCTTGTGAATAATATTGACTTCTGAAAAATATTTATTGATATTTATAACTTTATAAATTTTATGCATGTAAATTTGAGAAAAATTATTACAATAACATGTCAATAGCATGTAAAGGAATACTCACTAGTGGCTCTTTAATAGGTTTCTTGGCCAGCTTCTTTTCAGACTCCTCGGAGGATTATCCGGAATGGCAAGTTGAGGCACTAGGGGGAGATAGGTATCTGGTTTGGGCCAAATCAGCAACGTATGGAACGTTAAGATCATTATGGATGAGTTTATGTTTAAATTTATCATTTATTACACAATAAGAAGCATTGGGAATTTGAAGAATGGTTTTGGGTTGTAAGGATTGGATAGGAGAAGAATTGGAAGGTTTAGTGGAGCCCCAAAACTCAACTCTGTATGTCCAAACGTGTCAAATTAATATAATGTAATTAAGTCTTTTGTAATTTATTGGGAGTTTTAACCTTTTGTTTAGAAAATATTAGAGTCGTCAAGTATACATTGATTTTCTAATAATATTCTAAACATTATAATATATTACTCTTTGAATTCAAATCCATTGTTTTCCACTATTTTCACCCAGTTTTGATTGGATTTGATACCGGTATCATTCCTTTGGTTTTGAGGCAAAGAAATCATAAAAAAAAGGGCCTTTTTTAAAAGTAAGGTATTGATCTATCACAAAACCTAACCTAACAGTTACAAAATATGGATTATCCCAACGGTGCTGCGAAACATTCACTTCTTTTAGCTCCGATAATTCTTCCTTTGTCAAACGAGAACGATGCGCAGGAAGATTGTCTAGCTGCAAAATGTCTTTCTGCTAGTGGATCGAAGCCGGGTACTTTGAAACTGCATCAACTCTGTCTTATTGTTCACAGGCTCGAGTCCACAGCCAGACCATCAGGAACAAGATGAATGTGTAAACTGCATCGAAGTTCCACCAGCATCCATGTCCCACTTTTTTCCCAAACAGACCCAAGCTAGCTAATGTGTGAAAGTTTTTCATGAATCTTATAAAATTCCAACTGATTCTCTTTCTACGGCACGAATTTCTTCGGTGGCTTCTTTGGGCTTAACTAATTTTCTTCTTTTATTTTTTTCTTATAAAATTGCACGTGCGTTTTAAAAATGTAATGATCTCGAAAAGCCAAATCAAGTCGCCGAGAATTAAAGCATTAGTAAAAGTAAAATTAAATTAGGAGATTTGGAATTAAGGGTTGTTATCATTAAATCATGGAAAACTTTTGTAGCAACCTAATAGAAGGAATTCAGAGTAAGATGTAGAAATCATTGTGTATATTTAAATTTGTTCGTATTCATTAGTTTTCACTATACTTCCTCTGCAAAAAACTCATTATTTCATTATACAAGATTATTTCAGTTTCTGAGGTTGCTATTTTGGACGATATTGGAACCAGCATTTAATATTTCGGTGCAATGTAGACTATATTTTTTTGTTTTTTTGATGATGAATGGACGAAGAATATAATTAACGATGAAAATAACAAAACGCGTAATGAATGGCCTTCTTCAAAACTGGAAATAACATAAACCCATCCAAACCTAATGAATCCGACGACCACAGCCTGGCACCTAAAGATGGTTGTACGATAAGAATGCTAGAAGACCCTTTGATAGTTGAGGATGGGAAGGAAAAAGTTGAGTTAAGGAGGAAGGGAAACGAGAAGAAAAAAAAAAAAGAGGACAACGGCAGTAAGGAATGAATTTTACTAGACCCAGAAGGGCGTGCAGGTATAGTCAACCAGTGAACAGGTGTGCTATTCACTAAACCGATATTATTTAGTCTGTTTAAATAATTATCATTTATTTGTTCCAATTCAGTTTCATTTGTAAAAATACCATAAGATTATTGCGTAAATAATACTCGACCTATTTAATTTTGTTTGTCATTTTATTTTATAACTAGCACCCTCCGTCGCGGCTTAGCCCGGTCTCTTCACATGTAATTTTCATGTTATTATGTAAGTTATCATATTTATTTTAAAAAAAGATTAAACAGTAGAAAACCAAACTGAATATATTAAACTAATATGTGCATGAAAACTAGAATAATATAAGATTAAAAGCCAAAAATCGTTCTGAAATAAATTAAATTCAGCTATTCATTTTATTTCGGGCTTTTTTTTTGGGGGGGGGGACTGTAAGGGAACCCCCTGGTGTGCAACCCCTGATAAAAAGGGCTGCGCACGCCTATGATAAACATAAATATATATATTTTTTTCATTTTTTCGGCTGACAGTTTCATTATTCTTTAAGTGTTCACTCCATATACCATAGCCAGAGCATATGAATTGTATTAGGATCATTTGGAATATAATAAAAACAAGCAATATTTAAAAATTAAAATTAAATGTTTATAAATCATTAGAAATAATAAAATCGTTCAAAACCAATTCAAATTTTCTTTAAATGACCTGATAAATATTTCCAAAATTCCTATTTTAAATTTATCTCTAATAGGAAATAAAAACTTCTTTCATGATTGTCATTTTGTTTTTGTTTTATTGCCTTATTAATAGAGTCGGAGGATCTGACAAAAAATAATAATAACAGGCTTTGAAAAATAAATATTCAATAATTATTTGAATTATTTGTTTTTGTAACACGTATTTAGGAAATATAATAACTGTGTCCTGGCGTTGAAGAACTTTAAAATTATTATTTCTGAAGAATTATAAAATTTGCTTGCTCATTTCTTTCTTAATTTATAATAGAATGTTATGGCCAAAATTTACACAATTAAAAAAATGTCTACATGTGTGCAGCTAAATCAGAAAAGAAATTTTTCTGTTTAGTTTTTTTTTTTTAATTATTATAATTATAGAGTGAGATTTTCCCCTTAGTTTCACTCGATTTTTTTTTCCGAATTATCGAGTATTATTAAAAATATAAAATAATATAAAACCAGATGGACTACTAAGGAAAATTCTTTTTGTATCATTAATTATGAGAACAAGCTGTTATAAAGGGTGGTTGTCTTGGATTTGCATAATTGTTATTCTCCAGGCAGACATTCCTTAGCCCTGGGATCTGGAACCCTACCCATCGTTATGCAAAGGACTCCAGCGTTCTACATGCTCCATACGTCCAAGTATGTATTAAATATTTTAAATTATAATTTTGGTCCAGTGGGATGGCAATGCTTCGATTTTCGGAGTTACGAGTTTTTCATAAATCAAAGCTTCGTAACATAAATGTGTTTCCTATCCTAAGATACAAAAACATCGAAAATTTTCGAATGTGAGGGGAAAACAATTTTTTCACTGCATGAATAAAGTTCTTGGTAGCCATTATAAAAAAAAAATAAAAGAATTAAAACAACTGGGCGGGTACAGATTAGAAGCTTCATCTAACAATAGGTATTCATTGATTCAAAAAAAGAATCGTTGCCAGTAGGGATGGGTATCATAAGAAAAATATCGATATCGACAGTTTTTTAGCTAAGAGTTTCGATATACAACATATTGGTGATGAAAATATCGGTATAACTATATATTGTTTTTGTTTTTTTTAATGAATTGTTATATTAAATATTCCAATTATGTACCAATGATAATTCAGTTTATTTTATAATATCAGTAATTTACTAGTTCGATATGACATCCAACCAATACTTCACCAAATTCCACTAAAATTAAACAACATAACTTTCAACATAAAGTTGTATAAAACAAGTTTTATATACTGTTAATTCGTTATCTTAACTTCATAAATTGGGGAAGTTTATCAGAAGTTAATGGCATACTTTCAACAAAAATTTATATTTTGGTATATAAGGGTATTTTGGAGGAAAGGTTGTTCGAAGTCGTTAGCTTAACTTATTCCATAAGTTAAATAGGAACACAATTATTTCAACTGTTTAAAATTTAAAAAAAGTTTATTACGAATTAAACAGTAGGCAGTAGGTATATATATATATAATCAAATATTAATATTATAAGATCAACAATTTAACATCCCCAAAAATATACCACTTAATTAAAAAAGTTACATTAAAAAATTAAACATTAAGAAACTTTCTCTCATTCAAACCAATTTTATAAGGTGCTATTACTTTTTTTTATAGTATAGAGAAAACAAAGTATCGTATAACTTATCAACATTGGGTTTAAGTTTATTTTCAGGTAATACTTCCCCAGCCTAAACCGAATAACTTAGGTTAATAACTTAAAACTCACTGTTGTACAATCGTTTCACAATTCTATCAAAAGGTTTCTGGTTCAATGGTAAACATATAACAAATAGCCGGTTGAAAATTTTGTAGCAACATTCTTGTTGATGAATGTGCCATTTTGTACAGAACTGCTCCTTATTAATTCCACTTACAAAATGACATATTATATTGGTCAATCCGAAATGATCTTTGTGCGAGGGAACATAAGTCAACGTGATATATCATCTGGTAGTCGCAAGATGACAACTGCGGCAAGATGTCAGCTGTATTAAATTGGTTTTTTGACGACCTTGTTTTCAAAGATATATAAGATTAGGAAATAATGTCAAATGTGGAGCTAGCTATTTAAAAAAACCTTTCTTAGCGTATGATTAATTTTGTAACGAGAAGATTTAGAGGATCGAGGAACTCTTAAGGCTTGTTGATAGGTCAGGATAGGTTCACTTCTAGACAAAGGATTCTCAAACCAATCCTTGAATTAAATGCCCTAGAGGAATGAAAAGTTGCGGAATAAATTGAACCTAGAATTAGTTCATACCAATACTAAATGAAAGCTGATAATATACCATAATAAACTCGAAACAAATGTTCCAAATTGAGTTATTGCAGGCAAGACCCAAGACTACTTTAATTCATAACTCAAGAACCAGTTCTATGTCATAAATACTTCTCTATTCAATCATAGAGCATTAAAAAAAAAACACTTTAAATTAGTTTTATTGAACACTTAAGACCGTATCAAAACATTTCAAATCTTGTTAATTTGAATGCAAGATTAGTTACTTAATTTAATAATGATTAAATGATCTGAATACAATATACATGGAAAGTGGAAGCTATGGTCACAAAATTTCTCTGATTTTATGATATTATTTTCTCAATAATTTTTTTATAAAAGATTTAAAAAGTATCTTGAAAAAATTTAAGTTAAAAAGAAATGTTTTTGATGAATCACTTATTTACAAGTTTTTGGTTCTAATAGTCATTATTAGAACTCGAAATTTAGAATTATTGAATTACAATTTCAATAGGAAAATAATAGACATTAATGAATATATAAGTTGCAAAAATAAGATCAACAAAGTTATTTCAGACAATCCATTAGTCGAAATCGATTTTAAGTTTTAAAGTTAGGTACACATTTATATACTAATTAAAAAAAAAATTATGTTCAAAACCAATTTTTTTTTTTTTTTTTTTTTTTTGAATAATTTCAGGATGTAATTCCACTATTACTTACACACGTAGTAATAATAATCTTACGTTCTCGTCATTTTCCTGCAACGTAATCCAAGCGAATATTGAAAGATCACTTTGTTTAAAGTAAGTAAATGAATTCCAACTACATTTGAACTAGACTGTTTTAAAACGAAGGATAGCTATATAATAATGGTTAGTAGTCTCTGCCTTTCTGGCTAACTTGTATTCTCTATAAATAAAAAATCCATACCTCATTCAAGGAGATTCTACCCTTCCTTCTTTCAACGCCGGCTATCACCCTTTGTTGATGCTGACTTAAAAAAAAGTTTCGATACTCTTTAAAAGCATGAATGGCCGCTCTGAATCCTCCAAGTAGAATTCGGTTCGCATCTATTTTTTATATTATGAACCGGAACGGCCATGAAGTGATTCCTGCTGTAACTTGTTCAAGTCAATCAAAATAACAAGAGATAGGTCGATTTTCTTAGTAAAAATATTTTCGTCCTGTTATGCTAAAAAAAAAAATCTTACGAGGTCGTTCTTCCTGTAATATAAGATATCTTGTTTTTAAATCGTAAAAATCATTAATAGCGTAATAATTTTGTCGATTCTTACTTTTATGATTCAGGGTAATAAAACGCGTAATGAAGGTTACATTGTTTGGGACACTCAAAATTCAGGTTTTTCGAGTCCCCTTAATTATACTTTTGTTATTATGCTTTGGTTTTTATCTGTTGTATAAAGTATATGTTTTATTATCAATTTTAAGGTTTTATCTTATTGAACAAAAACAAAATATTGTCGTTGTCTAGAACACTTGGAATATTTCAAATTCTATGCTTAAGATTTTTGATTGTATTGTGGGCAGTCATTAAATACCTCACTCTAAGAAAATAAAATAAATAAAAAAATAATAAATAATGAAAAGTGTAAACTTTACATTACATGATAAAAATTTTGGAAGAGTATCCGTGTGTTAGGATTTGTGTGACCTTATCTCAGTGTCATTATTAGTACTTCTCTTCTAATGTCACAAACCAAGCTTTTCCAAGCTTAGATTTCGATTTCAACAAATTTCAGTTTATCTTTTTTCTTTTTTTATCCTATTAAATATCATCGGTCTAAGTAATTTGTTTATTCGATACAAGAGTTCAGATCCACATCGTTATAGCTTAGTAACTTTAGTTGACTAATTCACTAATAATAAATAAACAAAATAACTAAAGGCATTAAAATATAGTAATGAAGAGTATTGGCCCTTTGAGGCACGAAATACCCATTACTTTATGCAACATTATACTAAGGTAATAATATAAACAAAATTAGTACACTCAATAGATATTTTAAAATAGAATCACTGAGGAACAAATAATAGGTTCATTGAGAAAGAACATTTCCTTAACTAATGGGGACATAATTCATGAGGGAATGATTTATTATGGATACAGTTCATTCAAAGACTCATATATCTCATTCGGTATTTTATGAGAGTATAATGTTTCCATATGAGATTAGTTTCGAAACCTTCGATTGTGAAAGAAAATGTTTATTGATAAACTTTGATTTGAAATTCTGTGGAAAAATTCTGAAACAAATAGCCAAACTCTTGGGACTCATGTTTTCTTATAGACAGCAGATATCATACTCGTAAACATTATGTTTACAGAATGATAAGACATTGGCTTGGCATAGATCCTTAAAAAACTTTTTAGATCAAATAAATTCCTGTTATAATTTAAGGAGCTACATAGAAAAACATTAGAATTTAAAAACGATTGTTCAACGAATGGATAAGTTAATGTCCCAATGTACGTTTTGTTTGTTTGTTATTAATTTAGTTTTAGAGAAATAATACAAAATAATTGGGTATTTCATACTTAATGTATTAGTTTGACTCCCGAGTATTTATTCAATAAAAGAGTTCTCAATAGAGACTTTTATGTGTGATTCAATCTAAACATTGAATAAATTATCTATAATTAATGACAACAGTCCAACCTTCTAATATTACTTCATACTATCATTTTTCTTTTGAATACAATATACGTAAGCAACCAATAAATTATTTCGTATGAAGTACATAAATCATATGTGAGCTAGATAAAAAATTAATAATTGAAAAAAAGTTAATTAATTACAGAGTACTTTCTCTTTGAAGGCGGGTTGTCGAGAAGGGAATTAAAAGTAATTATGTAAATCCTGGAGATTTTTAATTGTAGATTTACTATTAATTATAAAATACATAAAATAAATATTCTTTTTATAATATCCAATTGCATGGTGTTTATAAAAAAAATAAATAATCAACCATGTTCACGTCTAAAAAGAATTTTTTTCTTATGTTAAATTTTAAAATTTGTAATGAAAACAAAATCATATAATCAATTTATTTATTTCTCAAAAGTAATAAATAAAATTCCTCAGACCTTGTACCAAATTATACTGGTTTTAATACTTTAGTATAACAATTTTAACCGAATTTTCTTTATAAAAAGAGAGTTCATATTTAATTAATTTAATTTAATTAATATTGACGTTTATATGTTTTTTGGCAGATTGCTATAGTTCTTTGGTGTAACAAGTCGGTGTTGCTCGGATCGAAAGTTCAACCATAGTTCCCTTATTAGAATTTTAATAGATAATATTTATTGCTGTATAACATTTGTTGCTAGGACCTACTGCTTGGGAGTTATATTGGTTTGAAAGAAAAAAAGTCTTGTAGTAACGCGTTTTTTACTCTCAAAGCTGTAACGTTTTTTTCACACTCATAAATGTAACATTTTGACACGCTCAACTCCGTATATTCAAATGGGCCTAGTTACTATCATGTAAATAAGTGTTTGGTAATTTATTGGAAGCTTTAAACGCTTGTCTAGGAAATGTCGGGTAGTTTCTTGTCGTTTTAGTCTTATAAGTGACTTCCAAGTAAGTCTTTGGTCTAGATGGAGTCCATGGTAGCAAATAACTAAAAGTGCTTTTAATTTTATCACAAGAACACCTGCCCCTTTCGGAAATGGGATCCCTATCCAAATCTTCCAGCTCTTGTTTCCTGAACGAAAAAACTTGGGCGTAGACATGCTCTTCTCTCGAAAAGGAAGTAGATTAGCACATTAAAGACGCTATCAAAGTTATAGCCTAAGGCTGCAGTAGATGATGAAGAACGGTCGAATATAAAACCTTTAACCCTTTGGACCTCTCGTCGTGAAAAGGATGTGCGTGTGTGAATTATAAAAGGATCACAGCTACCTCCTCTGGCGTTTTTTTCAATTCCCTTCAACCGACACATGACAAGTGAAACGAGAAAAAAATAATTGCCTGCCATTTATAATCTAACTGTTTTATAATGCAGGAGACTCCTTGATCTTTGTCAGGGCACCTCTGGCTAAATACACTGCATATCTATACATTATGCAGCGGCGCATGTCTCCCCAACAGATCTTGTAATAAATTAAAAAGCAACCATTTCGAGTAGTTAATTTACTTTTTTTCTTTTTTTTTTTTCGAATCACCCACTTTCGGGTAAGTTGAATTTGCTTCTTTGCGCTTCCTTCAAATGTGTATTACTAAATGAAAAATATCATTTGATGTATAAGATGATAGCTTTTTATTTCCTTATGGGAGTAAATTTTGCTAAGACTCATTCATTTAGAAAAACAGTTTCTAAGCTCAAAATTTCGAAGTGTACTGAAATATGTTATTCAACATAACAAAAAAAAAAAAAAAAAAAAAAAAAAAGATGAAAAAAATCTGTATAGTGCAGTTTAGTTTTAATTGAAACTTACATATAGTGAAATTTTACAGTGGAATATATTTTGATAGTAAATGTGAAATCAAATTCAATTGCGTTGTCAACTAAAGGCAAATTCACATATCGTTCATTTGCAGCAGCAACGACTAACTCAAAAATAAACTTTTGACTTATGCCGAACTTTTGACTGTACGAACCATTCACCTATATATTTTTAGTCGGTAGAACGTTATATTTGAGCTTCAACTATAATAAGCTTCACCAATGGATGTCTAAAGATCGTCCTGTACTTTATTCACAAGACTGTCCTTTTGCAAAATTTAAGTTTTTGAGTTATGTCGTTGTTGCAGCAAATGAGCGATATGTAACTTGAGAAAAAAATATCTGTAAGATGTAATGGCTATGAAACTAACATGAAGACACTGCGTTCAATCTTGTCCGACAAATTGAGGTTCATATATACTCAGTGCTATTTGGTACACGTGCTAAATATAAAACATACGTCGCCAAAGAAATTTTTTATATATCACTGATTGACTTGCTGATTTATCATGTGCGGTGGGTTTTCACAGTTCTAGTTTTCCATACTGTTGGCAAAACGATTCCAAAAGTCGATGTATGAGTATTCGATTTAATAGTAGGAACAAAATCGATAACAACAGCATAATATCGGGAAAAAATCAAGAGTTCAAACATGGAATAAAACGAATAAACATAACGCTTATTTTAAACATCTTATTTTAGTTTTCGAAATGTTTGTAATATTTCAATGTAAATGGCTGGGCAAGAACGATTCTCTATTTTCAATGAATCATTAGAAAAAGGTAGACCGGAATTATTTCGAAAATTATTTGTTATATCGTCGTATGCAAACAGGATCAGAAATATAGATATTTATGAGTATCGCAGCAACAACTAGTTTCAATACAAAATTTCCTGAAGCGATCAACATGGTTATTTTTTTTTCAATTTACAGCAAATTCACAATCTACTACTTACCAAACTATCTTTTAAATGATGTTTGGTGTTTTTATTGAATAATAAACAAATCACGTCCAACAACGCTAAGGACTGTAACTTACATTACTCTTAAGACATTTAATGAATTGATTGACCACTTCTATGACATTTAGTTTATTATAAAACTAGTTTCGGATGTTAAACATTTATTTTGAATTATAAAAACATACAAACTTATGCAAAAACATACATGCAAATGACACTTTTATACAAGAGCAATGTTAACTTATGTTTAACTATTCTCTAATTCAAATCGCAGTTTAATACTGATGGCGTTTAAATTAGTTATGTATATAAATATAGGTTATGATTCACGAATCTATTTAATTTTTCCTTGACCTTTTTTACATACACTTTATTATCTTCTTTACCTAAGTTACATGTACGGGATGAATATTTTACTTCTGATTTGATCAAAATTTTCTAATTAATTAAAAGTTGAGAAAACAAATTAAGAAGATTATTACAAAATATGACATTACTATTGTTCTTTTGTATGGTAATTATTTATTAAGCTTAAAATGAAACTGTTTTAGAACATAAAGGTTCAGAAAAACGAATATCACTAAAAAAACTGTAAACGGTATGTTTATGTCTGCGGTATTTCTACCGATCTTGAGACTACCATTTAGTGCATGCCAAGACAAAACTAAAGGGAAGGGAATAATTTTAAAGCTCTATAGGGTTGTTAACTTGAAAGTTTTTTTTTTCTTTTCGAAGCAACTAAAGAAGGAATTGGTAAAGGCAACAAAGGAAGTTTGCCGTCAATTAACACTCCAGTATACTCAACACAGTTGAGATACTTCTTCCAACACTCGATTCGTTACCACCGTTAAATGTTAATAATAAATTCTCTAATGAATAGGTTATGAGTGCTAAATTCGTTGTATTGTAGTGCAATGAAAATGTTTAGTGATTGGCAAATAAATAAAATAGAAAATTGTTGAAATAGATTTTTTTTCAACTCTATATAATACCTTTGAGCTTATATCTTTCCTAGCAATTATGTTTCGAAAAAATGTGTCAAACGTTACCAAATTTTATAGAATTTATCATTATAAACTAAATAAAAACTTCAAAACATGTTAATTTTTTGAAATGATAAGGAAAAGTATCGAAATGAAAAAAAAAATCTAATTATAGATTAGACTATTCCGTTGCAACACTTAAGTATAATTAGCAATATTAAGAAAATATAGGTTTGGTTACCTCGGTATTAGGACTGACTGACTGATACATAGGATTTATTACGTACTCAGTACATAGTACTTTTAAAAAATTACTAATAGAAAATTTCGAACATTTTTGGAAAAATATTAGATATAGTCTTAAATATAATCTATTACACACGGAGACACAATGTTTAATAATTTAAAATAGTTTTACAAATAAGTATAAATTCATTTGCATTATTTAATCCTATTATTTTTTTTTATTGGTTTTAACTATATATAGAAATGATAGAATAATAATATTCTAATAGAATATAGAAATATTAATTATTATTAATTACAACTGACTGGTACGTAGACCTGATTTTATACTTTTGATGTAATTTTCAAAAATTATTAAGAAAATATTTCGAATAATTTTGGAAACGAATATTGTGGATTTAGTCAGAAATATAATTGGAAATAAAATACATTCATTTTATTAGTTTAAAAAAAAAATCAGAAAAATCTTTAGTAGCTAGCTACCTTTTATCAATTTTTAAGAACCAGGAATAATTTTTTTTAAATAAATTTTTTATGATGTTTTTAAAAATGTTAGGTTTAAATTAGAAGCCGGACTCTACTTTAACTTTTTTTCCAAGGACTTATTTCATTAAATGTAAGTTTTATTGAAAATATCACTGAAATTTGCATTTATTATATTTTTATATTTACCATGATTTTTAGTTTTTGTTTCTGTTTGAACTGGATGACCAATTTTAATAGATTTTTATAATTGAATTAGTGGATATAAATTAGTTTTATATAAATCAGAAGGAAAGCCTTACCTAGCGGTATTTATACCCAACACCATAAATTTAGTAAATAACTTTTCTTACTCATATTCCAAAATTCTTATTATGGACAGTTGATTATTTTATAATGTACTTAAATCGTTATTCCTTTTTTCTCGGAAATTCTGGTGTTTCTTGGTCATAGACAGCAGGAATGAAGAATGTGGGAACTGCGGCGACCGAGGATGATTGAAAGGTCTGAGATTTAGGGAGCGAAGAAAAGAGAAGGGGAAGGATACGTGTGTGAGTGGGGGCAGGGAACATAGCCTGGGGGGAATTCTTTGGATGCAAATCGTCCTCGATTCTGGCCTGCCTCTTCTACCACATCTTACAACCTTATTATCACTCCCCTAACCCGGCAAATACAGTCCTTAAATAATATTCCGCAATATCCCGGTGAGGAATGGTCGAAAATGATAAAGTAGAAAGGGAGGCAAAGAACCAACAAGTGGTACCTAGGATACCCTAGGATCGACTATTGCCGTTAAGCTTGTCTAACCAGCGCTCAGTTATAATTAATGATATCTGAGTTTTCGTTTAGTATATTATTTTATTAAATATAAATGAAAGTATATTGCAGAAGAACTTGTGTTCTCCTGGGGTAATGATGGGTTGGAGGGTTTACGGATAATCGAAAACCCCGGATTATTGAATAACAATATTTTATTGACTTTATATAATAGATAATTATGTAAATTTAAATAAGTGTGCTGAAAATAACAACTTAATTAATTAACAAACGTTTTATATACATTTATTAAATTATGATATACAAAAATACATAAGAATGAATACATGTAACACGTGTATTCAATTTTTATTCAGAGTAAAAATCAGTAGTTTTTATTGGTTTTTAAGAGACTTTTTTATTTTATTTTTTAACAGCTTCATTGCCTAGAATTAGCGAGATAGTTCTGCGATCATCGGCATTTGCTTATTTAAATGGAGATTAAAGCATAACTGAGCACATACTTTTGTATTATTGGCAAACTGGTCTGTAGGAGTTTAATAGTAAGACTTGAAAACATTACTGTTCCTAGAATATGATTTGGATTAGTGCATACTTACCGGAAACATCTCATTCATATGATAGATACATTTTACATACATTCATATATTTACAGTTTCTATTAATCATTGTATTTCATTTCTATCTCACGTATTCTTTTTTTTTTTTAATTAATATTATACATATATAATAACTGGTGTAAGGCACCTTATAAAAAAAAAAAATAATTATAACATAATAAAATGATTAAATAAAAAAATTCGCCCCTCGGAACCCCGGTCAATTGGAACCTAGTTAATAGTTAATAGAGCCCCGGGTAATGGGGCCCTACTGTATTTCGCAACAAGACCGGAAGACCCTCCTGGGAAGCATTCAGCCTCGATCAAGTGTGTACCCTTAATTGGGAAAAAAAACCTAGCAGCTAAATCTTCTCTTTTCACAACCGTTGTCCCAGAAACAGTACATCCTTATCTAAGAACTGAACCCAAGACACTTCATGGGCTGTAGTGGTTCAAACAATGGAAAATAAAACTAAACTACACCAAATCACAGCACATAACCTTTACATTCAGAACAGGCTCTTGTCCACCTGTCTTTATCGACAATCAACCCATACAACAAACAAACGAAATTCATTACTTAGGACTTAGATTTGATAGAAGAATGACCTGGGGCCCACACGTAAACCAAAAACGTCTCAGTCTGACCAAAAGATTAAAACTTCTGTATCCAATGCTTCATAAACGGTCGACATTAAAACTCTGACAACGACTGAATACATACACTTACTTACTTAAACCCATATGGACATACGCCTCACAAATATACGGAACTGCAAAAAATACACACCTTAAAAAAATACAAAATATTCTAATCAAAATTACTCAGACTAATCACGAAATTACCTTGGTACGTTTCAAACCACACAATTCACACTGATTTAGAAATACCCACAGTAAAGGAACATATACATGACCTTTATAGACGATTTCATGTCAGACATCATGGACATAACAACATACTCATTAATGACATGGCCACGACTGACATACCTGGAAATACTCTCAGAAGGCTTAAAAGAAGCTGGATGAGAGATTTGCTCAAATAAATCTCTTTAACCCATGCCAGGAGGAGGTACTATTGAGTTCTAGTCTCCCACACGCATACAAGGCCTGTAATATTACAATTTCATCACATTTACTGATTGTTACCCTAATAACAGGTGTGAATTAAATTCTGAAAAAACAACTACTTATAATTCAATAAACTAATTAAATTTAGTGTTAGAGATTTTTTTTTTCTTGTTGTTAAAGGAATATCTGGGGTTCTCAATATCATTATGAGTGAGGACCGAATTCAATTGCAGCAAAAACCAGAGCAATATGCCATTAAAAGTACTACAATATTCAATAAACTCGCAATTATGTTGATGCTAGTTTATATTGGCACTGTACTATTCAATAAGAATTTATTTAACAATTTTTCTTCATTTTTCGGAAGCTATAGCTTCCCATTTTTCATGATCAATGTGTTTACAGTATTGTCATTTGTCAAAATTTCTTTATTCTATATAAATAGAAATAAGAAATTTTAAAATGTTGATAAATACTATATATATATATATAAAAGAATATTTGATCCAGAAGATGAGGAAACATGTAGAAAAATGGTATATATATATAAAAAAATTGTATATGCATAAAGTATAAAATATGATAATAAGCAGTGTTATAAAATTTAAAATTAAAGCAAATTTAAAATGTTTAATAAAATGATTCATTCGTAAGCCAACCAACTGAGAAGGAAAAAAAAACATTCCTTGAGACTTTGAGATATAAGGCTGGTTAAGTTTACAAATACAAACAGACAGAATAAAAGGTCAAAATAGAAGAAGACGTCGAAAGATTAATTCTCATCTGCTACAGACGGACAGAACACTCGTGGGACCCTCGATTTCTTCGGACAAATTGTCGTCCTTCCTCCTATGACAAAGTGTTTTCGGCGTGGCACTGCCCACGTCACCTCAGCATCTTTTTTTCATTTAATATGGGCAAGATACTTGTTCATAGTTTCTATATGTCAAAGTAAGGATTACCTTCCTGGAGATCTACTCGAAGGCTTTTGATGCTTAGGTGATGAACGGCTGTCAGAGGGAGTTCCGTTGAGAACTCTTGTTGTGCAGAACGAGAGCTGAGAACTGTTGCCCTTTGAGGAACATGGCGGGATGTCATATCACCTTGTCACGTTGGGTGATCCTAATATATGCATGGACCTAGTACCTGCTAGATTTATTTTTTTTTATCTCTAAGGGTTCTTGTCTTTTTTATTATATACCCCCACCCCGAGGCTCCGAGGTAGCAGGTACTCCAGCCACCTGTAGCGGATTCTTCTCCCTTAAACTTGTGCAGGGAATAGGCTCTGCTTATCTATTTAGATTAGGTTAGGTTTAATTTCTTATGGACACTCAACTAGGAGGTGACCTTCTACAATCAGTTTCTTTTTTTTAGTTTTAGTCATTTTTTTTTAATTTTTTAATTTTATGGATAATTATATTTTTAAGTCATTTTATTATTATTTTAATTGCTTTTGGCTTTTTCTTATTTTTATTTATTTCTTTAGCAGTTTTCAGTTTTTTTTGTGATTCTATTGGGTTGGTTCAAATATAATGCAGATGTTTAAATGAGAGAAAAAAAAAAAAGTGTGTGTTATCATGTTCAGTGGCCAACACTGATTTCTCTCGAAATTTTCCGAGTAGTTTTGCAAGGGTTTTCTTCTACTAAAGCCCTCAGATCCTGATAAACAACAGAAGGTTTTCCGCGAAGACGAAATTTATGGAACCATCGCTGCGCTGTTCATTCACTGATTATTTTATCATCGTAACTACGCAGATGTTACGCGTGGTTTTTGCCGCACTTCGAAAAAGTTTGGTATCGTAAAAATAAATTTGACGAAAATCTTGTGAATTTTAGAGACCGTTACTCATACAAAATGTAACACAAACTAAATTAATCTCTGATAAAAAACAACATCAATAACCATTGTTTATAATTCATTAACTAGACTGGAGGATTATTTTTGTTTACTTGTGGAACCATTTGCCTAAAAACATTAATATTAAAAACCTGTATTATTTTTGCACCAATCTAATATGTTTTCTTAAAGCTGGGTCTAGGTCATTTTGACCTGTACCTGTATTTGAGATATGTAGTGATGTGTAGAGATAATGCTGCTTCCTTCGCAGCCCGATACACGGCTTCATTGCCTACGATACACACGTTATAAGCAATCAGCAATACATTCTTTTGCAGATTTTTTACTGTTGATGCATACACTTAGGCTTTCTGTAAGGCGGTCTTTAGTGTAAATATTTTTTAATGCCATTAGAGCAGATAGGGAATCCGATTATCTGAAAGAATAGGAATGGTTTAGGCTTTCTTTTTCAAGTTACCACTTTAGTTTAACTCATAATGTCATAGGTTTCTAAAATTCATTACTAAGCTAACGTTTTATTAAAGTATATCAAAATAATAAGATGACTCATCGAGAATGTTGGTTTGCATGCTATCCTGAGGACATGGAAGAAGAGGGTGGAGGGGTAGGGGCATGCGTGCGGGGTCAACTAGGCTATAAGCCGAAGCAATAAAACCCGTGCCGCTTGGTATTCACATTTCGAATAAATCGGATTTAGTTATTTATTATCCGCAGTTATTACATATTACATAACCCTTATGAAATATCACCATTTCAACGTAATAATAATACGCATATTGGGTAAAGTTTCAACAAGCGTATTGTTTATCAAAACTTATATGGATCTAATAATCTTCAAAATTCATTTATAATTTATTAAAACTTGCTAATATGGAATCTCATCACACAAAAACAGTATTTAGGCTTAATAAACACAATTTATTGCCAATAAAACAAAATGTAATGGAGCATGATATATGTGGCATAAGGGAAGAGAGAGGAGCAGTTTTGTTTTTTTTATTACTGAAGAACATATTCTTACTCTGTGGTTTAGATCTCCATGATTTGTTTATTTTATTCGCTCGAAGCTATTGAGACTAATATCGCGATTTATTTCTGGAGAGATTTTTAAACTGCGCCTTAAGATATTAAAACGAATATAAATACTTAAATGCCTAAATTATTACAAAACAAATTATAAATTTAAATTTATTGATACATACCTGTCTTAAAATACAAGAAACGTTTGTCGTTTCGGACAACTCCAACGTTCACTAGATAAGCGTTCAAAGCTCCCAATAAATTTCAAAAGACTTATTTACATGGTAGTATTTAGACCTATTTGGACATACTGTATAAGGCTTTGGGGTTCCACTAAAACTTCCAATTCCTCTCGTATCCAATCCTTACAATCCAAATTCCTTCATTAAATCCTCAATGCTCCTTATACGTCACAAAAACTTATCCATAAAGATCTTGATTCTCCATATGTTGCTGAATGAATCGGAATCATAATAAACTCCATGCCCATACGAAACCACAATAATCCTCCGAGGTGAAAAGAAAATGACTAATGTAGGACTAAGTGCTACCAGTAAATAATTCTTTACATGTTATTGACTAATATTATCATTTTCCTCAAATTTACTTGTATATAATGTATAATGTAATAAATATCCATAAATAGCTTCTTTTTTTTAAAAAGTTATTAATAAACACAACAGTATAAAATCTTTTTTTTGCATGACAACGAATAATAATAACAGATAGGAGCAAAAGTCATCCTTCCATACCGAAGACAAGCCTTACCTGCGCAGGCCGATAACTCAAGCATCCTCGAAGGATGTTTGTATTCCTCTCCTAAAAATAACACTCATAGCCGGAGAGGAATGTGGGAGGGAGGCGGAGTGGTCCACCTCCTACGCTGTGGCTCAGCTTGCACTGCTATTAAAGCATCGAAAGTAATGCTAGTGGCAATAATTAGCCCCCTATCCTGCAATTAATGCAACTGCTTGAGTGTAAGGTGCAGTCTTTTGGATGTCGCGGGGTTCGACGAACGGTATCGAAGGCTATGTTCTATGTAGAGCTAAGTTCTATGCCAACTATGCACACTATGTTCTTGGGATTTCAATTAAACAGACTAAGGTGATTTCTCTTTCCTTAGGCAACCTCGATTTACATTTGCACGTTCCAGAGCACCAACGCATATCTCAGGCCGTCCCGTTGGCAAAATTCCGAGTACACTTCATTAGCTTCTTCCTTTTAAATTGATTTGCGAACGGTTAGATGTTACTTTGAAAAGATAAATTTTCAGACATTACTTATTTTTATTTCTTATCTTTATTTCATTTTTTTATTTAGCCATTTATTAAAATTTACTACCATATGCAATATAAATAAAATGCAACATGTAAATGTGATGATAATATTAACAATCAATTGCTTATAAAGCAACTAACCATTGGTAGCACTTATAAAAGTTTTATATTAGAAGGTCCCGAGGCCATCTTCTTTTCAGGCGCCTTGGAGGGTTATCTGGAAGAGTGTGGGTACCGAGTTGTGGTGCTAATGGATTTGAATGATTGTGGAATTTTCCATGAAAGGATAGGTATCTCGTTTGGGCTTCGTCAGAAACATCTGGAACATTAAGATCTTTGTTTGTGACAAAGTAAGGAGCATTTTGGTTTGTACTGATAGAATACGAGTGAATTATCCGATTTCTTGAATATAATAATTACATAGTTGTAAATATCAATAAAAATTTAGAAAAAAAAAAAAAATGAAACTAGAATCTGCATCCTTACTTGGGAAAAAAGCAAACACTGTTAGTAGGTCTTATTCATAGAATTTAAATATTTCACGCTTTGATCCTCCCTTACGTAAAGATTTAAAAAATCGGACATTTCAAATGAGACACCCTAGAAATCGGTCATGCTTTCTAATGGCAACTTCGATTAGCGATAATTATGATTGTTTGATTCATTTATAGAGATCACCATTAGACTATTGAAACTCTACATAGATTATACAATGCAGACCATACAAAAATACCCTTTCGACTTGGCGACAGCTCTTCACAAGAGGCTCCTGGAGCAGAGCCGCCTGGCACGGTGCCTTCCAACAATTATTGCCCAGCTAAGGAGGGGGGCGCCACAAAAAGTAGATCGTATGATGAATGTCCGGTTCTCGGGTTCAACCCACCTCCTCGTTTATTTCTTATTTTCCCTCCTTCTTCTCTCGAGGGCCTCTGTTTGTATCTCTATCCTTATTCATTCTTCCTCCAGGCGGAGGGCCTTTTCTAAAACGCTCTTGAAGTGGACTAGGAAATCTGACGTAAAAAATATATATATGCTGTCTAAATATGATATTGGAACTGAAAATCGTGGAGGAATACCACTGGTTCCTTTCATAAGAAATGTCTGTTACTATCATTTCAAAAATCCTCTATTTTTGATAAGGTTTACTATTACTCTAATTGAACAAACATTGTTCAGTATGTCATCAAATAAAGCATGGAAACACACGATTTTAGAGTAATTTTTTTTTAATGAGTTTAAACTCGGGGACTCGGCAGGTCAAGCAGAATGAATCAGATCACGACGTCGTAACGACATGGCACTTGACAGATACCTAAACCAAATTTCAATCCCAAAAGATTATTAGCTTTTCTGCCGTGGGCAATGGAATGAGTAATTAATTTCTTTTTTGGATCCTTTGGTGAAACCATCACATTCACGTCGTGTTACATTGTTATTGACACAATGCATCAAAACGTATCAGAAAAAAAAAGAACATACACTAGTTAATCGAAGGGTCCTAGAATACGACGCCACACAGTAAATAAACTAAACGAGCTATATTACGAAGTCCTTCCAAACCAACCTAGTTCACCAGAATTAAATCTTTTCCATCTGTTCAGAAATTTGGACAGCTTACTTAATGGTAAAATTTTCAACAATGATTCTCAGGTTAAAAAGTTATTATCTCACTTTATTCTTCACAAACACTTACATTTTTCAGTTATTTCTAAAGTTGATTAAAGGTTGGAAAAATTTATTGAAAATATAGGTAAATATTCACTAGAAAAATGTTTTGAATTCGTAAAGTTGTTTTACTAAAATAAACTTAAATAAAATTCATGAAAAAGGATATTTTATGTGGAATGACCCAATACATATATAGAACCCATGTACTGTGAATTGAAAATTTTATAATATAAATTTTACTCGAGCTATTTCTAGAAAGAAAAGTTAATGAATGGTTTTCCTGTATTTTTCAACCTTGTTGGTATTGTTTTTATTGAGCACAAAAATTCGAAGCTAAGGCACTGTGCCATTCACTTAAAAAAAATCACAAGCGTCCCATGCATGATTCTATGTACTATAAAAAAAAAAAATAAATAATAAAAAAAAAATATTTCTACACCATGCCGACCTGTTTCCAATTATTGTTTATCCTCATTTAATTTTCCTTTTTGATTTGAAGTGTTTGGCCTATTTCGGTATAGGAAATCGAACAAACGAAATTTAAAACCATCTTACGTCGATAATTAACGATTAAATAAAATAATCATTACTGTAATGAACAAAGAGATAATTAAAAAATTATAATGTCTAGGAACAGAAAGGGTTGATAAGATTAAGTGTAAAGAAGAAAAAATAAGAACAATGAGAACCAGGAAACTGGCGCCCATTAAGGCACGGTCAGGACAAGATATAACGTTCTTTTTCGTGACTTCGAGTTAGTTCTAGGTCAGTATGATTCAATCTGGCTCCTTCCCTCATCTCTAAAACGGTCTGCTGTCAGGACATTATGTTTAAAAATATAAGTAAAATATAAGTATTTAAGACTCGTAATTCAATGGATTCAAATCTTATTCCGATCCAGGTTTGATTTGAAGATGAGTTGGTGAAGACGGGCAAAAGAGAAAAACGTTATATTTAAACCTTAACCATTATCTTAAAAACATGTAATTTTTTTTTTTCATAATAACTTCTTAAATATACTTAATATATTTAAATATATACTTCTTAAATATACTTAATATATTTAAATATATACTTCTTAAATATATTCATTATTACTGTAAATTTCGGTTATTCAAAATTAAATCTTTTCCTTAGTTCGAAACGCCAATTGTTTTACGAATATCTTACCAGTGCCTTATTTATTAAATGTATTATTATGTTCATAAAACACAATTTGAATTTTCGTACCGTAAAACTTCTGATAAAAAAATTTAAGGAACCACAAAAGCTAGTTTAATAATGTAATGCCTTGGCCACTGTAAATAATTAATTTGCATCTTTTCATCCTGACCGATAACCAGTTGAAATATTCATAATTATTTTTATATTTTTATTATTCTTACAAAATACTCTAAATTTCTCGATTTTATGACGAAGGTGGGTAAATATCTAAATTCATGTCTCAACAAGAGTTCGTTTTTATTCCTCATATTTCTGATATCTTCGACTTGAAATAGTTTCAGGCAATTATTAGACGTCATAAAAATTAGTAATCCACGCGCATATGTACCATTATTGGTACATCATCAAATGATGAGAAGTTTTATGAACTTTTATTAGGAACCATCAATTGATTTAATTAATCACTGACAAATAGTTAATTATTTGTTTGAAAATGCTGATAATAAAATAAACAGACAAAAGTGATAAAATTATACTTTTACGAAATGAATCTATTTAAAGGATTAGAATACTCGAATTTGATAATTTGTGATGAATGTTTGTCAAAGGTATGGTTGTAGTGTTTATTTTATTGAAGGAACTTATTTTATTGAACAACTAAATTTGTTAATGATTTTTCCTTGCAGAATTTTAAGGGAAATATTTTTATTATAAAAGTATATTTATCTAATTCTTGAAATTCTTGATTGTGACCGAGCTGATTATATTTTAGTTATATAAAAATTTAAATAATTTATAAGAAAAAATAAAATCAAAAAAACAAGAGGAAGTAATAATTTGATAATACACATCTGGAATTTTTAGTTCTAATTCCATTATTTATTTATTTTTTATTATTGAGAAGAATTTTATTCTTGATTAATTTATTTTATTATAATTATTTTTTGCTGTCTTATTTTTTCTTATTTATATATGCTAATGCTATTTAAACAGAACAGAATACGTTATGTGGAACAATCAAAATACCATTAACTAATAATAATTATCATCCCTAATTATTCAAATTCACTAGTCTCTCTACTTCCTTCCCTCCTATACTTGAATACCCTCCAGGGAGTCTGACAAGAATATGACCTCGGGACCTTCTAACATTAGAACTTTTATTGAAGTATTACCTGTGGGTAGTTGCTTCGCAAGCATTCATTTGTTATTATGAACGTTATAATCACATTTACTAGATGCAGACTTGGGCAAAATCAAAATGGAATCAATCACAAAATTGAATAATGATTAAATTTGGTGATTGATTCCAGAAAATTAGTTGTCAAATAGCTAGGATTAAATTTTGCTCAACTTCTGACAAGATGCATTTTTAATACAATTGTTAATTTCAATAATAAAATAATGATATTTATTTGTCAAAAATTTCTAACGTTTAAAATTAGTGGTCACTTAAGTTGAGAAGGAATGCTTTTACTTTCCAATTCGATATCCGAGAAACTCGTCTTCAGACCGCCATTAATTCTAGAGAATACACCAAATCACAATTTATCTAGAGTATTTTGAACGCCAGTTTCAGCCCACTCCTTAAACGTTTTACTTTACAAGTCATTCCTCCATAAAAAGCTCCATGTAACATGCCCCTCCTTTACCCTCTTCAAGGGAAAATATGGCCGGGACCTGATAATATTTTATATATGTAAATAAGACGGCCTGGGGTCCACTATAGCCGAATAGTCCGAGAATGTGAGGGAGGGAAGAGGGAGAGGAGAGGGGGAGGAGTTGGGTGGGGAGGGAGAGGAGGGAGACCCAAACATAAAATTAATTGCTCATTTATTCTCCAAGTCGAGGAATAAATATCTGGGAAACTTCATCCCAACTGAGGGTGCTCATAGTTTATAAGGGAGTGTGTGTGCACTGAGCCCTCATCTGTGAAGGTACTCAGTAACTCTGTCGAATCATGGGACACTAACTCATTTCGATTTACGAATTATGCTGTCGTAGATCTAAAAGGAAGGTGGAAGGTGTACACCCTATCAGTGATATGCTGAGTCCCTGGGTTTTATTTTACATCGTGGGTCGTCGCCTTGAGATAAACTTTACAAGCCGCAGGGCGAGCTCTTGTTCTATGCGCTGATCGAGATAAGCGGCAGTATTTCATATGATGGTATTTTTGGATATGTAAATTTTAATTTAATATGGAAACAAATAAAAAATGTAGATACATTTTTCCAAAAGTATTTAATCAATAAAAAAAAATATTTTATTAATTCTTATAAATAAATACGTTAAATATTAAATGATAAATAATAATTAGATATTTTTGGAATATCTAAAAAAAAATTATTACTTTTGTTATATCTGAGGAATGTATTTTGAACTAATAACATAAATAGATGGTAAATAAAAAAAATATACCGTGATTATTGTTTACATTATATCTGTCCGATTAGAGAAAAATTAGATAAGTCGATCAGAAACAACTAAAGGCAACCCATATAATGACAATGCCTTGGAGATTTTTATACATATAAATGTATTCCAATACATATGCAATGTCAGCATTATTCCTGAATAAATTACAGAGAATATGCAAAATTTGGAAAAATAACTTAAAAAAAAAAAAAAAACTGATTTAAACTAAAAAATTAAAACACTACTTTTTTCAACAGTAAAGCAGCACTTTTCCTTGAACACCGGCGATTTTAGACACCTAGTTTTTCCCAAATGGTACAGATTCTAAATTTGCTGATTTTAATTATGTATTAAAGCTGCAAAGAAAATTTTTTAAAAAAAAAAGTTATATTTATTCCATTAGAAAAATAAATAACTACTAATTCTCAAAAAATTAAAATAAATCAATCAAATCAAGAATTAAAAAAAAAAAAAAATTAATTTTCCTGCTTAGTTTATTTTCTTTTGCAAACGTCTATACACTTTCGATAATCCTATTTTTATTTTTATTTTTAAATAACCGTACCAGTTTTAATACAATGTAGTTCATTAGTTCTAGATAAAATAACTAGGATATTTAAAAATTATTTCTAATGTTTTGTAGGACCGCCAAAATCTCTCGATAAAAATGTATTTCATTTAATTTTTTTTTTTTTCTTATTACATCTTCTGCAAGGTGTAACTAAAGGAAATGAAGACCTTATAATGAATCCAACTCTAATCAAGCTACAGTTATGAAATAATAAAAAACCAAATTTATAAAATCTATACCATAAACTAAAATAATAAAATACTCCTTTTCAATTTAATTATAATCTTTATCGGCATAAAAGCATATTTTCTTTTCTGCTTTAATACGAAAATATTTTAAATATTATATTCAACTATATAATAAACTAATAGTGCATTATAGAACATATTTTTCCTTAAGAGTGCAATTTCCTCTATTATTACAATTAGAAAATAGTTGTTAGGAATGTTATCCTGTGGCTTTTCAAAGCTCCGTTCTAAAATAACATTAACACAGGTCAGCGACATGGTCGATTCGTTTCACTTTATGGTCCTTCTTCCAGCCCGTCCTCGCCTCTTGACTCAAATGTTCACAACATATAGCCATTCGATATAGGTACACCTTCAAACTTAATAAAACATAACGAAAAATAGACAATATTATAAATTTAATGAAGGATTAAATACAATCATATAATAATAAATTGTAATCTATTAGCAACCAATTGAACACATTTAATCGTGTATTTATACACAACTCTAATTAAAATTTCGGCACCGAAGAAACAAAGAGAATTAGTCTACATGTAGAGTTTGTTCTGATCAATTTACTACTTTTTTCGACCTCTGGTTTCTAAAACCTGTATAATGCTGAAATACAGTAAATATAACATAACCATAAATAAATATAACAGTAAACATAATTGATTACATTTTTGCATTAGATGAGGTATATCCTTCAGAAACTCATTCAAAATCACATCACACCCATCGAATCGAAGATGTTAGTGAAACCACGTTAGTAACGCAAGGGGCGAATATACACCTTATTAATTAAAATTTTCGTTGGTTTAAACTTGCTTATTTACTTCTTTTTTTTTTTTTTTTATATTCCTTGCTTTAATTTAATTATTTTTTTTATAATCATAATACGTATCATGTGCTCTGGTTAAAGTACTAGAATAAATTCAATGTTCTATAAGAATATTAATGGAATAGGAAGAATTTTTTTAGGGGTATTTTCATCAGAACAGAAAAATGAGTATTTTTAATTTTATTAACCGTTCCTACATAGCCTTAATACGCTATTTAAAAAACGCAGAGAAATCTCAGTTCAGTTACTGTATTATTTTAAACAATATTTTTTTAATAATCATTACTTAATTCAATATTGAGTTTTTGGTAGATTAGGTTTGGGTTGTTAGTTCTCATATATTTCTTTTTTGTTAAAGCGATTTATGTTTAAACCGAGTTATTGGAACTCCGAGGTACGGGAATTCAAAAAATTCAGAAACCTAAACATCACTAATGTTTTGATACCTACATATCTCAATATAAATACATCACAATAAAGAACAAAGTCATAACAAAATCAAATTAGCATAAGTTATAGAGAGGGTTGAGAGATTTAATGTAAAGCGGCAGAACCTGGAATGATAATTTATGTTTCAGTATATTAATTTTTAAAATAGTAGGAAATCTCCATGATCTCAAAACTGAGCTAAGATTCTACAATAAACGAGAACAGCCTTCACCTCGTTGGAACTCCTTTCGGTGTATTTTAGCTGTAATTAATGTTTAGACATTACCTTCAGATTTATTCCAATCGTTCCATATAGAGTTCAAAAATTATTGCTCCCTCTAAACCGCCCGTCCGGTGTAGATTGACGCGGATGGCAGTCCCGTCTCCACGAAAGGTACGTAATAACGAGAAGACGATGGGTGACATAACTTTGAGGAGCCTTCCCTCAAAAACATTCATGTCAAGGCAGTTAAAAAAAGAAATAAAGGGAAGAGGGAAATAAAAAAGGAGGAAAGAAAAAAACTATCCTCCCGTCCACAGGGGTCCTATCCAGCCTCCCAAACCCGTTTAAACTGGACACAATTTATTGGTGGAACATCCTCTTCATTGCCGCACTTCCTGACGGCTCAGCCCTGGTCCAAATATCCAAGAACAGAAAGAGAAAACTTCCGTAATCTCAGCAGGGTCATCAGAACTTTTGTTACTTGAAACCTTGGTTGATTTAAGGCTTACCTTGTGAAGAGATAACATTATGGAATAATTTACTGGGTACTTAACGAAATATTTGTTTAACAATGGGGGAAGAGAAAGTAAGTAAGTTTTCGTCTGTGACGTCTAGGTTTTCAAATAAACCAAAGACAATAAACTCACGCTGATTATTTCGCGAATATTGGTAATCTTAGTTTCATCCATTACGTGCAAAAGTTAGTGATAGAAGAAGAGTGAGAAAGAGTATATTAAGAAGACGCTTCATCCATCCCCTTTTATTATTTCAACACTATGGATTTTTACAACTTTTTTTTTTAAGCATAATATGATAGGGAATACAAGCACGTCTTTATAATCAAGTACAATAACATTTGGCATATTTTGTAATTTTAAAGTACATTTCGTAATTTTTTTTTTTATCTTTTGTTGATTTTCACAATTGTATAGAATACATGCAACTAGAAATGTTCAAGAAAATGATTACAATAAAATGACAATAACTTAAAAAGGAAACACCCAATGCACTATCTCAATAAAAGTTCTATGTTAGAAGGTTTCGAGGCCGTCTTCTTTTAAGACGCCGCTGAGGGTTTTCGACAGTAGAATGGGAAGTTGAGATACCTATGGATTTAAGTTGTTATGGAGTTTATCCGCAACAAGATTTTTATGGATACAATTTTTTAAGAAAGTGAGAAGCATTGAGGATTTTTCGAAGGATTTTGGATTGTAAGAATTAGATAAAGAAGAATTGGAAAGTTTTTTGAACCTCAAATCTCAAATCTGACAAGTCCAAATATGTGTAATTTATTTCATGTAAATGAGTCTCTTTATAATAATTTTATATAAAAGCAGGAAGATTTGAACGTTTGTGTTGTATGTGGATTCCCAGTATGTTGTTTTTAATATATTTTAAACAAGAAAATTAATTTCATAATATAATCTTGTGAATTAATTATATTAATTGCGTAATACTTGAAAAAAATATTAAAAATGTGCTTAACTAATAGTGTTTAATAATCATTTAAAATACTCATTCGATTTGCTCAAACATTTTTTGAAATCAGGTAACGTTTCGCTTAATAATGCCAAGAGCAAACAATTTATTACAGCTATCGGCTATTTATTTACGAGGACAGGCTCTTGTGATGAATAGAGATGAGCTATCGATCTGTGCGAAGGATAATCATAAAACCGGATTCATCGCAGTTTGACTGAAGTTTCGACAACCCTATAAACGATGTTTTGCGACATCGTTAGGACTAGATCAGTAAACGTTTCTACGACCTAGTTTTATTTCACCAAGTTTCTGTTTCAATTATCAGTAATATTAAAAAAAAAAAGTCCATTTTTTAAAAAAAAAAATTTTATGGTACATGTTTTTACGGGGACTAAACTACGTTTCAAGGTTGTAACCAACCCTTCTCTCTTGTAATAATTGTTATTAATATATAATTATAATATAATTATTAATATAATAATAAAAATGACTATTAATATTTTTAAAATGTCACTCTCACTTCAAAGTCACTCTAAAGACTAGTGTGATGCTTTAATAACAAAATTATTATTAAATAAATATTTTTAATTATCAATTATTTACAATATTATTAATTAAACAAGATCTCTTCTTCAAGATTGATATTTTGTTTTACTGTATCAATAGTTTTGGAAGATTTAAAAAAAAAAATATTAATCAGTATTAGTATTATATAAACTATAAATATTATTCATATATGTCTCATTAATAACTACATTCCCAGTACAACTCGTAATGGTTCTTGTATTTATTTGGTGTTTGCACGTAATATCAACCTTACCAGTAAGAACTACATCATCTACTTTCCTTATTATAAATTCGCTTTCGTTCAAATAGAGTTTTTATTTTTTCGTTATTTTAAGATATTGACATGATACCAGTGACAAGACTTTTAGTCGATTAAAGATTATAGTGGAAATGGATCTTGTATTTTTGGACATTTGTAAGAGCTTGATAATGTGGCAATGACCATGAAACGTCGCAAAAAAATGAAATAAAATATTATTATTGGACAATCATGTAACATCATATGATTTTTAATAAATAAATATGGGAGAATAATTGCTATTGTAATTACACCTTAATATTGCAGTTAGTTGTATGAAGACGGCTGATATATTTGAATGTCAATTATTTAAATGTCTCCCTCTAAAGGTTATTCTAATTCACTGAATAATTGTATATTCATACACCATTTGATTAGAGGTTTTGGAAGCACAGACTTATCTTCCAGCTTGACATATCTTTACAATTAAAAAACAAAAATATTTGCAGCAATTCGTTCCGCTGAGCAATTACGGAAGAACGCTTTGATTTTGAGAAATAATGCACCACCGTTACACGCCGCCGCGAATGATTTACATCTAAAGTGATACAAGAGCACTTATTGGTTGGCCTTATCACAGAGGCCAATTTGTGTTTCAATTAAGGAACAAAGATGCCGTCTTTCCTACGCTGAAGGAAGATGGCCTGGTTCTGAATTGTTAAATAACCTATTTTGGGGTAATCTTCGTCTGAGTAGGAAGTAACTGCGGTAGCAGAACATGGTAACGACATGTGATCCGACAATCAGTAGAACAGGATAAATTTAACTGCTTTTAGGTTTTAAATGGGAAGATATAGTTCAACTGAATACCCATGGTAGAGTGGATTTACAAGTCCTTGACATACAAATGATTCACAGTTCCGCCAATTTACTTATTTTATTATTGCTCAGTTTTAAATATCAATAGAATTAGTAAATATATCATAGTCTATCCAGGCTTCATATAAAGTTCATTTATCAAGGCCAAATATATCTTAGCAGCAAGAATTAATGCCAACGTTACTATTCTGTTGAATAAAATTACGTTTCGAAGAAAAAAATTGTAACACAAATATTCTTTTATTTTTTATTATTAACAGTTTATTGATAATTACAACTGTATATATTATATTCAACAATTAAATTTGAGGAAAATGATTTCAATGACAAGTTAAGAACATGTTAACAACTATACATTAGTAGCAGTTTGGAGACTAGTGGATTTGAGTGGGTATGGAGTTTATACTATGAAAGAATAGGTATCAGGTTTGGACCAAATCAACTCCGTATGTCCAAATGGGTCTAATTACTGTTGTGTAAATAGGTATTTGGTATTTTTTTGAGAGCTTTGAACGCATATCTAGTAAAAGTTGGATAAGTCGAAATAGAAGAGCAGTTTATTATCTTAAGTCTGGTACAGTAATACAAATTAAAAATGATAATTTCAGAATTGGCCAAACGAAAAGAAAATATTTCTCTTTCAGCCTAACAAATCATTTTCATTGATATAATAAATTCAGAATTTAAAATTTAAAAAAAAAAAAAATCTTAAAAAGAATCAAAATTTACTTATATATTACAAGCCTGGTGTTCAGCCAAATCTCCAAAGTTATTTTTTTCAATGGCTTTCTTTCACTCTTATCATTATCGCGATGACCTCTTCTTTGTTGTTTTAATTGATTTGGTATTAATTACTATCTTGGTGTAACTGTAGTGGAATATAAATTAAAAAAATAAGTAGATTATAATGAAAGAAAAATATGACACTTTTTTTCATACTATGCATTAAAATGTCATCAATAATTTAATAAACGTAAATTATTAATAATTTAATTAATGAGTATTAATTAATAAATTTAAAAATGTAAGTGGGAGCTGTTTAGCTAAATTAATTTATTTTGATCCATACATTTATTCGTCAAGTAAACAGGCAGTCCCTTGAGTTTCCATACGATTGGTTGGTTTTTCTGTTTATTTTATTTAAGGCAAGAAATCTAACATGTTGACATCTGTAGAGACAAAAAGCAAAAGGGCTTCTTGAAGCTATCATTGCCTAGCGTAAACTGGAATGTAATAGAAAAAAAAGCTGTACATAGTTATCTAAATTATCAGGTAAATAGACGACTTAGGTTTTTCTTAAGACTAATAGTGATGATTGGAAACAAATTTAAAATGGGTCTATTTGAAATATTTTTCTGGTCACTGAAATAAAAATCTGGATCAGTTTTCAAATTCTACATTTTTTGTACGTGTTTATTAGTTCCACAATATATGGGTAATATATTATATATATTCATGGTGGTTATCATGAAGAAGTGGATAAGTCAAATCACCTTAAAAACGAGTTAATAATAAAACTTAAAGCAGGCTTTTTAAAAAAAAATTATTATTATCTATTTATTAAAATTTACAACTGTACATTATATATATATATATATATATATATATATATATATATATATATATATATATATATATATATATATATATATATATATATGACAATAGCGTAAAATAATAAAACGACATTGTTTGTGTAGTAACTACGCACTGGTGGGAAGTAAGTTAAGAGACTAGATTTGAATAATTATGGAGTTTTATTATAGGATAGGTATCTGGTTTGGGCTAAATCAGCAACATGTGGAGCATTAATGTCTTTATGGATTAGTTTATTTATGACAAAGTAAGGAGCATTCAGGATTTTGTATTGCAAGGATTGGATACGAGATGAATTAGATGGTTTAGTGGAGCCTCAAAGCTCTGCTCCATATGTTCAAATAGGTCTGATAACTGTCATGTAAATGAACCTTTTGTAGTAACTAAAGTTTTGAACGTTTGTTTTGAAAATATTGAAGAAATTTGAAAATGACCATCAGTTTCCCGTTGTTTTAGTCTTGTTTATGGATTGCAATTTAAACGTTTGTCCGGTTGGAGCCCTAGGTAGCGGATCGAAAGCTTTAAGGTTTAGCAAAACAATCAAAAATTCCCTATGAATGAGTCCACTTCTATCCGATATCCTTGGATATGTAATATGAGTTGCAAAGTACTGTGGTTTTTTATGTTTTTAGAATTAATGATGAATGTTTATGATTCAATATCAGTCTCCGAAAAACCATTTGAATAGTAATGCTAATAATTCGTTAATCCAAATATATTTTTTTTAGCCCAATCTAAATAATAAAATTAATAACAATGATGTATTATAATTTATAGAATTATAAATCAATTTAAATTATTGATTTTTTGAAGTATAAATATCATCTTGCTATGAAACGAGCAGAAGTATATAACGAGTGAAACAGCTCTCGGCCTGAAAGAAACGGACTGATAACAGAACGCTCGATCATGAGGAGGTTGACCTAGTATTGAAATTAGACAGGACAGAATGGTATTTTGACCTAGAAGAAAAACAAAAACAAAGTGGAATAGGAAAATAATAATGGATAGTCAGATATAATCTTTAAGAAAGGAGTGTAAAGAGTGAGGGTCAATGGAGAAGGATAGAACTAGACGGAGACATCTGAGGGATCCAGTGAGGTCAAGAACCTGCCGCCGCCCCAGCTCACCTGTGCGCCTCTCCCATATATCTACTCCCCACTGTCTATATCCGTCTCTCCTATTATAGTATATTTGTCTATTGTTTATATTACAATTATTTATATTATATTCAATAATATTATTCTTAGCACGCTGTTTTATACTTCTTAATTTTTAACTCTCATCGTCGATGGTAAGTATTAAAAGATATTTCGAAATTTTTATAGGTCTTCGAAAATTATCTTTTGTTGACTCTATAGCTAAATCAAATCTTATCATAAACTTTTGACGAATTACATCATAAATTTCATTTTAACTTACGAAGTTGAGATGAAGAAATTTTTTTTTTCTACCACATACCAGACAATTCACAACATTGTTAGTATACATAGTATACTTACACAAATACATAATATTTGTCACCAGGATCTATATTTTAGGAGTTATATTGGTTTGAATGTAAAAAGTCACGTAACGTTTTTTCCTCACTTAAAAATGTAGTATTTTGACACGCTCTATCTCATTAGTATAGTTCCGATAGAAAATTTGATAGCAGCTTTCTTACCAGAAATGTAATGGAAAATATTTTTGCCAACAATATTTGTCGCTAGGACCTACTATTTAGCAGGTCTGTTGGTTCAAATGAATAATGCCACGTATTGCCTACATTTTTTAAGTGTTGGGGATTTTTGCCTCACTCGCTGCACTCTGTTAGTGCTGCTCGGAAAGAAAATTTAAAGACAGTTTCCTTATCCATATAAATCCATGATCGATGGTTTTCCCAACAGTCAGGGATTAAATGAGTTCTTCAATCATTTATTTTATATTCTTATTTTAAATACATAAATAAGCACTAATTTTCAGACATTCCAATATAAAGAACTACCGCAAATAACCTTTATATCTTTATCTAAGTAGTTAGTCACACATCTATAATTGAGTATTTCCGTTACAGGCCTAACTCTTCCAAAAAAAAAAGTCCTTCCAAAACGTTAAATTTTCTTCTAAATTTTATATATTTCTCATCAGCCTTATATAAATTCGGATACATCCAATAAAATTTCGACGATTTCAGAACTGAAGGAAGACTCTTTGTTTATATAATAGAGAACAATGACTTGAAGACTAATTGGTTTTTAATGTATTACCGTTGAGAGTCACGTTTAGAATAGCAATTGCATAAGCGGCGGGAGTGGGTGCACTCCGTAATGGCTTGTCCTCAAAGGAAACGATAAAGAAGCGTTATCCTACCAATGAGAAAGTCTTTTGGAGCTAAATTATGGAGAACACTCAATATAACTTCAAGATGGCTTGAATGCTATTTTTAAGTGGAAGTACTATTTGGTTTGTACGAGTAGTGATGTATACACTGCTGGTCCCATATCACTGCTGGGTGAAACTTCACTTTCTGTTAGGTATACGGTGGATACAGAAAGAATAAACGGAAGTAAGAAAAAATTGGGAGTGTTCAGGTAAGCGGATGGAGATTTTGTTCAGTCAAATATGGCCTTTAATTTTTTTAAATTGTTTAATTAATAATTATCATATATTATACTGAAAAAATTAATTAGTTGCCATTTCTATTGGAATATGTAATTTAAAGACTAGTGTCCAATGTTAAACATTCGCTATCTCTTCTATAAAAAAATTTCGAAACATTAGAACTTTGATACACAGGTTATGTATAATTACTTCTAAAAAATGTTGATAATCTCCTAAGGAGGGAAAAAAACGAAAGTGCTTCTTGAAGCTATCATTTCCTAGAATGAACTAGGATGTGTCAGAAAGAAAGAAGGGCTGGGTAGTATTCTAAATATTCAGATAAATAGATAATCCCTATGGTCTTCTCAATGATTAGTCGGTTTTATGTTCTGGAAGCCAATTTATAAGACTATTTTCTGCCTGACTAGTTTTACTTCAGAGTTTAAGGTGATCCGATCCATTTTTTTTTCTGCGTGATTAGTTTTACTTATGAGTTTTCGGTGATCTGATCCATTTTTTTTTTTTTTTTTTTTTTTTTTTTTTTTAATAACCAGATAAATATTTCCAATAGTCACATTTTAAATTTAAGTTTTCCCTCCTTAAAAATCTCAACAATTCTATCATGAAAAAATCTTTATCATGAACTCATCGGATGAGTTAGAGCATTAATTTCACGTCAACTATCAGTAGCAGAGGCCGAACTGAATAATGCAAGATAGTTTCATTCAAGAAATTTATGAATCTTACCGAGCTCCATAAAACGTTACCAGTGATCATATTGAAGACATTCCACGGTTGGAATCTGCGGATTGTTATTCTTGAGCGGTTAGAAGATGGAAGGAAAAAGAAAATCAAACCTACTGTTTAAGAGTGAGCACGCCTCGATATGGTTAAATGTGTCAACTTATTGCAGAGCATCGCAAAACCTTTCAGAATACTATTGAGGAGGAAGAATAGAAGTACAGAAAACTAGAATTATATAAACTAGTTAATATTGTATTGCTGTTGAATTATATAGTGCAGCATATTGATTCAGGGAAGTTCCTTTTTCTAACATCTAACACCAAACTGAAGTTTATTGTTAACTGCATCAATAATAAAAAAATATACATATAATCAAAATATAAATAATCAATTTATACAGATTTAATAATTTATTTAAATAATTATAGAGAAGGTGGTCAGGAACGCAATCAGTATTTTATCAATAATTTAATGATCAAACAAGCGATTAATAACTGACAGCGAGAGAGCTCTAGTTTGAATTCGGCCTCGGTGCGTTCTGTGGATTAGCAGAATAATTCTCAATCTCACTCTGGATGATACGTTGATAACGCTACAATACGTTAATAACTTCTATAATAACCTATAAAAGGTAAACCCAACAAAAAACCATGAAAATTAAATATATGTATATATTGTTATCATAATCAATTGTTCTCATAATCATGCCCTACAGTGAAAAAACAGGTTACAATAAAATTATATAAGTTATACAAGTTATTTTAAAACATAAAGTTGGCTACAATACAAGTATATAAAAAGTGATAGAAAAATAAAAATATAAATATAATTACAGAATATAGAGGAGTAATAATATATATTTTACTTCCCGGATAGTGTCCGATCACCCACGGCAAGAGCTGTAATACGGAAATCGAGATTGCCAACCTGTTGCACAAACTAAAATCCTTAAGCGCATTTTCGGGAGACGCAGCTTCGCAGACGTCTTATAAATGGTTGCCTAGAAAATACTAAGTCTTTGATTCATTGGATTAATAAAGATCGAGATCAAGAGCTGCAATTTAGACAATATAAATGACATTTAATAACTATGCTATTTTGTTAAATTATGTCTTAGAATTTTATTTGAAATTTAAAATCATTTATAAATCTTTTTAATTTCAAAATATTCAGCATGTTTATATTAAAAGATCTAAAGTATTTTAATTGTATTTTAAATTTTATTATTTTCTTTTTAAATGTTAAATATAAAAAAAATTTTATAGTAAAAAAATGAATCCATCAGTTAAAAATTCCTAAATTTTAATAATTAGATATGAAAAATTAAATTTAATTTGAATAATGACAAAGTAGATGTGTTTATATTTATCTATTTCCAGATATCGAAATATTATGATAGAGATACCACATTCCATTCTAGAGCCATGAAACTCCTTAAGAAACAAAAGCGATTTTTTTTTTTTTTAAATGTAATTTAGCAGAGAATGCTTATAAATAATTCATTTCATTATATTAAAATTATAAAAAGAATACAACCATCAACATCCGCTGACAGCATTATTTTTTTGATAACATACTGCCCTCTCCTGGCATAAGTTATTATTTTTTTGCTAGGCACTTTATTTGAGTCAGAAAAAAAAGGAAAAAGAAAAAAAAAAACCTAGAAATTTTTGTGGTTTTTGCGGTGTAGTGCATATTAATGAAGGAGAAGTAGGCTGAATAGTCCCTTAGGCAGCCATTACAAGGAGGTAGGATACACAAAGAACACAAGAGGTAGAGTACATTCCCTCCTCCTAGGAGCCCAACTGTAAACCGCAATTCAACCTGCCAACAATTACAGCTGATTTATCACCAGCGATGTCTTCCTGAGACAAATTCCACCTCCAGTATTTAACAACTGCAAAAGCAGAATTTCAAAGCTTGGAAAGCCGCGAGAGCTGCTCGGTCCACCGTTTCCTTATCTGGGCCTTGTAACCTTTGTTGCCTGGACTTTACAATTTAGATTTCTTACAATTGTAACTGCCTTCCGACATCTTTAACATTCTGGGTTGTATTTCGATTCTATTGTCAGCAGGTAGAACCGGAATAATCTGGAGATTCCCCTTATCGAATCAGAAGGAGTCATAGTAAATAAGGGTATTGGGAATTATATATACAAGAACATATGAAAATAAGTTTATTAAGATTTTATGCGGTAAATTTATACATAAATATATGTATATTTATTTTATATAAACTGTGTACAGAAGTCCTGATGTTTTCAATATTTTGTATGTTTTTAAAAATTATAATGATGGATTGACACTTACAACGAACTGGGGACTTGCTGGCCGAGTGAGTTGTGGCGTGGGTGGGTATCAGCGCACTTGTAACCAGAAGGTTGTGGGTTCGAATCCCACCTGGGCGGGTTAAAATTTATTTCGTGGCCATCACACGAATAAATCTTGACCTTCCCACCGTGGCTAGAATAGGTTAGTAACCTGTAGGATAACTCGTCCTTCCTGCTCTAGTTGGAGTACATAAGGACATTAAGCCCCAAAATAACAAACAAACAAACTTACAACGATCTGGACACTATTAAAAGATGTTTAAAATATTAATTGTCATCTCTGAAATATTTGGATGAATTATAGATTTTTTATGATTCGCCTATACAACTGTATGTAAGCTATTTTTAGTCGCGTGAATTATTTTCTTGTGGCTAATGTGATAAGCATGAAATGAAGTAGTTATGCTGCCAGCATAAAATTATAATCCGCATTTACCTCTATGCTCTCATTTTGGGTCTTAACGGGTCCCGAATACTGTTAAGAATGCTTGTAGTTTTTTTTTCTTAAATTTTTTTGCGAACGAAAATAATGTTGCCTACACTTTAAAGTGGGTAGCTTGATTTTTTCGGCGATAGGACCGGCCGTTACCGAGACGTGGCGGAGAGGATGTGAGCCGAGATAAGATAAAGGTCACGTTTTCACCCACCGATCCAGACATCATAAAGAATGTCATTCTAGTTTGAGAATTTATGTTTGATTTTCTAAACATATTTTTGGACACCTGCGTTAATAATTTTCAACTTTACGAACTTTTGCGAAACAAAATTGGAAATATTGCTGACGTATATCTCTTTAAACCGTGAATCTATAACATCTAATTCACCTGTCTACCTTCTGGCCATATCATAATCATTTTCAGGACATAAAATCAAATTGATTATAAATATTTTCAACCATTTGACTCTATATACTTTAGATATTTTCCTTTTTATTTTAATATTATTGAGACATGTAAAGTTATGGAATGTTGAAATATGTAAATCTAGAGTTGACTTAAATGTACTGAAAGAATATAAATAAAATAATAAGACAGTTAATGTTTTGATGTTATGCTCAATATAATTCGCTCCAATGAGCCTAATAACAATACATATCAACAAAATCAAGTATGTCACAATCACCTACTTCTTCGTCCTTTTCCTTTCAGTTTAGGTATAATCCCTTTTTTTGTGACTCGATCATAATTGAGTATACTAACAACAGATTATTCAATTATTCATTCAGTATTTATCGAAAATTCTTCAGACCAGTGTTCCATCAAAATTTCATTGGACGCGTAACAACAAAGTTGTTACGTTAAGGCTTATTTTGTTTGTATTTTCTCTTTAATTTAATTTCTTTTTATAAATATTATAACCCATGTATTTAAACTACTCCTTATCAGGTATTTAAACCTATGTCGTCTTATATACAATATAGAAATTTCATCAGTACTTAGACATAAATAACTTCTTTAACGTAATATAAAATAACTTCTGATCGCAGAGTGTTTAGGAAACGGAATGAAATTTGATGGTCGGTCTGAATGTTTATTCTGAACACCTTTTGGCTTCCTAACAGTTTTATAGTCTTTAAAAAAAAACAAAAAACACTGATTCAAAAAAATGTTTGGCCACCTGAAGAATTTTTTTTTCACAAATACTTAGATATTTTAATTTTCAGTTATGGAATGTGTGCTATTGTTATATGACTTGCGAGACAAGTTGAGGAGCAGTTTTTGTTGCCTGTGTGGTCGAGTCAGGTGGCAATTTATGTGAAGAACTGACGTGGCTCCTACCTGGGTTTAATAGTTTACTAAAGAAGGGTTTTACAATCCACCAGTTACCTGGTTCCATAACCCACACGGTTTCTGACATGTTGACCTGCCATTATACCAATCATTCATTAAACTTTAGCAACATATTGTCAAGAGGGCTTTAAACATACTTGTTAAAAATAATGCTAAAAACTTGAAATAGGACTAAAAATTAGTTCAAAAAGATTTTGTATTTGAAAACCTCTTATCATTAATTTAGATTGACATTTTTTGGAGTTTAGAATTTTTTCGAAGAGGAATATATTACTTAAAATTTTTGCGATGTATAATGTGCAGAATTGGAGAAAAAATAAAACAAGGTAGAGGACTTGCTTAAATTCTCTATACATTAATATACCACAAAAATGCATTTATCATCATTTGTTTGTAATTTTAAGTTGCCTACTCTTCAATTCATACCCCTAAATTTTCTCAATAAAATACAAACATGTGGCACAACTCCTAATTTATTTATTTAGCTTTTAGAGTAGACTAAGCGTTAATATAGACCTGCATTGTAATGACAGACCATGTGCATAAACCATAGCAAATGAGAAACCTGAAGAAGGGACTAATGTTACAAAACATCTAGCAACAAGCTAAATAAATAAATTAGGAGTTAAATTAAGAAAATGCTTGTCAGGAAGTAGATTCTTATTAAAAGAAAATCATTAGGTTTGATGAATCAATTGTCACTTTTATTGGAATTATTTTATTCAAAAACTAGTTTCGAATGCTAAACATTCATCATCAGTTCTGAAACATACAATGTTTTCAAAACATCAGCAGGTTATTTCATAGATTATATATACTAAAGTTTTTGAACATGTCAATAAATCAAATATATTTACTCACTTGAGGAGGCAAAGCGGACTTCTGAAAGATATCAAGTGGTAAGGGAAGTAGTAAGGGCCAGGTAGTTAAGTATTTCCAGTGACTAATTGTTTAACTGTTTAATTTCTATTGGAAACAAATTTAAAACGTGACTATTAGAAATATTTTTGTCAATTAATTTATAATTTCATTCCGGAGTACGTAAGAGCAACTGAAGGGTTAAAAAGATTTGAATGAGGTAACGGTTTCATTGATCCGATTTTTGAATAGTGTTTGGATACTATGCCGTTATAATTATAATAGAAAAAAAAGAGAACTATTTTATAGCCTAGTCTAAAAGAATAAGTAAACCGAAAATGAAGGCTGTTATTCTACCTTCAATTTTTAATAGTTAGCTTTATTCTAAAAACTATTCAAACAGAACAACTAAATGTTTTCGAAAACAGAATATTATAGTTTAGTTAATAACTGTACGAAATGGGTAAAATGGCAATCTTTTGATTTAATAGTGATTGAATATCGAAAAAATAATAACTGTCCAATAGATGGGGTTAACATCTAAGGATTTGAGCGAGACGTTTTGATTAAGTAGTATGGCTAAATATGACAAGAAAATTTTTTTTTCATAAAATAATATATATTTATATCTTATTTAAATGGTATTTTAAAATATTGTTATTATAATTTTTATTTATTTTATTCTTTTTTTCAGGTAAATTGTCAACCAGTTTTTATAAATATCTTAAAAACTTTTAATTTCCTGATCAAATGAAATGGTGAGTAATTAAGAAGTCTTAGTAAATCCAATATTTATGAAATGCATTACATTACTACTTAGCCTAATTATATAAACGTTAGTAATTACCCCATTATTATTACTTCTATATTATATTATTTATTATATTGAATAAAACAAGGATAGAAGGAAATCGAGTTATAATAGTTATTAAAATAGATCGTAATAACTAATTGTAGTAAAAAAGTAATTACACTTTACTTTATGTTCTGATAATGAAATCAGTAAACATAAAAACGTTTAGACATCAATGAAAATTTCATTGATGTCTAAACGTTTTCATTATGAAATGATATATAATGCGTTCAATCTCGTTAATTATATTTTGTGAAAAATTGAGTAAAGTAAAGCAATTAACGAAAATCATGTCGTTCCATCATGTAATTTAAAATTCATTTTTGTAAAAACTAAATACATACTTCACCTTTAGGTATATTGAATATTACGCAACATTTGAAGTAATAAATGTTCCAATCATAATTAATTATTGAGCAATGTCGTGTTATTCTTTTAAAATTTTGATATTCTAATAAATACGTATCAGATGAAAGTTTAAAACCAAGGTAATTATTCGAGAATATTTTTCTATAAAGTAGTCAAATTCAACCAGTATTTATACACTAATCTAAGTTAAAAACATTTAACAGATTAAAAAAAAGTGTTTCATCAAAGTGCGTTACATTTGCCATTGCAAATCCGATCGGGTTATATCGCATATCACTGTGTTTAACATTCTCGTACATTCTAAGATATACAAGAACATTATTCTAAGCTATATTTTCTGCTATTTTTTTTTTTATTTAAGTTTTTACGAAATTTAAGTTTAAAAAAACAAAACATTAAATACATTTAAAACTCATACATACATATCATTAATTAGAGTAAAAACTCGATGTTTGTCCAACTCTTGTGATTCAATTAGTAAAATTTCCTGAGGCTGGAAGCTCTTTGAGTTGAAGTTTCTAAAAACCACGAAGACTTATGAAGCAGTCTATCTCAACCTTATCTTCGCTTATACTCGGTAATGTTTCATTGCGTGGACCAAATAGACGTTTATTGTGTTGATTGTTTTTCTATTAGCTATGGCTACCAGGGGAAGAAGCTGATGTCATTGCTGCTTTGCTACCAATTCAGCGTGTGATAGATCGTCGCACTTACATATATGCAGAAGAAAATTGCTGGCTATTTTTAATTATGTATTTTATTCGCATTAATATCTCCGTTGATGGTAATTTTTTTTAGAACTAATTATTTAAAGCAATGGGTTGCTTAAAATTATTTACTCTTATACCCACGCGCGCGCGCGCACACACACACACACACACACACACACACACACACACACACACACACACACACACACACACACACACACACACACACACACACACACACACACACACACACACACACACACACCACACGCACGCACACACACACACAGACACACACACACACACACACACACACACACACATTTAAAACCTGTATAATACTGAAATACAGTAGATATAAAGTAGTAATATATATATATATATTTAATAAGGTTTTTGAGGTTCAGTCAATAAATTAAAATAATTATTTTGGCGACGTTTCCCATCCCTAAAGTTTTTTTCAGAAATTCCCCAGTTGTATACTAGAATTGTTTAGTAGTATATACCAATAGCATATCCATCAGTAACATTGTAAGTAGTTTCAAACCCCTTCACGTTTTGTAATTATAAGTACCTACTGTATACTCTAACGCATGTTTATATTTTAGCTTACTTTATGTTCTGAAATAACCTGTGTAACATATATAATTTTATCGTAACCTGTTTTTTCACTGTAGGGCATGGCTATGAGAACAATATAGTCTCGAAACGCCTCCAAAATAGTGTTTTTATGTATTGACTGAACCTCAAGTACCTACTAAAGATATATAAATATATATATATATATATATATATATATATATGTTTAGTAACATTGTAAGTAGCTTTATACTCCTCTATATTCTGTAATTATATATATTTTTATTACCCTACACATGTTGTTATATACCTACCTGTACTGTAGCAAACTTTATGTTTTGAAATAACTTGTATAACTTATATAATTTTATTGTAACCTATTTTTTCACTGTAGGGCATGATTATGAGAACAATATAGTCTCGAAACGTCGCCAAAATAGTTGATTTTTTATTTTATGACTGAACCTCAAGAACCTAACTAAACATTTAATACTAACAGTCAAGAAATTTATCCATATTATCCATATATATATATATAGTATAGGAAAAAGTCTGTAACCCGAAAAAATATTTTTTGTGAACTAGATATCTCTTAACATTTTTATCGACTTTTGACTGTATATAAATACAAATTAAAAAACACATGTCTGGACTCGTGTAATGACTATTCTGATTGCAAATGATTGCCTGAATATTGAAATTTTAACCTCATTAAGCTATCTCTATCCTCGGCTAGGGCCTGAGGCAGCCACCGTCAAAGGACTATATAATTATCCGGTACCATTAATCTACTATTTATCCCGACTGGCTTCAGTTAAAGAGGCCAGCTAAGGCAAACAAAGAGGAGGTCCAGGAGAGAGAGGCTGAAGAACCAGCCCCGTCAGAGCTGCCCGCTAAGGAGAGGAAAAAGGAAACCGACTCCGTTAGCTCCTCCGATCATACTTTTATGTATCTCCTTCCGTGCTGTAATGGAAGGGCACTTTGGTAGGAGAGGGCTGGAGTTGGGGATATTGGAAGAGAAAAACCTACATTGTTCAATAAATAATAAGTAAATACCTAGTCTAACATTGCTTATGACCAGGGGCTGAAACAGTTATTCTTTTATACAAATGAATTACAAAATAACAGGTTTAAAAAAGCGTTTATTCAGAAGAGGTTAAAATAAAAGTTATGAAATAACAGTTAAATAAAATTTCTAGCTATAAGTTAAAAAAAAAAAACTTTTATTTTTAACACTTTTATATAAAAGTTAAAATTTTACATATGCCATTTAACAAGGGGACATTTGGAGTTGTAACTCACAGATTTGAATGCCGATTTTTGTGTGGTTCCAAACTCCAAAAAAAAAAAAAAAAAAGAAAAAAAAGACAAAATTCTATTAAAATCCACTGTAAATCAGTTAAAAGTTTGTTGTTTTTTTAAATTATAAAACTGACTTCAAATCTCGATTCAACGCCCCATAAAACCCTTATATATAAAATTTTATCAAAATAAAAAAAAAAGAAATTTTTTTAATCCTTTCGTGGACGTTAACATTTTTGAAGTTGAGATTTAATCAAAAACTTCTAACGGCCATAGCATTTGCTGTGTTCAACCGATAAAAATAATAATGTCATCACTAGAATCAGCGTGCATTCTACTTTCTATTTATGTATAAAACATTTACTCCAGATTTTAGTGGACAAAAACTAATTAGAAAAAAAAATCCGAGTCAACTATAATTTGAGATATCTCAATCAGGAGAAATCCTGCGACCTCAGCATTTGGACTAAACTAGTTATGATCAATTTCATTCGGCTCGGGCAATTTTAATGAAATTTGAGAATTATGTTTTTTTCATACTTAATAATATTTTAAAAAGGATTTAACAGTTTTTTGGAGGGGACGAGGGGAGGGGGGGGGGCTAAATATGTACTTTTCGTTGTTAATATCAATGTTTCATAGGTTATGACGCATTGATATTAACTACATTCTTAGACAATTTTTTCGAAAATCATTAATAATCATTTTGTAAGATAAATTATTGTTTCTCGTTAACGGTACAAAAAAAAAAAAAAAAAAAAAAAAAAAAAAAAAAAAAAAAAAAAAAAAAAAAAAAAAAAAAAAAAAAAAAAAAAAAAATCGATCCTCAATTCCTTTAAAAATAAATTGGCTTCTGCAAACAGAAACTATTAAGGAACACTTCAGTAAAAGATATGCCCCAACTTCGAGAACTACTACCCAGTTACAAAACCACACAATGACTTAAAATGAAAAACAGATACAGTAAAGGGCACTCATATCTTTCTTTCTATAAAGAGTAACATATACCTGTTCCCTTTTCATAAATTAACAGGCGTTAAAAACAAAAACAAAATAAATCTATTGACAGCTAAAAAAGTAAACCAAATTTAATAAAAAATAATTATTATTCAAAAAACCAAAGAGTAAACAGCGAATATCATTTAGGTATTGCCTACAATACATAATAAGTAAGTTTGTCAAAATGCAATTTACAAATTCTTATGAAGATGATTTCAAAAGGTTCTGGGTTTCACTGATTTACACACAAATATATGCGAGTTTAGGTTTATTTATTTTATTTTTATTAATTTATTATTGTACATGTGTTATAAATGGATTCATAACCATCTATATTATAGCCTTTAAGTGAGGTAGGTTGTAATGTTTACTTAATAAATTTAGGTTTATCAAAATGCATTTAACAAAAGATGATTCATTTTACAAATATTATATAGAGAAGTTATCTAAACATTTTGGGTTTGATTTACTCACACATCAATTTATATGTGTGTGTGGATGATTTATCAAAATGATGAGCGTACGTTTTATGTAAACGTACTATTATTATCAACTAAAAAAAGCCAATCCCGTTCAATTAAAAAGATATCTAAAAGATATCAAAACGGTTCCCTTAATCTATTCTTGTTTTTTTTTTGCTAATTAGGTTTTTCATAACTTTTTTTGTAATATTGTAGCTGTGTTTTACATTTAAATTTTAAATACTTTATCCCACCCCTATTTTAGGTATTACTTATTCTAATTTTATTTTTTTATTAATTTATGAGTCTTTTTGAAAATAATGGGATTCGTTTATAAGCTGATCTGTAAAGATTAATCATTTTTGTGTAATAAGTAAGTTTACTAATAATTTACTCAATAATGATTGAGTATTAGTAAGAAAATAATGCAGGTTTTGAACAAGTAAGCTTAGTCTATTTTATGGATTATAAACAACAATTAAAGTAAGTAATATCAATTAGTAACAGTTTATTAGAAATTCAAAAATGTTTTTGATTTTTTCCTCTGTGTCTTCCAGTGCTTTATCTATTTCTGAGGGTATATTGTACTTTGTTCTGGCGTCAGAGTATAGTGTACATGTTGTTACAATGTGTTTCAATGTCAGTGTTGTCATGCATGTTGTACAAATCGGTGGTTCTAGGCTTCTCATCAGGTAACCATGGGTGAAAGCTGAATGTCCTATTCTTAGTCTCGTCAAGATTATTTCCTCTATTCTTGATTTTCTACAAGATGTTGTCCAGGGTCGTGTGTCTTGTTTAATTTCTTGAAGTTTGCTGCGTATTTGGTTCCATTTTGTTTTCCAAATTTTTTTCTACAGGACTGTAATAATGGTTCCTGTTTGGTTCAGTCTCGCAAGATTTGCTGCACTGTCTGCACTCATTTCCGGAGATGCCACAATGTGAGGGTACCCACATTAGCACAGTCCCTCCACCCATCGACTCGTGCATCTCCCACAGGCAGTTATTAATCTTGCGTTATTAGGGCATTTTCAGAATTATTGCCAATATTGAACTTAGAGAGTCTGTTACCAAAAGAGCATGTTTGTATTTGTAGACATTTAGAAGACCTTGGTAGATTGCAAATAGTTCTCCTGTAAAAACACTATTTAGTGACGGTACGCTACTCTGAAACCGACTTTATCAGTTTTCGATGCATCAGTAAAAATTGTTTCGTGGTTTGGATACTTTTGCCTTAATTCTGCAAAAAGTCAAAATCTTTTCCTTGAGGGATGTGTCAACCTTGATTTTGTCCCATCGTCAAATTTATGGTTATTATTACGAATTCAAACTCGGTTACTATTAAAGAAAAATGTTATGATTTGGATGGGGTTTGAAAATCAGTCCTTATACAATGGTTATTACGCCGTGTCATTGTCTATGGGGAACTCTGAATTTTATCATGTCAAAACAAGATTTTCGTCGAATTTATTATTACGAATTCAAACTTTGCGTGAAGAAAGCAACTTTGTCATTGTTTGGGGTGAAGAAAGCAACTTTGCAGGGGTAGTTATAAAAATTTGGTCTTGGAAATTTTGATCTCGAAGATAAGGAAAGTCTAAAATCTATTTGGAATATTGCAAAAGAACTTAGTGTTTACCACTCAACATTATAAACTCCACAAAATTATAATAAAGTTGTTTTGTCACATGTAAAAACGTGTAATATTTTTGGACCAACCCAATAGTTATTATGACATTCAGTAGAACCGTTTCTATTCTCAAAGGATATGTCTATGCGTAAGGTTGACCCAGTTAAAATAATAAATGTAATATATCAAGTCAATCAGGATATAAGGAGCAATACCTTACGTTTTTTTTCCGATTTTCGGACCAATCAACTGTTTTTTCTATTACAGAATCTATTCCTAATGCTTTCAACAGTCGTAAGGACATATAGTATATCAAACCACCTCACTAATCTTGTTTAAAAAACTTAATAAACTTCATTCTCTCAAGATAAAGGTTACTAATTTCATTTTATCTTGTATGTATGGTATGAATGAAAATCCCGATAGTTCTATTATTTAATGTCCCCAGGAAGCATTTAACAATAATTCATTTATGATATAAATGAAAAAATTATATTCTCATAATTTTGTTTACTAAACAAACATACTAAAACTATATTCATAATTTCGTTAATAGCGAAAAAAATTGACTTGTGGAAAGTTCATTAACCGGCTTTGTTACAGATCCTTACCAAGTAAGTCCGTAGATCATAAATTTGTCGTTCTTTTTCTAAATAAATCACGATTTATTCAAGCTAGTGTAACTTTCTATATATCATCACAATCAGTTCTCCCTCCCACATTATACATAATACCGGCCTTGTACAGAGTTGACAAAAAAACGACCAGGCCGCTTGCAAACTACCAACCGAGTCACAGGCGGTTTTCTCAATATTTATAGCACATATTTTTTTTTTTTAGTTTTTTAATAATCCGAAGAAGCTTAGGAATGCCCTTACGATTACAGAACATAAACAAGAAACTTTCGAATGTTAAAAGATGAATCAGCTTTCAAGATGAAACAAAGCAACCAAATTTTGTCACAGTACTAGTCACAATTGCTTATGTTTATCAACAGCTTAATTTTGAGATTTTAAAATTAACTTATATAGTAAGACCTCGCTAACCTGACCCCTATGGGACCAAGTCGGCTTAACCGCAGATTACAATGAAACACATATTTTATAGTAAAAAAAAAAATAAAATAAAAAATATTTATTAAAAGTTAATATATAAAATATATAAATATATAAAAGATGCAAATTCAGTCGAAAGCTACTTTGAATTATTTATTCGATGATACAAAGTATTTGTTCTATTTTAAAAGACATTTTTACCATATTTTGACCATCCTTGCAATAACTTTGGTTATACATAACCGTGTCACATATATGGAATTTACTATTGAAATGAGATTAAACAAGTAAATAAACAAAATTATTATGCCTTTTTTTGCTATAAAAAATAGCAGTAATAGTAAATTCTTTCAATAATACGATATAATTACAATGTTATAATAAATATAGTAAATATTTATACTGAAGTTAAAGAAAGAAAAGAAATATATGTAAACCAGAAAGTTATTGACACCTCAGATAGTTGTTGACACCCTTGAAAAAGATTTTTCAAGGTAAGAAAAATCCTACAACTCCGCTGTGTTACAATTCTTTCAATCCTGTCCGTTACAAGATATCCTTATGGTGTCAATAACTGATTTTGCATTACTTATTATCACTGTCTTGTAAAATAGATTCCAATAATAATGTTTGGTGTGAACTTTCTTTTTTAGCTTAAAGTATAGAAACTAAGGAAAAATAATCGTAAATTTCAACTTGATTGGATTCTTTCTATAATTATAGAGTCAATATATCCGAATATTTCCTTAAGGGTGTCGATAATTGTCTGGTGTACCTTAACCACTTCGCTATTTTGACAGCTTCTGAGGGACCAAATCCGATTTGATTTGAAGATTTGAAGAGGCGATCGTTGCTGAAAGTAAAAAAAAAAAAAATTGCACCCAATCATCAGTATATTTTTCTAAAACTGAATGATAATAATATTTAAAGTCCCACCTTCTTTCTAAAAAAACAAGCAAGGAAATTGCCCTGGAACAAGTCCCACTGTTTCATATATTTTAATTGCCTTTAGAGTATGACGCAAGGCCTTGGTAGAGAACGAGGATTCATTAAGAAACCCAAATGGTAAATTGGACAGGTTTCGCATGCGCGTTCAAATCAAAAATCTCTTCCGATTGGTCTATCGAAAAAACAAAATGGCGGCTGTTACAACAATAAGAGACGTTATTAAAACGGAGAGGTGAATAGTGCCAGCTCACCCACTGCCCACGGGCCCAACAATTAATAACTTGGGAAGGCTGTAATCAAAGAACTGGAGGAATGTAGGTGGTGGGGGTTCTTTCTCTGTCTGTACAGGTGTATCCACTTCTCAGCTGTCCTGACTGTACGATGGGAAACCGACGATTCTCCTGTGAAACAATCACTTTGGCCACTGAAGGTTTGACTCGAAACACTGGAAAATTTAATTTCATATGTCACATAAGTGATGGACATAAGTAACTTTCATAATTCGATTTTCGAACATTTCGTACTATATCGAACAATTAAAGTTCTATAAAACCTATCTGCAATTTAAATAGCGTAAATAAATTAGCAATTATTTTTAACATAACTAATATACCTACATATGTTGAGGAAATAAAAGAAATAGGTGTCATAGCTGTAGTGTTTTGTTTTATTAAGAAGATATAAAAATTGAAAGTAAACAAGTAGTGACAATACCAAAATGATGTTATTTCTTCGTTATTCAAATTATCTAAGGCCAAAAGATGTTTATTTATTTCACGCATTGTAAGCAATTTTGATTGAATTTCGTGAAACACTCACGCCAGCCTACTTAACATGTCAAATTCGTCATATTTTGCCAAAACATTTATTGTGCCGGAGTGGGTATATAATCATAATTTCATATTCAAGACCTAATAGGAATTTTAACCAGCTTTAATATGGAAACAAGAAATTTCGTATCGGACAAATAAGTTCGGAACTATAGCGAAAATTATGCATATAAAAACAATACGCGTTTTTTAACGTGATGGCATGAGTATTTTACGGGACTTGATCAAAACTTCGTATATGGGGTCTAATAGTTAATTTAACAAGCTATCAGATAAAAAAAGGAAAAAAAAAAAGTTTAGGATCGAATAAATAGTTTCGGAGTATAGCCAAAATAGTACCGTTTTCGTGGAGAAGTGTTTGAGCGCCTCAGTTTTGAAAACGCACCCGAATACGTTTATATTTTCGTTGAATGGAGAGCAAAAATTTGGCCAATAATCATTTTAAAAACAACCGAAACGCACCCAATTGGGACTCCAAGACTTGGCGATTCGAATTGTAGCCTACAAGAACAATCAATTAAGATTATCAGTAACTTAACGTTCGTCCGTTGAATAAATGTGTTATCGTCTCTTAGACTAAACACAGATATTAAAAAAACCTGCTTTGAAGGTTCACAGTTAATTCATTTTCAATGTAATTTGACTTATCCACTTATGCAAGACAACCATCGATATTACAAAGGCTCTAAGCTAGTTAAAAAAATAAACACATCGACTTTGGGATTACAATGAGGCATGCAGGGGCATTTCGATTTCCCAAAGATTTAGTTACCAAATACCAAGTAATTTTCTAAAAACCTAGAACTATTCCTAAAGACCTTTTTCTTAGTAGTCAATATAACCTGATTAACATCTCTTTTTTCATTTATTTGTCTTCATTTTGTCGTTCCAATCATCCATCTGTTCTTTACTTTAGTCTTAAAAATATAAATATGATGGTGGTGGCTGCTACTATCTGGCATTACGACCCACTAGGTGAGTCTACTCAAGCAAATAGCTATCAATTTTCTGTGCTCCTGCTATTCAGTTTCTGAAACCAAGCATAGATCTCGCATCAGCCTGGTACCATATACTCTTATCAGTCAAAATTTTAGATGGTATTTCGTTCGGATCTATTCTTGCATCTTGACCAACCCAGCGAAGTCTTGATATCTTTACGAATATATTAACATACACATCCATGTATATTTCACCTATCTTGACCTGGTGGTGACGAATTATTTTAATTTTGGTCAGAAAATATGTTTTTTTATTAATATGTTTTTCTGGAAGTGGCTCCTTGTTAAATTTTTCTGTTGTTATTCTGTCGCTGTTATGAATGTAATATTGTGAAAACTCGAGGGAGGAAAATTCCCTCCACTATTGTTTATGAGATCAAGAAATTGGGATTTCACGAGGAAAGGCCACAGGAGTAGTTGAAGATTTTATTTTAAAATCTATTTATTGATATTTACAAATGAATACAATTTTTGCATCAAGTAAATGTGTTGATAGTGATTACTATGGCACGGCGTACTCAAAAACAACTACTCATCAGAAGTAATTTAATAAAAGATTTACTTTAGAAGGTCTCTAGGCCATCTTCTTTTCAGACACCTTGAAGGGCTATGGGTAATAGAGTGGGAAGCAAGCTAGAGACTAGTGGCTTTGCGTGGTTATGGAGTTTACCATAATAGGATAAGTATCTGGTTTGGGCTAAATCAGCAACATATGGACCATTAAGGTCATAAGTTTATTAGTGTCAAAGTGAGGAGCATTTAGGAGTTTTGAGGGATTTTATTGTAAGGATTAGATACGAGATGAACTGGATAGTTTAGTGGAGCCCCACAGTTAAACTCCGAACGTCCGAAGAGGTCTGTCACTGTTATGTGAAAGAGTCTTTTGTAACTAATCGGAAACTTTGAACGTTTGACGAGTAAATGTTGAAGAAGCCGTGCAAATAGAGGTTTATTATTATTATTATTATTTGTCTAAAATTCTAATAGAAAAAATTTATAAATATTAGTTCGTAGGACAAACAGTAGGATTAGTATGAACTATGCATAAAATTAAGGAACTTTCTTTGTTGGTTCACAGAATTATCAGCCAAACTAAAAATCCGTTATTCGATTTTATAACAGCGATTGTATCGAGCCATGGTAAAGTCTTGAGTGATTGAAAGTAATAAATTCGAAATTAAAACTCTCCCACTAAAGGGATTTTCTAAGAGTTTTAATTAATTCTATCTCATTACTGTTTTTATTTTCTGTATATTAATTTTAGCAGATTATACTAATTAGAAATTTAAGTGTCAAACTTAAAATAGATATTTCAAACTTAGGCTTGAAGGACTGTTTCAGGAGCACGTTTGACAATATTGAAGCTATATTAAATATCCAAATTGTATATTTCAAACTTCACATAGATTTGTCTTTTGGCTTGGGGTGTCTACTTTTTTGGTGTAACGTTTATTTTTCTTTTACCAAAAATGTAACATTTTAAAACGCTCTGTTGGTGTTTGCCCTCTGTTAATAATAAAAAATGTACAGGAAAATATATTTTTTTATATAACATTTGTCACTAAGACCTACAGTTGGAAAAACAATAGAACATAAATATCTCTATCTATAATGTCCTGTGTTTCCCAATTTATACTTTAGAAATGAAAGATTCAAGTTTATAATTAAATTAAATTAACAATCGATGATTATTCGACAGATTACTGGTGCTAAATACCTTCTCTTAAATGCCCCATTTTACAAAACAAGAATTATATCACAACTCAGGCTAGCCTCAGATAAAAAATGGTACAGATTTTTTATAAAAAATTTTGTAAACTGTTCGACAAAATCTAATATGTATATTGAGCCGCTAATGACTCATGTGAGTAGATGCGGAATGTAATAAAAAAAAAAAAAAAAAAAAAAAAATGAGCAAAACATGAACTAATACATGTGTATTTTTTTTGTATAACAATACAGTATAAATAGATTGGCCAAACTCTATTGTAACGGAAAAAAATATTCAAATGTACTTAAATTAAATAAACAATCAATGATTATTCGAAATAAACAATGTTGAAAGAAAACAGCGGTAATAACAATAATTACTCATTATAATAATTAGTGTTATACAAGAAAAAATTCTCCATTTAATTGATGACTAGAAAACTGTCGTCAAATTTTCGAACCCAGCAACGCAAAAAAAACTAAAGCGTATCCAAAAAGCCCCAAAATAAAAAAATAAAAAAAATGTAGGCAAAACTTGACTTTTTTCGATCCTACCAATATAGCTCCTAAACGGAAGGCCCAGCGACAAATATTAATTGACTAAAAGTATTCTATATTAAATTTCTGACTAGAAAATTGTCTCATTTTCGATTAAATGTTACAAAAAAAAAACGTTACATGGAAAGACCCCTAGCTAAAAGGCATGTCCAAATTAAAAAAAAAATAAACAAAAAAATAGTTCATTTGAATCACATTTTAACTACCTTTAGGTTACGCTTATCATAGGGTTATTGTTAGTTCCAAAAAAAAGGTTATATCTTCTATAAAAAAATAAAAACATAAAAAACGGGACCGACTGCAAAGTGGTAGCTTTTTGAGCACTGGGTTTCATGAAAGTAAACTTCAGGTAGTTTTAAAATCAAGAACATGTATTTTATTGTTTAAAAAACATTAGCTTTGTAGAACCTAATTGTTATCGTGTTTACTATCTTGAAAATCTTAATACTATGTTCATTAATCCTAATTAATTATCAAACGAATGTTCAAGAACCCAGACGTAACCAAAAAGAAATGAAAAACATCATTTCTTCTAATGATATCCAAATAATGAAGGAATATATAAAAACAACTAAAAATTAACCGTATTAATGAGGAATTTATTAACAAATGTGACCAATTAGTGTTTGAGCTAAAGGTAAAGTCACGGGAAGAAGGTTCAAGAGTGAAGCGTTATTAATAGGCAGTGGTGGTCTCTGTAATCATCGTCTCTTCTGACCCTCTTCACCTTCTACCTCTGCTTTATCCTTCTTTCTGTATCACTCTTTCAACTATCGAATCTCTCTCCACCCACTTTCTTCAACCACGGTTTTTAAATCGTTACTCTAATCTCCAAAAGCACATAAACATGGTAAATGAGGCTGGATGACAAATACATTGATGTGTGACAATAGATAAGTGTAAATATTTAATAATGATTGATGAATTATTTGCCAGTTTTATTGGAATATTTTTTCGAAGACTAGTTCTGAATGATAAAAATTTATCATCACTTAAAATATGTAGGCGTAAGAAACTTAGAAAACTGAATTCATCAAACCTGAGACAACTATTAGAGACACTATTAGAGATTAAAGAATAATTTAAACTAAAGGGAAAATGTAGTAAAAAAAGTGTTTGACGATAAATACTAAGTAAATTCAATAACATGCTTTAACATGATAATATTGCTTTACAGGCTATAAAAGTCAAATTAATCAAAATAATTACAAGTAACTTGAAGTTGCTCAGTATTAATTTGGCCCGTCATGTCTACTTATTTCACCTTTACTAACATTACTGAAATCCATTATCCTCCTATAATTGCGAATTACTACTTGAATATTTCAACATATAGTAAAAGGTTTTATTTCTCTATGCTGATTTAGAGAAAATTGTTGAGCAAGGGTAATTAACCGGATCCACTCACTCTCGCTTGTCTTCATGTTCCTATTAGTGATGGGGAAATAACAATGTTATTCAGAATGAGGACATGGAAATAAAAGAACACCCTTAGTAACGGAGCTAAACAGTGGGAGGAAAGTAAACAATGATAGACGAAAGAAGAAATATAAACATTTGAAGAAGGACAGGTCCGTGAAAGCGATGACAATAACTCTGATTACCTATGACGAGGGTCACAGTTCGGGGTAGCGTGGCCTATCTATATCCTCCTCTGGCATTAGTCTTAGCATCATCGTGTCCACTCCTACACCACCTATTTCGTTTATCATAGTATAATATTTACTAATAATCAAAGTAGACATTACGAGAATTCTTATTGGTTTATTGTAATCATATTTATGACTTCCCTCAATCAATTATATGCTTTTAATACCTACTTAATATATATATATATATATATATATATATATATATATATATATATATATATATATATAGAGAGAGAGAGAGAGAGAGAGAGAGAGAGAGAGAGAGAGAGAGAGAGAGAGAGAGAGAGAGAGAGAGAGAGAGAGAGAGAGAGAGAGAGAGAGAGAGAGAGAGAGAGAGAGAGAGAGAGAGAGAGAGAGAGAGAGAGAGAGAGAGAGAGAGAGAGAGAGAGAGAGAGAGAGAGAGAGAGAGAGAGAGAGAGAGAGAGAGAGAGAGAGAGAGAGAGAGAGAGAGAGAGAGAGAGAGAGAGAGAGAGAGAGAGAGAGAGAGAGAGAGAGAGAGAGAGAGAGAGAGAGAGAGAGAGAGAGAGAGAGAGAGAGGAGAGAGAGAGAGAGAGAGAGAGAGAGAGAGAGAGAGAGAGAGAGAGAGAGAGAGAGAGAGAGAGAGAGAGAGAGAGAGAGAGAGGAGAGAGAGAGAGAGAGAGAGAGAGAGAGAGAGAGAGAGAGAGAGAGAGAGAGAGAGAGAGAGAGAGAGAGAGAGAGAGAGAGAGAGAGAGAGAGAGAGAGAGAGAGAGAGAGAGAGAGAGAGAGAGAGAGAGAGAGAGAGAGAGAGAGAGAGAGAGAGAGAGAGGAAAAGGTGTAAATATGGACACCCTCTTTTGTTTTTGATTTAAAGTTACTTTTAACATGAAAAATTCTAGATTTTTATCTTTCATTGAGCTTCTTAAATGCGAGAAGGCAAAACTATGATTAGCATAAATTATTGTTACCAAAACGACAGTGTAAATATGGACGATTATAATGACATGTTAAAACTTGGAAAGAACTACTCATCAGTAGCACTTTATTAAAACTTCTACACTAGAAGGTCTCTAGGCCATCTTCGTTTCAGACGCCTCGGAGGATTATCAGGAATGGAGTGGGAAGCAAGTTGAGAAACTAACGGATTTGAGTGATTATGCAGCTTACTATGAAAGGATAGGTATCTGGTGTGGGCTAAATCAGCAACATATGGAACATTAAGATCTTTATGGATAAGTTTATTGGTGACAAAGTAAGGAGCATGTAGGATTTTACGAAGGATTTTGGATTGTAAGGATTTAATACGAGATGAATTGGATGGTTTAGTGGAGCCCCAAGGCTCAACTCCGTACGTCCAAACAGGTCTAATCACAGTCATGCATATGAGTCTTATGTAATTAATTGGGAGCTTTGAACGTTTGTCTAGTAAATGTTGAAGTAGTCTGAAACGACGGGCAGTTTCTTGTCGTTTTAGTCTTGTGGGTCCATATTTACACCAAGAAATGGTGCCCATATTTACACCAACTCCACCTAAGAAAGATGGCCACTATCACATGTAACCTATTAGGTACTTGACAAAAGGAGTGCTTTAAAAAGTACCTTAAGATCTCCACTTTCCCGATATCATTGTGAAATTATTTTTAAATAAACATTAGAACATGAAACGAAAACGATTTTACATGTCTCTCAAAAGTTTACAGTCCAGAAAGAACACCAATTTGCAAAATAACTCAAGATGCATCCACACTAGTTGAAAAAATGGTTTCAACAGCTCACAGCTATCTTATATGTATTAGCAAATGGCTCCATAGACAGTCCTCCCGCCCGTTATCTTCAATATCTCCCTTAGCCAGTAGAGAGGGGTGCCATATTTACACCAGTGCCCATATTAACACATTTTCCTCTGTATAGGTATATAAATATAAAGCTGTTTATTAAATTGATAAAAAACTAAACTTAAAGTATTAAAATTTTGGAAAGCTTGGCAGGCTCCTCTGTGGGTAAGTCACTACACCACCATGCTCCCTGGCTCGAGTTAGTGTCCGGTTAAAATCAGAAAAAAAATGTTTTCCAATTTCAGCCGTGGTTTCGATTTCGAGGCTGGGAGATCGTTATCTCAGCCAAATCTTTCACAACCGTTGGCCCAGTAACAGTTTTACTTGCCCACCTAGTTTATTCCTCTTTATTGGGCATTTATTATTATTGTTTTTTAATTAACTAGTACCCTCTAAACATAATCTAACATTAGTATGCTATATTACTTAATGGTATCGTTTGATTCCTTAGAAGAGTCTAAAAAGTCTAATTCCTGCTTTTCTGCGTATCGGATCGAAAATTTCCCATCGTATTCAACGACAACAAAGTCATCTCATAATTTTTGAGTTACTATTTTCTCCTTGGCAGGGCAGTGTTCTCATTCTTACAAAATTTTAATTGTTTCTTATTGAAATTGTGGAATAATAACAATAACCCTTATTATAAAACAATAAGCTAGCCACATTTTATAACAAAGATACCCTGTCTGTAAATTAATAAAATATTAATTTTAAAACTCATTTCTTATATATAAACTGCTTAAAGTTGTGTATAATAAGAAAAAAAAAAAAAAAAAAAAAAAAAAAAAAAACTATCGACTTAGTTGTTCGTCCTTAAAAAAAGGAAATATTTATATTAAAGAAGATATTAGAATAATAACATAGTATTAAACTTTTTTTATTCGAATATATTTTTTATTCATGTTTTGTTACGTATTCGAAATTTGATTTGTAAGAATGAAAAATTCTTGCCAAGGATATGAAAGAGCCAAGGAAAAAAAAATTACAGACAGAAGATGTTTGCAAATGGTTGGGCGGAGAAGGCTGGGAGCCTGGGGGCAAGCGTGATCGCCGCGAGTAATAAAGGAGTGATTTGCACAAAAATGTCGTTAAACCCCGCCTCGAGGATTTCTACTGCGCATGGCAATAGGGGTGGGTCTACCATTTAGTAACTCTTTTACTACTAGTCATCTCACTGAAAAGCTTCAATCCCAAAATATATATTTATATAATATGATATTTATTATATATTATTATTATTTTTGATCTATTTATTATAAAATCACAATTCACAAAATATATCTAATAAATGCGAGGGATATTTATTAAAATAACATGTTAATGACATGCAAAGTCACTATTGGGTCGTTTCATACGAAATGTATTTTTACATAAGTAAGATTATTTAGTATAAAAATTTTATGAATTTTTTAAAAACTATTTATCGATATTTACAACTTGTTTGTTTATTTCGTATAACGTCACTTTACAACTGTATACATTATATAGAACAAGTGAATTTAAAAATTATTACAGTGATATGTCAGTAGCATGTAAATAACTGCACACTTGTAGGTGCACTTCAATAAAAGTTCTACATTAGAAGGTCTTTGGACCATCTTCTTTACAGATGCTTCGGAGGATTATCGGGAGTGTGAGGCAAGTTGGGAGACTTGTGGATTCGAGTGGGTATGGAGTTAGCTATGAAAGGATTGGTATCTTGGGCCAAATCAGCTACATATGGCGTATTAAGATCTTTACAGATATGTTTATTTGAGACCTAATAAGGAGCATTGAGGAGTTTACGAAGGATTTTGGATTGTAAGGATTGGACTCCGAGGAAACTCAACTCGGTACGTTCAAGTGGGTCTAATTATTGTCATGTAAATAAGTATTTTGTAATTTATTGGGAGCCTGGAACGCTGGTCTAATAAATGCTTGAGTAGTCGGAAACGATGTGCAGTTTCTTGTCTTTTAATTATCGTCTTAATTATTTAAGCGATATTTTATAAAGTGATTTAAGAAATTATATCAATTAATCTATAGTAAAAATAATCGAAATCATTATAAAGAATACTTTGAATAATTTTAAATAAATCCTATTCAACTGTGTAAAATGTGTGTAAGTTGTAAATAGATGCCTTAAGTAACAGCTGCATAAATAACAAAACAGTTAAACAAGCTAAATTCGACACAGCTTCCATATTCACATTTATTTGTAGGCAAATTTAATCGTTAATTCCACTCACCGTTACATTTGCAATGCTCGAGAAAACAGAACTTTCATATTTTAAGTAGTGCATGTTTGTACCGTTAACCGAAACGGCGTCAGAAGTTTTTCTCCCTGGATACCTAAATCTGCTGATCTAATAGGTGTTAACTTAGGCTATTTCGTTGCTAATATTGGCTTTCATGGTGAACATGAAACGTTCTGGAAATGACGTTTGGGTCATAAGATCCTTTATGGCTTCGACCAGAAGAAAGACTGAAGACATGAGGGTTCATCACGCATACCTGTCCTAATACGCTAGAAGCTAGCTCGTAATAATGGATAGTAAAAGGTAGCCTCTGATTTGCAAGAGTAACGATATAATATGATTTATAACTTCTATCTTGATCAACCACCATGCCTTAGTCGTTTCTGAACATGATGGATTTTGTAATACTATATTTTTTTTATAACAATAGGGCCTGTAAAATATTGCTGCATCGGCACTGTATCAATTTTGATGGAATCATGAAATCAAAGTTAAAAGGTAAATACATTATTAAAACTGCAGATAAATTCAGCAGATTCAAACAAACCGAATATATATCACAATAGATGCGTTTAGATCATAGCACATGTTCACTGAGGTTTTACTTTCTACAATTATATCAACAAGCTTTATAAGACCGCTTTGAAACTTTTTGACTAGGTAGATATATGTAGACAGTAATTTAAGAAAGTAGATGGTTTAGTTATGCACAACAAGGAAAAGTCATTGCCAATACCATATTAATTAATTTACAATCAGACAAGTTAATCTCTTTGAGAGATATATGAATATGATTTATTTTCTTCTATTATTTTCCTTTTAATCAGTCATTATTAAGAATTACTTGAGTCTAAAATTATATTTTTAAAAATATATTCTTCTGTCGTAAAATCTAATCTATAATAAGTCATGGATTTTTTGTTTTCTCTTATAAACTGTCTCATAAATTATTAAGATTTAGCCTGCTAGTCATATGCACCGATCTTTTTTTTTTTGACATGTAGGTATTAACTTTTGGCTGAGGGTCTATAGTTTTTTAGTGTATGGTTTTGTTCACACTAAAAAATGTACATTTTAATAGATCTAGATCTGTTTTTGTTGCTCGGATCGAAAAATTGACGACAATCTCCTTATCAAAAGCATTAGATATAAAAACAGTTGTTTACAGAAATTGATTTTCCAATATATATATTTTTTTAAATATTCTTCGGTAATAATTATAATAAATTCGATTATGATAATAAATTCGGGTGTCCCGAATTTAAATGGCAAAACTTCAGGAACTTATAGGGGAACAAAAAACTAAGACAAAAAGTCCTTAAGAGATTTGCTCGCTTTTGCTTAGTTTTAGAGAAAATCGCAAAAAAAGAAACAAAACAAGTTTTCACTTTTATACTTATTTATTTACATTTATATTTATGTTATGTTCTTTTTAATGTAAATATTGCTCAAAATGTTGTCCTCTTGCACCAATGCAAGCATTACATCTAGCACTCACTTGATAAATTGCAGCTAAACATTGTTCTGATGATATTTGGTGTACTGCATCTATAGGTCTCTTAATTGCTCTCGTGAGTTGATTGACACCGAATAAACTTTCTGCTTCTAGGTTCCCCATATGAAGAAATCCATGGGTGTCATATCAGGTGATCTGGGTGGCCAAGGTACTACTCCTCCACGTCCAATCCATCGTTGTGGATAATTTATATCCAGCCAAGCTCGAGCAACTCAGCTATAATGAGCTGGGCATCCATCGAGTTGGAACCACATTTCAATCCACTGCTGTAAGAGAATGTGATCTAAATAATTAGAAAAGTCGTTCTCCAAAACATGTGTCAATGTGATACCATTCAATCTTCCAGGTAAAAAATATGGTCCCACCAGTAATCCGTTCCAAATTCCAAGCCAAACGTTAAAAGCAAATTCATGCTGAAATATTTTCTCTCTAATAGCTCTGGGATTTTCAAGAGCCCATACATGATAATTTCTTTGATTGACAATTCCTCCTCTTGTAAAGGTAGCTTCATCGGTCCATATAATTTTTAATGGAAATAAATTATCATCGGGAATTTTATCAAGAAACCAGTTACTAAAATTCAATCTCTTGACATAATCTTGAGGTAATAAATTCTGGACTTTTTGAAGATGGTATGGGTAGCGATTATCACCTTTCAAAGTTCGCCATATTGCTTGCCGCGATATTTCTAATGCAGCAGATGCTTTTCGGATGCTTGTCTCAGGATTGTTTTCGAAGTGGCGTTGGACACAATTTCTTCTCCAATAATCTGCTCTTATTGCTGCCTGGAATTGGTCGCCTTCATTACGTATCAAGAATGACCCAGTCTCTCGTAGTCTGTTAAAAGTTAACGAAAAGACTCTTCGATTGGACACACTTCTATTTAGAAATCGGCGCGCATACTCCCGCACCGCTTCTAAAGCATTACCGTTACAGAAACCATACACAAAAATCATATTTGCGTATTCAACATTAGAATATGTATGCGGCATTGTGACTGATGTTATTCACACAAAAATATCTGAGTAACTGACTGAAGACTGATTTAGGAATTATAATCCTTGAAGGAAGCCAAAATGTAAACAAATAAAAGAATGTAAAGGATAACATTAAGTGTTTACATATCTCACTGCCTAGCCTGACGAACTTTGAAAGGTGATAATCACTACCTATAACATTTTTGTTTTGTTTCTTTTTTTGCGATTTCTCAAAAACTAAGCAAAAACTAGCAAATTTCTAAAGGACTTTTTGTCTTAGTTTTTTGGTCCCCTATAAGTTCCTGAAGTTTTGCCATTTAAATTCGGGACACCCTGTATATAGATAATAGATAATAAAATAAAATTTAGGTTAGATAATTAATAAAATAATGCTATAGACAAAATTTAATAAAGCTCCTCTACACAAGGATAATTCTTGGTCAGAATTTCTAGCAACGGATATGAAATATACAAATGTTTTCATTTGTAAATTACCCTCTAAACTATCAAATCCGTTTCGTATCCAATCCTTACGGTCCAATATCCTCTAACAAATCCCCAATGCTCCTTACTTTGTCACAAACACTTATCCCTAAAGATATTATTGTACCATATGTTGAAGAAATATACATAACCATTTAAATCCACTAGTATCTCGACTTGCTTCCATTCTATTCCAGATAACCCTCTGAGGCGTCTAAAAAGAAAATGGCCTCGGGACCTTCTAATATAGAACTTTTATCGAAGTACTACATTGGGTGTTTCCTTTTCAAGTTATTGTCATTTCATTGTAATCATTTTCCTGAACATTTACTAGATGCATGTATTTACGAACTTTTACGAAAGTGGAGTGGGAAGTAGCTTTACAAGCAATTGACAAGACATTATGAGCATTATATTCATATTTAATAGATTAATTTTAATTTCATTTCATATAGTTGTAAATTATAATAAGTGCAGTACAATAAAAACAAATCTAAAATGAACTTTGTAAGATAAAATGAGGATAATTATTTATTTACTTCTATTAATTTTATATTTTCTTTAAACAACTGAAAAATAAATACTTATCTTCTGTTAATTTTTGTTAGTTTTTAATAACTCTGATGCATTTTAGCTAATAGATTTAGGTATATCGCAAACACCGAATAACAAGTGCTTAGATTTTTCAGAATGTAGCTAATGAAATTTATTGCGTTTTAGTATTATTTTATTTCGAATTGTATATTAGATGTAAGCGGGAACGATTTTAGTTGAGTAATGTATAGAGATTTTAACATCTAAGCTCATCCATCAAAGATTTTAGAAGCCGCTAAAAAGTCCCTATTGAAAAGCTAACAATCCACCACTGTGAATATCATATGAAAAAAGATTGACATAGGAATGACTCTCAACCGGGGGACAATGTTCCCCATTCTTCAGAACACAATCCTCCCGTGGATCAGATAAGGCAGCTCTGCCTAACTGGATTAACCACGACGGCTGCCAGGAGTGCCATTGTCAGTTGAGGATGATTGATCTGGGATGAGGATTGGTAGCTGGATTAGGCGATTCCATCGCTCCGATACCACCTTAAGTTTACATTCGCCTGATATCGCATCCTTATCTCCCGTTGATAAGATTAAGATTATTTCATATAATTTATTAATGAACATAATTCTTTACCCTTTTTACCATTATATATATATATATATATATATATATATATATATATATATATATATATATATATATATATATATATATATATATATATATATATATATGGTATAACTTTTTTGTATAGGACATACAGAATAACGAAGTTACTGATTAAAACTACACATTTTCATCAAAGAAGTAGTGAAATAGACCATATATAAATTTACAAATTTATTTTAAAAACTTTTATGGGTATATAACCGCATGCTTCAGTCAAATAAGATTGATCCCTTATATATATATATATATATATATATATATATATATATATATATATATATATATATATATATATATATAAGTTATCTTTCTTTCCATCGTTAAAGTACTTTAACCGAACTATCTAAAAGTCGTATCTATAAACCGTTTGTCTCATAGTTTCTGATATTGAAATCACTTAATTCCACCATTAAAGTCTCTCATTCTACCGTTAAAGTCTCTTTATTCTAACGTTAAAGTCTCTACTTTCCACCTTTAAAGTCTCTTCTTACTAACGTTAAAGTCTCTCATTTTTTACTGTTTCAATATTTGTTTTTTCCACCGTTAAAGTCTCATTTTTTTAATGTTAAAAGTCTCTCATTTTCTAATGTTTCAATCTTTTTTCTTTTTTTCCACTGTTGAAATCTCATATTTGCCACTAAAAAAAATCTCTTAGAACCTACCTTAAAGTTTCCTCTTCCAACGTTGAAGTCTCTTTTTTTCTAAAGTTAAAGTCTTTTATTTTCTTTAGTTTCAATTTCTTTTTTTTTCCACCGTTAAAGTCTCATATTTGATACTATTGAAGTATCTTAGAACCTTCCTTAAAGTTTTATCTTTCAACGTTAAAGCCTCTTTTTTCCACCATTGCGACGCTTTCTTCTACCGTTAAAGTCTGTATAATCAACATATAAAAATTAAAGTTAAAATCATTTTCTATATTCTTTTTTTTTTTTTTTTACTATTAATGATATTTTATTTCCATCATTGAAGTCTTTAATTTCCATCCTTAAAGTCTCTTTTTTTTTTCACTTTTGAACGTGTCTTATTTTTTTTTAATATCTAAGCCTCCCCAGGTCAATACCAATATATTTGATATCTTGTCTTATATTTATTAAAAACTTTTATATATATAATATATGTAATAAAGTGCTGATGTTTTGAAAATTTTGTGTTTAAGATCATTGGTTCTTAAATAGAAAATGTTGTTGAACATTAGGAACTAGTTTTTAAATAAAATAATTCAAATAGAAGTGGCAATTATAATCCTATAATTAAATGGGTCCACCGAAAAATGTTCTAAGCGACAAACACAAAATTTTGAGTTATCAGTGAAAGATAATCAAAACCTAAATTTTTTGTTAGTTTTGTAGGTTAGATTTTATATTCACATATTAATTTGTTATATTTTCTTTTATAATAACATAATGAAGTACTATATCATACTAAGACGTACTATTATACATTTTAAAAACTTTAAAATCGCCAATTCAGAAATTTTGTCGCTTAGAACGTATTTCGGCGGAGCCATTCAATTTTAATCCTAATTAAAATTTAGTTCAATTCATTTAGTTATATCAATATTTTAAAACATATCAGGATATTAGATATTGTTTAAAATATAGTTAAGTTCGGTCTAATTGATAATGTTTTCTACAAGTCGTCTACTCAAGAGACAATCAAGTAAAAAAATAAAACAAACTAAAAACCATCTCACCTGACAGCTTTCAGGAGACTGCCACTTCTCGGAAGCAACACCAAACACCCGAAAATCCTGTTGTCAGCGGACTACGTGGATCGGATACGGGTTGTCAAATGATTGTTAATTATATTCATACGAGATTATTCACACAATACGCTCCGTCAACGGAAAGTCAAACACGTATGGCGTTAATTAAAAATGACGTGCCGCTGACGGCCTGTGTCGAATGGGGCAAGGTGAGGTATATTATAAATCCAACTCGTAATGTACACGGCCCCTTTAAGTGGCCTCGGTCCTTCTATAATCACGGTCTCCATTAGTCTCTACAATTGTTAAGCAATCGTCCGTGTGTACGTATTGAGTCAATGTAAAAAAAAATTGGAGTGAAGAGCTAACATTGCTGCGATAGTAATAAGTTCGATTTTAATCAACAAATTGGTATTAATTTGTTGTTTATTTATTCTAATGAAAGAAAGTATTCACTTAACACAGAGAAGTCCTGATCTTATTCCTTCTGGAGACTCACATAGAGATTAATAGCGCTGAATTATTGCAGCAAGTATCGAAGTCAATGAAGTGTACAATGTTGAAATCGCTCTGTTTAAGTTTTAAAATTCTTCTTTACGAAAATAAACATTTAAATTTTTTTATATTTATGTAAAAAATACTAAAAAACAATTTCAGAAATTTAAGCTGAGTGTTTTTTGACACCAGATGCGATGGAAACCGATAGAACAGCTTACTTTTATAAATAATTTCTGAAAGAAGATAATTTATCGAAATCAAACCAAACAAAATATTGACTACAAATAGACTTTACTTAGATGGTTTTCAATTTTCCCTTCTGATTGCCTTGATCCACTTCTCTCTTAGTCAAAATTCTTCGGGTAACTACGAAAACATTTAGTATATAAGGTAAATAGAAAAATGAGTGCTTTATAATACCGAGATAGTACCTGTAACCTCTTATTACGTTACGAAGATTAAACTAGCAAACCCACGTTATCAATTGTTAACTGATAAGAAAAGGCGCGATCTCTGAAATAAAATTAGTATTTACGCTTATTAAAAAGCACATCGAAAATGCTCCAAAAAAATTATGCTTTTTGCTCTCTATTCTCTTGAAAAAGTAAAGTATTAACTCAAATGCTAGGATTGCTGAATGTAAAACAGTATTCTTAGGTAACTGTATGGTTTTTAATATATTCCTCCAACCTACCTCATTTCTAGATTACAATATAATAATAATTTTAGTTTTACTAACCTATATTTATTTAAAAGAAACTAATATTCATCTCCTTAACAATGTTTCCTATTTAAAGGTTCAGTTTTTATATTCCACCATATAAATGATACATACGTGATACATTGAAATGCAAATATTCAATAAATATATTTATTTATTTTCATTTACATAAAACAAAACTTATATTTTAAATTGGAATCTAATTTTAACTATTAATTTGATCTCAATTTATACTCGTTTTTGTTTCTTTCTTCTTTTTTCTTTTTTTTACAGAAAACATTGGTCTATAGTAGCGGTTTTCAACCTGGGAGTCGTGGTGATATAGGAGATTCGCGGAACAATAATAAAATAATTTTTCAATCATTTTCCATTTTCCAGTTATTAAATTTTTTTTATTTGTCTATTAATTTTAAAGAAATTCGACTAGCGCAATTTGATTATATAATATTAAAAAGACATTTCACATTTTCAATTACAGTCAAAATTCAGTTATTAATATAGTTACGTTTACTATTAATTTACATTAATTCATTTAAATACAAATTTACTTGTAGTTGAAACATATCTCTTATCCGGTGTAACAACGCCGTAACTGCGAACTTAGGTAAAAAGTTTACTAACATAAGATTAATAATACGTCAGAAGTGCTGCAAAAAGCGTAATACATCAGCAGAAACTTCTACTGTCAAATTTTATTTTTTACAGTAGCGACTTTTTTTCAGTCCAGATGAGTGATATGTCTTTTCTGCTATCATGAAACCACTCAATAAAATCATAATTAGAGAATAGAGAGCAAAAAGCATCATATTTTGGGAGCATTTTCGATTTGTTTTTTAATAAGCGTAAATACTAGTTTTATTACACTTCATTGACTTCGATACTTGCTGCAATAATTCAGCGCTGTTAATCTCTATGAGAGTCTCCAGAAGGAATAAGATCAGGACTTATCTGTGTTAATTAAATACTTTCTTTCATTAGAATGAATCAACAACAAATTAATACCAATTTGTTGATTAAAATCGAACTTATTACTATCGCAGCAATGTTAGCTCTTCACTCCAATTTATTTTTACATAGACTCAATACGTATACACAGACGATTTCTTAACAATTGTAGAGACTAATGGAGACCGTGATTATAGAAGGACCGAGGCCACTTAAAGGGGCTGATTTATTCAATATTTAAAATGATTTTTAATTATAAATTATATTACTGATAACATTTATATGATGGAATATAAAAACTAAGCCTTTAAATAGAAAACATTGTCAAGGAGATGAATATTAGTTTTTTAAATAAATACAGGTTAATAAAACTAAAATTATAATTCTGTACCATTTGTGAAAAACTAGATAAGTTGATTTTTGTTAACAGTAAGATAAATATTTTTAGAAATCCATATCGGAGTCCTACTCATCATGCGTATGTAGGCAAGTTGTAATGGCAAAGTTATCTTTTTACACAATTGACATTACAACTTGCCTACTTTTACAAGATGTGTAGGACTCCCATATAGGTTGCTCAAAATATTTATCTTATTGTGGACAAAAATCAACTTATCTAATTTTCCCTAAATGGTACAGAATTATATTGTAACCTAAAAATCAGGTAGGTTGGAGGAAAATATTAAAGACCATACAGTTACCTAAGAATACTACTTTAGAGACAACATTTCTAACATTTGAGTTAATTTTTTTACAGTTGATTTAGATATATATAAGACGATTTTTAATTATGATTTATACCACTGAGACTTAATTAATTGAAGAACATAGCTTTTTAGAAACAAATCCACGAAATATTTAATTACTACACCATACATAAATATAGTAATCATCGTTATTATTAGGAATTTTAATATTGTTAATATTTAATATATTCTACCGTAAAATCGATAGTGTATCAGTTTTATCTGAGAAACACCAATCAGCGTAGCCCAAAGAAGAATGGAATGAGTGTTTCCACGGCATAAAAGACTTGGCCAGTTAATACAGAGACGGTCGCTCCATCTTATCAACATGGCCCCATGGAATAGGATTAGCATTTATAATAAGCTATTAATATCAATTAGTCTGAGTCCTAGGCTATTTTTCTCAATGTCTTAACGGCCATTTTATTTGGAAAATATTAAGATGGACCTATAAGATAAAGAGAGTCGACTAATCCTGGGTTTTATCTGTAGCTATAATATGTATCGGCCATTTTACTGAGGCATCTAAGGGGTCAAACAAATAGCCTTCGACATGGTTTCAAATTTGTTTCTTTAAGCTCAAAGTTTGGTTCTTTCTCATTAGGTTTCAGGTATCACCAATTTTTCAACTGAATAAGTAAATTTTTTTTTTCTTTTAATCAATATTTAAAAAAAAGAAGAAAAAAACTGCCTCATATAAAGCAATAAGTAATAAGTGTGGCTTAATGGATCCATTCAGGCAATATGTACAATAAGATATAAATGAAAATAAGAGAAAAAATAAATCAATAGAGAACCTCATAATAAATAAATAAAGTGGTAAACATAAACAAATAAAGAACCTTATAAAAAATAATACAATAAATAAAGTTTAAAAAATGGATCAGTAATACATGGATAAGGATTCCAAAATAAGGACTTTTCACGGTTATAAGTGCTATTTATAATTAACATATTAAAACTGATTAATACTTCGGGAGAATTACCTAGATAAATATAGTTAAATGTAATAAATTCTTTGGTTTAAATTAAATTTTTATTCACCTGTAGTTTTCAAATTTTAACTTAATGTTACTGTTATAGTCAGCAAAATCTTATAGTCTTTACTAAAAATAAAGTTATCTTTTATAACTTGAGCACTTTAATTTTCAATTTTTCGTTAATTTTTTTTATTAATGTTTTCTATATTTTTGTTTTTTCTTTTGGGGGGGGGTGTTCACGATTAAAATTATATACATATTTTATTGGAACTCCTTATGTACTCCAACTAGGGCAGGAAGGACGGGTAATCCTAAAGGTTACCAACCTATAGCCAAGGTGGCAAGTAAAGATTCATATCGTTGTAATAAAAAAAAAAAAAGTATACTACAGGCAATAGATAATCATTTATGCTCTTTTAATTGGACCATTTTCGAACAATCACCATCAACAGTGTTTACGACGAAAGATTTGTCGGTAAAAAGCGATATTGTAATCTGAATTAGTAGATGGTGTAGTTATGTACAACAAGGAAAAGTTAATTGCCACTATCATATTAATTAATTACCAATGAGGGAAGTTATTTTATCTAGTAATCACTTTGAGATGAGAGATATATTGCAATGATTTATTTTCTTATGTTATTTTCCTTTTAATCAGTCTTTACTAAGAATTACCTGAGTCTAAAACTTTGTTATAAAAAAAAAAATTGTAACATCTATTCTATAAGTCATGGATTTTTTTGTTTTTATTACAAAATATCTTATAAATCGTTATGAACATTTAGTCTGTCAGAAGTCATATACAATGTTTTATTATTTTTTTTTTTTGCATGGATTTGGCTGCGGGTCTATAATTTTTTGATATAACGTTTTTTTCACTTCCAAGATTGTAAACTTTTGACACGCTCTAGCTCTGTTGGTGGTGCTTTGATCGGATATTTAATGACAGTTCCTTGTCAAAAATTTAATGTAAAATATTTTCTTTAAGTAACTTTTGTCGCTGGGATTTGAGATGACTCGGTGCATTATCGTGTAAGAAACACTGGGGAAAAACAAAGGATCATGGATATGTCTATCTCTAATTTACTGTTTTTACTGCTGAGGAATTTTTCAAAACTGCACATTTTCATTTCAGAGAAGTTTTAAAAAATAACAAAAATCCTACAGTAGTCCCCTCTCCTCCTGCTGTTAAATCCAAAACAATTATATTATTTAAATGCTTAAAAGATGTCTACTAACGAAAAACAAAGTATAGTATTGTGTGCATTTCGCAAGATTTTATCAGAAAAAAAAAATCGACTGAAAGTGGACATGTTATGTTTTACTTATACATATGTATGATGGCGTGGAAGTATCAACACAATTAGGATTGCCACTACTAAAACCAGTTTCAAATGTTAAACATTGATCCCCAGTTCTAAAACACACAAAAATTCAACTCTTTGTTCCATAGATTATATATATTAAAGTGCAGTTTGAAGATATGTAAACTCCTCTGTTTTAGTTGAGTCCCAAAGATTTCATAATTAACTGAAAGCTTTGAACGTTTGTCGAGTAAATGTAGGAGTAGTCTATAGTGTCAAGCAATTTTTGTTGTTTAAATCTTCTATGTGGATTCCTAGGGAAAAAAATGTAAAAAAGATTCTTCGATCAGCTCACCAGTTTAATCTTGTTCTGCTACGAAGAAGATAAAGTTTGGGCCGTTTGTGATCTTAAATACTCAGCTTAAATATTTTTATAGACTCCAAATTAAATCGTAATTTTTTTTTTTCCATTTATTGATATTTACAACTGTACAAAATAATATACAACAAGTAAATGTGTTGACAGTGAATACAATGACATGTAAATAACTTGTGAAGAACTACTCACTAGTAGCACTTCAATAAAATCTACACTAAAAGGTCTCTAGGCCATCTTCTTTTCAGACGCCTCGGAGGATTATCAGGGATGGAGGAGGAAGCAAGTTGGGAGACTAGTGGATTGGAGTAGTTATGGAGCTTACTATGGAAGGATTGGTATCTGGTTTGGGCTAAATCAGAAACATATGGAACATTAAGATCTTTATGGATAAGTTTATTGGTCACATAGTAAGGAGCATTGAGGATTTTTCGAAGGATTTTGGATTGCAAAGATTGGATACGAGATGAATTGGATGGTTTAGTAGAGCCCCAAAGCTCAACTCCGTACGTCCAAATAGGTCTAATCACTGTCATGTAAATGAGTCTTTTGTAATTAATTGGGAGCTTTGAACGTTTGTCTAGTAAATGTTGAAGTAGTCTGTAACGACGGGCAGTTTCTTGTCGTTTTAGTCTTGTATGTGGATCGTAATAAATTAAATTGAAAAAGAAAATTGTAAGCAAGAATTTTCATTTTCTAAATTTTATTAGACATTTTTATTTTGACGTGTTTAAATTTAGTTATTCGACCCCAACCACTTTGATAAAGATACTTTTGTCAGATGTTTAGTGTAGTCATAAATTTATTACTTATGATGAATTGTATTAATTTTAAAACAACTGATCTGCTTACAAATATGAATAGGGAGACAAGATTAAGAAAGAATACCTAGTGACATGAGCGGTAGGAAGCTGAGGTTGAGGTGAATAAACAGAAATCACATTCTTGAATGGGTAATTGGTCATTAGCCCTTCCTCCTGCCCTGTCATTAAGCTATTAACTAACCGCCCCTCCCGGCCAACGAGGGCCTCTTACAGGACACAACTTCTCACGAGGAGGAGGCTACGAGCGGCAGTGTATATTCGGAAGTCGTCGGGGGAGGTACGGGATGGCTGTACTTACTTACTGATTCAAGAGGATAACACCAGGTCATACCTAGTATAACAATACACAAATAACAATAGAAAACAGGATTAAAATTACAATTGTTCAATAAGGAATTGAATTGCAGGTTCTGAGCTTTGTCGGAAAAAGAATCGATCAAAGAGGATTAACATTAAAATTGAACAAAAAGTTTTTGGATGATAAGATTTAATAAGCTTAAATAGAAGACTGCCATACCCTATCAAAGGCTTGAGTGACATCTAAAATTCAAGTGCAGTTGAAATGTAGTCCTTGACATAGTATAGCGGTTGTCATATGAAATGAAATATGAGGAATCGACGGTAGTATATTGTAGTCAGTCAATGTCTTTAGGGAAAAGGACTTAACTTTCTTCTGCGTGGTGTAAACTATCGACACCGAGGAATTGATGCTTGAGCATAAATCTGAATCTTACTTTAATATTTGAACAAAAAAATGTCTCAACTTCACCACCTATTCATATCATCAAATATTTGTCAGCATTACCGTAATTTACGGTATTAATTTATATTATAAAATTATTAAAATGCTTAGACGATGGAATGCTATAAATAGGAACCTAGTCACCGTACGAAATATCTAATAATCATTGTATATTATTTTGACTCCATTAAACAGGAGAAATCTTGCAAAGAAGAATAATAAGGATAACTAATCATAAGTCGTAAATCGAAACTTTAACGGTATGATACACAAAGATTTTCCCAAGCACATGTATAGTAGTTTGCAATTAGATAAATATAAGGGGTAAAATAAATAAATTAATAACATAAAAATCCGAGATATAAAATAGGGCAGTAAAGTTATTGGACTAGAGCGGAATGAATTGTGATATTTTGCCGGAGGGTGAAGCACAAGGTTGACATATCACGCACAGCCTCGGAGACAGAACCGCAGCAAATCATCTTCCAAGACGCGGGACGTTTTTCAAAGGCTGGATCAACACGGTCGTTCCCCCATTTCAAGCTCGTAAAGCAGAGTACCTCTCCAGTGATTTATACCTCCCTTCGACGGAGCTCAAACACCATCCGTCTACGTCTAGCCGCCTTCGAGGGCTCTGTTTGCATCTCTTAAGAACAGAGTTTTCTTAACGAACAATACCACTCATCTCAAAAAATGTTACTATTGAATGATATACATAGACAATCCACTGCATTTAAAACATTGGACTATGATAGAGACATACTTCCTCATGTCTTATGAAATCTTCTTTTTTCCATTTTGCAAGCTTTCAACAATACAAGACTTTTATCAATACCTAAATAAAAATTCTATTACTAACCGGAATTCTCAAAATGTTATTTACCTATAGGGTGGGCGAAGCCGTGATGGGGTATGCTAGTTTGTGACATTTACATTACAAGTCAACGAACTGAAATGGAAATGAAATCCAATTTTACAGTTCTTTTTTACTTCATACATATTAGTCGCATCTTTAATTAACTTTATATTTATTAGTTAACTATTTTATGATATCAGTTTTTCTCAGTAATTAAACAACTAAAACCGCAAAAAGAAATAAGTCAATAAAACAAGAAAAAGAAAAAAGAAAAAAGTAGACATTAAGACTGGTAAGTATAGATAATTTCGTAGATTGTCCTTTAATGCTCTTTGTTTTCAGGTAATTAAAATATCATCTTTTACTTTTTAGTTCAAGTTTATACATGTAAGTTTAATCTTTAAGTCGATTTTATTTATTTTTTCTTAAATAGCCCTGGGTTGATTTCAATATATTTATATGTGACCACTACTCAAGTATGACCTACCAGACAAACAAATCATCAAAATTGATTCATAATTGACGGAATAATCGCGTACCAAAAAAACAAATACAGTCGAATTGAGAACCTCCTCCTTTTTGAAGTCGGTTAATAACTGTCCACAGATTTACCATAGTAAAAAGTTCAATGAATATATCATATCACGTTACTATTATCATAACATTCAAGACTGATACAAGTTTCGCCAACGGACACCTGCCGAAACTGACAAAGCAGACACCATTTCTCGGGCGAGATGTGCCCCCGTACGGTCACGGTAAATTAGACATCCCTAGTCCTTCCACAACCGTAGGATTCTTGGTCTCTTGTCGTCAGCACGTACTTTCTTCTGACCGTGAAAACTCATGCGTCGACGGTATCAGCTGGTAGAAGGAAAAAAAAAAAGAAGGACAGAATCCTTTCTTTTGCGTTTGCTTTTTATTTCTTCTTCGCAACAGACCTGTCAAGTGAAAAAAATTCTTTTACTCAGCCAGTTCTTACCTGCACTAGTGTGAAATCATTAATTTTCTTTCCCTGTCTATATCTCTAAACGCAATGCTTAATTTTAATCTTTTAACTATCAATTGTTTTTCCAAAGAAACCCTTATTGAAAAAGGAAATAAAATAAAGCTATATATTAATACATTCGGTTCTTAGATTCCTTTTATTGTATTAGTTATCGATATTACTTGTTGCACCCTTTGAAAAAAATAATTTGTTTATTTTATCTTTTCAAAAACTTTCTTGGACCATTTCGGATTTATACTGATGGAAATCAGAAAGACTGTCAGCTTTATTTTTCGTAACCTTCATACAATACAATACATACAACGCCGAAGTTTATCCTCAGTTCTTCTGTTCAGAATGACAATATTCCAAAAGAATACTGTTTTATTTTCAAAATAAGGGTTTAAACAAAATATATTTTGAATATTCCGTTATCAAAAAAATGCAATCTTATCTCTCCATACTGCTACCTCCAAATCACAGAAATAATTCGTGGGCAACGAACTTTCTGCCAGAAGACTAAAACATTGATTTACTAGGGCATTCTAGATTCGTTATTGAAAACATATTCAATATATTTTTGTTGAGAAAGGAAATCGTCAGTATATTTCCCCTCTGAAGTTTTTACTTAGGAAAAAATGAAAACATGTTTTTTCTAAAAATTGAAGATACATCCAGGTTTCATTAATATGCCAACGTTTTTATTTAACGATTGCCTTCTACCAATATTGCAAAATCGTGGAGAAATATAATTTAATTGAAAGCAACCATTCACTGAATTGAGAAATCGATAGTCGAACTATCTTAACTCGAGGTATAAGAGAAGCAAATGAAATGTAAAAGAAATTTCCATTGAAAAGAAATATCAATGATAGTTTGTACGTGATAGAAATAGAAAAAAATGTTAGTAAAATGAACTAGATTAATGGGTATAGATGAGTGTTATGTTTTTAAAGTATATAACTTTATACTGTTTAATTTTTCACAGTCATTATATGTATTTACATTCATTAAAATGAGTTTTTTTATTGGTTACAAATGATTTTTTTTTTTTTATGAAAAGCGATTTTTCTTCAGAACCTGGAAACAGAAAATCTGGTAGGTCTCGGTGCCGAACGGACATGTTAATACAGACAATTTTATTTTTAAAATATAAATAAAAACCTTTATTATTTAAACCCATAGAAAGTAAGTGACGATTCTATATAGATAAACTAATAAGAATTATAATTCTTTTTAAATTAATTATACTACTTCTATTTATATCAACGAAGATAATAAAGTCAGTAAGATCGGAATAATTAAACAATAGTCTATCCAATAAATTTATCTTTTTTTTTTTTTTTACAACTACTTGCTCTTTCGGAAATAGTTGCGCCATTAAGCGCTGCAGTCACGTTGAGTTCCTTTAGCACCCGACATTAGATCGTCTCGTAAGTCTGACTTCTCAGCTCACACTAGATCGTTTTTTTTTTTATCCCCTTCAGAAAATTATCTCGCTCTATTACCACCGACTACTTCTTATAAAATGGAGGTAAATCCTTAGAAATGAAGGAGTCGACGAAGCCCTCCATGGATGAGTTGAGATGTTTTTTTTTTTTGTCGGCTATCCTTTCAATCGACTCTTTCGATTTTTCACTCCCCTTTTCAAAACGTTTCCTGTCTACGGTATAATACCCTGCGGATGATTATTTTTTTTCTTTTAGAGAAAAACGTTACACCTTTCAGTAGGCCCTCCTTTTTGTTATACACTCGCTTCTATATATATTTATTTTTTTACGGACCATAATATCGAACCTTAATTGCGTGATAAATGAAGATTGATGGTAAACGAACGACCGTTTTTCACAAAGGATATCCTCAAAGATGTAGGTAGAACGCTATTGTCAGCTCCGGAGCCTGACGAAAAACACAGCGCATTGAAAAATACATTAAACCATTCCTATGCAAGAGAACCGAAAAAAAGAAATCACTTGAAGTAAGCATGATGATTAAGAAGGATCAATACAATTAGGATTGATGAATTCTTTGCGACTTTTTTTGTAATTTTTTTATTTTAAGACTAGTTTCGAATGTTAAATATTCATCATCAGTTCTAAAAGCATTGAAAAAAAAATTGATTAAGATTTATCTATTCTATGTTAACTATGACTCACATTGAACTTAATTCAAGAACACTGTCGGTCAAAAGTTATTGACTACAGACTACTCTGAAACAATAACTGTAAAATAAAATTTAACATAGATATATAGTTTAGACCAAGACCTTTAAAGTTCATCTGCCTTTAAGGGAAACAAATTAAAATTAAGCTTTAAATACATAATTTAAACCAAACTGTTTTTTTCATATTTATACCAACAATTTCGTTTGCCATCAGTAAAACCTTTGAGAGAAAAATTAGAAGAGAAAGAAGTGTTTTTACATTATTTCATGGTAAATAAATTTTTTATTGTTATAACTCTAGTATATATTTTGAATTTGGATTTTAGTTTTACCGTTGACAAATTTAATCTTCAATAAATTCAAAACTAATTTTACAAGGCTCAATTCTAGCACCTTTTTTATACTTAGTATATACCTATGATATACCGACGAACAATAACGTATTAACTGCCTCTTACGCAGATGACACTGCAATCATGACTAGAGACGCGGACCCTAAACAAGCCTCATTAACACTTCAACAGAACCTCAACGAGATTCAAACTTGGTGTAAGAAATGGAAAATAAAACTTAATTATGACAAATCCCTTCATATTACATTTACACTACGACGCAAGACCTGCCCTCCTGTTTACATTGACAACCAACCTTTACATCAAACTGAAAAAGTGACATACTTAGGACTTACGCTTGATAGAAGACTGACATGGGGCCCACACGTCAAGACAAAAAAACAGACGTTACAGTTAAGACTGCGACTACTATACTCAGTACTTCACAGACGCTCAAAACTACCTTTAAAACAGAAACTTAACATTTACAGTTACTTGATTAAACCCATCTGGACGTATGCATCGCAAATTTATGGACCGGCCAAAAGAACACATATTCAGAAAATACAAACATTTCAATCGAAATTCCTAAGACTAATAACAGACTCCCCTCCTTGTGTGTCAAACGATATACTACATACAGACTTACGCATTCCGACAGTTCATAAACTTGATCGACAATTTCATGAGAAACTACGTAGACACACTAACAAACAGATACATAATAGGGCAACAGTACAGATACCTGACATGACTCAACGGAGGCTGAAAAGGAAGTGGATGAGGGATCTCCTAGTCTAATCCCTAATAATTTAGTTTCACGCCTGGAGATTGTACCGCTGGGTGCAGACTCCCTCATGCGTGATCATGGCTGTTGTTTCAGTGTAACTTCACATTCACTGGTTGTCCATTGTGTACAGTTGTGAATAAAGTTATGTTATGTTAAAAAAAAAAAAAAAAAAAAAAAAAAAAAAAAAAAAAAAAAAAAAAAAAAAAAAAAAAAAAAAAAAAAACAAGGCTTCACTAATATCGAAACGGTGTTATCAGAGGATACTGAGGATGTTGGTAGCCTGGAATACGATATAACAATTAAGATGAAGTTTATCTTGACAGAGGTAAGGTCGCGGTACTCACTCCATTGAAGGTGTGACTGATATTAATTGCCTTTTTGTCAGATAACGCATTGAGCTGGGAGTATTCATGTGTGTTTGTGTTGTGGTGGTCCAACAGAGGCCAAATTGTATATTTAATTAAGGCTATCCTTGAACCTCTTCTATTCTTGTGTCTTGCCTAAGTAAGGCCGTTGCATTGTCTAAAGTAACACTCATCTTCCGTATGAGGTCTGTTCTAGTATTAAAAATTATGATATACGATGAAGTTTTACAATGATATATTAGATTCCCTGTGTTTTGTTAAAATTTGTAAAAAGTGTCGAACGCTATAAAGATTATTTTACATAAAGTGGAACAAGATCCAAGTGAATAATAATAATAATGAATAAATTCATGGGATCTACTGAGGAAACCTTGAGATATTTCCATTTCCCAATATGGATCTATCATTAATATGATATGAATATGATCCCTTCCTTCTATCTCATATGTTTCAGTCATTACCAATTAGAAATCTCTTTCCTCCGGTCACCCTTTAACAGCAGGTACCGAAAAAATTATAACTTTAATGGCCGCTAAACCAAACCTGAGGGTAAAGGATATTCAATAAATTCTCTTTGTTTCCGATGGAACCATCGTTATCTATCTAACAGAACCTGGCTAAGTAAGCAGAGAAGATGTGTGGTTGCCGCATAAACCTACCGATCGTAATTTGCAGCAGCGCATAGCGCATGCATGTGAAGTCAAACATACAACATCTGACTATCAAAGTTTCATTAGAGAATACTTTAGCTATGAAACAATATCCAAACCAGGATGCCATCAAACAACACCTTAGGCTTTATTTTAATGAGAAGAGCTTCCTTGTGAATGAAATTTCGTTACCTTATTTATAAACCTATTTTAATTTCTTTTTTCAGTAACATGCAGCACGAACTTTTGAAAACGTGGTTATACATTTTTTATAGTCAAAGTTGGATAAAATTTAATCATAGCTAAAATTGAATAACTATTTGACAACTAATTTCCTGGAATCAATCACCTAATTTAATACTGATTAAATCATTCAGTCAATTGTTTAGTGAATTAATGATTATTTGGCTGAAACATTTAATCATTATTGAATTAGGTGATTTGTGGAAGGAAATTATTCCAGAATATTAGTTGTCAAATAGCTTTGATTAAATTTTGCCCAACTCTGCTGCTAACACATTACTTACATGTAAAATAAAATAAAACTTTCAAATTAAAAATAAGGCAATATATTAAATAAAGGATAAGAAGCAAAAAATACAGTACTAAGGGGGAAAAATGTGAAATTAATACGTAATTTATAAATAGAAGCCAGTGCAGGTATAATGATTAGAAAATAATTAAATGTTTATGTCATCTCTGATAATGATATAAATTATGATAGAAACAAATACAAATACAAAATTATACGAAAATTCATATCTCATCATAATAAAAGGTTTCTTTTCTTATTAGGCCATTAGATTGAATGATTATTAGGTATTTTACGGATGCTTTCTAAGAATAAAGTAAGTAATGTTTTTTGTTTTTTTTAGTCAAATCGGATTTAGGTCAATAGTTTTCGAGTTTTTCCTTTTAAGAGACACGACACGCTTTAGTGAACGGTTTCATGAGTAGTCTGTTGCTTAGTCTTCGAAACATCTCGGAGTTATACAAAAAGGGTTTTTAAATTATGTAGGGTTCATTTTTTCCACAGCAGGAATTTGTAGATAATTATTTTTGGTTGCTGGTCCTGACATGAGATATTGGGTGTCGAGGCTGTATCTCCTCTTCTCCCCACAAGTATCACGTTCTCCTTATGTCTAAGGTTTCACCGCTTTGTTCATCCTACATAACTCACATCGGTCAGAAACGTATACCTGTTCCGAGTTGTTTTATTTCGTTTTTAGAATCATTATTACTTTATTTTATTTTTAATACCCTCAGATAAGTTTTTAGGACCTCCCCCCTCAAAAAAAAAAAGTAGAAGTTTGCAAATAGGTCATAATATAAAAATGTCACTGATTTACATATTTGTATTTATTGGTGTAATTTTAGGAAACCTTGTCGGACAGGATTTCACGACAGATAAAACTGGCGGGACGTAAATATATTTTACTGAGCTAAGCGCAAGTCGTAAAAAATCCTCGTCTATAAAAATAGCGATATTTCCTTTCTATCATATAATTTAAAAATTAACAAATATAAAGGTTCCTTCGATATATATATACATTCTCATCAAGTATCACTCAAGCATCCAATCAGAAAATATAGATTTATTTAATATAATATTTATCATACATACATATGTGAGGCCTTTTCAGTCAAAACCTGCTATTCGGTTTTTTAAAATTTTTCAGGAGGTCAAAAAAAGAAAATTTAAATATTACAAAATGTGTTTAATATTTCCCAATCAATCTAAAATTTTTAAAATGTAACAATTTAAAAAAAATTTTGGGACTGTTCAGGTGTACTACCTATTATAAAATTTGAAAATTGGACTTAGTAGGTTTTGAATCCACACTTTCTTGAAAGAGTTTTTTAAGAAATAGTTCTGACAAAACAAAATATCTGAACCTGAAAAATATGTATTTACATTATTACTGTATAATTGAGTCTCACAAAGATCAACACATTTATAATAATTGTTAATAAAAATTAAACAAATACACTTTTATTTGCGTCTTCATTGTCCGAATGACTTATATCAGCTTCTTTTTCATCAGCATTTTGTAAGTCAGGCGATTCAACGTTAGGTAATTGTCTAAATTTTTCATTCAGTGAATTAAAGAGTTATAATTACGAATTTACATAGTTTGAAATGATTTTATATTTTGTAGATTCCTGTTAACTTATAAATATATACAACCCTATAATCATCGGTGGTTTTATTTTTTTGGCATATGTCTTTTATAATTATACGTTTTGGGAGCGCTTGCATGAATGGCACCTCGTCACACAGTTTATTTATTAAGAAATATCATTGGTCGTCGTGAAGAAGTGGATAAATCCATTTACACTGAAAATGAATAAATTGCAATTAACCTTAACTGTAGGATTTTTAATGCCTACATTTTTAAAAATTGGTAAAGTTTAGCTTCCTAATTTAACCTTAAAGTATCTTACTTTCTTCTTTTTATCACAAAAGGTGTTTTTAGAGCAATTTTTAAAAACGATCAAAAACGTCCAACAGAAATCTACTCAACTTCGACTTATGGACTTTATGATAGCCTGGGATTTATACAATGTTTGTTTTTTTTGTTTTGTTTTTTTGGTGTTTTGTAAACATAGAGGAATTAAATTAACTTTTTTATAATATCAATTCTAATCTTGTAATTCTGGATCTACAATTTATTGAATATGTCATTTTGATAATTTTACCGCACATTTACCTGTTGTATATTGTATATAAAGTTGTTAATATCAATAAAGAATATATATTAAAAAAATATATTATAATTCTTATGTCTAAAATAAAGTCTTATCATATTTAAGAATAATAATAATCTTAGAAGAGTCTCATAAAAAAAAAAAAAAAAAATACATATAGTCTTGCATCCGAATTGTTTTTCTTATGTAATATATATATATATATATATATATAAAATAGAAATGAATTTTATTTTATTTTTTTTGAAAATAACGTAACAAAATTTTTGTATATCTTTGTTTTATTATGTATGGGTTTAATAAGTGAAATGGAGATATGTTACAAATAACTAATAACGCTGGTTGAATAATAATTTAAATTAATCATTCCATAAGGCACTCTCCCCTCAGGCCATAAACAAACTCTAAAATAAGCAGGAACACGAAGAAGAACTGACGGTATTTATAATTGTAGAATAACGAAGGGAAATGCAATAACAAAGGTCGTATCTCAGCTGGGAAAATAAAAGGAGTCTTATATTGTGGCGTGAAATAAAAAAAAACAAAAAAAAAAAAACGGATTGTCAGTGGCTGAATATATATTGCCACCCCTCCTCTACTCCCTCCTACCTCCCCTCACCCTGTGATTTATCATTCAGGCCTATATATTATACCTCAAGGATAATTCTGGTGTCTTTCTGTTCTAGGTAAGCTTATTTGGAATTAAAAACTGCACAGAACGAAACAGAGAAAAACATTTGGTATTTATTGAATATTTTAAAATAAATTATAGTTAACATTTATACTAAACTAAAAGGGAAAGGTATTCTTGCGATAGTTTACTTTCATTGTATTTCTCATTTCGCTTTAAAGTAGTATGTCTATTTTATTTAATAAAATATGTAGGTTGTTGGGGTATGCAGTCATAGATACATAGCAATTAAAAATAAATTTTAATTATATAATGCCTATTATCAGGTTTTCAGCGGATTCTCAAAACCTACATTTTAACTTAACAAAAACCCCATTAAAAACTTTTTCAATTCTTCTTATGATAATGTTTTCACTGTTACTCAAATATTTGTTTTCATTTTTATGTTTTCTTTATCATTTTTGTCTGTTCCCTCTCAACAAATATTATTTTTCTTCATACTTCACTAGGTGTATATCCAGAAATTTCATGTTTCAATCAACTTTGTACTTAATATTTTTTTCCTTTACCGAATGTATATATTGTTTTGTGTGTATACAAGTGTTTGTTTATATATTTTTTTCTCTTTAAATTATTTTATTTTAAACTTGTATTTACTTTATATTATCTTATTTCATTATTTTATTTAAAATATCTTGGCCAGATGAGATTTACTTTTTATATCATTTGTTGTTATTCTTAAGGGACTTTGTCCCAGAATAAAATTTATTTTCTATCTATCAATATCTTATTTCGTGTTCGGAGATTTTGTTTTTATATTATCTTATTTCATTATTTTATTTAAAATATCTTGGCCAGATGAGATTTACTTTTTATATCATTTGTTGTTATTCTTAAGGGACTTTGTCCCAGAATAAAATTTATTTTCTATCTATCAATATCTTATTTCATGTTCAGAAAAGTTTACAACTGTATTCAAAACAAAATAAAAGTACACTAGTTAACGAGATGACAATGCTCGTAATAACATGTCAATTGCTTGTTAAGCAACCAACCATTGTTAGTTTCATAGAAATTCCATATTAGAAGGACCGAGACCATCTTTTTCAGACACCTCAGAAGGTTATCTGGAATAGAATGGGAAGCAAGTAGAGATATTAGTGGATATGAATGGTTGTGGAGTTTATTAGGAAAGGATAGGTATCTAGTTTGGGCTAAATCAGCAACATATCGCACACTTATTTCAAAAGTTACACAACTCAAAACTTTGTATTTCTGATTAATTATCAAATATAATTAATAATAATTGATGTACGCGTGATGTTATAGAGGGATCAAAACAATTAGGATTGATGAATTAAATGTAACTTCTATTAGGATTATAATATAATTTGGCTATAATCCTCATAGAATTCATTCATCAATTCCAATTGGATTAATTATCATGTTTTAGTTCAATAATCTTCTATGAAATGCCAAAAATGTATAAAATTTACACTGGTACACTTCCGATATTTCATACAAGACTGTGAGAATTTTACATTTTTTTAATACAGGTTATTGAGTTGTATCACTTTTGAGATACATGTTTGATAATATTAAAATAATTTCGTTTGTGACAAAGTAAGCAGCATTGCGGATTTTAAGGATTGAATAGGTTATGAATTGGATGTGTTAGGTGGCCCGAAAGTTCAACTCTGTATGCCCAAATAGGTTTAATTACTGTCTTGTAAAAGAGTCTATTCTTATTAACCAGAAGGTTTGAACGTTTGTCTCGTAAATGTAGAAGAAGTCGAAAACAACGTACTTTCTTGTCGTTTCAGCCTGGCATATGAAACTAAATGTAAAAAGTATTCCTGCAAGCGATTATTTTCAATGTATTTTAATAATTTACCTTAAAAAATACAACTGTTTTATTTATTTTTTAAAGATGATAATGTATTTATTGTTTATCAAATAAATTAAGTTTTATCAGTTAAATATAATAATGAATTTAAGACAATGTGATTTCGTGCTTTCACAATTATTTCTGTTCTTCTTTTACAATGTATTTTTTTATATGTATTCCAAGGATACCTTCCTAAGATTCTGTAATCTTAATATTCAAGGTCTTTAACTGATAGGGCACAGAGGTTGTGAACCGTAGACTGTACATCGCGGTAACTAGGAGCAAGGACGGAATCTTTAACAGCTATTGTTGCAAATTTAGGTCGGGATTAGCATTATTTTCTAACAAACTCAGTGTAATATTTCACTGAACAATAGCACTATTCATTCCCTGTTTACAGAATAAATTTAACTTTGTTAATTATTATTAATTATATAGTATCATTTTACCCAACCATCTGATAATGAATTAATTCCATAAAGAAAACATTTTGCAGATATAGTTTTTTTACTCATAAATTCTTCATTTTTCTACAGTATATCAGAAGGAGGAAAACAAATTAAATTATGAAAACTATGTAAACAAGAAAAAAAAAAGTCTTTTTTGAAAAAAATAGATTAAGATATTTTTATAATTGTTTTATTTTATTGTCCATGTCCCCAGTAAAAAGAAAAAAAAACCTGACTTATATGGTTGTTAACCATTACAAAAACATATTTCGAACATATTTCCCACCACTACACCAAATTAAAATGGTTATTCCCTTCCTTCCGTCGACAGTACTTTCTTGGTTCGTTCCTTTACAAATCTCTTTCCTCACAGTCTCCTTCCTATATCCTGAAAGCTTTAACATTAAAATCGTCAGTAAGTTCCCGCAAAACCAGAGCCCGTTCCTCAGACCTCTACCTAACTCCTTTCAACACAACATCCTTCAAACGTTCCTTTATATCCAGAGCTTCCAACTTCTGGAATTCCCTCCCTTCCATCATTCGCCATTCCTCCTCTCATAACAGCTTCAAATCCCGACTTTTCAGTTACCTGTTAGATATTCAGTCTAATAGTCATATAGATGTAATTCAGAATGTAATATTGATTTTTACAGTATTAGTCTAGTGCTATTGCACTGAATTGGTTTTGGCATAATTTATATTATTTATCAGATGAGACACATTATCTTTCCAGATAATTTATATTTGCTTTGATATTGTATTTGATTTCATTAAGTTTTGTTTAATTTTCTCTCTATTTTTTTTTTGGTAACTTATCTTAGATTCTAACCTCAAGATATAATTTGTTTTTTGTGTGATATTTGAAAATATGTAACAATACTTTTATATTGTAATTTGAATTTCGTTTAAATTCCTAATTTAATTTTATTATATTTTCTTGGCTTTTATCATATTTCTTAATTATATATACGGTATGCTAGGTAGCCATTAATTGTTGATTGTAATTATTCTTAAGGGGCAAAGAATAAAATTTATTTTCATTCAAAAACAACGCATTTTTACCATTCAAACTAATGCAATGTATGCGTTAAAATAAAAAATAAAATAAAATAAAAAATGAGATGAACTATATCAACTAAAATTCAATGAAAATTAATAAGTTTTCTTGATCCTAGCAAATATTACCCCCCAACCAAATATCATAAATTAATAATATTTTGTGTATGTATAGTTTTAATAGTAACATTAGTCGCTATGGCCTCTGTTTTGTCATCGCTATTATATTGAGTTGAACTTTTTTATCACCCTCAAATATGTAACGGTTTTAAACACTTAAAAAGTTAACATTTTGACACTCTTTTGCTCTGTTGGTGGTGCTCGAATCGAAAATGTAACGATAGTGATCTTAATAAAAATCAAACGGAAATTTTGTTTTTGCCATGTATATAACAATTGTCCCTAGGGCCATCGTTTAACAACTATATTAGAATGAAAAAAGTCACGTTATAACCTTTTTTTCACACGCGAACATTTAACATTTTTACAAGCTCTAGCTTTTGTTGGATGCTCTGATCGAAATTTTTATTAAAACTTTCAATTTAGAAATTTAAGGGAAAATATTTTTGTTGTATAAAATTTGTCGCTAGATCCTATCGTTTAGAAACTGTATCTATCTGACTGAAAAAGGTTACGATTTGCCTACATTTTTTAAGTGTTAAGGCTTTTTTTTACACGCACTATATTGATGTTGCTCGGATCAAATATTTAACGACAGTTTCCTGATCAGAATTTTTATGGAGAATATTTTGCATCCTATAATATTGGTCGCTAGGACGTACCGTTTAGAAGCTGTATTGGTTTGAATGAAAAAAATCCATTGATCTATTGTCTTTCCCAGTCAGGGAGAAATCAAGTTTTTTATTTCAACCGTGTATGTCCTCTTCATGTAAAGTTATCACCTGGCTGATTTTATTCATTAGGAAGAGGTTCTTGTATTATCTTCAGTAAATAGAAGAAATAAAAACTAGAAAATGATTTGTTCTTGTATTGTGTAATCGGTTTAGTAACGAGTAGAATAAAAATGCATAGTCGATAAAAGGCTTTTTTATATATCGGTGAATGGGAGTACCCAGAAGTGGAGAAGGTTTGGCAAGCCTCGGTGATTTATTATGAAATAGTGAACGAGTGTCGTGTAGAGAGGCCTGGGGCCACTGCCTCTACGATTCTTTATTTATATTGCCTTTCGACAGCCCATCTGTCATCTTCAGCCGGCACCGTTAGCCCCACTTGCTCCGATTAATTACCCTACTTTATAGCTATAATAACTTGCTGTATTCCCTCCTGATTGAATATTTCCCATCTTACTAGATTTTCATAACTATCGCAATTCCTATTATTTTTGTAATTAGCGGGGAACGTTATAAGCAATTAAAGTTGTACAGATATAGCAATATAATTTTATTATATTCTCTAAGCCCCTCCCTCGAGTAAAAATACAGCCTCTTTGGTAAGGATTGGTAGCGACGCAAACTGGAATTTCCAAGATTTTTTCTCATTATTTTTCTTCATTTTTGAAATGAACATAATTAATTGAAATTCCTAAGTTAATAAAAAATAAAATAAATTTAAAAATTAATAAAATATATCACATGTTGTGAGAAAAAGAAGATTGATGTTTTTTGGTCACTTATATCGAATGCCCGATAGTAGATTGACAGGTAAGATTTTCAAATATCTGTGGGGTAAGAAATCGTCAACAAGCTGGGTCAATGAAGTAAAAAGGGATTTAGAAAAAAACCATATAAAAATAGACGAAATAAATAATAGAGAAGACTTTCGGCGAAAAGGCAGGAAAGTGAAAAGGACTGGTACATAATGGTCTGAGGACAGAAAGAGGAAACGTGGTGAACAGATGAAGGCATACTGGAAGAAAAGAAAAGTACAAGAAAGAAAGAATTGAAATTGGCACGTGGTCCTCTGTTGGCCCATTCGAAAGAGAAAAAGAAATTAATAAATAAAAAAAAAAATTAAAAAACAAAGAACTGCTCGTCATTTCCAACTACTCCAACATTTACTAGGCAAGCATTCAAATCTCCTAAAAACTTGCCTCTCAATCAATTCCCGATAATCCTTCGAGGCGTCTGGAAAAGAGATGGCCGAGAGATCTTCTAATGTAGAAATTTTATTAGAGTGCTACTAGTCAATAGTTATTTATATGCTATTAGCATGTCATTGTAATCATTTTCTCCATGTTAACTTCTTGTATATAACGTACACCGAGGTAATTATCAATAAATATTAAAAATAAAAAAAAATATTAATAAAAGACTGATCGAAAGAACCTATTCCTGCCCTTGGATCTGACTGTCTTCTTCAATACACCCCGGTCTGCTGGGTATTCTAAACCTCATCAGGTTGTCGACAATAAAACTTTTACTCTTTCGTTTCCTTATTTCATGAGGTTCTATATCCGCTGTTCAAATTAGTTGCTCACACTTGATGACTGAAAAGTTCTTGACTGCACAAAGAAAAAAAACAAAAAAAAACAACTCCTCTTAACACTTTCTTCTCAAAACAATCTTTTTACCTTAGAGTTAAGTAAGGTTTGTTTAGAACAGCACAATTTTCACTCTATGACTCAAGCTGTTAACATAGGAAACTTATTAGTGCAAAACATCCTTTATTAGCACCCATTATACCCTGCTCTTTCTCTATCCGATCTTTTACTTGCTGAAGCAAGGATATTTGAAACCCTGGAACCAATAATTTTTCACCATATTATGTTTTTTCTTGTTTACTGGTGATTTATTTCTGAAAACCAATATTTTTGTATTTTCGTCGTTAGTGGATAGTCTCATCATTCTTACTCCTTCTCAAAACCCATTCATAGATGAATTTAAAGACAAAAATTATATAGAAGATAGCATGGAGATCTTCTTAATTTTCTGGACAAGTATTGCGTGAGTGTTAGTAAATCTAACTAATTTAAGAAAAATCAACTCAATAAATTATTTATTTGTTTGTTCCTTCTTCTTACATAGCACTACTGCAGTGTGTATGAGGACCTTTGACGATAAGCGTTTACTGGTCTCTATTAAGAATCGTTTTCTTCCAATTTGCAACTCCTAATGTTTCGATGTCACCAACCTCTTCCTACTACTAACATATTCATAGACGTCCTCCTTCTTCTTGGGCCATACATTTCCGCTAGTATCAGTTTTCTTGAGTTCCGGTCTTCTCGCATTCTCATTACGTGGCCTAACTACTCGATACGCTCTGCCTTTATAAACTGAACGTCCCGATATTTGTTCGAATTCTCCATTTCCTTGTCTCTCTAACCCTAATAGATGTCGTGAAATATTTTTCCATCAAATATTCTAAGATAATTAGTTCCAGCTGCACCACTAAAGACCCTTGTTTCGGTTTTCGTATGTTTTTTAATGTTTTTAAATATAGTAAATACAAATTGTATAAATACTATATATAGTTGTCTAAATCAAATATGTACATAAAGAAATGACGAAAATCATGATGAATTGTAATTGGATTAGGTAAGTATACTGTTTAATTCGTTTTCATAATTTTGATTCTCTAAAAAATAATGTAATAACAAAAAAATGACCGTCCCACCGAAGTAATCTCTACCTCCTCACTCGGTTGGAATGGGTTGTTAAACCGTTTTTTTTTTTCAACCTGGAGTAAAAAATTAGAGTATATATGGACGTTAAGCAACTATAAACAACTACAAGAATTTTACTTACTTACTGCAATATTTAACTATCATCGAAAAGGCGAATGTAGTAATCTTGTAATATACTCATGTTATAATAAAGTTGATTTCTTTAAACATGAAATGATGTAAAAAAAAAAAAGAAAAAAAAAGTGGGGTGGCCTCAAGAACACATATTGTTAAGACTCCTCTGAATACCATTTCTATACCAGATCGAAAGATATGAGTAGACATTCATAAACAGATAATAAGTTCACGTTAAGAAATACTGATAGGACGATACCGTTCGGGCGGGATGCAGGCTATTACAGCGGCATATCACTTTCAGACGGTAATCATGACTTCACAAAGAGATTATACCTTTCCAAAGAACCATTTCCAAATCAATAAAACCAAAAGCGAGAGCATATGCTCTATCTAATTGAATTATTTTCCTCAAGAGCGACCTCTCTCTGTAATAAGTGGTTCCGATTTCTTCTTGACAACCACTTATCGGTGCCCTCGCTGGATCCAGCTCCTTCTATCACTCCATGATAATTATTTCTCGACTTTTTCTCGATGCCTCTACATTTCTCATGTCGGAGCAACTTTAATTTATGAGTTTCTGAGTCAGAGGTTTTCTATGTGTCAAAAGAAAAATATTGAGTAGGGAGTTTCGATGCGAGGTATGCGAGGTAAGATAATACCAAAATTCAGATGTACTTGAAGGGTTCAATACTTGGTTGGATTGTACTGTTTCTTGATCAACTCCCAAGCACCTGGTTTTTTCGGAAGAAGGGAATAAAATCCAGCTTCTTTAAAAAGGAAGCATTATCTGTCCCAACCGGAATTCATGTATGTAGTTTGTCATGGAAGGACAAACTACATATCTAGATCGTTATGGATAAGTTTATTTGTGCCATGGTAATGAGCTTTGGGGATTTCACGAAGGATTTAGCATTATCCAAGGATTGGATCCAAGATTCAAGGATTGGATACGAGATGAATTAAATGGTTTAGCGGAGTCCCAAAGCTGAACTCCGTATATCCTAATGCGTCTAATTATTTTATGTTGATATGTAAATGTTATTACAGGCAATATTTTAAAAATATTTTATAATCTAAAAATAGTTTGAATAATATTAGCTTCAAAAAATGTTTTTTTCTTCAATTTTTCGGAATTAAAAAAAATTTATTATCAAAACAATTAATATATCAAAAATAAACAAGAAGCTTGATTTTCACTTTCAAACACCAGATATAAATTTATAGTCACGAAAGTAACTTTGACTTTCTGGTCACTTCCGATCTCAGTTATTTTTGTCTATAAGTTTGACTCGTTTGTGTTCTATGATGCAACAAAGAACACAATTGGTCGAAATTCAACTGATAATTTGGAAAGCTATAAGTAAGATAACAAAATAAAATAAACTATTTGGAAAACCATAAAATTAATATCTCCGTGTATTTACCTGAAAGTGGATTAAACATTAGGTAAGAATGGTGCAAAATAAAAATAAATAAATTGGCTCTTAAAACCCCGGTTAATAGATTCCCGTATAACTGATCTGCATCAAAATACTCCCTTCAACAAAATTGTTGTTTTAATATGTTTTGAAGTGTGCTAAATTCTGAAAATCTCAATCAGGCACCATTTTTGTTAAATTCGTGTTATATTTCGAGCTTTGTTTTATCATTGAAAGCTATTATAATGTATCGCAAAATGAAAAACAATTGGAGAGCATAAGTATTTGGCTTTGTTGCACAAATGACATTGTTGAAGAATTGCTTTTATCATATAAGGCCATTTGCTGCTACGTGCTTGTCCTCATACTATTTTTCAAAGGTAAATGCAATGAGAAGATGCTTGCCGACCACTGTTGGACACTACAACGGGAGACACGTGATGTAGAGTAAAAAAGGAAAAGGCGTACACATTAATTATGTTCAGTATTAAATATTATTATTTTTTGTATATTACTGTTTTTCATTTTTTTTTTTTTTAATATCCTCCTATCTCTAAAAAGCGTTGCTAGATTGAAGTTGTTTTGCTATTGACTCGAACTCAGCATAATTGTAAATTAAATGTAAATAACAAAAAATAGACATGAGAGAAAAAAAAATAAAATAAAAAAAATATATGCTATTTTAGGTTTTTCAAAAATAACATCTAATTTCTCAAAAATGATGCTAGATAGTATTTTTTCGCCTTCACATTTCAGTACATATAAAAATAGAAAAATCAGGAACAATTTCGCAAGGGAGCGAAATTTTGGGCGTTCTGTATTATAACGGTACTCAGCTTTTTTGGTAAGTGATTAATTCGTCCTTAGGGAAAGGGAAATGATATAACAACTATTTTTTTCTGATACCTTAGCCCAAGTGATTCTATAAACTGACTAATACTCGTGTCAGCGGTTCCAAGGACCACTAGAGACTTGCAGACGCCTCTCCAAGAAGGGCACTCTAGAGGAGAACCCCACCGGTAGCAGCCTCTTAATGACGGTAATGGGGGGGGGGGGGAGGATCCTGGCTACTGTCCGCCTCCCCGCCATTACAGCTAATGGCATTTCCTCTTCGCTTTTCAGGGCCAGCGATTTATCAATGGCCGGCTCTATTACCTCCTCGTTTTGGTAATACCCATACTCTTCAGGTCGAGGGTCTTAGGGTCGTTTCTTGTGTCAGTGGAACACGCGTGAACTACATCATTTACTAATAAAGAACATTATATAATCACTAGCCTATTGATATCTATAAGGCATTCCGCATCAAAGAAATGACCGTGAGACAGAAAATTCAAACAGTATTCGTCTAATAGATAATGTATGTGCAGTGAAACCTCTCCAGAACGGACTAATATGGATTCACGGATTTTTCCGTTTTAGAGGGAGGCTCGTATAAAATACCACTTTTTTTTTTCAAATAAAATTTTGTTCATTTGATGAAAAATTTATGTGCAGAAGAGTTAGGTTGCAAAATCTGAATATTTCAAAACAACTAGAAAAAGATATATTCTAATCACTTGATGGATCAATATAATTAGGATTCATAAAATATTTGACACTTCTAATGCAATTTTTTATTCAAAGACTTGTCGAAGTATTTCACCAAATTGTTTTTCCGGTTTAATTGGCTGTTTTATTTACAACTGTCTACACCATATTCTCGTACAAGTAAATTTGAAAAGAATGGTTCCGTATAAATGCCAATACCTCACTAATATCATAGTAGCTAATAGTAACTACTTATTAAAAGCACTTCAATAAAAGTTCTACACTAGGAGATCTCTTGGCCATATTTCCAGAAGCCTCAGAGGATTATCGGGAATTGAGTGTGAGGTATGTTGAGAGATTATTGGAATCGAGCGGGTATGGAGTTAACTATGAAATGATAGGTATGATTTGGTTCAAATCAACAACATATGGAAAACATTAAGATCTTTATGGATAAATTTATTTGTGACATAAGGATGGTAAGGATTGTAAAAATAAAGAGACAATCTATGAATGTTTGTAAAAAAGTCTATATACTAGAAAGAATATCATATAAATTTACTTGTTAGTATTTACATGTTAATAATCTTACCTGGTGAACTTTGTTTCTAACTAGAGAGGATAACTAAGGTTTAAGGTTTTTTAGAAATAATGTATTTCGTTAAACTTATGGCTATAAGGAAGATTAGTTTACTACATGAATCAGAAGACAACATATTCTCATTTTGTTCCTCATATTTATGACAAAGAAATCGGTAGTTTTAATTCCGTGGTGGTAGGAACAACGATGATGTTCTTAGGCTGGATATATATATATATATATATATATATATATATATATATATATATATATATATATATATATATATATATATATATATATATATATATATATATAATATAAATATACATATAAGTATATATATATATATATATATATATATATATATATATATATATATATATATATATTCCTCTTTTCCTCTTATGGTAACCCCATAAGAGGAGAATTTATTTAGCGTATTTACATGCGCCATGCCTGTTTTTAGGCATACTACACGTATTACCAAGTTCATTGGTTTACATTTTTATTAATTCAATTTGATCTTATTGTCTCTTGTGTACAATCAAATAAACAAAATAAAACAAAAAAAAAAAAAAAAAATCAAACAAAATGAATCAATTAAATAATAAGAAACCTAAAGAAAGTAATAAACCTAAAGAAAGTAACGTTAATACAATTTTCTACAAAATAATAATTCCATAAATAATAAAAATAAATAAAAAATAAACTAAAGCACAACAAGATGCTGCCTACGAAAGCATCATTATACTGCCTTCCTACATTCATCAGTCAGTTTGTTAAAGTCTATTTGTTTAATAAATTGTACAAAATCAGATTTAAATTTGGTCATAAGTCTCTGTTCTGTTTCTGGCCAATTTCCGTGTTTTAGTATAATGTTCTGTATCAGTCCTGCCCTAATGTTGTCAAGTCCTTTACAGTCATTTATTAAATGTCGGAAATTATGAACCTGTCCACCATGAGGACACCTGTCATTGTTTAGTATGTTGAAGCGTTTCAAGTATTGTTTGGTTTGTCCGTGTTCTGAAAGTATTTGGGTCAGCTTGTAGTTGGTGCTTAGTATACGTCTATAATTTTGCGGTGTGATATTGGGAACGAATCGATGAAGGCTAGGAGATTTTTCAGAAGCGGTCCACTTATTGTTCCATTTAATTATAGAGTCCTTTCTTATATCTCCTTTTATAAAAGAGATAGGGACCTTATCAAATGATACTGGAAGGTCACTGTAAGCCGCTAACTTTGCCAAAGCGTCAGCTCTCTCGTTGCCTTCTACTCCTGAATGACCCTTAATCCAAACAACATTGCTTATTTTCTTGTGTTGGCTATAGAGTTTAGTCAAGTTTATTCTAGTTTCCTCAGTAAGTCTGTCATGAATATTTGAGTTTTGAATTGAGTGTATTACGTTCATATTGTCCGTATAAATAGTTATGTGTGTGTTGGTATGTGTTAAGTTCTCAAGTAAGTATTCGGTGGCCTTAAGTACTGCTAACTTCTCCGCTTGGTTATTAGAACACTCCTTTCCTAACCTGTATTGAGACTCTATGAGCCTATCATTTATATCTTCAAGTAACCAAGCACACCCTACTTGATCGTCATTCTTCTGCCATCTGTAAATATAACTGTCCGAGTTTGACTATCTGTTTGTTTGTTTGCCAACATTTGTGCTTGTATTGCTGGATGAATCCAATATTTACAATTGTATGGGAGGTCAATTCTTTCTTGAATAATGTTATTATAGTCAGTAAGTCGTTTTTTTATGTTAAATAGTTCTGTTACTTCATGTATTTTTAAGTCAATTGGAAGAATACCTGCTAAGACGCAAGCAGCTTCATAAGATATTGTATGGAATGCTTTCGAGATTTTTATTGCTATGAGCCTTTGAATTCTACGGAGTTTTGCAAGATTCGATTTCAGTCGAACGCCCTTATGCCAAACGTGTGCCGCGTAAAGAAGTTTAGGCAAAATAGCTCCGTGATATATCGTCTTGAGGACCTCTGATTTGAGACCCCAAGAGATCCTAGCTGTCAGTGTTAGTCTGTTAGTGGTTTGCAAAGCCTGGTTGTAAACATTGTCTATTTGTCGTTTCCAGTTCATTTTTCGATCGTACAGTACTCCTAAATATTTTAATGTGTCACGTTGGTTTATTTGTAATGAATTTAATCGTATATTTAGTTTTGGTGTTGTCCGTTTTCGAGAGAATATTATATATTCTGTCTTTTGTGAGTTAAAGTTCAGTTTATTAAGAGAAGCCCATCTTATTAGTCTAGATAAAACAAGATTAGTAGAAGCTTCGAGTTCGTCTATGTTCCGACGTTTTACTAGTACCAGGACGTCATCGGCATAAACGATTAATTTAGTGTCGATTGGCAATTCAATTAGAAAAATTGTATTAATTAATATATTCCACAGGATTGGTGATAAACTAGATCCTTGAGGAGTCCCCATACTCAACCTTTTATCAATGGTAAATTAATTAGTTTGTATAACTAATTGCCTTTTTTCAAAATAATTTTTTATGGTCAGATAAAGATTTTTTGGACAATTGTATGTCTTAAGATTTGTTAAAATCGCTGTCCACCAAGCGTTGTCGAATGCACCTTTAATATCCAAACTTACAACTAGCAAATGTCTTTTTTGGTCTAAAGTCGTACTGATTTGTTCTGTTAAAGCATGCAAGGCGTCATCTGTTCCTGCCTGCGGTCGAAAAGCGAACTGATTTTTACTAAGTATTTCGTTTGTCGATAAAAAGTGCATTAATCGATTTTTAACAATTTTTTCCAATATTTTTCCCAACGCAGGTAACATACTTAGTGGTCTTATTGAGCCAGGATCTTTTTTGGGAATTAATACCAGTTTAGCCATTTTCCAAATTAGTGGGAAATTTCTCCTACTGAAAAAACTTTTATATATTTCACAAAGAAAACGAGGGAAAATTTCAGTTACTTTTTGGACTATAACTGAAGAAATCTTATCCAAACCTGGTGATTTATGTGGAGGTATGCTTTTGATAATTTCTAGTATTTCTCCGTCTTCAAGTGGTAAATCATCATTTGTGTCAGGAGGGGTGACTATATTATGCCTCATACATTTTTGTTCTACTGTGTCACTGTCAGTATTATCGTCTTGAATTACTTTATTGAGTATGTAAGTAAGTGTTTCTTTTGAATTGTTTGTATATTCACCATTGTCAGCTAAAATTGTTTGTAATGTCGTCCTATTTTTTAATTTTTTTGAAGCCCATTTGTAGGGCCAATTCCAGGCTGATGAATTTGCAGCGAATGATTTCCACGATTCCACCTTTGATTTTTTTTTAGTAAGTGAAGGTAAACGCGTTTTGAATCTAAATAATCAATTTTTCTTATGTCTCTTAACTGTATGTAATTAGCTGTTCGCTGATATAATCTCCGGAGTCTGTTTGTCTTTTTGCGCAATTTGGTTAATTCATCGTTCCACCAGGGGACTGTCTTATGCGATGTGTTAAAATGTCGTTTTCCACGAGTTTTTTTAAAAGTCATATTGCTGGCTTTAATTAAAGCTGTTGTTAATTTTTTGGCAATGGTTTCTGTTTGTATTTCCGGTAAGAGTGTTATTATTTTTTGTTCTAACTCTTCTAATTCTAACTCCTCTTCATTAAACATTAAAAATTGTTTTCGTAATTGGACACATAAGTTAATTTTAAATTTATCCCAATCTGCTTTGTCAGTGATATAAAGGGAGTGGACCGATTGGTTATTCGACCAATACATAAAACTTATGTTGAGAAGTTTTAAAATAAACAATTGGCAAATTTCCAACGAAACCAACTTTTCGGACCATAATTGTATAACTTACGAAATACTAATAAATAGCAGTAGCCAGGTGTCGAATATATATATATATATATTATTAGAAACATTTTACCCATAAAACAAACTTGGTCTTCAACTTCTCAGACGAGCAGGACATTTCATTTATGTAGTAGTTGAAACATTACTAATGGGATTTACTCTTTGAACTCGACCTATAGCACGCAGTTATTTATTTACAAATACTATAAATCTATTTGTAAACTCCTGGATACACAATAAATAACTGTTTCCAACATTTTCTATTTCTATAAGGAAAGGAAAAACATAGTGATTCATAGCAACGTCCTTGATTCTTTACCCATCCTGTCCCTTGTTACCTTTCTGCAAAAGGACAACATTCTCCTTGCTTCATATGAGACCAGTTTCCCGCTGTTCGTGACAATTATAAGGCACTGTGAACAGTATGTACCAACAAAAGAGAAGGCATGTAACCTTTTCGCCTCCCTACCTATTACAATAAAAACAAAACACTGTATATTAGACACATCCAACCAATGAAAATATGTAAATGGTTTGTATTTGAATAAGGTATGTTTATGGTTGTGATATATCAGCAATTCCTCTGGCATTGATACTATCTGTTCATAAAAATATTCATATGTTTAACATTTGAAACGAGTCTTCAAATAATATAATTCCAATAGAAGTGTCAAATATTTCTTCAATCACAACTGTATTTATCCTTCTTTACCATAATGCCTAACTTTGATGAATCTTCATTTCACCTAATTCTTGGACTAGTTCCTAATCTCGTCCATTAAACTGCTACCTTAGAGGTCACTGATTTTCAGTTTTATCCCTCATTCTTTCTAACTATCTTAGTTACAATATTATCATTGACCTAACATGGTCACATACAAATGACTAAGTATTTACAACAATCAAGTGATTTAATCCGTGGTCGTCTTAAAGAAGACGTTAAGTCCAATAAAACGAGTTAACTGTTGACCTTCACAAATGGATTTTAAATATCCGTATTTTTATAAGAAGTGAAGTAAATGTTAGAGGAATTACAGAATTTTGCAAAACAATAAAAAAACGCTCTACTTAAAAGTGCACTAACACATACCTTAGGATGTTTTCCCGGTTTCAGTTCTGAAGATAGTGAATACTTAACATTCGAAACTAGTCTTCAAATAAAAAAACTCCAATAGGAGAGGGAAATAATTCATCAATCTTAATTATATTGATCCTTCTACAACATATTGCGTACCTCAAGTTATTTTAAATTGTACTTATTTTTTCTATTATAAATTATGAAATAATCTATTATATTTCTAAAGATTTTATTATTTGTAAATCATCTATACTGAATGCTAATGCTTATTTACAGCTCTAATGAGGGTAATTTGTTCTAATAATATTTAATGTAAATGTATAACTGTAATTTTCTATAAAATTGTAAAATTATTAAGATACTTTAAAAGCCGAAGAACTGCAGATCAGTGTGACAATTTCGGAATTACATTAAATCATATATTTCACTTTATTTAATAATAATATCTGACACCAATCAAGTGGCGGTTTATATTCAATACTATTATTGCTAGGTCTGAATTGTGTTCATTAGATTGTTTAACAACTCCGATAGGAAGAACGAATATAGGAATGAAAGACAATGGCGGAGTTAATGAGATTATAGAGACGAGACAGAAGAAGCGGGGATGGGAGAAGTGATGAAGGAGGGACTTTCCATAGCCTATATCAGATCCACACTACACCTCCAACAGCGACACTAAATCTTGCAGGGTACACCTACCTCTCAATCTAGTCGCCACCCTGCGCTGTCCCTCGCGCACTATGTGCGTGTGTCTGCTGCGCAAATAAAACTACCAGCGTCGCAATCAGCCTCGGCGACGTCTCAAGCCATGTCTTCCATACCACTGCCTTCCCCTTTATTGCTATTGCCTCGCTTGTTAGGCTCTTATGAGTGTTGACCTATGATAAAACTCCCTTTTGAATAACGACCGACAATATTTTTTGCATTCTTTAATTTAGAAGGATCAAATAGTTCGCACCGATATTTTTTAAGTACTAGTGACTTTGTAAATGTTATCCCAGCATACTTTTTCAGAATGTTCATGTTTATTGAATAAGGCAGATTTTGTGTTATATGGATGACATAATTTGATTTGTTTTTTTTATCATTTCCACATTTGCCTCTCAAATCGCATCAGTCAACGAACCCTAACAAAGTAATAGGATATTGCAATCCTGACTAGACATTCAGACATCAATCAGTCTTCACTCACTCATTACTTACAACTGATAAATAATTTGCCACTTTTATTAGAATTATTTTTATTTGAAAACTGGTTCCGAATGTTAACATTCATCATCAGTTCTAAGGAAACAGAACTTACAACTTAGTTTACTCCTTGAGTGAACATAAATCCCAGCAAACCTCAGCAAATAATCTTTACCCTGTGTCGAAAACGTGAATGGAGTAACGTTACATAATGTTCAACAAATAAAATACCTCGGATTTTATATGGACAAGAGACTCGCCTAACCGTCATACAAGATTGAAAAGACAAGAAGAAAAGACGCTATACTTGACAAACGTTCAAATCTCCCGATTCATTAAAAAAGAAAAGAAGCTGGCCTCGGGATCTTTTTCTATTGTAGATTAGTTCCGCATCCTTAATAATGATGACAAATGTTTAACATTCAAAACTAGTTGTCAAATAAAAATAATCCCAATAGAAGTGGCAATTCATTCATCAATCTTAACTGTATCGATCCTTATATGCCATCTTGTGTATCTCAAATTACTTACAGAAATTACAAAAATACCTTAGTAAAATCTTAATATTCAGTATTAATTCGCTTACTGAACCTTCACATCTACAAATTGGAAAACATAAGTACTAATTTAATTTTTCGATCTTTTAAATACTCACTGTAAAAACTGAAATAGATGTTCATAATAAAATACGCAAAAAGCTTTTTCTTCCCTTACATCGAAAATCTATTCATTCTACAAATTTATATAAATGATACACTTATTATCGAATGGATTTCGCACATTACGTCTCCATGCCTGTTTTTATAGGTGTAAGTACGTTATTCACACTTCGGTATTTTATCAAGTATCGGTATTGTTATTTTTAGTAGTATTATCAAGTAATTATGATTCAAATGCCAATATGAATCAACATATCAAATTTATAAGTTTATCTTTGCGCAAGGATCTAAATAAAATGGTAAATTAACAAATGCATCTTGTAATTTATACGGAATTAAAGTGGCTGTTTCCTTACTTTCAAAGACATTTTCTCGATTTCTTTATTTACCAGGTTCTTCCTTCCTGTTCTTCCTATGGAATCTGTAAATAGTGCATATTTTAAATTTTAAAAAGTTACATTAAATTATCATCAAAACATTTTCTTTTTGGATATAGGCATAGTATGAGGTGTTTTTATTGTATATCTATTTTTTTATCTCACAAGATACCTAGAACTCATAACTAAGTATATTGTTCTCACCATAAGGTATTTATCTTACAGGTATATCGTAATTAAAAATAAATTAATACTTTAACAATAATTAATGAAAATAGTTCAATGAAAGCAATTATTTTTTATGATTATGAAATCGGAGTTTCTAATCTAATCATCCAATTAAATCCTTATGTTATATTTTAACATGATATATGACCCATATCATTATAATAATATAATAATAGTTTAAACCATGTTTAACCTTTGTGTGAAGTAATGAGCTAACATCAACAAAAATTGTTAAACAAGTCTCAAATTGAATAAAATTTAATGAAATAGTGTGGTTGATAAAAGAACAAATCTTATACGTGTGCCATTGATGACATGAGTCATAAAACCCGACCTCGCAACTGATGGGATAGTCATAAAAATCATTATTGAGCCTACAAACACAGGCCCGGCCTTGGTCGTTTCTTCAATTCGTTGGCTACGTAACTCATCTCAGCCTCATCATAAAATGGCTACTTTCTCATTTACCGAAACTAATAAATATCTCATTAATTGGGTCGGTGCTATATAAATCTAGAGGTTATTTCTAACCCTTCCACCGCGGTCGGAACAGCTGTCCAACCAACCAATTTCGTTTATTTATTTTTCAATTTATTAAGCTATAGTGGGGTTTATCACAGTTTTATGAAATCGCTTCAAGAATTTATGTTTTTGAATTAGTGATGTGTTGGTACAAAAATTTTTCGATTCTCCGTACCAGTACTGGTGCTATTATATCGATACTAGGATCTTCGGTACCTTTGCCTTTGCTTAAAAAGCAATATGGAGAATTAAAAAAATAAAATTTATTAACAAAATTATTCAAGAAAAGAACTAAAAAATAACAAATGAAATTTATTTTCTACATGTAATAGATAAGTTAATTATATTTCTGATAATATATATATATATATATATATATCTTTTATATATATATATATATATATATATATATAGTATATATTTGTATATATATATATCTCGGCCAGTTTAATTTAACTAATTTTACTTTTAATTTCAAATCTTACAATTCAAGTTTCCCCAACCAAGAAACCGAATGACCCGTAATTCATATGAAATTAATGATATTGAATATTGAGACGGAATAAATCCAGGTACCTATTTCGAGTATTATTTAGTGGTTTACGTCATGGTTATTGTAAATACTGCTTAGAGCCGAAAGTGAGTCAAAGCAGATTTTGTATTCTTTTTGGTCGCCAGTGTTTTTGTGTATTCTAATGTTATTTTAATTCCCTGAAATTCTGCTGAGTAATGGATAGGTATTTATAATATTTCACTTCAAATGTAGCTGAGTTTGTTTATCTTCTCCCTTGTTAATACCACATAAATGTTGTTTATTATTAACATACGGAGTTGTAACCTGGGACTTCACTAAACCATCTAATTCATCTCTTAGCCAATACTTGCAATCCCAAATTCTTAATTTTTCACAAATGAACTGATCCAAAATTACCTTAATATCCATATTTCCATATGTCCATATGTCGCTAATTTGGAAGAAATCAGATACCTCTCCTTTCACAATGAACTAAATATGTAAATCCACATTGTCCTCAAATTGCTTCCCATTCCATTCCTGGCAATCTTTCGAAGTTTCTGGAAATTAGTCGGGATATTTTTGTACTATAAAAAAAATTTCATTAGAATGCTACCAACGGGTAGTTTCACTAAAAGTGTTTTGTAATATCATCAATTAACAAATGGGAAACAAAAAACATCTATTTCAAATATAAAAAAGAAAGAAAAAATCGGCTGCAAAGACTAGAACAGTATGAAATAGACAAAATGCTTCACATCTGATATTAACTGAGACAGGATTATAATAGAAAAAAGAAATTTTGTTGTAAAGGAAAATTGGATGAGGAAAAGAGAATGATACATAAATAAAGGGTTTCAAGATTAATACTATAGATGGTAAAGTATATAAGAGAAGGAAGACCACAATGATAAAGATAAAAGCGAAGAGTGGAGACTGATGCCAACAATCGAAGGCCTTTTTCTGATCCGAATCCAGACCGTGACCCCCCTCCTCGCCCGGGCCGGGGGTAGCAACAGCGGCTAGACCTATCATTAAACCATAAATAGGAAGTTAGGTTCCACGGGGAGATGGTTCAGATAGAGGAGCTTTTCATCGGGCCTTGTGTTTAAACCAGAACAGCTATCATTTCAAAACCTAGCGGCATTATAATTTCGACTCCGGGGATTTCGAGAAAGAAAAAAAAAAATAGAAAAATGAAAAGAAAAAAAGAGCTGAAAAAGAGACGACGTCAAAGAGCTGGGTGTGGCGAACGTTTATCATGTGCGCCTCCCTCATTACACCTTTCCGACCGCCATATTTTACTCATCCTTCAAATCCTATGATCCAGGTAAATATCGCCCTGGGGCATTATAACCTATACATGGATTATAAGGTACTTGTAATGCTTGGCCAGGCCGTTAGTTTCCGTCTGCCAGTAATGCTGTCCGATATAGCTGCGCCACAGTATACACTCGTCTCCTGGTTTAAAAACCATTTTAACAACATGCGCTCGAAATTAGCAATGCTTGAAATTCTTGAATATCGAATCACTGATTATTAAATTAACCTTTAAGTAACTAAGTAACAAAATCAAATTTCAATATTCAAACGGGAATGTGTTATTTGAGGAATTAGATCATTTTTTTTTTCTAATTTGAATAAAACTGATTATGGGTAAGACAGTTGAGAAAATACCTAATCAGACAGTTACTTTCTATGAACTTTTTATTGTAAGAGGACACTGAAAAGAAAAAAATTAACTGCGATCTGGATAAAACGTTTGTCCGCCCCCTCCCCTGTTATAGATAAATAGAAAATAAATTTTATTCTGGGACAAAGTCCCTTGAGAATAACAAAAAATGAATTATAAAAAGTAAATCAAATCTGACCAAAATATTTTAAATAAAATAATGAAATAAGATAATATAAAGTAAATACAAATTTCTAATAAAATAATTTAAAGTTATACGTCAACGTTTGACTTTATCACTAATTAATGATGAGTAACGTTTAACATGATTTAAAATTTACATGAAAAGATTTAATATTACCTCTAAAAGTATTTTTTTTTTTTTTTAATATTCCTAAATAAACAGAAAAACCGGATTAATAAAATATTTATCGGAGCCTTACAATCACAATTAACCGTTAGATGAATTTTTTTAATGCCAATTATTTACTACTAATTATCGCACTGTAGTAGCTTCACCCTCTCAAAACAATGTAGTGTAGTTTTTCCTTAGCCATAAAGAAACATTAATCCCTCATTAAAAGTAGTTTCGAAGCCATTACAGCTATTTATGCGAGGTTATAAAACAGGAGCAATATTTATTTTTTTCTGTCCAATAAATAAAGCCATAGGGGTTTACAGCTGAGGCCAAATGGAAAATCTATAAATATCTCTAGTGCAACTAGTGCAAACATAACTAAATGCTTAAATGGACTTTAATAGGACCAATTTTTATTTTCATATAATGTTAAAAGAACGGCCAGTTAAATTGATGCTATTACCAATAAAAATGATTGAAATATAAAATTGGCATATCTAAAGTGAAAACAATTACGAAAATTTATGTTCTTTAAAAAAAGAATGTAATAAAAAAAAAAAAAAAAAAAAAAAAAAATATATATATATATATATATATATATATATATATATATATATATATATATATATGTATATACACACCAAATTAATATATCTAGGAGAAACAATATGCAACAACGGTTTGGAAAAAGAGAGCATAAAAGAGAAAATCACGAAGTTGGAAAAACTAAGCTTCGCAACAGGAAATATTTACAATAAGAAGAATCTTTCCTCTGACGCAAAAAAAAAAAAAAAAAAAAAAAAAAAAAAAAGACACTACAACCCGGTGATAAAACTAATAATTCTGCACAGGAAGGAGACGACATTTCACTCTAGACTAAAAAAATTACTGAAAATGGAGAGAAGGATCCTGAGGAGAATCTATGGGCCGAAGAAAGCACAAGAAAGCTACAGGTTAAGACCCAACACGGAAATCTACAGAGCGATATAAGACCTAGAAACCGAAATAAAAATCAGAATACCAAGATTCTACGGGCTTATGGTAAGATTGGATCAAGGGAGCGTGTACAAGAAAGTCTTTGACAAAATCCGTGAATAAAAGAGCATAGGAGGGTATGTAAAATAAATGAGATAGAAAACAGAAAAAATAAAAATACTAAAACTGCCTAAATATAAATTTGAAACATAGTTGGTTATTCGGGCGATCTGTACCTGCTATAATAATGAGTAATATAAAAATAATAATAATAAGTCCAACAACGTGGAAGTGAGTGAGGAGGGAAGCACTCAACTAGAGTAGATACGTTTCATAGAAGGTTCTACAATTTTTTTTTTTAAATGTCTATAGTTTTAAAGATAATCAAGAATAACAATAATTAGGATTTTTAACAATGTTTCTACAGTTATTCAAACATAAAAAAAATAATGATAAATTATGAAAAACTTTCTAATCGTTTCGCATTTTAAGTATTAACGTCTATCTTTTTAAATTCCATTAATTCCATTAAAGTCCTTATCAAATTCTTCTTCTTTCAGCAATGGTGAGTTTGTTCATGTGTATGCGTATAATTTGGCGTGAAAGCGTTTATAATGCTTGTAATTTATTGTAGTTAGAATGGCTAAGTTAGTGTGTAATGCCTTGTTAGAAAGGTACTGAGTTCATTACCAGTTTTAATAATTATAATTTTTTTTATTCATTATTATTTTCAGAATATGGTTATTTTTAAATGGTTATAAATTTGGCATTTATGAGAGTCAGTGATTAGGCTTGGTCGGAAATTTATTGTTTTACGATATCTATTGGCATGTGGAGAATGCGAACCAGGGTCATTCATCTATCAATAATACTAGTAAGTCCTAGTTAGGTCAGTGACTAGATTGTGGTATCGATTGGTTATTTATATAAAGAGGAGGGCAGTGTAATTTCGTAATGTAAATATTAGATGTGGTTTGTCATTGTTAAGTTTGAAGATGAGTTATAATCCACTTTTTAAACATACCACACCCCAGAGCTTCGAACTTAAAATTTAACATACTGAAGGTGTTGATAAACTACATATCCAATTGTGATTTGTAGTGTTTCTATCAACTGTTCAAGATTCCTCAAGATAAAATTAAAGAAAATCAATCAAAAAAATTGTAAAAGATAGCGAGAACAAAAAAAAATTAAGGGCTTAAAGAAATTATGATGATTTTACATCTTTTCTTTTGATTAAATAAGAAAATCATGACATGCCGCAAATGCTCTTTATTTGGCTTAAAAATTAGACATTTTTAACACCAAAGAAAGGTATGATACGTCCACGTAAACGACTTAAAAACAACTGACTTTTGTAAACAAATGACTAACAAAACAAAATAGCGTTTAGAGATAAGCAAATCCTTCAATAGGCTAAGAGCGCATTCTATTGGAATAAACGACATTTTAAACTTGCATACCTGGTACAATGTTTTTTTTTTTTTGAATCAGTGTATTGTTTAAGTCATAGAAAATGCATTGTTTTAGTTCTGGTATAAATAGGGTTAATGTTAGGGATGGGACATTGAAAGACAACATCGATGTTTCGATGTTTGAGACATGGAAAAATCAAACATCAATGTAATTTCCTACATCGACCAATAGACATTATCGAGTTTAATTAATCCACTTCAACTAACTTAAGTGTTATCATTTATATGAATTAAATAAGCTCAAAACAACTGGTTTTAAAACATGATGTTTTCGTTTTACTTAATACATAGAATAATTATAACAAATATCCATGTTTTCTAACGATTCGTAAAACACTTATTTAACTATCATAAATTGATTAACTAAAATTAATAACATTAATCCTTCATGAGACATCAATGTGTTTCTATTGGGCTAAATGTTAACCACACAAACCTAGTTAAAATAAATATGAGAAACATCGATCTTTTCGTTTTACTTAGTACATACAGTAATCATCACAGACATTGGTGTTTTCTGGCAAGTCGTTGAACACTTATTTAACAAGCGTAAAATATTGAAATTAAATTATTTAAAAGGTAACCCTAACATTAAACTTCAAATCCAAACAAGAATGGTGTATGTTTCCAGACAGGTTTAAAACTAATTCTATGTTCCGACATTGTATCAATATGAGAATTTTTATTTTTTTATATATTTTTTTTAATTTTTTTTTTTTTTTTTTTTTTTTTTTTTTTGACTTTATATATTTATTCAAACCTGTCAAATAATATTTGACAACCAGTGAATTTGCGGTACGAATTTAAAATGGCTTGAAAGGCATGAGAGGGAGCAGAACCCAGCGGCACCTCCAGTCTTTATTTTATTTTATTATTTTTAGTCAAGGAGGTCTCTCATCCAGCTCCTTTTTAGTCTTCTCTGTGTGTGTTGTCGGAATATATGTTGTGGCCATGTTTTTTATTTGTGTATTAGGATGTCCATGTAGTTTTTCGTGGAATCGTTTGTAGTAGGTTTGTATTTGTTCTTTAACTGTTGCTATGCGTAGGTCAGTATGTAAAGTTATGTTGCTTACGTACCATGGGGCTTTTGTAATTGTCCTGAATGTTTTTGCCTGGAAGATTTGGAGTTTGTTAATATGTGTCTTTTTAGCTGTCCCGTATATCTGAGAAGCGTATGTCCAAATAGGTTTCAGTAAGTAAGTATAAGTGTTAATTTTTTGTTTAAGTTGTAGAGTTGAACGTTTGGAGCACACGTGTAAACAGGTTTGGAGATATTTTTTTTAATTTTATTTTCTATTATTAATCTAGAATCTGAGCTGAAATACATACCAAGATCATCTATTTTATCATTTTTACTAAAGAATGATTGGGTTATAAAACAACAATTACTTTCATATTCTAAAAATTTTCTTATTGTTTTATTAATTAATCTATTTTTTATTTTATACATTGATTAATTCTCTTATTCAAAACATTGGTCCGAAACGTCGAACCAAAATATTGATGTTTTCTATACACCGATGTAGATGTTCCGTATCTAGTTGATCTGTAGTTCGTTCCTGATGTAAATGCACTGATGTGTCACGGTGGAATGTACAATAACTTACTAAATTTTGAAAATTCCAGGAAAACGTTCAAGGCGATTTCAAGAATGCGCCTCATTGATTACATATAAAATTTTAACTGACCATATATTACATGGAATAAATACGAGCAATAAAACCAATGTGTATTATCCCTTCCCCTCACAAAATTTGAAATTTACACGTTTTTGCAGCATTGACATGCGGTTTCAGCGATCATGCCCGTAAATTAGAAATTACTTGCAGAGAATTACTGTAATTAAGATATAATGTTCTCTATACTACTGTTGAATTTACGAGCTCAGAGAAATTCCGTTAGAAATCTTTTACTTTTATAGGATCGTTAGGTTTCATTCTAAGTTCAATGGAATCATAAAATTAATTAAATAACTAGGGCAGAGGATTGTAGTAACCGCAAATTAAAACTGTTCAATTTCATTGGAAAAAAAGTAATAAAAAAAAATAACAAGGTCTATATATATATATGTATTATTTTCTAAAATATTACATAAAAAATGTATGATTTTTTTATATAGCATGAAGCAAAGGAACGAAAATACTTTCCATGTAGAGCTACCATTATTTTATCTAATTCAACAAATGAACAGTCCCAAAAATACTTTTGCTTTAATTATGCCTACAAGCCATCAAACTAATTTTGGGTCATTTTCAGAAATGTATTAGATTTGTCTATTCTCGTTTCTACCGATTCTTGAAAAGAGAGATAGTATCCGGAGGAACGATACTCAATAAAACTGAAGTAGACAATAGTTTTGAGGGATATAATTATATAGTTAGATTAATATCTCGAGTGATAAAAGGTGATATTCCCATTACATTTCAGCTTTGTAATATAGCATGGTTGTACTATATAGACGTGTACTAGATCAACGTTATTTCAGTGTTGAAAACTATCTTTATAAAAAATCAAGCATCACTACAGCATGCCAAACGTTAAAACTTTAAAGATGTGTATTCGATATTGGAAAATGAAGGAATCAAATAACAATTTCGAATTAAAAAAATCTAAAACAACAACAATGCAGCTAGACAATAGTACTTTGTATTGAAAAAAAAAGAAGGCAAACATAACAGTAAGCCACTAATTAAAATTTTCAATTATTTGAAAGGCAATGAGATTTATCAACATCCTATGAAGGGATCGAAACCAATATTATAAATCGTGATAATCTAACAAATACGTTAAAAAAGGGATAATAATAGAATAGTAAATATATTCAGAAATGAAGTTAATGTTTATAGTAAAAATATTACATGTTCTTATTATTGTGTATTTAATGCGTGAAGTATTATTTTTTTAATGTAATAAAAATTAAAAATATATCCAAACAACATACAAAATATGCACCTACATATTTATTATATATATTTATAAGATGGAGGAAAACGAGAAATAAACCACGTTCAAAAGAATAAAGAAATTCCTGAATGATGAAGAATGGTAGGGATCTTATATGTATCTTAAATATATCCCCTTCAGTGAACCATCTGAAATAACCTCACACACACACACACACACATATATTTTTTATTAGTAATTCAATAATTTGGAAGATGGAGGCTGAAATAACCATTTTGAAGGATATAGAGAAAAAACGCCTGAAATGGAATGGACATTTGAAAACAATGCATGAAGAAAGACTACCCAAAGTACACGAAGACGAGGAAGACCAAGGAAGACCTGGGAAAACGAAGTGGAGGAATCCATGATGGGTCATGGTCTACGGGAGGAATGGACCTTGGATAGGATATTATGGAAGGAAGCAATACAATCAGGTTAAGGAAACCCACTATTAGTTGAAAAAAAGTAATTTGAAAAAATAAATAGGCTTTCCAAATATTTTTTCTTTTTTAAATATCCGGCTATAGTCTCTTGTAGAAACATTTACTGAAACAAATTACATATTCCGACTAACTATTGCATATATTAGTATATTTAGCCTTAAATGAAATCAGTTCGAAGAGAGAGAATAAACATGACGGCAGATTGAGATCTCTTATTCCTCGGATGGAGGAACGCTGTACGAGACAGCCGATGATACAGGAATATGTTTTACTGTTTTTATTGATTGAAAGGACAAAATTAATCATCTAATTTGATTTTCAAATATTCTAACAATTAATAACAAACCTCATATAAATTTCTTGCAATATGTAAATGTTGTGGATGTAATATTGTATCACGCAAAATTAAGATACAACTTATATTATTCGCACAATAAGAATATATCTTGGTAAAATAAATAAAAATACTAAAGAAGAACCAACACCCCTCGCGGTGTTAGGTTTAAAAGCAGGGCGGGCTGGAACACACCTGAATTATGACATGATGGCCAAATGGTTATTACCCCTACACATGTTTATTACTCCAAGACCGATTTTCCTCCAACTACACTTCGACAGCTTCGCAACTTAGCTATGGCGATCTTCTTGCGCCTCTATAGTTATAGTCCATGGCTGGGATTATATCTTACTGTCTATGAGAATACTTGAATCCACTAATTGTTACTACTCTCATGAATCTCAAATTATATTACTTCAAAACATGCTCTTCTAGTGACTATTACTAATGATAAAGGTTAATGATTACGGAGGTTGGTCTATATACAAACATATTTATAATAACTTCACGTGTTTACTGGTATTTGGCAGCAGAGGGTAACAATATGATTACCATTTGATTTTATGTATGACCCTGCAGTCTAAAAACATTTGATTTGTTATTAAAGTCCCGTAAGTCATTCTCCTATCTGTTCGATCCTTATTCTACTAAGCTCTCTCAGAGACTATTCGGCAGACCTGCAAACGTTTGTCTCTCGAAGATGTGCTGTCTCATGAGACACTATTTAACACTAATAAATTTTTCATTAGAGTTTTAGAAAATGGTCCTAAAACGTAACTAAAAAAGAAATTTCTATCTTACAAATAAGGTATTTGTTTCCAAATTTTATTGGTTATAATTTATAATAATAAAATGGTAAAACTATCATCCAATAAAAATTAATATAAATATTAAATCATACCAGACTTAAGAGACAAGAAACTTCTCGTCGTTTCCGACTACTCCAAAGTTGATTAGACAAACTGAAAATTACATAAGACTTATTTACATGACATTCGGAGACCCATTTACACGACATTAGACCCATTTGGACATACGGAGTTGAGGTTTGGAGCTCCACCAAACCTTGCAATTCTTTTCGTATCCCATCTTTACAATCCAAAATCCTTCGAAAAATCCTCAATGTTCCTTATGCCACAAACAAACTTATCCATAAAGATCTTAATGCTGCTGATTTGGCCCGAACCAGATACCTGTCCTTTCATTGTAAAATCTACTAGTTTCCCAACTTGCCTCACACTCAATTCCCCATGATCCACCGAGGCGTCTGAAAGAAGGTGGCCTAGAGACCTTCCAATGCAGAACTTTTATTGAAGTGCTATTACTGAGTAGTTCTTTACATGTTACTGATATGTCATTGTAATCATTTTCCTCAAATTCACTTGTTGCACACAATTCATACAGTTGTAAATACCAATACATAGTATCAAAAATTAATATATTTTCAATACATCTCGGTCCACTGCCGTTTTAATCTACGAGGTGGGTTATAAGGAGACATTCAATTGGATGGTGAATAATGAATGATAATATTCTTAATACTTCGTAACTAGGTATCTGATATTTAGCGTCATTAATGGAAATATAAATATAAAGAATGACACAACACCAGCAACAAGGTCTGTTTCAAACAATTATTTTTGTGATGAACTTGGCCTAGTGAAGTACATTGCACAACCAGTATACCCCACCTAATATAAAATGAAAGTGAAGAGGAACCTATATACAGGGACCCATTTCTCAGAAATGTTGATCTCGAGTCACTGAGAGATAGCAGAAGACAGCAACTATCGCCCCGGAGTGACTCGCCTGTAATAGGTTGTCACTCAGAACTAGCTGCAACAGGGGGGGGGTGGAGAAGGGGCTGACTTTAATATATATTATAATTAATTCCCCTCATCCCTCCCTCCGCCCCAATAGCCCTGCTGAAATCCTTCTTCCATAACAAGTCTCCCGCTGGTCCTAACGGATCCTTCATTACACAGCTGAGAACATGTCGATAGCCAAGTTGTTATTCCAGACCCTGGGGATTTCTTTCTTTCTTGCCGATAAAGGAATAATAGCCGTAAAATAAAAACAAAACCAATCGCTGGAATGAATTCATATTAAATAGCAGAAGTTACAGTTACAATATAAAAAAAAAGGCAACTAGATTCAATTTTGATCGCAAAGAAAGGTACAGATGGATACCTTGAAGGTTAGCAAATGAATATTTGAATAATATGTCAATTAGTTCATGTATTATGTAAGGTTTAAATAGATAAAGACATGATTCGGATGGAATCAATAGTTTCGAAGAAAAAATTGATATTTTTTGATAAAGATACGAAAACAAAAATGTTTCTTCTACACCTTAAGGAATGTGTATTGGCATTATTTTAAATTATTTATTTCATATTATTTTTTTATTCAATCCCACTTTTATATATATATATATATGAACTAAATTTGAAAACATTTCACGTAGGTAGGTGTGAAAAAGGGCAATAGAGGGAGAAGAGTATTCTATATAAACAAAAATAAAGGGGAGCTAATGTGAGGCCGAGGCTGCCAAGGTATACTAAAAGGCAAAAGTTTTATTACCCAAGGCTAAAGTAGTGCCATTAAGGAAGGCTAAATTGTTTTTGTACTTGGGAAGAGATAAGGGTAGGCTATAGGCCCGTGGTGGGGAGGCATTTCAAGTAACTTCCATATAGGCTACCCCTTGCCTTTTTTTGTCCGACATTTAGATCCCAGGCTCAGATAGCTCCCTGCCAACTTCGGCGGTGGGCGTGACTTAACATAACTTTAAAGTCTGATATCTAGCTGTCCTTTCAGCCTCTAGCGTTCTTTGGAATCGGGTCCTCTTTATTACGAGGGGTTTCCCTCTTTAATTTATAGCCATATTGGGTATTCGCTAATCCAGATCTTTTCTACTCGTGTCATGTGCGTTAATCAGGTTTTTTTTTTGTTTATGTTTTTTAGAGGAATGATATCAAGTTGCAGATCAATAGTAAAAGTTTTATAAAGATTAATTATGACTAATATTGGCTACGGTAAAACCTTTTTTAACCTTTATTGAGTAATTATTACAATCTTTCTCAAATGTGGGCAATGAAATAGAGGAAAAGAAAAAAAAAGAGAACATAAAAGCATTATGCTATACATAAATAATATAAACTATTCAATATATAATTGAAATATATAAATAAAAAAATATGTAATAAAATAAAATTTAGAGCCTGTCAATAAACTCGAAGATAAGAGGCTGCAATACGGTCGTCAAACCAGTGATACTGTACGGAATGGAAACTGCTTCCCTCCTCAGCCTAAGAAAAATGTTGGAGATAAAAAGAAGAATACTAAGAACAATTTACGGCCCAAAGAAGACACACGAAGGCTATAGGTTGAGACCTAATAAGGAAATATACAAAGAAATTAATTATTTGGAAACGGGCATAAGAATAAGAAGATTAAGGTTCTATGGGTATGTGGTGAGGATGCACCCAAATAAATTAAATTCTATAAAATGAGAGGATACATGAGTGCTGGAGGGAATATCAAACAGATGGAGGAAGAAACTGAGAGACTGATAACAACAGGCCAAGACTGTTTCGATAGGGATGGCTATAGGAAAAGACTAAAGAAATTAAGGTCCTTGTGAGAAAGAGAGATGCGAGAAATTAGCGTTGATCGAAGAAAGAAGGAAGGAGCAATCGGAAAGAATGAGGAAAAGGTTGGAAGAGAGGAGGGGTATAAAAAGAATTAAAAATAATGATATTCGCGTGGTTTCTAAGGCCGTTCCGTGAAAAAATAAAATACAATTTAAAAGTAAATAATTTAATAGTAAAAATAAAATTGATTTAAAAGTTAAAAATACAATCCTTAAAAATATTTACAATATAAAAACATCTTAGAAATCCTCCAGCCAGATCTGTCCCTCCACTTATGGCCCAAGAGATCCCTGCTCTTCTCATTCAGCTGCATCACCGGTGTCAAAAAAGCCTTTCGAGGATGCGTGAGAGGTTTACAGTACAGTCACTCAGTATTATAAATTAAAGAACGCTTCGTAATTTATTCTTTAGTCCATCTTAACAAACGTACATGGAATCCACATACTAGACCTAAACGACAAGAAACTACGAATCGCTTTTTTATTTCATCACGAGACAAGAAACAGTTCGTCGTTTTCGACTACTCCAACATATATACGTGACGGTAATTTTGGACATACGGAGTTGAGCTTTGGGACTCCACTAAACCTTCCAATTCTTTTCGTAACCAATCCTTACAATCCAAAATCCTTCTATAATTCTCCTTATTATTTCACAAACAAAAAAAAATGATCTACATATTGCATTTATTGTAGAGTAGCCCGAAATAAGACACCTATCCTTTAATGATAAGCTTCATATCCACTTGAATCGTCTCATTCCCCAACTTGCTTGCCACTCCACTTACGATAAACCTGCAGAACTTCTGAAAATAAGATGGCTTAGGGAACCTCTAATGTACACATATTGTGGAAATGCTACTAATGAGTATTTCTTTAAAAGTTATTGTTATGTCATTGTAATTATTTTCCACACGTATACTTATTATATATATTATGAACAGTAATAAATATCAATAAATAACATTTTTTTTAAATATATATCTTTACTATATTTTATGCCTTTTTAAACTAATAGTTTAAAAAAAGAAACTAAAAACTAAAATAAATAATTAAAACACGGTAAGTATAGGTTATAAAAGCATTAAATATTCTATAACTAAAATTTAATTTATTTTTTTTCACAGGTAAGACAAGATTCAAAACGATGCAGCCATAAAATGTTATTAGTGAGTAATCTATGTATTAATATAGTAATTATTGGGATTATAATGAAATAGCTAATTTTTTTAAATATTTAATATAGAAGATTGTTCATAAAATGACTAGACGATTTGATGTCTGACTCACGATCGTAAGCCATTACAATGGCTTGATTCACGTTTATAGTATTTAGCAAAGACGTATCTGAACATTAACTTGACAAATAATGTTTGTCTTTAATAATGTTTCTAGATATTATTTTCAACAATTAGGATGCACATGACCATTGGTATTTTTAGTAAACCTACAATCAGGTAATAGCCAAGGAAATTCCTGAATAAATAGTAAAATTAAGCGTAATTATGTTGTTTCTAGATGTATCAGCTTCTTTCAATAATTTAAATCAATAATTATTTTAAACTTATTATTATAATCCATCAAAGATTTTACGGATAATCTTCTTCTCTAACATCATCACAAATTCTGCTCACCAATTTTAGAGATAGCCGCGTTTCTCAACATTATAGGAGGATTGGTCGGATAATTGTTTTGTGTAAGAATATTTTGTTGTTTTTAGCTTCTAAAAAAAGGGCTGAGACCATATTAACATCGGTTGGCTTGGGTTACGAGAGATCTGTGACACATTAACTGGGACTTGTTCAGTAGTTGATTTTCCACTAGCGACTTCTTGTTAGGCCTAGATATTTCCTCAGTGTCCATGTATTTGGTCTTTGCTACATTTACTTTTAGCCATATGTTTCTTGCTGGTTCTGCTAGTTTTAAAAATCTATCAGAGAAATCTACTTATATGTCGATATAATAATATACGAAGTAGCCCCGTTCCGCTTAAAAATATTCCACTTGACTGAATAACATATTCTTAATTGGCCATCTGGAGGGCTAGATCGAATATTCCAATGAATTTCCCTTCTTTAGTTCTTTCCTAGATGTTTATACATCATATAGGGTTCCACGGACTGGCAATCTTTGTAATTCTCGCTTTAAACATCCTACAGTAGATTATTATCATAAATTATTATATTTAAATTATAATATAAAGCTGAGGGAGTGTATCTTCTATTCTGCTCTTATTTGTAAGAAATTTCTGCATAAGGTATTCATGCCTTCGAAAGGTTTCATTTTTCGATTTAGCTTTCTAAAGAATTGCCTACATATGGTATTTCCTGTAGGGCATTTCTGAATTATTTGGTTGATAATTTAATTAATGTAATATTTTAATCATAATAAATAACCATTTATAGAATCACAATGATATGAAGGCGGTAATTATATAACACTATTTTTAAGGGCAAATATGCAGTTGAATGTACTCAGATGATTTTCGTTTTTAATTGGATAGTGGGAATCCGATCCTACGAAACTAAATAACTTTGGTACAAGATCTAGCGGTACTTTATTCACCTAATTAAATTTTTAATTAAAAAGTATAACTGTAAAAATATAAATACTTTTAGTACTTGAGATTATTTTTCTTCTTTGGTAAGTCGATCTGAGTATCCAAATTCACCATTCCAATTCATAGAGGAATTTTCTTAGTTATAAATTGGCAGTTTTGCAGGTCGTGTGAGGTCACAACTTTTGCTTGTTTCAATTTTTTTTATTTCTATATTTCTAATACTTCCTTAGGTTTATTTCTAGTAGGTGTTTGTGGGATCAGTCGAAAGGAAGAATAAGTAATATTAAAATTAACAAATCATTATTTAGAAATGGATATGTTTTGGCTGGGGTTCTATAATTTTCTTGTATAACGTTTTTTCCACCCTCGAAATGTGTAAGGTTTTTTTGACACGCGCAAGCTCTGTAGGTGTAGCTCGGGTCGAAACATTAAACGTTATTTTCCAGATCAAAAATGAAGTGAAAAATATATTTTGTCAAATAACTTTTTTCTTTAAGACCTACCATTGAGAAATTAAATTACCATGTAACTATGGTAGGCCCGATTAACTTTGAAGAATATAGTAGAATAGACGTAGAGTAACTATTATATCAACTATCTGTATAGTAATAATTCATAGATTCACAATGTGAGCTATTCACCTAGCTGTTACTACCTAAGCAATATTTTTCAATTTTTTTTTTTTAGCTTTATATAAATGTTTTTCCCATTTGTTCTGCCAATGCAAATATTATTCATCAAATGCTTTGATGGTAGGTAATATTTCCTAACTATGTAAACGCTAATTAAAAAAAATATATAGGAACAAATAAATAAAATCTTTTCTTTGATTCAAAAACAATTTTCTATTTCTTGCAAATTTTATTTATTTTTTTCGGTATTGGATAATTATTATTAGCTTGTTTAGAATTAATCCGATCGTAGCCTGGTTCACTACCTAAGGGACGTCTAAGCCAGTAAAATCAGTAATAAACAGTAACTCTTATTTAGTCTTGAACAGCTTTAAAATAGCATTATATTATAGTTGTAACTAGGAGGGGAAGTGTGGGTAGTGATTAAATGAAAAAAAGATCAAGAGGCGAAAGTTTCCCTTTGTTAAGGTAATCAGATACAGTCGAAGTATCCTGTATATACCTATAACCACGGTCCGGTGAGATATTTAAATCAATTGTGTAATGCTGTGCCAGTCATAAGGAACGACTCTAAGAAGTGAAAGCAAAGTTGTGTGATGTTACTGTTATCTGTTTTCGTAATCCGGTGTTGAGATAAGTTAACACAGTCGGGGGTCTGACTCAGTTGTTCTGTTCGACACATTACAGGCGGAAGATATCAGTAAATCTCAACAACATAACTGGATCCAATCTAATCTGATGTAATTATCATAAAATTATCAATATGTAACATGAAATCTGGATTATATTCAATGCAATGGAAGGACAGTCCTGGTCATTATCTTATGTTAATAACAAACGAATCTTTTGATCAAGGGATTGACAATATTAAGAAACACTTGTTTAAACTTGTCCTTACAACACTTACGTAAACTATTCATAATGCTTTCACCTTGTAATATCGTTAAAAACATGTAGAAATATTATATTAACAAATCGTAAACTTGTTACGAATCCGATATTCACTGAAAAGGACCCCCTAGGACTTGAATACTCGTCCAAGAAATAGAACAGAGAGGAAACATCGTAACCAACCTAATATAAGTTGAAACTAAGTATGATTTTCATAGATTTTGAAGAAAAGTGTCACAACGTCCCACGGAAATAAATATGGGAATCTCTTGATCAAGCCACTATTAACTCTGAATTATTGAGATTAGTAAAGGAAATTTATAAGGAAACCAAATCCAAAATAAAAATTGGTCCACTGAAACCAGAAGATTTCGAAAACACTAAAGACCTTCTTCAAGGTTGACTTTATTTAAAATATGTTGACAAATGTCTAGAAAATTGGTCTCAAAGATGCTACAAAAAAGGAGTTTGTCAAAAGGAAACTTTTAATGGCGAAGAAAACTCATTCGAAGTAGAGGGTTGATTGGGACGTTTTATCTCTTTTCCATTTCATGGTGTATTCGAAACCTGGGGAGAATTTGACAGCGGATATTCGATATCGGTGATGGAGGAAGTTAATGTTTATAAAAAATGTGCTATTAATGAATTTCAGACTCAATAGTTTTGTTTCTTTTACAATTTTTTCTGCATTCACATTAAACATTTATGAAGTATGATAAAATATTACATTGGTACGTTGTATATGAAATGTATTTTTCACGGAAAACGTTATTTAACTTTTTTTTCAAATTATTTATTCTCATTTTTCATAGATTTCCCTTGACATTATCAACTTTTCAATCACGGTACTTGGAATTTCTTACTTTGTATCGTACTTATTTTTCATTTATTATTTTCAGTCTCTCTTTTAGATCTGTTACATCATATCTAACTATTGCTCCATCAACAATGTAATATGAGAATAAAAAAGGAGAATACCAAGCATGTTTCAAATCAGGAAAGTCATGTGCTTGACAGAAACTTAACTTAAAGACAGTCCTGAGATACCAAATGATAAGAATCAGAGAGAGAGTGTGTGTGCACCTTTGAAGATTTCAAGAAGGCTTACGATTCAATAGATTGACCATCATTGATCCAGGAACCAAAGAGAGGGGCCTCGATGGCAAGACAGTAAACCTTCTTAAACAGGCACTTGCCAACACCAAATCCAAAATTAAATTCATAGTGGAGTTATCGGAAACCTACGAGATTAGAACAGGAGTGTGATAGGGCGATGGTATTTCACCAATTTTGTTCAACATCTTATTAGACTAAGTTATCAGGAAATGGGAGAAAGAATTGAAGATGCAGGGGTTGTATAAACCTATCAGGTTGGAAGGAAAACCCAAAGGACTTGACATTGGCAGTCTGGCATTTGCTAATGATCTCGCGATACTCACAGATAACACGAGAGCTGCAGTAAAGCAAATCGAAGTCTTGAAAGAGAAGGCTGAAAATTTCGGATTGCAAATCTCCATTTAGAAAACAAAATGCATGTCAAATCAAAAATACGCACCAAAAAAGATTAAAACAAAATATGGTGAGATCAAGAGAGTTTGCGAATTTAAGTGCAGGCAAATGGATTAGAGAAAGAAGCTTATTAACAAAGAAATCAAAAGATGACTAAAGCATTTTTGGAAGATGGGAAACATCTACAATAAATCATGCCTATCACGCAATGTAAAAGTGAGACATAACAACACTATCATCAAGCCAGAAACCCTTTATGTCTCAGGAACGTTGGTCATGGATCGAAAAGGTGCACTAGAAAATATCAAGAAACTGGAGAGAAGAATCATCTGAAAAATCCTAGGGCCCAATAAAATAGAAGGTTACAGATTGCGGAGTAAACAACAGACCGAACAGATATCCAACATAGTACATGACATGAAGAAACGTCGGATAAACTACTACGGGCATATCGAGAGAATGTCCGATTGATAAAACAGATCTTGGAGTACAAAGAAAGCATTAAGAACATGAAGTGGATTACCGAAGTCAGAAAAGACCGGGAGGATGCTGGCATAACAGACACAGGCATAAAAGACAGACAACCGTTTTACCACAAAATACTGAAGTGGAATGTGAACCAATAGATCAAGAAATTCAAGATAGGACCAACCTGGTCGCATGAGAGAAAGAAAATGCATAGTGGGAGGATGAAAGAGGTGTGGTGCCTGAGAAAATCTCACATCAAGTAGACGTTTCACTTAGCCCTCTAGCGGCTATAAGTGTATAATAATAATAATGATATAAATATATTATCAATATATTATATGTTATCAAAGAGATTAATAACAGCTCATTAATTTTAAATATAAACACAGATAACACTAAAAGTCCACTATTTTAAATTGAAATAACAAAAACGGACATTTCATATAAAACGACCAAATAAATATTAAAATCTGGAAGCTCATGTCTATTTCTTGTATGTATAACTGCAGTTTATTTTCCTTTAAAATCCACCAAAAAGCTGTCATCAGGTGGAGGCAGAGTATCCCCACCACTTCAAGCCCTCGGGCCACAATGCGTATTGAGTTACCGTAAAAGGAAACTGATTTGCTTTGATATCAGGCAGTAAATCTTCCATTTCAGAGCGATGCTAAAATATAAATAAAAAGAATGCAAATACCATTTTAAATATTATCGATTCACTTAATTGCAATTCGATGAAATAATGAATATTAATGAGCAAATATTAAAATGTTATTTTTGATATTTTTTAATGAACTGAAGTGTATTAACATTATTCCAGCAATAACTTAACGTAATAAAGAGTGAACCAATTTATTTTTTCCTTCTGTGAAAAGATAATATATTATCTTGTAAACCCACATTTAAGGGATGAAAAATTAGCGTAACCATAAATAAAAAAAAGAAGAGAAGAACAACGAGAGAGAGAGAGAGAGAGAGAGAGAGAGAGAGAGAGAGAGAGAGAGAGAGAGAGAGAGAGAGAGAGAGAGAGAGAGAGAGAGAGAGAGAGAGAGAGAGAGAGAGAGAGAGAGAGAGAGAGAGATAGAGAGTGAGAGAGAGAGAGAGAGAGAGAGAGAGAGAGAGAGAGAGAGAGAGAGAGAGAGAGAGAGAGAGAGAGAGAGAGAGAGAGAGAGAGAGAGAGAGAGAGAGAGAGAGAGAGAGAGAGAGAGAGAGAGAGAGAGAGAGAGAGAGAGAGAGAGAGAGAGAGAGAGAGAGAGAGAGAGAGAGAGAGAGAGAGAGAGAGAGAGAGAGAGAGAGAGAGAGAGAGAGAGAGAGAGAGAGAGAGAGAGAGAGAGAGAGAGAGAGAGAGAGAGAGAGAGAGAGAGAGAGAGAACAGGTACGCTAATCTTACTTTTACCAATTTTCATTAATTATTTCTTATTCATACCCTCAACATACTTTTCTTTAAACGTTACTTAATTGTGTAGATCTTGTTTGAGCTTACTTTTCTATTCTTAAGGCGAACCTTGAACTTTGACGCTTATCTTAAATACAGCCTCAGTTTATTTTCAAAGCTGTAATAATTGTCTTCTCAGTTGGCTAAACGGAGCTGTCTTTCTTAAATTAATGAAGAAGACTGCTGTATGTTAATAATCTGTTATTAACAGATAACACTGACGGCTACTAACAAACTTAATGATAGCTCACCAGCTACGGCCGATTCTTATCACCTGATGATATGTCCCTTACACCAGCTGAAGAAGCGATGGTTGAATACCATTTAGAGTACCGTCAATTTTTTGTATAATAGAAGAGAATACATGGTCCTCACATCGGATATTGCATTTAAAGGTAATAATTTTCTAAAAAAAAAATTCCAGGTAAACTGGTATACAAAAATATACTTGAAGACTTTAGATTTACATACTTGACTTAAGGGCTGGGCTTTCGATTAGTATAATATTCACACCGATTTATCTGAGGAAAAAATTCACACTATCTAGTAATTAAAAAAAAACAATAATCATATTAAATTAAGTTTAAAACATAAAATTACATATACATAATAAGATGTATTAACACGTTCGGTGCCAAGTCATATTATATAAATAAATTTAATTATATAAAAATAAACAAATCTAACTATAAATTGCCTAAACAGCCCATCACATCATTTTTATTTCAAGAAAACATTCCTATAAATTAAATATTCCGTTTTTAGAATATTAGAATTAAATCGTTGTCATTCAAAAAAATTGCATTCATATAGAATATGATCTACTCCTAAAACTCCGTATTTATTGATCATTCTGACCAAACTGAAGGATATTCTATAAAAATGAAAAGAAAAAGAAAAAAAAAGTTCAATATTGTTGTTTTAAATACTTATACTTGGATCACATATTTTTTTCATTTTATTTCTATTTTATATAAATACAAAAATAATTGAATTTGCTGACAGCACATGTAACAATTCACGCCTCTCAGACATGAGGGAAAGTAGCACTCAACAGAACCTTTTTCTGGAATATGGTAGATAAAAAAAATAATTATAATGAAAATAAAATATTTATTTGAAAAGATATCTCATTAAGCTTTTTTTCACTCCTCTGATAATTTGGGGAATTTCTGACGTGTTTATGTCATTAATGAGTATGTTATTACGTCTATGGAGTCTGTCATGATATCGTTTATAAAGATTATGTATGCTTTTTTTTTCTGTGGCTACATGCAAATCTATGTCGTATGTTCTGGTCAGATTTTGGAAAATTTTAAACATAGCTATATCACAACTAATTTCCTGGACCAATCACCTAACTTAATAATGATTCAATCTTCCAGTCAGATAATCATTAGTTCACTAAAAAATCGATTGAGTGATTTTATCATGATTAAATTAGATCGATTCCAGGAAAATAGTTGTCAAATAGATATGATTAAATCTTGTCCTGTTTAACTATAATTTAATTATCCTAACTTAATTTAATGAAAAAAATTGTGTTTTTTAAGTTGGGTATTTTAACCAATCTCATACATTTGTTGTGTGGCGTACGTCCATATGGCTTTAAGTAAATAAGTGTGTGTGGTTAGTCGCTGTTGATGTTTTAAGTTGACCATTTTAGGCATTTATTTTACGTGTGGGCTACAGGTCATTCTTCTATCGAATAATTAATGAATTTTGGTTTTCTGTGCAATGGGTTGATTGTCGATGAAGACAGATAGGCAAGAGTCATGTCTGACTTTAAAGGTGATGTGCTTAGATTTGGAGGATCACATTTAAACGAATGTGATGAAAAAACCTCGTTATACTAAGAGAGGATAATATAGTTTTAGGGTTATTTTTCATCTGAACATTTAACTATTTCGACTAGGATTCCTTTCACGACGGAACGAATTAAACATACCACACTGAGAACTATCACCGACAAGAGCAGGAGACACGACGGCCGCCCGAAAGAGCCTGGAAGACGGAGTCGTTTCGGAGAAGACAAAGGTTTCGGAGGATGAGTGGCTGGACCGGATTCCAGCTCCAGAGGCGGGTAATACGTCAGGGCTGGTAACGAGGAGGGGACAATAAATAACTTGAGCACTCATTACCTTCTCCCTCTTAATTGTCCACTATTTCCAGCATTAATTGCGCTTCTTTTGTTCTTTGTTTCTTTTTAACGTCATTTGATTCTACAAATGGGAGAGTTGCCCGAGGGCTGCCTCGGAGGGTTACCGGTAATAGCCGGCGGTCAGGTCTACGGCCCTAGTTCCCCATAACATATGTCTTCCCCAATTACCAAATTACACTAGTAATTATTTCCAAATTAAGTCCTAATGTGCGTTGCGAAACATATTTGGAGAAAAATATTAGGGCCATTATGAGTAGAAAACTATTTATAATTACGAAACTACAAAATGAGTTTTTGTAGATATGAGAAGTTAACTAAAATAAATAAATTTATCATTAGGATGGGTAAATCAAAAATATTTAAATTTGGTTGAAGAAGGTAGTCAGTGATGCAGGCAGGTTTGAAGAACTACACATCCAAGTTTAAAAAAAGAAAAACTTTATATATGGAGTTCCGACATTCGATCTGCCTTGCTGGTCTTCTTCAGGGAGATTTTTGCATAGTTACAGACGTGGCAAACAATCTAGAAACGTCGGCACTCCATATGTAAAGTTTTTTAAAACTTGGGTGTGTAGTTTATAAAACCTCACTGCATCTCTGACCATCTTCTTTAACCATTTATATAAATATTGCTAGTATCCAAAAATCCATAGTTTGACGGCTTAGTACCTGAAAGTATTTTAATACAATTTATGAGGTTTCTCTAATGAACGATTTATGAAAGAACAGAATCCTAGAATTCCAAAACCAATTCCAGCTTTTTTTTTTTTTTCATAATAGGTTTTCTTATATATTATCTGTAACACAAAAAAATAGTTAAATCAAATTGAAAATGACTATAAAAAAATAAGGCCTATCCTAATCCTGCCAAAAAATATAAATAAATGTAATAATAACGAAAATTAAGACAAAACCATACTACATACACAATACACTTATCACCACCCCAAGGAACTCTTAATGAGAGTCAAGACCAGACCCAAAGTTAACAAAACCAACCATGACGGGTGAAAAGACCCTTTTAGGACTTTTTGGCAGAAGTTCTTGGAAACGACATTCATTACTTTTTTACTTTACCACTTTTATTAAAAATTTTACGAAAGTATTTTTTCTATATCGACTCCTCTCTTATTATTGCTTTTACCAAAAAAATGTGGTATAAATAGGTATACATTAAATGTCTACAGGCTTAGTGTTAATATCCAGCGGAGGCTGAGTAAGAGGCTATAGCACAGAGAAGCTGGTCATTATCAGGATTCCAACATAATTCTATATTACAAAAGGTCCTGAAAAAAATATATATTAAATGATTCTAACTCTTATAAATCAGATAATTTAGTGTATATGAACAATCTTAAGGAAGAATTAACCTCGCTAATATTGCTGGTTAAGATAGAACCTCCCATACCAAATTGTTTCAGTTCCTAGATAATAGAAGCTAAATGTAATTATTATCCTTGCCGCTCCAGTTCAATGGCATGAAGCTCACGAGGTAAAGGGTCGAGAGAAATCCCAGGACCAAGTCGGATAAGGGAAGGATCGACCTGAATATCCTTTCTGTAGAGGAACCGCAAGGTTCATACGGTCACCGGGTCGATGGCAGAATAGCATCTTACTATTCACTAACTGTCCTCTCCGGGGCTAATTTGAATAGCTATTGCCTCCATGACGTTATACATAATTTCCTCCTCGATAAAGGGGCCTTTTGTCTTCCATATATTGCTTACATGCGATCCTATAAGATAAATCATTGGAGGGTTATTTATATATCCCTAAATGCAATAAGTTAACATCTCATCTGTTTTGCAATGACTTCACAAGTTTCGTTTCATCAATTAATTCATTATCTAATTAATTCTCTGATTAAAGTGTTTAACTTTAACTGAAAAACGAAGAAGTGACTTCAAGAATATTTCTTACATTTTATTAGTTAAATTTGTTTTATGACAAAACCACAACAATTTCCTAACATAACCGTCAAAATCTGCATCAAGTTCCTTGGATTTATGAGAAAAAATAATCAATACTTTTATATTTATAATACTTTTATTGATACAAAAATCTACGTTTTAGTCCATAATACGGATGGTAAATCGTTGATTTTCTTTCTAAATATTCAATTATCGTAAAGAATCACGCCTTAAAACATTCATTACAATCAAAAGAATGCTATTTAATTATAATAGCATTATATGTTATGATATTCGTCGTTAGAAACGTCACACAAGTTCACGTTGTACAGTCGTCTGAATTCACGTTACAGAAGTCACGTAAAGGTAGTAAGATAAGGTTTTAGGTCTTACGATAAGGCTTTATGAAATAATAATTCATTAACATAATATCTATAATAATAAAAATAAATTTAAAAACTCAATTTTTCCTACAAAAAACTATAGGTCATGGATATGTCTATCTATAGTCTACTGCTTTTCCCAATTTACATTTGGGAATTTAAAGGTACAAATTACTTGCATTAATAGTTGAATTAAATTAACAATCAACGATTATTTGAAACAAACAAACTTGTTAGAAAACAAGGGTTTTTCTATTCCGAACCAATACAGGCCTAGCCACAAATGTTATATAAAAAAAGTATTTTCCGTTAAATTTATGATCAGAAAACAATCGTCAAATTTTTGATCCGAGCAACACTGACTTTTGTCAAAGTGCTACATTTTTGACTGTGAAAAAAACGTCACACCAAAAAGTATAAACCCTCGGACAAAAGACATATCCATGTAATTGGCGATTAATTTAATCTCTTAATTTATTTTAAAAATCACCATTAAAATAAGATTTAAGAATAATAGATTTTTTTAAACTTCTTTCTCGATTTTATGATAATAAACCGGAATTTAATTTACATATCTTTAAGGAAAATACACGAACAAGTACTCCGTAATGTTAAATTAATGTTATTATTTTTTTTTTTAAATGTATTATAAAATATTTAACTTTATTTGGCAGCATCATTAATATATTTTCTCAAAATCATCGACAAATTTTTTTTCTTATTTTCAATGGTCACTAAAGAGCGGGCATTCCTCGTGGAACAGTGATCAATCCTTTTATTCTCTCATTTAAAGCCTGGAATTTTTTTGCTTTAAATTTTTTCTCCCCACTTTTCTTCCGTTTATTTTCATTTACTGTTTTTTTTTTTCTTTTCCCGTCTGGACCATGTCAGAGATCTACCTTCCCTGGCCGCACCATTAGGGCAGGTATGCTTATTAACATAACTTAGTAACATTGATTCATGTTAACAGCATGAGATGCATGTCTCTTCGGCATCCGCTAATGCAGTCCAGTTTATCGTCAAGACGGCCGTTGCGAAAGTCGTTTTTATCAGAATTTTTCCCTACCTTAAAGATAGTGAACTAGATTATGTTAACCTTTAGCACCGTACGCTAATTTGTTTTAAATTAATTATTTGCTAGCCTATTATTTTGACTTTTTACATTAAAAGTCAATAATATGAGCTTTACATGGAACCATACTAAACACATTTTCATCAACAGCGTCATAAAATTTTAATAACTTCTTTTATTTAATAAAATTTAAGTTTATTATAATCTATTACTTTTCTACTTCTATTATTGTTTTTATAAAATAATATATTAGTTTTTTTCAAAATCAAAAGAGGGTGCATTGCTTTGCAATGTTATTTTGTTCATATTCTTAACATTTTTCATATCTAAATTGTGTTGTTTTATTCTGTTTCTTAGTCATTTAACTGATTTTTCAAATATTGAGGTTTTAATCTAAACTATTCTAGGGCAGGATTTCTAACTTGATTGCCACTTCTATAAGAATTATTTTTATTTGAAAATTAGTTTTGAATGTTAAACATCCATCATTAGTTCTAAAAACATACAAAAATTTCAAAGCATTGGCACTTTTCTACATAGATTAGGTACCTATATTATTTTTTTAAAAACGGTAAGACAAAAATCAAGCATGTTGATACTCACATATGGTGCCAAAATAAAAATAAATTCTGAAAGATATCAAGACCTATAACAGGTTGAATGTAAATAGGCGAAAGATGTCAAATAGATAAGCGTGTTGTAACCTTTCAGTTTTCCCTGTGAATTTCCGATCCAACAGGAAACAAATTTAAAATAAGTCTATTGGAAATATTCATTTGGTCATTTCAATTCTGAAATGATTTTTGAACTTTTTTTATTTTTTCAAATGATTCATAAATAGTTTATCTTAGACTATTTTATATTTAAAGTATTAGTTTCACTCCTGAGGCTTTGTCGAATTTATGGTGATTTTCATTTAAATGGATAGCGAAGTTGGAATTCTGTATTTTAAATTTTTAAAAATGTAAGACAAGAAATTTATATTTACTAAAAAAGCAGTGTTTATTAACTAATAAGGAATAACTGAAATTAAATATACAGGAAAAACGAGACGATCAGTAAATCAACGATCAAAAGAACAAATAAGACCATGCATATGTAAGACCTAGAATTCCCACTTCGCCATCTATTTAAATGGAAGTAACCTTAAATTCAACAAAGACTTGGGAGTGAAGCCCATACATCAAGTAGAAAAACAGTGTAAAAGTAAATATTTATGAATCATTAGAAGTAATAAAATCGTTCAAAACCCAATCCAGAGTTTTTTTTTTAAATGACCAAATAAATGTTTCCAATAGTCCTATTTTTATTTTGTTTTTAAGAGGAACGAAAAAATCCACCAGTCATAGGGAAAACCTAAAGGATCCATCTCTACTCGACCCTTTCTACTTTGTACATTTGTTCATTCTAGGTCCATATATCTATATGAAGTCGTTTTGGTTTTGCCTGCTTAGTTTAGCCAATATATTTGATTTCTTGTCTTACGTTTTTAAAAGTTTAGAATATGCACATAATCCATGTAACAAAGTGCTGATGATTTGAAATTTTATTCGGCATTTGGAACTAGTTTTAAAACAACTCCAATAGAAGTGGCAATTAATCCAACAATCATAATTGCAATGATCTTTCTATACCATCATGCGCACCTCAACTTATCCTTAGAAGTGTTTTCATATCGCGATGATGAGACGAAGTACGAAGGGTAGTTTGCGTACGTTCGTGAAAGGGTAATGTCAGTTCAGCGACCCCTCAAGGTGATGTGGAAGGTTAGCTGTTTCTGTAAATGTCCACGCATAACAACGAACCCAGCGGTAAGGGATCAAGAAGGCCAAGGCACCGATTTGCATTTGTTTTGCATCTTTCAGCATATTCTGCATCGGTACCGTGGATACATTACGGAATACATAATATCTTTTCGACTATTTATTGCCATAATGTAAGTTAAGGTTCCATACATGTTATTATATTATAATTGAATAATAACTGTACATCTAAATCCAGGGTTTAGACGCCTGTTCCAACGAGATCGTAAATAAATTATTTTATTCTAACAACTGTGCATTTTATAAAAGTGAAATAAACTCTACTATTTAGAATCGATAAACTTGATATTCGATAAATCGAATGTTCTTAGTACTCGTAATTGGACTACCTTTTCTGTAAACATGAAAGTTTTTTTTAAAAAAAATTACACTTGATGAAAGATGGCTCTCTTAAAGATCTAGACAAAATGGGCCTGTATCATGAATCATTATTTTTAAATCATTTAAATGAGTTTTAAACCGTAACAGTTCAGTTGAACCATGGTTATAAATAAAAACCCATAAAATATAAATAATAAACGAAAAAAAAAAGATAATCGGTGCAATAAAAGAAAAGTAAATATATGAAAAATAAAGATAAAAATAAAAGGAATGCCTAAATCAAATGAATAATTCATGAAAGTAATTCCCAATAATGTAGTGTAACCTAACATTTTAATGGAACTACTGAAAAATAGAACCATTAATTTTTTGATTTAAATAGCTATAATGGTAGAATATCTGATTAATCTAGAATTTGAAAATTCTATTAAGACTAGTTAGTATAATTAGTTAATATAGTGAGAAATTTTATAAAAATAGGATAATATTTAGAAGATATTAAGAGACAGTAGGAGATACAGTAAACTGAATTAAGTTATAAGGTGTGAATAAAAAGTTGAAAGAGAAAAAATAAATGTTAATATGACACTGTTTTTAACGTTAAATAAATATTTACGGTAATATCAACATTACTATAACTAGATATAGTTGAATATTTTTATTTTGAACGCTGCGGAATATATTATTTTTGTGATCTTTATTGAAGCAACGAGTGGCATGATTCGGTATATTATAAATTACAAAATTACTGTTTGTATTAAAGCTTTGAATATTGTTGATACGGTGTTCTGATTTTTTTTTTTTTATTTCTGTAGCCTTTATTTATATTTTGATATATTCCTTATTTAACCTTTTTTATTATTTATTTTTTTAATCCCTGGTCATCGTATGATTGGAACTTATCATCTATGATAAAAATGGCTTCACGTCTACAGTGAGAAATCCTATGCTAAAGGTGTTACTAATTTAATTCTCATGACATCGGAGACGATATTCTTTTCTATCTTCTACTGTGTAAAAATGTAAATATAGGAATCTTATGACGCCCTTTTGGAAGTTATATGACCTATAGAGACTGGCATAAATTTGAAATTGGCTTCCGACATTTATGATTGCAAGTAATGCTTCGCTTTGTTTAGCAATAAATATATCAATAATCGAATTCCAGTATCTCAGTTTTGTAATTATTTTTTGTTTTGCCCATCTTATTTTTAATATATTTTATGCATAAAAAAAGGCAAGACTGTTTTTACTTACAATGAGGATTGATGAAAAAAATGATTTTTGCACAAAAAAATCCTGTAATGATAATAAAAGTTTGTTATTGATAAGGTATTAGTTGACTGTGAAGTATTTAGAGATGTAGATTGTTGGGGTAGGCAATCATAGATACAATGCAATTCAAAATAATATTTTAATTTATAATGCCGACGTTTCGACTTGTATTGCAAGGCTTCATCGGGGGTTCAGAGAGTATTGTGACAATTCTTTTACAATACTCTCTGAACCCCTGAAGAAGGCTGGCAACGCAAGTCAAAACGTCGGCGTTATAAATTAAAATATTATTTTGATTTGCTGTGTATCTATAACTACCTACCCCAACAATTTACATCTCTAAAAGTTTGTTAATTAATTAGTTCGAAAGACGTTATGTTTGCATTAAACGCATTACATAGTTACATTAAATCGGTGGTTCAATATTTGAGCGCGTTGAGGATAGGGTCCAGGGCAGCAGGTCAGCACCTGGTACAGAAGGTTTCAAGTTCGAATCCCACCTAGGTGAGTAAAAATATATTTAGTGTTAGGACCCAAGGAATACATCTCAACCTTTAAAGTCAGCTTAAAATAGCTGGGTAATCTGCAGGATTACTTGTCTTTCCTTCCGTAGTTGGAATACTTAAGGACGTTACGCCCTTAAATAAATATCAAGTAAATTTGCTGTATTAGGAATATAGTATGACAAGAGCTTGTAGAGAAACTACCCATTGTACCCATTGGTAAAATTCGTCAGAGTACTTAAATTAAAATTATGATACACTATACATTACTCAGTTATTACAATCCTTTAACTATGAATTACTCCTCAAACGCGAAAAGAAACTGCATTCCACCAGAGAAAGGACAATACAGCGATTGGAAAGTTCTACTAAAGAGATATTAAGATAATTCATGGGATTGTGATATCCCATTAGACTGAATCAGATGGTACTCACTTCAGTTTTAGATGTATTCGACCCTATCGAACGGTTTCTCAATCGTTTATGATGTTTAATCACCGAGAGCAAGGTTCATTAATCATGTTCCAAGGGCTCGTTAAGGGCGTTCATTAACTCATTTCTCTGCTTCTGGTCAAAAGTGATGAGCATTATATCGTCATCCCTATTTAGTATGACGTATAGGACGAGATATCCCGTTGGCATTGGTAAAATAAATAGATCAGCAACGAACTTTACATTTTACAAATAATATCCGTCAAATCCTGCGAATGATATTCATATTTATTATTCAATTTCAAAATTCATAATATTCACTCATATCCTTTTTACGATTTAAATCCTTTCTTTAGTACCTAGTAATGAAATTATACCCAAATAGGATTAAATAAGGTTTAAATGATTCATTATCCTATCATTCTCCTATGCAGGAACAATTTAAATTCTGCATATATCACTTCAAAATTATTGTTTCCAAAAAACTTTCAGATAGCATCTTTGTTGTATTATAAATTTATTATAATTTGAATGTTACCAATGGCTACTTTTTAGTTCTCATTTTTTTAGTTCTAATTTAAGTCGATGTGTTTCATAATATTTTTAAAAATCTACGATTATAAGGATCTTGGGATCCTCTAACTTTATCAGTCTTCAAAATAGTGAAATTAAAAACAGATTCAAAATAGAGTTTCAACTAAAAATAATAACAAAACCTTTAAAACAACAACCCAAAAAGGGTCTTCAGTATTTGGTAAGGCAGTGTTTCTTTGACAAAGGAAGTGATTTGGTCAGAATCACATATAATCACCAAGTTTTCCAAATTGACGGTTTCTACTTCATAGAGACTAGGTGTGCCCCAAGAGGGTTTAATTAATTAATTGTTTGCTTCAGCAGGACTAAAACCATGATCCCGGGTTAAGGAGTCCAGCGTCTTATCTAGTGAGATACCAGTCTTTTGGCCTTCTGCATTATAAAACAGGGGATAAAAATAAAACATTTGATTTATAAAAAAGATTGTTTTTTTAACAAACCATCATAATAATATCACTTTTTTTAAAAAAAATTACTCCATTAATCATAACTCTATTTCATTTATAATTATTTTTCTTATATATATATATATATTATTTTTTTTTTATGAAAAAAATAAATATATTATACATAGAAAAAAATATTGCTATCGGCCACTTTAGACATTAAATAAAAGAGGCCTATAATCCGAATAATAATTTATATCATCCAAGATAAAACAGAATAATAAAAAAGATAAAAATGACAAAAATAAATAATTCTGTCCTTTCTTATCAAAATATTTGTACACAACCCAGAAGTCCACCGAACTCCTTCCCCACGTATGAGATAAAGACAGGGAATGTATCTGGAGGTCCCAGCTGTACACAATAAAAGTACTCTTGGAACCTCGTATGTGGGATAGGACCTTGTTGTGTCCTGGAGTACGTAATATACTTGTACTTGAAATAAAAAGGTTGACGACACCCGAAGGCTCAATGATTACACTATCAATGTCTGACCATGAATCTCCTTCCATCTTATCCCATCAAAACTCAAATCAGCTGTGATACTATGTTCCTATATACGTTTCAGTATATACCTTGTACGTTTACCCAATAAGGAAAGGTATAAATATTTAACTAAACAGAAATTTTTAATATAATAAGAATAAATCTTGATATAACATAAATTTATGTTGATGAAATGATCAGCCGGCTATGACATTGATGGCCAACATGAGAGAGAAACAATTATAGTAAGACATATAACAAGAAGACTAATTGGTCCAAGCAAAGCTGACGATATAAATAAATAATAATAATTAAATATTATTTAGATTATTTAAAGCTTTATTTTATATTAAAGCTCTATAAAATATTAAGGTCTGTATTTGAGGAAAATCAACAATTTTATAGAGCTGAACATAATATTCATAGAATAAATATACTAACAATGGTAAGTACATTCTACTTAGATCTTGTCTGGTATAATTATGGAAAGAGACGGCAAGTATACCAAACTCATGAAGTTGGACTAAAAGAAAAAATATCTTTATGAAACTTTAATTTTAATAAACATTGAGTATCCAATTTCCTACAGATCTTTTAGCCTAATAGACAACAGTGCTATATGCAAACCAGTCAAGATGAGTGTTGTTTCAAACGAGAGTATGTGGTTTCACAGATAATCATACGTTCGTTTTAATGGAGGTTTAACAAAGTGGACATTATGGTTATTGGAGATTTTATAGCAGGCTATAGGAATCCCTTGTAACTATTAGAATAAATAGTAATGCCAAATAAGTTGTACTCAACATTAGCATATAAGAAACAACGTTGTTTATTTCGGTGAACAGTATTGTTATTTCTTTTCCTACATATTTACATCAGCTGTGAAAAAAAAAAATGGTTAAACATCAGTAAATAAAATAGTAGTAATTATGTAACTAAATTAATTATTCAACCCACAATAAAAATCTGACTATAAGCAAGTTTTTTTTCTTCATTAATTTTTTTAATTACAATCTCAATATTGTTCTTTCACTTCATTGAAGCTCTCGCTTCATTATTCATTAAACTACTTATTAAATATTTAATAATTATTAGTTATTTATATCGTCAGCTTTAATCGGACCAACTAGGCTTTCCGTTTTATATCTTACTATATTTTTTCCTGTCTCGTGATGGCCATCAATGTCATGGCCGGATAATCATCAACATAAATTCAAGTTTTATTAGGACATTTTTTTCTAATATTGACTGATACCTTTCAAACTATGAAATTCATTATTTTAATACTACTATCATACTAATATACACTTCACACATAATTATTTTCTACTACACAATTATTCCCTTTTTTCTAAGTTAGAAGATCCTTGTCCAATGTTATTATTCAAATTTTAAAAATTCCCATTTCATCATTTTTCCCATAAATCAAATTATGAATATTTAGATAGGTCTCTGTTTAAGTACCATAAGACTAACTACAGTAATAGTAACAGGGTTCCTAAATTCTCTAAAAGTGTTCAACATTTCTGTATTATAGTATTCGTAAGATTACAAGTAATAACTTCTCAAACAGTTATAAAATATCAATTTTATTTTATTCCAGTGACATCGTTCTGTTATCCAGTTAAGTACACCAAAGTGATCTGGTCCAATAACATATCTTACCATTTCTTTTTTTACTTTACTTTTCACACACGCATAAAAATATATTTTCGAAATGAAGTGCCGAGACCTCCTAAGAACAATAGGCATTACATCCAAAGGCCTTGAAACGAAATGGTTCAGTTTGACCGCAAATGTATGTCGTACGTTGTTTTTGTCATCGTTCTGGAAATGAATAATATTGCAACCTTTGAGAATAACCTTTCCTTTGATTGGAGTTTTATTGTCTAGGTAATTCTTTTTATAAATAGATCTAATTGTTCTATGTCCCTCATCCTTTGGAACATTCTTTAGGTGCTTGGAAAAGTAAACGTTCACTTAATTTATTAGTTGTTTTTTTTCTATACCATGTATATCCAATAAAGGTTTTAATTAATGACGGATTTATTACCTTTAGTAGAAAACAACAAAATTACCTAAAAATAAAATTCTCTTAATGTGAAATATATGCTTATACTTATTTTGATAGTAATACCACAATATTCTTTTTACGAATAATTTTTTTTTTAAATGAATAGATAAAAAGTAACGGAACTCAATTGATGATGCTAGTCTTTATATCGGGTTAAAATTGGCTTAAAATAATTTCAATCAAAGAAGTCGGTGATTTGCAAAACATAAACCATTTATCCATTTATCATAACATCAACCATTTATATATAGGTACATTTTTGTTTTGTAATTGCGCGTTAGTAGATTTAAAATATATTTGCAATAAATTATTTGAATCGTTAATTTTTAAAGCTTTTAATAACTGTACATTCCAAGTGAACATTTCTCTTTGAACAAATGTTCTTGTTATGAATATTTTTGTTGCCGATTTAGTTAATTTTTAATATAAATTTTCTTTCTCTGTTATTATTTTAATATTGTTTTAATTTTAAAGAGGCATGTTTTTTTTGTTTTGTTTTTTTTATTTTAATAAACAATTTTATTGGGTTTTAAGCTTAGAATCTGGGAATTGAGTAAGTCGTTCACATTCTTCACTGAAAAGCTTTCAACCCCTAGAAGAATTTCGGACAAAGTGGGATAACCCTTAAAAAGGTTAAGGACCTCATAAGAAGGATCAGAGGCTGTTAATATATCACACTGATTGCTGACAGAGACGCTAACTCTAACTTTTGTTTTAATTATACACTAATTTCGTCTCCTAGCAACCGTCGTAGGAGGGGCCCCATTGGTCGGGCGGCCATCTTTGATCCGAGATAAGTGCTGCCCCTCTCACTTGTTCATTCGGCTCCCGTTCGGCAAAGTCCGTCCGCGGCCGTGTTCTGAGTATGTCATGTGTGGAAGTGTCCTCTTATTTGAACGGTGATTTAGTGTTGTTTTTTCTTTTAATTATCAAACCATATTTCTGTCACTACCTAATTATTATTAACTGGGGAATATATATATATATATATACAATTATTTTAAATCAGATGAGAATATCAAAAAAATTAACCTTCTTGAAAATTTCTTCAGGACTTCAAACAAAACGAAACATTATAAAAAAAAAAAAAAAAATTTCCTCTTCGAGTTCAACATCATGAGGAACTTGTCCCAATTCTGACGTAACTACTATGCTAAAGAAACGTATTTTACAGGTTAATTGAGTTAAATAAATAAGTACTCTCGAAATGTATCTTGATCTTCCCACTATGGCTAGAATAGGTTGGTAACCTGTAGGATAATCCGACCTTCCTGCCCTAGCTGGAGTACATAAAGATGTTAAGCCCCAAATAAAAATACATAAATAGGTGTATAAATAAATAAGTATACAAAAATAAATAAATAAAAGCAAATAAATTGATTTTTTAGTTAGTTACTGAGGCTAGAACTTTAGTGTAATTCAGAATCAACCTCTACGAATAATATTTCTTTAAATAATTACGATGAATAGACGAATAATTTCTATCATAATTTATAATACAATGCCATTTACAACATTGTCATAAAAAAAAAAAAAAAAAAAAAAAAAAAAGGTAAATTTAGACACTTAACACTTCCGAATGCGAAACGTTACTTTAATATATTAAAACATAAGCAACTATTGGTTTTTTTATTTATCATACTCCCAAATTCCGAATAATTAGAATAATGAGCAATACAAACAGGTTACAGTTTATCAAAAATTAAAATATTTAATAGTGAACTTTTTCTTATATTTGATTTAAGCAGTAAACTTATATTTTTCGAACATAAATAATTAAAAATCGATATTTGTTATATATTATGAAGTTAATTTATTTAATGAGCAGCAATGTGTACTGAAGTGTACTGGCCTTCACCATATCTGAAAGCCTTTGTTATTGATCACTATTAATAAATTGTCAGTGAATTTTCTGATTTTCACTCTTCATCAATTCGAATTGTGCAAAGTATGAAGCTAATTTATCTATATTATTACTATATTATTTATCTATATTATATAATTTATCTATATGCAACTTCATCAGTTGATCTCCGACCAAAAATTCACTGATTGACAATTATCTGTAGCATATTTTTTTAAATTTTAATGTGGGTTCAAAGTGATTAAAACGTTAGATAAAAATGAATTGGGAATCATTAGGTGTCAATACTAAATTATAGATATTTTGTTTATTTTTTATCAGAAGAGAGACCCACGTTTAGCTTCGCTAAAAAAAAAAGCTATTTGCAATATAAGTTTGGTATTTGCTAAGTCAATTTTATAAATTTATTTACACTCACAGATGATTCATGCTCACCGGTCTTAATGGATGTTTAACCCACTAAACAGGCAAACGATATCCAATATCCTTAAACATATGTTAAGTGCAAGAGAAAACATTACGTGATTGCTTTCGGTTTTAGTAAAAATTTGCAAACTGCACAAATGTGACCAAAATCTAAAAACAGGTCCATTATAAAAATTATATTACATACTGGTCTAAGTTATTACAATCGATAAATACTTTCAAATATTACACTTCATCCTAAACAAATTATACAACAGATACAATGAATAATACCTGGCACCTTACTCAGCGATCTGTTTTCATTGAAAAAAAAAAATTTCCAGACTATTTAGTAGTCTATCCTATTGATTTATATATTGGTTCGGAGCAATCAGACTGGTGAGGAGAAAGTGCATCCTTTTTATGCAACCATTCTTCTTTCCCTGTCGACTTCTCCCCACTGCTGACATTTACAAATTATTTGTAAATTCATCCGCGTATTACCATGCATTCAAAAAACCTGAGTATTAGCATACGGCAGCTGAAGGTTGCATAGCCTCACTGTTATACCTTAAACATAATTTAGTGTTCGGTATGAAATTCGTAGAGTTCTCAGATTATAAATGGCCAGGTCATAGAGTCCTGTTCTACGGGCTGGGTCACAGGTTAAATAGTGAGATCAAATCGCAAAAAAAAATCAGCAGCAAACTAGTTCATAAAAGGGACTCTTCGATAAAATATTATTGGATTAATATTATTAATTAAATCTTAAGTTGTTAATTAGAATGTTACTTATCTAAAATTTAGAAAAACAAAGAATTTCATGGATTAGAAAACAACATGGTCGAATAGATTTGGAAATTCAAGCTGAGATATCCGCACGATTATTTTATCAGACCTTGAAGAAGTTCATCGAGAATGGAAAGATGCTTTCAATCTTAACTTGTTTTGGAGGGTATAAAAATTGACCTTTCCGCCCCATGAACAAAATAAACATAAAGTTTATAATGGCACAGTATCTCTACTACAATTTGCAATAAATTATAACTTCATTGTTCATAATATTGTTTCTGCTCAATAAAATTAGGATAATCAAAAAAAATAAATAAAAAATAAACTATTGAAATCTGAATTTTTCTTTGTTTCTGTTATTTAATTTACATCCCACAGCAGAACATGTGATTCAAACAACGTCCCTTTTAATTTTGGCTGTGGAGCCACTCCTCGGGAAGTAATTCTGAAATATGCGACTGCAATTTTTAACATGGAAGGCAGTGTTGACACCACTCCCAGTCCCTAGGCTGGAAGTATAATCTATACCATTAATTAATCTCTACTTTGTTTGACGTCCTTGCTAGGAACGGAAGAAATATTCCGGCTGGGAAAACGAGGTATTAAACAGTGATATATATAGGGGCGGTATAAACTGTCTGGGTGTTTATGGTCATATATAAGCAGGATTAGCCAGAGATTACTCAGAACGAAGCAGTGATCCTCTCAGGTTAAAAGTCCGCGTTTGGAAATATCTGTAGTCCCTCCGGAGTTCAACCCGGCAAACCTTCTACCTAAGATAGCATTTAATAAAATTCTATAGAGTTGCTATTAAAAAAAATAAAAATAAATAAATATATAATAGTCATTTATCAGCATAAATAGTTGTCCATTATTAATAATTTATGATAATAAATACATAATTTCAGATAAAATTATTGAGTCATAATTATAAAATCCATTTGCTGCCTCAGAAATTCAGCACGAATTTGTTTTAGCTCTAACCGGATTGATAATAGTTAAGAAGTAGATATAGAGACAGATTCAGGAAAAGTGTGTTTAGAGACTACGAGTTCGTCTCTAAAAGTCTCCAGTACCATATGCGGGACAACTATTTTTATCATTATAAAAATATTAGCAGCGACAACTCTTGAAATCTTAATAGAAGCGTCGGATACATAGCTCCTCATAAATCAATAATTATATAAGAAGATAAATATTTAATAATACATAATCTATGTATCTGTATTTCATTCATTACTTAAGGAATTGGAAATGAAAATCTTTCACTAAACAGTGTAAAACGGAGGATGCACTGATATTTACCTGAGTGTTTTGTTTAAAATTAAGTTTGTGTATCATTATACCTGAGAATGACAAAATCCCCTTTATTTTTTTAGTGTTTCAGCTGGAGAAGTTTGAAATTGAAATCCTATTTTAGAACTTTAAAAAAGCTATTACTACTTATTATCTTCAGCAATTTGATGTTTGACATGCAGTAGCAATGTTCAATTTTCAATGAGATCTGTTTTAAATTATATATGAAGCAGTGTTGGTCTGTTACTAAAGATAATTTTAAAGAATCGGTGGAATCGAGAACCGACATTTGGAATCGTCACATCCTTGGTGTACATTGTTTTAAAAGTTAAATCTGAATAAATGTAATGACGTTTTATTATTGATAAATATTATTAAGAATGCTTTTAACATATCAAACTAAGGCCAGTCATTTGAAAAGCGATCAACGAAGTAGATAGCCGGTCCCAAGTCCCAACTGAATCCTTCACTGAGCCGAAGGTCACTTAGAATGCAGAGATAACTGGAGAGTGCATTGCCAGCAGCAACTCATAGAACAATATGCTCATTTGTTAGGCGAGAACTGACTGCCTGCTTTATATCTTCCACTACTGTATAATACCCCGGCCCTAAACCAACAGATTTAAGGACCAATCTAACGTTTCTAATGAGTCTCTTGTAGACTTCTGCCATAGGAATATTACCACAGTGAGGCAGGTTAACACTTATACAAACGTGTCCTTATTGTATATGTCCTACGCTGCGGTCATTTAACTTTTGAAAAAAAATTGTCTGAGCTCTGATCCTAAAATTAAGAATTAAATATAAATGTTCTGAAATGAAACTAATTTAAAAATTACATATTTTGAGGATTAAACGAAAATAATAAGCTGAATCATAATCATGTAATATTTTAAATCATTCTATTTTATTATGATTATTTTATTTATTTACTTATTTTTAATATTAAAATCTTTTTCATATATGTGACAAAAGTGCTTAGTCCACTTTTATGTACTTTAGAAAAAGAAAACTTTTTTCTGGCTCGCCATTTAAAAAGCGATATATGAAGTAAGTAATATATATAATATCACTTTATGAGTATGAGGTCATTATGGAACGTGTAAGTAAACTGAAAGAATAATCGACGAAGAATCGAAAGGATTTTGGATTGAATAAGTTTGAAATTAATAAATTTTGTAAGATTATATATAATTATTTTAATAACTCTGAATATTATCATTTCAAATAGTAAGTATGATATCAAGAGTTTTCCATTTAAGAATAATTTAATCATAGTTCATAAAATAAGAAAAATATACGCTAAAATTGCTGGTACTAAAAGGTACATAGATGATAAAATGATCTTATACCCTCTTCCCTCTTTATCCCTTGAAGGGAAGCGAAATATTTCCTTATTCCAAAGGACTAAGGTTTCAGACTCGATAGAAATTTTTCGAGTTGCTCACTACTGAAGTGTTACGACCATATAGGTTCGAAGGTATGCAGCCAGACCAGTACGGAATTGTCCGTTTGTAAGTAATTGTAAGTAGCATGGACTTGGTTGAGCACTTACATTCGCCCCTGGAATTATTTGCTCAACGACCCCTGAACCGCTTCCTGGAACAGTTGGCCAGTACCCAAATCGGGAGCCCGCCGGTGATGAATCGATGTACCGTTGGAGGGGAGTATAAGGCGTGGCAATGACTAGATGAAGGAATCGGCACCTTGTTACTGGCTCACAGCTCGGGGCAGAATTCTAAAATCAGCTGGGATGGTTCCCACACTCTGCATTATAGCTGCAGCAGGGCCTGCTGGAAGTGGCCACTTAGCTTCTTCACTATCCCCTCTTTAAGTTGCTTCGTCTTCCTAACATGCCCAAATGGTGAATCGTGTTGATGTCCGCGGAGGTGATAGTTTCGACCAATCTTTTGTCATAAGTAACATAGGGCCAACCAGACAGGTATTGAGACGTTTGAAATAATAAATTAAAAAATTACTAACCAAAAACAATTATAATATTCCTATTAAATCCTCTAACTCAACTATGTTAAAGTACTTTTAATTCTGTCCTTACTTCAAAAGGTATGCTTAGAGTTTCAATAACTGAGTTCAGATTAGTTATCGTCACTATCTCTTAAAACACATTCCAGTAATAATGTTTGGCGTGAACTTTCTAGTGGAGTTATTACGGAAAAATATCTAAATTACAACTTTATTAAACTATTCTTTTTATAATTTTAGTATGAATATTGCTTCAGGATGTCAATAGCAGTCAGGTCTACTCTATTCTAAATAAATGGAATTTGCAAATTCGGACAAAAACGACAAAATTTAGTATTCGTAGTACAAATATTGTGATCTAAGAGATGAAGGGTTGTGACGACAAGTAAGAAGTTTATCATGTTTTATTTTATGTATTTATTTTTATTTTATTACTATTACTATTTTATTTTATTATTATTATTGTCAAATATTTTCTCTTTTTATTTACAAATTTTAGGGATAAAATTCAATTTTAAAGGCGTAGTTTATCAGCTATATGTTGATTTCAGAAAGGCTTACGATTAAATTAACTGCCAGAAACTGTTTGATATTTTGATTGAACTGGGGATACAAAAAGAATTGGTTAATAATCTAGTAAAGACAATAATAATCATATTATAAGAAGACCAATAATCTATTGGTGTGAGGAAAATATTAATTCCACTTCAATAAAAGTTTTATATTAGAAGATCCCTAGGCCATCTTCTTTTTAAATGCCTCGGATGGTTATCAGAAATAGAATGAAAAGCGAGTTGAGACACTTGTGGATTTGAATTTATTTTATTACTTCCCGCATCTACTCCGAGTCATTAGTGGCTTAGTTCACATATTAAATTTTGTCAAACAATTTACAATATTTCAAAAATTCAAAAAGTTTTTGATTTTGTCTTCTGTGTCTTCCAGTGCTTTATCTATACTTGAGGGTATATTGTACTTAGTTCTGGCGACAGAGTATAGTGTACATGTTGTTACAATCTGTTTCAATGTCAGTGTTGTCATGCATGTTGTACAAATCGGTGGTTCTAGATTCTCATCAGGTAACCGTGGGTGAGACCTGAACGTCCTATTCTTAGCCTCGTCAAGATTATTTCTACTGTTCTTGATTTTCTAAAAGATGTTGTCCAGGGCCGAGTGTCTAGTTTAATTTCTTGAAGTTGGTTCCATTTTGTCTTCCAATGTTGGAGCAAATTTTTTCTATAGTATGTTTATAAGTCAGGAGTTGTTGTAATGTCAGTAATTATGGTTCCTATTTGGTTTAGTCTCGCGAGATTTGCTGCACTGTCTGTAAAACAATAATGAAGATATAATTCTTCATCCCAAATAAATATTAATAACCAAATTGCAGATATAATACTAATCGAAACTAACTAAAACATTTAAATAAAATTTAATTTAAAATTTAAATATTTAATATTTAATATTAATAATTTTTAATTTATAATTTAAAAATTTAATAATCGTAGCAGTTGATACCATCATGCAGTCACTTCGAAACAATAATAACTAAATTAAAAAAAAGAAATACATTCAATAAAATAAGTTCATTGGTCGCTTTATAGGTCCTAAAATTGTCTTCCTTCGCTACCGTTTCTCCTCTGAAAAAAAAAAGATAAACATTTTATTATCGGATAATGGACTGGATGATATCAGCTTTTGACATTTTAAAATTCGGTTTCGGCTCTTTAAGAATAAATTATTTCTGCGATACTGCAGTGTACACGAATATTGCATTTTATAAATGCGTTTGAATTCTTCTCTTTTCATTAATCAATAATGTTTAAAATAAATCACGTTAATAACATTGGTAATACTGGATAGGCAAAATTTAGGACTCCCACCGTAGCATCGTCCGATTAGCCATCGCAGCATAAAGTTACGTTAAACGAAATAAACAAAAAAACATTTCTAAAATGTTAATATTTGTTACTTATGACCTTTGATCTTCCAGGTTTAGGTTAGTATTGAACGTCAGCCTTACGGTATTTACCCTAGTGTAATTGAAACTAAAAGGTTAGTTGTGATTTTTTTTTTTTTTTTGCCAAAAATGAATCTTAGTTCTGTTTACACGCTACAACTATCTTTTATGAATTAGGAATTATTCTCTTTGTACCCAGAAAATCATTCTGATACGATCTATGAAAAAAAAAAAAAAAAAAAAAAAAGGCTTGTGGCAGATTAAATAAAATATATGAAGAGCAGTAGGAACGGTGATGAATATTTAAGGAGGATAAGAAGAGAGGCTGCATTTTGTGATGATTCACAAATTCGTATTCATCCAGGCAATAGTCTCATAACTAAGTCCAACAGATACCAATTAAGAAAAAAAAAAGCTCTCTGTGATACTCATAACTCATTAGGAGTTTCTCATCAGAAAATATAGAATAGAGAAGTTGATTACCAAACGTCTAAGAATTGGAAACTGCTATTTGAAATACGATAATCTAAAGGCAAGTAAAGATCCCCCTCAGTAAGAACTCTTGAAACTCTCACAGTGAGAAACATTTTTGTTGCGTGTCCTTTGAACTAAAAAATGGTGAAACGAGTCTGAATTTGTTAGGCTAAGGGTGTGTGAAAAAATCAAAAGCAGCACAATAAAATTCATTAAAAGAATTATATTATATAATTTAAACGAATTTATCCTTTTCTAAATATACTTGAATTTTTCAGATTTTGAACATATTTTGGAATCGTTTTACTTGACTGCAACGACAAGAAACTGTCCGTCATTTTCTACTTCGATACTTAGTAGTTGTTCAGAATTGAGGTGTAAATTAAACTATCGATTAACTCCCGGACCAATTTTTACGATCTTTTCTCATTCGGAAAATTCTCAATACCTCTTAGTATTCAATCAATAAAATTATGTTTAATGACCTCACCCAATACGTTGATAATTGAATATTTTCGTAGGTTTTCATAGCTGTTTCATTATTTGAAAAAGGTCTTGAGAGTACAAGCCGTCTTTTGCAGCTGAACTCCACCAACCTCTGTCTAATGAATCACGCGGTAAAAGAAATTTCTCTGAAATTCTAGGAAAGGTGATCCTAAAAGCTTCAATGAGACTTTGTTTGCATTGTTGAAAACCTTGTAGTGTCTCCTTCATCGATGTGATGAAAGTTTTTTCTCTCCGTTTGCAGTTATTGGTAAGTTTGTTGAAGGGTTTTTTGTGTTTCAGCAGCTCGAGAGAAGCATTTTCTTATAAAAATTATAATATCTGGAAACCTAAGAAGTTCCCTAATGTTGCTGGGTTTCGGTTACTCCTGGAACATTTGAAATTTTGCATGAAGAGGATGTATACCAGACGGGTCGACTCTATAACTTAAAAAGTTATACTAAGGCTGTCTAAAAACTAAAAATACTTGCCTACTTTGAGAGATAGGTCACATTCGTTGAGCCTATTAAAATTTCTCTGACATGATATTCCTAGTGGGTCTTCGAAACTATTAAAAGTCGTCCAGGTATGGAAACAAGTTTAGCACAGCGCAATATCTATCCTTATATTCTTCATAATAACCCGACACACTTGACCCGAATCATATCTAGTGGGTATTTTGATATTGTCATAAATTTTAATAAGTAAAATTTTTAAACACGTTTTATTGAGTATTTAGGTATGTTTCAAAAATAAACATGTCCACTTTCGCTCGATTTTTTTCTGATAAAATCTCGCGAGCTGGACACACTACTATGTGTACTTTTATTTTTTTGTTAGTTGACAACTGTCAAGAATTTAAATAATATAACTTTTTTAGATTTAATAGCAGGAGGAAGGCTGGTGTAGGTTTTTTACTGTTTTATAAACATTTTAAACTCCTCATTTGAATGATACCTTGTGTAGATGATTCCTAAATTTTCATGAACACATTCAGCGTTATGGGAATGGAGGAACAGAGAAAGAATTTAAGATTAATTTGTTTATGAATATATTACTACATCAATGTAAGAGAAATTTCCTCAAGTGAAGCAGTCATGAGAACTTGGCGGAGGAAATTACAGGACCCCGAGGAAGTGCGCGCTGGTATTCGGTGCCGAAGGATGAAGGATGAGGAATGGTCCCACACGTACCGGCGCACTAATAGGATAATTATCTAAATTATGTTAATTCTGCAGGCCAGCGAGCTTTTAGCCTCTGATAGATGCCACGGCATTAACAGCGCACAGGCACAACTGGGTCTTTTCAAAAAAGGAACAAGACCATTTTGAAAAATTGAACTCCTTCTAGGAAGAATCTTGTATTTATTTAAAGCTTGGGAAACATTTTTAATTAGTCTTGACTTAAGAAGGTACGCGATAGCGCCTCTAAAGTTCGCTTCTCTCTAAGATCTTTGACCTCATGTAAAGTCAGGATATAGTTTATAACTCAGTGGTTTAAGTAAGCTTTGCCATTTGGTAGGGAACAAAAATTTTTTTCACAAACCTTTTTTCTAAATCAAGACAACGAAAAAAGTAGTGTTCTCTAGGTATTAGTAGTAGGAAAAGTGGCTTCACGCATAATAAGGACGCATAATAATTCCAAGTGGTTTTAGAAATTAAGGTTGATGATATATTAACAGCATTTGACGTGTAAGAATTGTAAATTGTATTAGGAATAGACTGCTATGAGGAAAATTGTAAAATTGTTTGCTGAAAATCGTACACAATATTATATTGTATTTGTTCAGGATAGTATTATGAGAGCTTTCTCGCTAAAAATACTCATAAATCCAACACCCTTCTAAGTAGGTTATACTACAAATAGTAAATTATAAAGACAGAAAGCAATAAATGTTTTGTGATGTACATATATTTATACAATATCGCGTGATATCCTATTAAATCATATTCATACGAAAATAATTATTAATTACTTTTATGCTTATGATGATTATTTGTTTTATTTTTATCTTTTATAATGTTTAATTGTGTATATACATGGTGCGAATGAACACATTATTATCTCTGCACCTATTGCCCTTTACTGAGGCAGATTGTAAATTTTATCTCAATACAAATTACTTAATTAAATGTTAATATTCATTGTGGAGGTCAACTAATTTTTATATTATTTGTCTAATATGATTTCTTACCTTCTGCACAGACACATTAAAAAAAAAAACTTTTTATTTTAGTTTTTAATTATAAGTATATTGCATTTGAATAAAAACATATTTTCATAATAAAATCACATTCAAGTTACGGCGTTATTTTTAGCTTTGGTCAACAGTTTACACTATTGTTATTAGTTCAAACTATAGTGGTTTAAGTTTGATTCACTGTTGAAAAGTAGCTGTCGTTAACACAGTCAAACAAATGTACATGTCCCATTATATAGAAAGACGTAGTAGCTAGAAACCCCAGACGGCGGCATTAGACTCGTCCGGAGAGCTGAGAACTCGGGGATGTCAATTTATTTTGACGTGAGAGCGTTGGATCTAACAACCTTCAACAAATAGGCTTCTGTACCTTACACCTACTCAGATCCAATCGCAATAACGGGACCTCAACCATCCACCAACTGTATATCAAGCCAAATGGTACAGGGCAAGGCGGAATCTGTTTGATTAAGTATTTACATCTTTATTTCCATATTATATGTATATACATTATATATACATAAGGCAAGAAAAATCAATAAACAAATTAATTGAAATTAGTATAGATTAAATAAGGGTTAAGGCAATATTTTCCTAGCCAAAAATCTAAGAAATATCAGCAGAAAAAGCAGAATGTCTGATCGCATTAGTTAAGATAAAATAAGTTGTTGATACGAGTAAATATACATATGCGGTGTCGTCGATGTCTTATCAAATAAAAAATAAATTAAAAATTAATGTTTTATGATTACAATGTTGAATGAAATAAACATTGAAAAGGCAAATATATTTTTTCTTATAAATTATATTTAATTATTCAGCATAACTTGCTTGTTACTTTTTCAAATAAAAGAATGGCAATTGATCAGAAGATATTCCTTGGAAGCAACTTGATATATTCGATCAGATGGCTGATTTTTTTCTGGAAGCGAATCTATCTTAGAGAACCTACATTACAAGGTTGTTGCTATTGGGGATTAATGTCCTTATGTACTCCAACTAGGGCAGGAAGGACGGGTTATCCTACAAGTTGTCAATCTATTCAAGCCAGGGTGGGAAGGTCATGAATCATTGCTTGGGTCACTCACGAAATAAGTTTTAACCTGCTCAGGTGGGATTCGAACCCACAACCGAGCGCGTTGAGTCCCTCGCGCTATCCCGCGCAGCAATCGAGTTCCCTTGCAATATTACTTTTCTGATGTTTCGTCTGTTTCATTGAATAATTCTCTTTTTCTTTTCACTTTATGTGAAATATCATGTACTATATTTTTATGAAATAATTTTGGTTGAAGCTTTTTACCAAAAACAAGTCTTTACCATTGCTTTTTTTTTTTGTAATCACTGAAATGATATTGTATCAACATTAAACGGTAAATTTTAATTAGAAGCATTTCGATGCTACATTGTGGGACATTTTAATAATATTACTTATATATTTGTAGCTATTGTGAATTGTAAGCTAACTGCAATCTGTTTTTAAATTTTGGGCATCACCAGAAAGATCTTTTGTTTTTATTTATTTGTTCCAAGTGGACTTAATAATAAAGCTTTTACAGGGAAGAATATTCATTGGCGAGTTATTTTTAAAACAAAGTGCGTTTTTCCTAAAATACGATTTTTGCACATATTTGTATATTGGACAATATAAAGACATATTATTGAAAAAAAAATACCTAATTAAAATTTAAAACCAATCATATTTCAAATTCGAATATAGTCAAAGATTCGCGAAATTTAAACAGATTAAACTGTTTATTCATATGCTATGAATTTTTAACACCAATTTAAATTTCAACGGTAACTCAGCGACGACTAGATCCTCAATGGTAAGAAGATTAGCAGGTTGTAGCAGTAGACTGATAAATATAGCCAGGGAGGATTGGCGGTGTTTTGACGTCCGTGGTAAATTCCTCACTTGTGACTGTCACCATATGTTTTATCCAGTTCGATAATGGATGGCCCCACTGAGGCGGATGGCAGTTCCCCTGAACATTAATAGCCCAGATATATATATATGAAGATACCCGCCCATAAAATATTTAACTATCGCTATGAAGTATCTGTTTCCTCTATCTTATACAACCACCGGGATGACAGTTCACTGGATGCTCGCACGCAATTTGTCCCAGCAATTTTATCACCGCGGCCCAAACTCACGGTTTTTCTTTCAACCTTCTCTCTCTTTTTTTATATATAACTTTTCCTTTTTACTCGTACCTTTATTGGACACCAAACACCCAGAGGAGGCCGTCAGACACAGGCATACCCAAATTAACGTCTGCTCGGGTACACACTTGTATTTCAAAATACTATACCCGATTCTTTTCAACCCTCGGGACTTAAAACCTATATTTATATCTGCGTGAGCCCCTTGCTATATCTTATGGTCCTCATTTTTTCCCTTTCCATCATTCCTTATTCATGTTTTCTTGCTTTATTTGTAGGCTGAAGTCAATTGTATGTCAGTCCCTCGGTGACCAGTGGGTTCCTGATTTATAAAAGGCAGTTTCGGCACTGGCGCTTTGACACGACTCCGATACGATGGGATTAGCTGTTTTAAAACATGCCTTAGTAGAATTTATAGCTTTAGAACGAATGGTTTGTGCATCGCTACAATGGGTCCGGCGATAAATCAGATAACTAAATAACTTTTCTTTCACAGTTTTTTATAACCGGATACTTGGTATAAAGGAGTGGACTTACCCAAACTGCTCAAGCACTTAGCGATACATGAGAGGTAGCATGGGATTTTACTGACAATAGGTTATGTCAAGATGGACGATTGGGCAGCGCTTACAGCATACATATCATTAGTCCATCATTAAATCAGAGTCCTCCCGTCGAACAATAAGCCACCGGAACAATGGCAGCGAGTACACAGCACCATTAGGAAGGTAAAAGCACAGCATTGGAGTTCAGTAAAAAAAAAAAATACAATATACAGTGCAGTATAAGTTCATCTTTAACGATGAAGTTAAGTAGCATAAGAAACTAAAACAATTATTTGTTGATCTTTTTATTCATCATAAAATATAAAGATTGATATTATTACCAAAGGCAGTACTGAACTGAATTCCAGGTAAAGTGAGTCATTAAAAGTTAATAGAAAGAATATTGGATGATAAAATTATTTTTAAATTTAAAAGTTTGTCATTCAATATTGGAAGGGCAATTCGTTTAAATTTTTTGTTGATTTACAACTGGACACAATATAAAAAAAAAACGTAAGATGTGAAAAATGTTTACAATGATATGTAAATAACTTGTAACGAACTATTTATTAGTAGCACTTGAATAAAAGTTCTACATTAGAAGGTCTATTGACCATCCTCTTTTCAGACACCCCAGAGAATTATCGGGAATCAAGAGTGGAAGAATTCGAGCGGGTATAGATTTTACTGCAAAATAATAGGTAACTGGTTTGGGCTAAATCAGCTACGAATAGAACATAAAGATTTTTAAAGTTAAGTTTATTAGAGACATAAGGAGCATTAAAGATTTTATGAAAAATTTAGGGTTGGCCAAATGGGTCTTATTACTGTCGACTAGTGGATCCAAGTGGGTATAAAGTTTGCTATGAAAGGATGGGTATCTTTGGACTAAATCAGCAACAAATGATGGAATATAATGGTATTTACGGATAAGTTTGTTTGTAACATAATAAAGAGAATTGAGGATTTTTCGAAGGATTTTGATTGTAAGGATTGGATAAGAGAAGAGTTGGAACGTCTAGTGGAGCCCCAAAACTCAATTCCGTATGTCGAAATGGGTCTAATTATTGTCTAACTCTTTTGTGATTTATAGAAAGCTTTGAACACTTGTTTTGAAAATGTTGGAGTAGTCGGAAACGACGAGCAGTTTTTTTGTCTTTTAAGTCCGGTATGTAAAACATAATTCAAATTTGAAAGTTAACCATTAAATATTAGAATGAGAAACATTTCAAAATTGAAATATTTTCTTCTATGATCTCTAAAAGGTTAGTAAAAATTGGATACCTACAACAGAGCAGCTGTAACAGGATGATTCCTCTCGATGAGGAGGTGGTGCCGATGATCGGAAGACACTTGAATGGCCGGTTGGCTCAGCGAAGTGACTTGCAACACGCCTACAGGGGGCCCTCCTCCAATCATAATATCTACTCCAATATTCAATATTCGGCCCTCCAACTCTTCCATTTCCTTTCTTGTTTACTTTGAGCCGTCTGAAAATAAAGTCTGTTGCCGAGGGCTCCTGTCTGTATCTTTTTTTCTGCCTCGAGCTCATGAGGTGGGACGTAACAGGCAAGAGGCAAACGAAAAGACTACAAGCCGGCTGCCTAAATAAATAGTACCTCGACACAATACAGAGTCCTCGCCTACTATTCAGGTTATTACGAATTCCTTAGTTATTACACACACAAGAAATTATTCAGTAGTTTTGTATTTAATTTCAGTTAGTCATTATGCCTAAACAAATTTTATAAAAAGTAAACAATCGTTGTTTGTAGCAACTATTGAAGGGAAAAAATCAATACCTCCCCGACTGGAAAAACAATAGACCATGGGTATGTTCATTTATAATCTACTGCTTTTCCCTATTTATATTTTAGAATTAAAAGCATCAAATTACTTCAATTAATAATTAAATTAAATTAACAATTAATCATTATTCAAATTGAACAAAATTGAGAGAAATGAGGGGGTTTCAAACGTGACTTTTTTCATTAGCACTAATATAGTTCCTGAACGGTAGGCTCTAGTGACAAATGTTATATAACAAAAAATATTTTCCATTAAATTTCTGATTAAAAAAATATTTGAAAATTTTCAATCCAAGAAACACTAACAGAGCGTGTCAAAACACACATTTTTGGGGATGAAAAAACAACACCATTTCCTTCATTCAAACCAATATAGCTCCTAAATAACAAGGTATAGGTCCTAGCAACAAATGTTACATAAGAAAAAAAATTCTATTTAACTTCTGATTCGGAAACTTTCGTCAAATTTTCGATCCGAGCGACACCAATAGAGTTAAAACGTGTCAAAATGTTACTTTTTTATTATGAATAAAACGCTACACCAGAAAAATATGGACACCTAGACAAAAGACATAGCCATGTCAATAATGAATCGGCAATGTAATAAATTTATAGCTGCTTTCTTTATAAAAGTATGTTAAGAGAAATAATTAAAATTCACTCGTCGTAATAAGAGTATAGAAGTTCAATACAAACATGAAAGATCGGTACTTTTTGCTCTTGCGCAATCGGCATAATAAAATAAATCAAAGACAAAATTACATTTGCATAAGCAAACCTATCTAGCTATAGAATCTATGCCTATTAATTAAGAGATATAGGGCAGCCAACAACCCTGATATCGTACAAGAAGTGCTTTGTCTGTCAACCCTGAGCTCCTATTGGCTAACTTGTAATATCATATCGTTCATTAACACTATATCGACTGAGATAAGCGGTGATATACGTTAGTCCAATAAGACAGCGATAGCTAGGAGGCAACTGATCGCGATCAGATAGGAATGTATTTAATAACCGCTAATTCTATTGAAGAAAATATAATCACAATTATAAAAACGGAAGTTGTGCATTTTGTGATTCATACAGCCGTCCATATCACTCACATTTGAGGCATTTTATGGTTAATATTAATTAATAAAAAAAGTTTAAAAAAAACTTTCGAAAAAGTTCTTTTTACAAATTTGATAACAATATCAAAACATTGCAAAATGTTTTTAAAACAGCGTCATGTCAACTTTCGTAAAATGGTAGTATGCTCACCGCTTCGCCTTCTCAAGCTGCGCCTACTTAACCATAAATGTGGATCTTGTCGTGGAAAGCATGAGGAACTTTGTCCATTCCTCTTCAACGTCTAGACCTAATTTATAATTTTAAAAAATAGGTCTGGTTACTCAATTAAAAATGTAACTAAAAATAATTCAATTAAAAATTGTATCAATTAAAAAATAATTCAATTAAATCTAATATAATTTAACTATATCTTGATACTATTTCATATTCCACTATTTGCTTATTCAATTCAATTCAACTTTCTTAGTTAATTTTTGTTATCATTTGATCACAACCAGATTTTGCTATTTTTAGCTCTGAAGATCTGTAAGGCAGGTCAAAACGTGTGTACTCCATATAAAGGTTTTTAAAGTTAGACGTGTAGTTTAGTTTTGAGTGCAACCCCGACCGAATCCTTTGTTTATCCGTTAAATAAACATATTTTCCTCAAAGAAACATTCGGGTAATACAGAAAATAACGCAACCTATATTTTCACTTTAAATTTGAATGTAATTTAGTACTTTTTGAATGGAAAGAATATCACCAAGTGATAGAGGGGGAAATCTTGTTTTTGTCAAAAAGTGGGTTATCCCATTTTGAAAGTCGACCGCCTCATATAAAAAATGGCAAATAATTTATCGATTATGTATATGTACATAACAATTAAGCAGTATATAGTGCGAACTGTAATCATTAAATCATACAGTATTACATTCGCTACACTACCTGCTAATTGAAATTTCTTTGGATAGAACATAACTCCTCAGAATCTGAGAGTAAACAACGTTCTCATACAATTAAAAAATCCGTCATCAAAGATTTAAGAGCAATGAAATTTATACCATATGTTTATTGCTGGGTCTATCAAGTGTTCAATGCGCCGTATAACAGAGGATTAACGAGGTGGGAAGCGATGCCTCGTTAAACTCAATATGATTGCTCTGTTTAGTTCTAGCTCGGATTCTAGATTGCCTTCCAGTTATGAGAGACTCTATGCACTCGTGTAAAATATAAAAATAATTGTTTCTAAAAAAGATTTCACAGGTAATTACTTGAAGGTCTCCTCTATCTTCGTTCAGCGATAATTCAATGCACATTCCTTACCTTACTATATAAAAATAAGCTAAAATAAAGAATTATTGATCAATTCAATAATTAAAATGTTTTTAACAGTTTTAAAACGGGATAAAGAGTAAAAAATCATAGAAACAATAAGTAAATAACCTTTTAAGAAGTTAGTAATTAGCAAATACCCTTTGCCCAAATCTACCATTAGTACCGTTTCAAACATAATCTAGTGAGCACCTGTAACGTTTTTCGTTTGAAAAGCTGAATCAAAGCACTGGTATACAATTTCAACTATCCGTTCGGTGATATAAGTATTTGTTTTCTGTTTTATAGTTATTATATCTCTTTTTTCTTTTTTTTTTAATTTAAGACAAAACTAGTTATTTCAAAAGAGCTTTAAGAGCAATCTGAAGATCTAATTGTAAATCATTCTTATCCAGGACGTCGTAGTAAAACCGAGCATGAAGATTATTCTGATCCTGAATTAGCCTTTGAAGATAAGATGAAAAAAATATAATAAAATGTATAAACTGAGAAAACTAAGGTAATGAAATGAAAGGATGATGGGTCTTTTTTCCTTGAAATTCTTTCTTAAAAATTGCTATAATTTTAGATTCTAGGTACTTAAGATCATGATACAACATAGGTGTTTAAAATATTTTAATACATATCACATTCACTATTGCCGTGAATAGTTCTCTGCCGATGGACTATCGGCTTCAAACCAAATCGATTCGCTTATCGATTCTACCTTAGTATATATTGAATATAAAACAGTTAATGTTACCTCTGCCATAGAAGATCACAAGATTACCGAGGACTAACGGACTCGGCGAACCCCTGAGGCCCTCAGGGTATCGAGGCACTGACCACAACGGAATCTGCCCTAGAGGAGATCTCACCTGCCAGGGAGGGGAACACACCTGTTCTCAACGTTAGCTCCATCTAAGCAAGAAGCATTATCAAAAATATTTACACTTATAAAAGCACCTAAAGAGGATGTAAATTAATAAGTAAAATAAATAATAGAATGACCTGTCCCCTGGCCATCAGCATTGTACCTAAAGTTCTCCAGGACCTCACTCATGGAAGGGAGAAATCGATGGTATTAAGTACCTTAAAAGTTAGAGGTACCTAATGTCTTACGTTTTGGGGAAAATGTAAGATCCCTTATTCATACATGTAATAAGTAATAATGAGTAATACCTCAATCAAAAAAAAAATAAATAAAAAAAAAATTGTGATCATTAACAATAACTCGTATGATAGCCAAAAAAGCTAACTAAAAGTATTATACAAATATAATTATTCAAGAAATAAATATATAAACAGCAAATAGCATTTATTATCTACAACTAAGTATTCTAAAAGTTCTGTGTTTCATTTATAACTTACAGATTAGGAAATAGTAGATACAAGGAACCACCTAAGCTTCCAACATAACTAACGGAAAATAATCTTTACTTTGGGATAGTGAAAATCCCATATGAAAAAGAAAAAAAAGAAAAATACAATGGTGCTATTGTTTAGCACTATTATTTTATATCAATTATACATATATCGAATCCTTAACCCGTGAGAAGATCCTTCCAGACCTTGAAGCACAGAACTGGGCTGAAATTTACTCCTCCTCCTCGATTGATTCCATGGTAAACATCCTCACCACTAACCTCCTAAATATCCTTGATATCCACGCACCTCTCAAATCCTTCTCAGTTCGTCGTCGCCCTGCTCCTTGGATAACTTCGGAAATAAAGCAGCTCCAAAGAAACCGAGAAGCAGCCCGAAGACGCTTCAGACGCACGAGGATGACAGATGACTACCAAAGGTTCAAGATACTTCGCAACTCAACACAAGCCTCGATTCGTCGAGCAAAATCTAATTATTACCATGAAGCCCTCTCCTCTGCCCCTGATCCCAAATCGAAATGGCATATCCTCCGTAAACTTTCACTCTGTGATTCCCTTGTATCCTCATCTACCTACCCTGTATCTCCCGATGAATTAAATTCATATTTTGTTTCCACCTTTTCTTCTGATTCTCTTCATCCTTCCTCCTATTTTACCCCAGCTCCTACATTTAGTGATTCTAATTTTTATTTTTCCGATATCTCCCCTTCTGAACTTATTTCCTCCATAATGAATTCCCATTCCAATTCTACGGGCTCAGATGATATTCCCACCAAACTAATAAAACTATGTTTACCTGAAATCATACCAGTCCTCCTATTCATTTATAACTTTTCCCTCCAAAATTCAGTTTTCCCAACCTCATGGAAAAAAGCATTAATTCATCCTATAAATAAAACATTAAACCCCATATCTCCAAATGACTATCGCCCTATCTCCATCTTGTCTAATCTTTCTAAGCCCTTGGAAAGATTAGTTCAATCTCAAATTTCCAAATTCCTTGAAGAATCTAACCTCCTCGACCCCCTTCAATCTGGTTTTCGTTCCGGCTACTCCACCCAGTCTGCTCTCCTAAAAATTACTAATGACATATTTACCGCAATAGATGACAAAAAATTAACCGTCCTGTTACTCCTTGACTTTTCTAAAGCCTTCGATTCCCTTGATCACTTATCCTATTCTCTAAATTAAAATCATTAAACTTTTCCTACAGTTCCATCCGCTGGTTTCAATCTTTCCTTTCTCACCGTTCCCAAGCAGTTAAAATACCAAACCAACCCCTATCTTCTTTTCTCACTCTTACCTCAGGTATTGCTCAGGGATCCAGTATTTCTCCTCTCCTATTCAATTCCTACATTAATGATCTTCCTAATTCAATCTATCACTGTTCCTACCACCTCTATGCAGATGATTCCCAAGTCTATCTCTCCTTCTCCCCTTCAGAGCTATCCACTGCTTTCGCTAAAGTTCAGGAAGATCTGGACAGAATTAGTGCCTGGGCGACTTTGAATAAATTACAACTTAACGTAAAGAAAACTCAGGCCATTCTAATAGGCTCTAGCTCCCTCCTTAATTCCTACTCACAATACCCTCCTTTAACCTTAAATAATCATCCTATCTCTTTCTACTCCTCTGTAGAAAAATCTCGGGATTGTTTTTGATCCCGGATTGTTTTTGAAACCTCAGATTGCCCAAATTTCCCGCCGTTCCATAGGCCTTCTCAAATTATTCCACCGAAACCTTTAGTCTCTTCCTTATTATTCCCTTACATTGACTATGGTTGTCTGGTTTACGGTGGCCTCTCGACGGTTCTCGAAGACAGACTGAAGCGAATCATGAACTGCTTCGTCAGGTTTGTCTTCGGTAGTCCGAGGCGTTCCCATGTTTCCCACCTCTATTCCCACCTAAATTGGCTCTATCCCACTTTCCGTAAACAATGGAACATTCCATGGAACATTCCTATACCAAATTATCAATACCCTCCAACCTTCTTATATTTACAATAAGCTCCAATTCAGATCTGCAGTCAATCCAATACATACGAGATCCAGTCTTTCTGATCTGTATACCCCGTCTCATAGAACTTCAATATTCCAACGCTCCTTCCTTTTCCGCTCAACAATCCTCTGGAACTCCATCCCTCCTCACATCAGACAAGCTAAATCCCTGAAAACATTCAAATATTTATATTTCCAATACCTCCTTCTCATCCAGACTGACGCTTGCTAACTATCTAACTACTTAGTCAAAAATTATTATTGCATTGCTGGATTCAGTTCTGGAATAATTGAGATTCCTCCTAATAAAAATTTAACTTTCCATGAATATAACATTGGGTACTTCTATTGTACATACAAATCATATCATTGTACCATAAGATTTTTCTATATCATTTTATTTATTTATTTTTTTCTTATTTAATTCTATCTCCTCTAATCTGTAAAATGTTATCTTCTTTTCTTTTCTCTTTATTTAAAGATTCTTCTATGTACATAGTGTCATTAATGTATTATTGTTCTTTTTTGTAGCTCATTATGTCTCTAACCAGATTTAATTTAGTTATACCTGCAATTATCTGTTATTCTTAAGGGACTTTGTCCCAGAATAAAATTATTTTTCTATTCTATTCTATTCTATATTATTTTTTTTGTTTTTCGGTCGGCTCTACAGACCTAGCAGATTCCTGGTCGCCTTAATCAGCCTGCTACCTCTGCTTATCTTGGGCTGTCGCTTTTATATATATTTATATTAACTTATAAAGCTTGTAGTTCTTTTGGTATCCTTGTACAAAGCCGATTGGTGATGCTGATTCAAGGTTCTGTAATAGGCAGGATTTTACAGGATAGAGTTATTAGCTCTATGCCAAACCCCCAACCTGGAGGACCAGGAGCTATGTTAGATACAGGGGTCGCTCACCCTCCTGTTACTCCCAGGGTGATGACTGCCCTGTACTGCCCCCATGTGGGAATCGAACCCACGCCGTATTAGCCTGGACTCTGTGGACTCTGTGGCCGTATTAGCACGGTCACGCATCCAAGTGCTGACCACGCTCGACATTGCTTAACTTCTAATATCTATTGCACATGTTTTAGTCCACTCGGCTATACTCGGCACCTACATATATTAATAATTGATATAAAATAATTACAAAATTAGGTATCACCAATGTCAATGGGATCCATCGGTTCCTATCTTTGAAGTTTTGTTTAAGAATCGACATTTGGAATCGACTCATTCCTAATACCCTTATTCAAGCCATTGAAGTCCCTTCAAAGTAAGGGAAACAATACTTGAAGATCACTGTTCATATTGAACTGAGTCTTGGAATATGACCGATTCTCGGTCTACACCAAGTGAAACGAAGATCTTGTTTTTCAGGGATGTAAGAGTCTTAAGAAGAATTAACTCACAATCACCAGTCAAATTTAATCATAGCTAAAAATTAATTCAAATTTAATCATAGCTATTTGGCAACTAATTTCCTGGAATCAATTATCTAATTTAATAATATTTAAATCTGTCAGTCAAATAATGATTAGTTCACTAAAAAGACTAAAAGTAATCACGATTAAATTACTTGATTGATCCTAGAAAATTTGTCAAATAGCTGTGATTAAATATTAGCTATGATTAAATTTTGCCCCACTCTGGTCATTCTCTACGGAATATTCGAGCAATGCTTAATGGTTTTCATTTAAGCCAATTAAATCGTTCATAATATTATTAGATATAAACACAATTTTATATCTTATATGAGGATTACTCAAATACAAGATACAATAACCTTGGGCATTAATTAATTAATTATTTACCTTAGAGGCCTGTTAATTACTCGGCCACGAGGCGTTGTCACAGGATTTAGGCACCTCATGATGGCTTTTAATTGAAACCGTTAGTGAGGGAGAACGAATCCTGTAAGACAACGCCATTCCCTATTTGACTAACAAAGCAGACTCTCGCCTTCGGACATTAGAATTTAACAGCGAATAAAATAGCCATCAACAAAAAAAATAATTACTTAAGTAAACTACTTAAGATTTAAAAGAAACAATTTACATAGAACCAAATAGAAATTAAAATATAATTGAATACTTGAGTTAGGAACTGTAAGTTGAGACTATTTCTGGCGTTTGAAAACATATAATTTAAAAAAAAATGAAGATGGGTGTGTTACAAAACAGGAATATATCTAACAGTTTTTAATATGAATCTTTGTTTTCCCACTCATTTCGTGTTAATGAATTTCTAACTTAGATTACTTTTAAAAGAAAAAGAAAAAGGTATAAATAAAAAGCCTACTTTAAACACTGTTTTTTCAAATATATTTATTCTTTATTGATATTTACAACTATACATACTATATGTTATAAGGAAGTTGTGGTAAAGTGATTAAAATGGCATGTGAATGACTTGTGAAGACCTACTCATTAGTAGTACTTCAATGACTGTCCTAAATTAGTAATCCCCTGTGCCATATTCTTTTGAGACGCCTCTGAGGGTTATCGGAAATTGGATGGGAAGCAAGTTAAGGCACGGTTATGGATTGGATCTGGACGGTTAAGGAGTTTATTGTGCAAGAATTGGAATCATGTTTAGGCTAAATCAGCGATATACGGAACATTAAGATCTTTATAGATATGTTTATTTGCTACAAAGCCAGGAGCATTAAGGATTTTTTAAAGGATGTTCGATTGTATTGAATACAAAATGAATGTTTATTAAATTAGTTGACTATGATCAGCTCACAAATGGGTTTAATGACTGTTAAGTAAAGAAGTCTTTTCGAATAATATAACTAAGCTATAATGTTTTGTGATTGGGAGCTTTGAACACTTGTCTAGTAAATATAAAAAAATAAGGAGCAGTTTCTTGTCATTGAAGTCTTGCATGTGGATTCCAAGTAAGAATCAAGGAGATCAGTGGAATATTATTAAAGGATACTGTAAGACAGGAAGTCGTTGGCTTACGACGAAAACACTTATGAATTCCGAAATTGGTAGCATCCAATAATATTGATAATGATATGTAAAAGTTAAACATAACTCATTACTTTTTGTAGTCAGGAACATAATAATTCACTGATGCTTGGTCAAAAGGTCTTAAGTCTTGGGTTGTGAAATTTACAAAGCGATTGTCCAAAGGTTTGAAAACTCATTTTAAATCATGCCTAAATATTGCTTTATTCATGAATCACTATATTATATCGTAAAGGACTATTCATTATAGTAGAATTCAAACTTAAACAGAATACTATTTATTTATTATTTTTTGTTTTTATAAAATCTTTTTCATAAAAATGGTGACATACGCACTTTTGCCCAAGCACCAGTGAATTATTTAATTTAATATACTTTTAAAACAAATAATATTTGTTAAACGTCGCAAACAGAGGTTTTTAAGATCCAATGAAAACACTGGTACAAATGAAGTATTACTGACGCCAAACATATCTTAATGTAGCTATTTAAAAAACTTCATTAATAACAATCCAAGTAATAGGTAAGATAAATTGTTTGAACGATTAGATCGAGTAATATATATATATATACATGTGTGTGTGTATATATATATATATATATATATATATATATATATATATATATACAGGTTTCTGATAAGCGAGTTAAATTTTTTTTTAATCTATTATTAAAATCTTTACATAAAAAAATCATTCATTGGAGCCTTTTAACGGGGCTTTAACTGGAGTATTATTATGAAAAGAATTTATTTAGAAAATCAATTAGGTAATGACCGGGACCGTAGGAAAAAAGTAATTGCCGGTAAATCGCTAACGGTAACCAAATAGCAATGTTTTATAGTATATTGTTTACGGGACATATGGAACATTTTTTTTTGTTTTCATATTTATGGAACATATTTATACTAAATTATAAAAAAATATTTTAATTGATATATCTGCAATTAATATCTCTAGCTCACCTCTTTGATTTCCAAAAGGCATGAAGGAGTTAATGCGAAAAAGGATTTTGTTTTTCGTTTTAAGCTGTAAACTCTTTTGAAAGTTTATAATCTATCCAAATAACAAACTAATGTAAAATATTAGCTTTTCATTACAAATTACAAATTAAAAGACGGTAGTAATAATATGAATTCCATTTAATAATGTGTTAACTTCTACACTTTTGGGGTCACAAGTACTTTTTAGTTTTCAATGATAGGTTTACATATTCTAAATGGAAATATTCAAAGTAATTTTTTTGGAACTGGTGGCCGAGCGAGTTGGGGCGAGGGTCTAATTGTGCTCGCTACTGGAGGTCACAGGTTCAAATCCCACATGGGTGGGTTAAAATTTGTTTCATAGCGGACCCACGAAGTGAATCTTGACCTTTCCACTCTGGCTAAAATAGGCTGGTAACCAGTTTGGATAACTAATCTTTCCTGCTCTAGTTGTATTACAAAAGGACGTTAAACCCAAATGAACAAACAAGTTTTTAAATTTCTTATAAATATTTACTTTTTTTTTTTCTATTATAACTGTACTCTTAAGCATAGAAGTAGAAACACATTTTTACACAATGGTGTAGCTCTATTTATGCTAAGTATAATTATTTTTTTTTAATAGCATGTTAAAACATGTAAATAGGCTAATTGAATTGTTTTCAAATTGATTAAACGTTACATACAAATCCTTGCTTGTTAAGTAAATTGTTTTAGAGGTTGATCCTGAAAATGGGAAACTATTTTTTCCCCGAAACATGTAGTGTAATGTTAAATTCATTAATGATTAGAAAGCCAAAATCTAATAATTATAAATATTTTAATATTCAGCTGATTTCGCTAAATACGGAAAATAATTTGCAAGGATATTTAATGCAAAACTCTTCCATTCAAAAAAATAAATCAATTAAAATCAGTAAATCGAGAGGTAAAGGAGAAATTAAAACTTATTTTTGTGTGATGAGCTATTATAATTTTCATATAATTGTCTTATTCATTTGATAATTATAATGCAATTAAAACTTGAAATAAATAATGATATTAAAAAAAAACAAAAAACAAACATTATATTTAGGTTACTCACCCTAATAAAAAAAACCTAAAATGTGCAAAATCAGAAAATAGGAGTTAATTCCCAATCTGGCTACCGGGCGGGGAAGGGAACTCATGTCACGCCCTATTTTAAATGCACTATAATCTTCGAGTTTATCTTAATAGATCTTAATAGACTTGTTGGTCTGTGTTCGACCGAGGGTGGGGTCCATTTTTATAGCATCGTAAGCAACTTCTCATTCATCAATGAATTTCGCACCTCAGTTACCATACATCTCCTGTGAGATATGAATTAAGAATGATAAAATTGAATTAATTATAACTAAAAATAAGTTTAATTAAAAAAAAACCTTTTACGATTAGAAACAACTGAATAATGTAAAAATAAATAATAATGTAACTAAAGTTATGTATCTTAATTTGCTGATCAATTAAAAATAAATAAATAAATAAATACTTTATTTATTTATTTTCCTTGACTCTCGGCTACACGGGTTTTGCAGGAATGGCAACCTGCTGGTTTTAATAGTTTTATCTGTATTCGGTGATGAGGTTGTCGTCAGCATCATTTCTGTCCAGTGGTGTTTCTGGGGCGTGGTCCCTTCTTCCTGGGTTGAAGTGCTCTATCCCCACTTCAGTAAAATAGATAAAAACATAATTGCTAATGTAAAAAGATACGGAGTTATATAGAGCTTGGAATTGATAAAAAAAAATTGAATTATAGTAAATTAAATTATAAAAAAAATATGTGGAGTGGCATGTGGATCCCAGTGAAATTCGATTATCGACAGATACTTGGTCAGCACTATTCCGCACCGTTCAGCACCGTTTATAATGATGAAACTACAGAACCCATCTGTACCAAATTTTAATTACACCATCTGCAAAGTTTTATGAAGATTTAGCTATAATAGAACTTACAGTAATAAAAGTTTAAATGTACAATGTTGAGTGCCAAAACCGAGGTTTGCCTCACTGTCATATAATTTTACACCTAAAAATTAAAATCCAACCAGATGAAATCAATTAAATTAGGTACGTTTTTCGAATAAAGACTATTACCAAAACATAACGTCAATCCTTCGCTTTTTTATATTGCGTGTAAAAATATTATTCATGGCTTCTAGTTGTAAGCATTAATAGTACAATTCATTATCTGCAAGAGTTTGTTATTATGATATATGCATCTGGATTACGAACTCATATATTATATAATTAAAAATTGGAGTCCAATTACGGTTTTAAGTAATTTTCAAACACCTAATCTGAGCAATTTTTATCAGATTAATGATTACTGCTATGCGTGAAAATATCATTGAAGAAATAACGCTCAATTGCATACTTCAATACAAAATTTTTATCCATGAGCAATTAAAACTTCAATTGTTAGTTAAAATTATTTAAGTTCTTTATTAGTAAGAGTGGGGCCGCAACAGGTGATACTAGTATATATATATACTATCAAATTATTTATAAAATGTGTCTTCTATTATTCGAATTCCTGTTCTATCTTATTTTAGCTATTTAGTATTCAATCACAGTCTACCTGGAACATCTTTAGATATATTCTCTGAGTTTACCAAGAAATTATGTTAGGACTACACAGAATAGATGAACCTGCACTTAAGAAGGTTAATTTGAAAATTAAACAAATACTAGAAAGTTCAGAGAATAAACAACAAGAATCAACATTAAACTATTAACCTTCAATACCCTTAAACAGAAAATATCCCAGCACCAACAATATTAGAAGTAATTTCGGTATCATTAAATTAATTAATTTAATAAATGCGAAAAAAAAAACATTAAATACTAATTCTTACTTGGTTCTAGAATTGCTGTTTATAAGATAAATTATAATCACCTGTGATAGTAAGCTTCATAATTAAACTAAAGCGAATGTTCTGCTTCTATATCATACTTTCCATACATAATATTTGAACGGCATCATTAATTAATTTGAGTGTATTTAACAGAGGTCCAGTACCTTCGGTTACTTTATTAAATAAACAAACATGTCAGATTCATAATTCATTTAGACTGAGCTAAAAAAAAACCTGTTTATCTGAAAGAAAAATTAACAAAGTAAGATATTTAATATATAAGTAACATATTATTATTATTATTTTTTTTTTTTTTTGTAATGCATCATTACAGCATTTATATACCCAAATATTCACCAAAATCTTGCTTGAAGTGCTAATGTGAACTCAAATAGTTCGGACAACTCCTGTTCACCAAAAATAATCTAATCTTAATACTAGTTTTGAAGCTTCAAAGTTCCAAATTGGAATGAATAATTCAAAATTTTACGTTACGCACTTAACACATCTGTGACCTAATATTGATACTTTCAAATTGTTCAAACATTTCGGTTTTTTGTATTATAGATAATAAACATAGCTGTGTTTATCGTGAAGAAGTGGATAAAGTCAATTTACCTCGAAAATGAGTTAACTATTAATCTTCAAGCAGTATTTTGGATATCTGTGTCCTGGGAAATCGGTCAAGTTGTGCTTCTCAATTAGAGTAATCGCGCGATTCAGGAAAACGATCAAAAAAGCTCAATCTTCACGACAGCCAGGGTATATTCTTAAAAAAAAAGAATAATATTCAAACTTCGATTATTAAGGAAATATCAATAGTTTCTATTCATTATAATGGTTCATGGTGAAACATGGGTTCATTTTCTAATAAAATTTATAATCTCATTTTTCAAATTATTCTATCACATCCGTATACCACCGTGATAATTCAGTCGACCACTAAGGCTGGAATAATTAATTAATCAATCTTTCTAATACAATGAAAAGAAACCGAGGCCATCATAGCTGGCTCTAACCAACGCTCTTTATGCACATGCCATTCACTCCTACCATTAAAGTTGCTCACCTTTCACCCAATTCAACGGGGCACATTCAATCGCTTCTTTCCCTCTGGAAATCAAGAGGTCAATGGCCTTCGATCGACTGAAGGTGAAGCCACTAAGACCAGTTAAAAATGATTGAAACTATTAGCTTCAAACGAATTGTAATGAAAAGTTTAGGGACCAAATAATATGGGAATATAATTAACACATTTGCCTCTAAAATTTAAACATTTTAAATTATATAATAAATGTATTTAAAATCATTATTAATGATATATTGCCTTAGTAAATTAATAGTTATATAAAATGTCCGGAAATGAATAAAGCTTCATTTTTATGAAGTAAAACTATAAGATAAATGATTAGAAAATAACGTTATTAATTAAGATATGCTTAGTTCTTCTCAGTACAATGTATTGAGCGTAGTAAATTTTCCTCAGAATAGAATTTTGAATCCTTATCATTAACTATTTCTCATTTCTATCTACTTTTGATCAATAATTATTTATATTTTTAAAAGTGGCCTATGTCCTTAAAAAGATTACAGTTTGTTGGCTAGAGCCTGAAGATAATGGCGGATGAGGCAGGAACTCATTACTAAGATTCCGACTATTTCATAATTTTAATTGCCTCAAAGTGATCATTGTCGCTTGATTTTCTAACTATTTTGTCAACAAGTTCTGGGAATTCTATCCACCAAAGCTCGCTGAGTACCGTCATCCAGCGAAGAAGTCTTGCCATAACCTCCTTGTTTTCAATTCTGATGTCTCCTTCTAAATTTTTTTCTATGTCAGTGCTCAAACCTTCGTCGCACCGCTTTTTAAAAATATTTCTGGCGCTTACGGCCCTTCTCCCTCCGAGCATGAACTCATGAAAAGAAATTATACGAAAATCACGTGTAAACATGACGTATTAGAAGTGAAATTTTAAACAAATAAAATTTTTTTTATTAAGGGCATGAATAAAATATATTGACATCCATAAAAAACATAATATAGTAAATAAAAATAGTTTAATACACAGTTGGGGTAGTATAAAGAACACAAGAAATCCTGTAGTATATTTCTGAAAACGCAATATTTAAGATCAGATTTTATCTGGCTTTTATGTAAAAATATCCTTTCTCTCTTATTATAATTTGCAATTATTTGCTTATTTATTCGTAGCATATTGTATTTATTTAATCGTTGTATATTCTATTCTTATTTACTTGTTGTATAATGCATTATAAAATAAGTTTAAACATTTAATGTGTAATTATATTCATTTTATTTGTTTCTTATAGTCTAAATGTCTGATCATACTTGTAATATTATGATGCTGTGAAGTAAGAATATTCTCAAGCATCATTTAAATATTTATAAAATAAATACCTGTGACAAAAACTACTAAACCACAATGAAAATCGCAGAGGTAGACGTTCATCTTGGTAGCATAAATAGTGTTTCAGTAGATATTAGTATACTTCCACGTAAGTCAATGGTACTCTGCAATTTAAAATGGCCAAAATAAAAATTTAACATGTATTCATCATTGGCAATAGCTAATTTTATTTAGTTATTATTAATTTCTTACGTTTTCATTCCATATTTAATGATCAAATTTTAACAATTTAGTTCAGGTATTCATGGTAATCAGTGAAAAAGTTGTCCATATACAGCTATTGGCCTGGCTTTACCTGGTCAATGAGACTAACAACAACGCCTCCTCCTATACCAAACTGTTTTTGGGTTTGCTCCGCAACCTCGGTGGACTTTCCTTGGTACATCATATACATACACAATACAACTTTGTCCGCAAAGAACAAAATTCTTTAGTCCCCAGTATTGTGTCTAAAAATATGATTCATTGCCCTTTAATTGCAAATACTGATAATGCCATCCATTATCTGCAAGGGTTTCTTGATAGTCTTTGTCTATCTGGATTACCAACTCATTAAAATCAATGGATGTCTAATTTTGCTTTTACGCAATCTTCAAATACCTGATTAACCAAGTTAATTACTACTATACGTGAGAATATAATTGGAAAAATAGTGCTAAATTGCATACTTCAAGAAAAAATTATTATCGATAAACAAATATACCTTCCATTATTTATAAAAATTACCAAAGATCATTATTTATAAGAGCGGACGAAGCCGCGACAGGGGTTGCTAGTAAAATACAATATAAAAAATTTCTGAAAAAAAAAGTTTCCCCTCGTTGACAATTGATTACCTACGTTTGATTGCCAAGAGTGCTAAATTCTACGACATCGACTCGTTTTTTACGCAATCTTCAAATACCTGATTAACCAAGTTAATTACTAATACACGTGAAAATATAATTGGAAAAATAGTGCTAAATTGCATACTTCAATACAAAATTATTATCGATAAACAAATATACCTTCCATTATTTATAAAAATTACCAAAGATCATTATTTATAAGAGCGGACGAAGCCGCGACAGGGGTTGCTAGTAATAAATACAATATAAAAAATTTCTGAAAAAAAAAGTTTCCCCTCGTTGACAATTGATTACCTACGTTTGATTGCCAAGAGTGCTAAATTCTACGACATCGACTCGTTTTACTGTTTAGTTCGCCAAAAATTTTTGAAGCGTTCAGTAAAAATAAAAAATATATAAATACCATAGGGTATTTTATTTTTTGAATTTCAATATTTCTCCAGGGAGATATTCGACGGGGGATTCGACTATCTTGTCAATCAAAAGACTCGGAGGGTCCTTGCTGGGCCGAGTGCTTTCATCTCCCTCGGCTTTATCACATTTTATATCTACACAGCCCGTCCCAATTCTTGTTAGCACTGACACTATCTATTGGAAACATCATCCTCTCCAAAAAAGAACAAGTATCCTTAATGAATGTTGTATCCACTAGATTAAAATATATACATAGAAATGACAGTCATTCCTGAAAGGAATTTTCAATCTTTCAGCTTTCTTTTTCTTTCATATTTCTTTTTTTTTTATTTTTTGTTTTGTTTTACCTGTTATGAGAGTCCTACACGCAGAGATATTGTCACCAGGAAGATGAAACATGAGGCGTATCATTTTCGTGGACGCCTCCAGCCATGGATAAATGAATTCCATGAAATATATTCTGATTAGTTTGATTATAAACCACTTGTCATAAATATATTAAATGATATATATCACAAATAAATACGTTTTCTGACGTTTTATGTTGATTTTCTTTATTCGATAGATACTTATCAATGTATTCAATTTTTTTACTACACCAAAATTCAAAACACAGAATTAAAAAATGATGAATTATTTACTACTTCTTTGAGATGGAGTTTATTATATCAGTTTCAAAAGTTAGTTGTTCGTCTTAAATACTAAAAACATAATTAAAACAAGCAATTTTATATTTGAACAGTATTCGATTTACTGATCTTTTATTCCATCGTACCTCAACAAAATATTAAATGTTTAACCTAACATTAGAGTTTAGATATATTACATAATTTCCCATTAGTTTCTTATCAAATCAAGATAGTATTTCTTGTAATTTTAATATTTTTTTGGTGTTATTTATATCTTGCATAGTTTTATAATAATTTTTATTTGTTTGTTACAGGTAAATGGTCAAATATCTTATACTTCATTCCTGGTAAGGAGTTTTCGGAAAATGTTTTGCTCCGGTTACACTCGTAAGGTATATTTTACCAATAATCTAATGTTATTTATACAGGTATTTTTGATTCATATAAAAAATTTCAAGTTGGTATATTGTTTTGGGTCGATAATTAATTTAAAACAAAAGGTAACTGTTCAGAGCTTTTGCTTATTACAATACATTTCAAGAGAAGAATCTCTCATCCAAATTCTTTTCAATATCCTCGCAATGTTTTCAGGCATACCACGTGGTGGCCGTTGTTTTAATAAATTGCGTTCTTGTAGTGAAATGAAATCTTTTATAGTGTGTACTAATGTATTTTCTAACTTCAGGATATAAATGAATGTTACCTATGTTACCTATGTTACCCAGGATGTTACCTGAGTCTATAAACTTTGGATTGAAATATTTGCAGCCTTCTTATGAGTGCCATTTTTCTATCAAAAATCAAAACTGATCTCTGTAAGTACTTTTATACGCATACTTACGTAGCATTTCTTTTGTAGTAAATATATCAGTTCAAGTATTCGGTGTAAAGGTTGGCGTTTTTTTCTGTGTGTGGTCCCCGAGGGCTTAAATGTCTTATTAATGTGTTTTTTCTAAAACTCCCTACGAATAATGAAGTTAAACAATGCTAACCATTGGTAATTTTAGTTAACCTTAAATATCTATACAACAATATAAGGTTTTAATAGATAAGGTAGATAAGGCGCTTCGTTGCCTAAAATGATTTTCAGCTAATCATATTAGAATACATCTATTTAAATTTACGATTGAATGGTCACGGAAAAGAACAATGCATTGTTCAAAAACAAAATAAGTTCTAGATAAGGATCTAGTCCTTTAACCAGGTTCCTCGGCTGACATAAGTGCTAAGTATTGAATGCGAAAACACCACTTTCCAGGAAACTGGAAAAAGTGTCAGGGGTATCACCTCCTTTACAGAGTTAATTCAGATTGGAGAGTTTGCTGAAACATTTTTTTTTTTGAGAGGTAAAACAATCTCTTATTTAATTTAATTCTAAAACCCGCGCACGAGTCCTCATTTAAATCTCTAAAGGTCGGAAACTTAAAAATGTATTTTTTTACATTCGATATTTAAAATATTTATTAACGATTTATACTTATCACTAAATATTTTGGGACTATATTCCCTACGATCCGATTAGTATCAAATATCCAACCTTTCAGTTATAAGCTAACTGTTCGCACTGCAAAATCTAGTTGCCAAAAATCAACATAGGGTTTGGGTTCGGTGGATGAAGGAGTTGTGTAACAAAACACAATTTTGGGTGATTTATGTCTAAAGTATTTTTTTTACATTTTCCTTTAGCAGGAAATGATACGTAGCCTCTTCTTCGTATCTCTTTTCCTAGTTGTATTCAGAATTTGCTGCTTAATACTTCTGCGTATTAATTCCTTAACGGAACGAACTAGTTTGTATTAATACAAATATGTGACATAACTCCTTCATCCACCAAACCCTTTAACTATGATATTACTTTTCTATTACCCTTCAATGCTTAATGTTTTTTAAAATTACAAACAAAAGTAAAATAAAATAAAAAAAAGTACAATGTATAATATTACAAAAAAAAGTAGTTTTTGTAATATAATATTGTATTATTTTAGCGTTAAAATTGCGAAAAAACAAATCAGTGAGCTCAGGTACACTATTTTGATATATGCCATTATTTATTCGAGATGAAAACAAGACAGATTGTATTGATCAGAAATAATCCGGACAGTCATTTATAATCAAATGTCTTAGTGATGTTTTAAGATCATGTTTTTAAAAACGTCGGATCTAGATTAAGGTTTACTAAGGACATAAACATATTTTAAGGCCATCATTCAGCGAGGCGTTATAAAATAAGGCTATTTATAAATTCACCCTGAGACAGAGCCCGCATGCTTGTGCAAATGAACTCCTAGGTGCCCAGTCCTATTGAGCAATAACCAGGAACCGGCCCTCTTAAGACAGCTCACAATAAAATGTCCCTTCAAGCACATTCTCTATCTTTACTGTCCAAGGAGGGGTTATAGGCCGGGAGCGAACCTAACTTTATTGTTTTATTTTTATAACGTACCAAAAGGATAAGTTAAGCCGGGTGGAATAAAACAAGCGTCGCCGGACACCTAGGCTGTTGCCAAGTACCTTTGATTTACATCTCAAGTACCAAGGGTACGGCGCGGTTGTAAAATTGAACGGAAGGGTTGTACGGAACATAATGCCCTGTATCCGGTCCCCTTTATAGTTTTACTGGGGAAATTTCTCACTTAAAGCCGTAAAGAAATTCAAAACAGATTGAGTGTTTTATACCGATTGAAGTAAAGTAATAAGATTTTTGACACGTTGCCTTTTTAAAACCTCTTTATTTTTACAACATAAACGGAATAAATATTCTGTATTATTATTACTCTCGTCCGCATCTTGATATACTGATTAATACAATTAACTATTGCGATACAATTAGAGCGAATAGGTAACGGTCGGGTTAAGAGGAGGCAGCTCCTACGCCCGCCGAGAATACCTTTTATCGATTCTTACCTTCTTCCGATTTATTTCGGTGTTTAAGTCGCTACTTTTCGAGGGGAAAGGTTATTCTCATTTATTTATGGAGAAACTTTAAATCCCTGTTCAAAGTAATTTAAACTTCTGTTTACCTTATGATATTAAAATGAGAAATAAGAAAATGTCAAAATATAGGACACTAAATCAATTTTGAATTAATTTTATATTAAATGAAAATTAATATAATGCTAAACCACTAGTAATGTTAATTCCTGATAAACTTTGTGATATGAGGGAAGTGTAAATAACAAATTATAAATATTTAAAAGACAGAATCCTTAAGTATTTATTTCATATAAGTCCTATTTATTTAACATTTGCAGCTACATGTTTTGGAGACAATGCTCCATGATCAGGCTTCTAAAATGTTTAAAAATACATTAATCTATAACATTACACCAATAGTTTTACAATTATATAATGTCATTTACATCTTAATCTGTGATTATTTTCACATTGTCCATTCTCCATGTTATATGGGATATAATATAAGACAGAATCCTTATTGAAAGTTATGATGTTAATTTCTGCTATATTTTCTCAAGGGAAGAGGAAGTAAGAAAATATGAAACCTATGATATACTTTCTAACATTTATTTTTAAATTGATATGTTTTATTGAAATAATTATACAATCTGTCTCACTTTAGGACAATAAGTATTATGGATGACAAAGAATCCATTAAAAAAATATGCATACTGAAATTTTATCACTCCAATTGATACAACAAATAAAAATATATAAAACACCAAATCCATGTACAAATTAATGTTCTTAAGTTTTGTAACACTTTTACACATTAGATAAGAGGGAATAAGAAAACATGAATTGATAAAACACTTAATCCTTTATGAAATTCATTTTGTTAACTTCTGTTTCACTTATTTTCATTTAAGAAGACTAAATATCAATATAACACACTAAACAACACAATCCAAGTTGAAATTGTAGAAGTGATTGTTTACATGTGAGGTTATAGGAAAGAGCTATCAATAAATGTAAACTCGAAGTGAAGCGTAAGGATCGAACTGGTGGGTGTAGCGCGGGTGAGGCCAGTTTGGTGCCTCCTCTTAACCCGTCCGTTACCTTTTATTTTAAATTCATTGGTCCTTATTTTAAAGATCTTGTAGTTAAAAAATATTTCTAGAGAGGGGTTTAACCTTCAACATATTCATACATAAGAATACATTATTTTAATATGCCAACGTTTCGGCCGTGGCTTTAATTAATGGGCATCATCAGGGCTCACTTCTCTTCGACAATATTACAGTAAATCAAAACTAAGCGAAAATAGCATTGAAGAAAATCTTGAATTTTGAACTGTCAGGTAAAAGCAAAAGATGAAGATGACATCTTGATAAAGAGTACGCGTAACTCTTATGAGAGTTCTCTTTATGATTTGACTGCATGTTCCATATTTTTTTTAGTTTTAATTTATTTGCCCGCCATTATGAAATCCATTAGAGCCATGGGCGAAATTGCAAGAAATAAGCGATTCTTTTTGACCTCAGGGCTATGTTTGGAGTAGTTAGAAGGTAAACCTACTAAACGTTCCCGCATCTGGAGGATAAGATAACAGTGGGGGAAAGGGGAAAAGGTATCATTTTTGGATTTTTCGATTATACCTCGAAAACAGTCGACTCTAGAAAAATATGTTACAAATAAAAATAAAAGATGATTAAATTTTATATAAAATTGTTTATTAACACATTTGTCGAATTTCTAACGGTTTGTCAAAAATTTGGTTCTAGTGCCTTCCACGATCATTTCTCGAAAAAAATGTGATAATCAAAGTTGTAGAGCATTAAGTTTACTTTAATTTCACATATACAATTGTTGCACTTGAAGCAAATTTTTGACAAAAAGTGAGGTAAAAATTATGTTTTTGCGACAATTATCGATTTTCAATAACGTATTATTGAGGAACTTTGGAAGTTCATCAAATATGTATAGAATCAATTTTATAGGAAATTTAATTAGCTTAAATTTTTAATTAAAATATTTTTTTCTAGAGTCCACGATTTTTGAGATATAATCGAAAAACCCAAAAATGGGACCTTCTCACTCCCCACCGTTAGCTCACCCCCTAAGGGCGGGGACTTTTAGTATATTTATCTTCTAACTACCCTTAACGAAGCCCTGAGGTCAAAAATAAACGAATATTTCATGCAGTCTACCCCCCCCCCTCATTTCAGCACTCATTGACTGGACTACTTATGGAACACGAAGACTTTATGCCAACCCTGCAAATCTTCTTCCAACCTACCTCCACCCACCCCTTCAAAACCTAATGGCACAAGATCAATGAACAAGAAAAATATTTCGCTGTCAACAGATTTTAAAATAGAATATACTAAATCGTCAATATACCTACCCTTTCTTATATGAAGAAAAACTAGTTATCAACTTTATATTATTTTTATATGTTTGGATCATGATCGAAGATAAAAGAGTTTGATGGCTCCTACCCCATCAAACAGGTAAGCCACTCTAAACACGTAAGCCGCCTGTTAGATGTAAATCTTGACGTAGAGCATCGGCACTGACAGGTCGACACTAAAATATTTTTTGTGGGACAGCAAGCCCCGCATCAATGGCTGTTATATTGGTCCAGTTAAAAGCTACTTAAGATCCCACTAATGCAGCGATTACTCGGCAAGATAATAGGTCAACGTGTACACAACATCTTGTTCAGGTCTGGTGTAAATCGATTAAGTCTACCGACTGGAAAATGTTATCTAAAACATAATTCATTAAGGATAAAAAATTATATTACTTGTTAAATAAAAAAAAATTAATAAAAAATACGGTATTTTTGCCATAAGTCCTAATAACCCTATTTCGATCATAGAATAGTCTACTTTAATTAGCAACTGATTTATATTGATGAGTGTGTGCGAACTTAGTTATTGGTGAGGAGCTTCTAACCATTAAAACATTGTTTTCATGAATATACTTTAATTTTAAGATTAATTTTATAAAGGGCTCTCAATCATTTTTAATAGAACTCCAAACTATAAATTTTCTTTTTTTAGCTCATTTAATAAATATTCATTAGCAGCGAAGTTTAAAAAAACTATAAAAATGAATCTGCACCAATAGATAAAAGAATTATGTGTATCAGATATAAATAAAAGCGGAATTTCAAATATGAGAAGCAATTTTTAATCGAGCAGAGAATTTTCTTAAATGTTTAATGGAAACAAACAACAATTTTGGTTACAGTCATTGAAAAAAGTAAAGTAAAAGAAATTGATAGTTAAAATAATAAAATCAATTGTCGGCATAAAGTTCTAATTTTCTTTTTTATGAGACGAACACCAAAATCTGGAAGCTTGAAATTTGTATTGTTTGTTCAAAAAATACATAATTGTTTGAAGCATTAATAATTTATTCACTGAAATTATTTTAAGATTTACTTACACTTATGTTAATTTAACCAAATTATTCAACGTGCATACTTAATGAATCAAGTTTGTCTAATTATTCTTTATATTCTCTTTATATTAAAAATAATTTCTCAGGGATTTCTTTTTAATTTAAACTATTATAATATTGTAATTACTCAAATGAAATTATAAAATAGTAAGAAAAACCAAGGAAATTAATTAAAAATTCAATTGCTCCTTGTACAACACTAAGATGACGAAAAACTGCCGTTCATTATTTTACTTCTTCATAAATCACTAAAGAAATGTTGAAAGCTTGCAACTATTGAAAAGATTAGTTCACAATACAGCAAGTATATCTATAGGGGGCAAACGGAGTCGAGCATCGTAGTTCACGAAACCACCTAATTCCTATTGTATCCAATCCTTAACCCTCCGCGAAATTCTTAATGCACCTTATTATGTAAAAAATAAACTTATAATATAATTTTTCACTATGAATCTGGTTATTTTGGGGGCTTGATGATAGGTCTGAATCCCACCTAGAGGTATAACATTAATTTCGTGGTGGACATATGGAATAAATGAACATTACTAATCTGGCATGAATAGGCTGGGTAGCCAGTAGGATAACCCGCCTTTCTTGCCTCGGTTGTTAGAGAGGTCATAAGTACGTCAACCCTCAATAAAAAGCTAGTTGTCATTGTGAATGAAGATTTATCCCTTTCTTAAGTTTTATTAAATAACATATAACACTTTATATGGATTTCCAGTCAATGAAATAATAGTTAATCGCAATGGACAGGGAAACCCAGACAGATACTTGAAGAAATCAAGTTAAGCTAATAAGTTAAGGACTTAAGTTGTTAAACAAGCATCCAAGGGACCCAAATATTTAAAAAATTGTAGTAATTTGAGCATGAGTTAATAATTTTTCAATTTGCGTAAAAAGCTTAGGAAATTAACTGTAGGTGACCACTGTTTACAAACTAAATCTTACCGTTTTCCCCTTTATTCACTCGCTTTCTTAGCACAAATAATGACCAATGCCGAGAGCATGCAGCGATCCACCAGAGCAAGTTCATAAGGACAGCTAAATATGAGTTTGTTTTTATGAACAAAATTAATAAGATGTAATAGTGGAAAAATAAATGAGTACCCCTGAACTGATACTTATAATGATTCGTAAAATTAATTATTAATCAGGCTAAAGGTATGGTTATGGTGGCCTAAAGAAAAACGAATTGCTATAGACATTTTATGACTGGTTAGAGCGGAGTGATTTACAGCAGTCGGAGGGGTATCTGACGTCCTGAGTGAGCTTAACTGCACCCACGAGCTTCATTAAGTCTCACCGACACTGCATGCTCAGCAGCGTTGCCAGGTGTGGGGATTTATCTCCAATTTTGGCATAATTTCTAATCTTAGTGGGGAAAAGGGAAATCAAAAGAATAATTAAGAAAATTTTAAAAATCAGTGTGAAAAATATTAGTAGGTAACACAATTTATATTTTATATTTATAATTTTGGTACTACTATCGACGAGACGCTCCACCAAATCGGTCTGACCTTCAATGTGACTTCGAGATCGATTTCACTTTTATTGATAGGTCTTTCCTATATCCTCACAGGTTAAAATCCAGTTCTACAGTTTCAAGTTGGATTGTTTTGTTTAGTGTTTTTTTATTGATATTTAGTCTTCTTAAATGTAAAAAGGTGAAACAAAAGTTTACAACATTAGTTTCAACATGGATTTAGTGTTTTTATATTTGTTTTTTTATTTACTCCGCCCTATTGAATAAAAGTTAACAACATTAGTTTCTACATGGATTTGGTGTTTTATATCTTTATAGTTTATTTCCATTTCCCTCTCAATTCTCAGCATAGATATTTTGTGGATGGATTCTTTCTTATTCATATCACTTGTTGTCCTAAGGTGAGATTGTAATACTATATCAATAAAACACGGCGATGTAAACAGAAATGTGAGAAAGTATATAAGAAGTTTCAAATTTTCTTATTTCAACTTCCCTAATGTGAGAAAATATAGCTGAAATTAATAACATAAAATTCAACATGGGTTTTGATTTATCTATTCATATTTCGTTACTTCCAGTTCCGTAATGTAAGAAAGTTCATCAGAATTCGAAATGAACTAAGGTCTTCCCAATGAAGGAGGTTCTAGAGGCTCGCCAGCTGAAGTGGTTTGGGCATGTCGCCTGGATGGGAGAGCATCGAGATCCTTTGAAGACCATGGACTATGTCCCTGATGGTAGAAGACCCCGAGGCCGTCTAAGGATGTCGTACCTAGAATATGTCGACCGTCTATGCAGAAGGAAGGGAAGAAATATTCGTCAAGGCAGAAATCTGGCAAGAGATAGAGAGCAATGAGAGTCATGCCTGGACGCTGCCCTATGCTAAAAGGCACTACAGGGTGAAGCACAAGAAGAAGAAGAAGATATTTTATCCTAAGATATAATAATGGATCACAATATTATAATTACTAATAAATTTATATTTGAGCAACAATCCTTGACGCAAGAATTGGACCTCGTCATTTAGTAAAATAATAGTAGTATCGATACTAATGATACGATAAATTGTTTTCGTAATTAAAAAAAAAAAACATACAATTACGTGTATACAGTTATAAAAAATTATGAATTATAAATAGAATTATATATCAATTAAAAAATTAGTTTAAATAAGAGGAAAGTTTTAAATGTTTGAGACGAGAGACAGTTGGTAAGACTGGGACTGGTTGCATTTGCACTTAGTCCACATTCTAAGTACCAACTGTCTACTGTTTAATCCAATTTTAAACATTTGAAATAATTTTGTTCCTAATGAAGTTGCGAAATAAAATTAACTAAAACTAAAAAATAAACAGGAATATCACTGCATCATTATAGGCATATATAAATGGCATTTCATTAAAAAATGAATAAATCGTATATCGATACCTAGAGCTCAAAATATTGTCGACATACGATATCGATATTTTTCTTACGATACCCATACCTACTACGATATATAATGGTTCAACAAATACATTTCTGTAATTGAAATACATTCAGTCTTGGATTCATAATAATAAGGACACAGACTCATCACGACAGAGGGTGGTGAAGATTCCTGGATAATTATCTCCTTGGAAAGGACTCACAAGTATCTCGTAGTTTTGTTTTAATGAAAGCCAATACTCAAATAGCAGAACTAGCTACAGGCGATACCTAGTTATGGCTCTTTTACATATTTAATGTTAGCTCCAACCCGAGTCAGAATTGTACCTTTCCAACAACCGGTTCTATCTGCCCCAACGCATAGTCTTGCCTCTAAAATCCGATTCTTAAAGGTAAAATTTCATTATAAAAGCAACAAATACTCTGGAAAATAATAAATTAACGCGTGCGATTACCATATACATTGGATACTAAGTGGTAAGTTGGAATCCTAGCTGGCAACGCACGATCGAAAAAACGCAAACTCCTTTATAAATCTCAGTTATACAACCATATCAAATAAAAAAACAAACAATTAAATCCTCTAAAGATAAACCTGATAAACTATTTCACTCATGTTTTAGGTAGGTTTTAAAAAACGCGGTTTTCTTTACTTTCATTCAAGCAGATCTGCACAAACTTTAGGCCCATCATAGTCAATCATTTATTTTTTTTTAGTGACGAGGTACCAAAATGTTTTGATTCTTGATTCTCTAAACCGATACCTCACTTTAAAAATAAACTTTATTACAAAAAATGTCTATATGAAAGCTAAAAATAATATGCTAGTTAATTATATGTAAACAAGTTTCAATATATATGAAAAAACAAACAAAAAAACTTATACTTATTTAAGAAGATAAATATTCCGGGTTTTTCAATTATTATCTAAGTAATCTCGAATTTTACTGAAACTTTTCACTAATAATTATAGATGGGAGGATGCACTGATATTTCTTTGAATGTTGTTTAACAATGCATTGAGCCTCCATTATGAACATGAAATGTAATAAAAAATTATCTTTATCCTGGGATAACAACGATCCCCTAGAAATAACAATAAAATATAGTAATATGGTACATTTGTCTGGCTTAATTTATTTTATTGGTGCTTCAGTTTGGGAAGTTTGAACTTTTAATCCTATTTAATTATTTTCAATAGCGAATATATTTCTAAGCGAATCGATCTTTAGTTTACAGTAACGTTTGATTTTCAAAGATAATCGTTTTAAATTCTACACCAAGTAGTCGTAATCTGTTATTAAAATTGATAAAATGTCATCTTTTATTTTCATTTTTGTTTTAGCATCAGGTGTAATAATCTATATATAATGATTACATAATTATCACAAAACTATCGGAAACATAAAGATGCGATTTATTTCTGAGAGATGATATTTGGAAATGACGCATCCCTAGTTTTTAATTTTTTTTTATTTTGCATTCAGCTAAGTGAAATTCCTTTCTTATGTCGTGATATTACTAAATTATCAAAACATTTAGCTCGTTTTTTCGCTATTTGATATTTCGTCAAACTCACGGTGTTTGTTCAGAGAAATTTTTATGAATACCCTCGATGTGAATCATAAAAGTGTTCTCGTTATAAAAAGAGTTTGTTATAATAAAAGTTTGTTGTTTTGTTCTCGTATTTTTGAAAGCCCGATGTGTGAAATGGAATATAATCCTATAATGTCTTCATTATAGGATAATATTCCATTCCAATTAAGTTCTATAATCATAGGTTAATTACAGCTTTAGAGATGTTATTTTCTTCTACCTGAATATTCCGTAGCACAATGTAAATAAAAATCCAACAGACTAAAGGAGATATAATAAATTGTATAAAAAGTTAAAATGAGTACTAATAAAGCTAGAACTAAAAAAGCTAAATAAAGAATATGGAATGATTAATATTAATGCTCCTTTATTGAAAAAAAAGTACTAATAGATATTTAAGACATCTCTTTTTTATTAAAAATTATTATTTTTATATATTTTTTTTATTTATTTAAAAATTTAAATAACAAATCACAAATATATATATATATATATATATATATATATATATATATATATATATATATATATATATATATATATATATTCTAAAATCTCCAAGAATATTCTTAGTTAAAGTAATTAATCAACTACATATAATGTAAAGTAATAGGACCTCGTGGCGCAACGGTAGCGCGTCTGACTCCAGATCAGAAGGTTGCGTGTTCAAATCACGTCGGGGTCAAGATAATTTTTTTCCTCCAAATTTGAATAATTTATCGATTTAATATTCCGGATAATCACAGTTTTGTTTGAAAATAGAATAAAAATTAATGAATTCCAAATTTTCAAAATCTTTAACACCACGAAAAGATAAGTGGCCGATGATGACTTTCTTCAACAATGTGATATAATTACTGGTGTTATTGGCAGATTAGTCTTAACTATTGAGTGTTTCTTTATTATTCTCATACTTGCACCATTAAAATAATGTATATGTTTGTGTATTATAAAATTAAATCATAATCCTGTTCATCAGTTATTATGAGATTACCAAATCATTAGATCTTAAATAACTATTTCCCTTTCTGAGCGACCCAAGGTGGTAGATATCAGTGTAACACCTGTACATATACACCAGTATTTTATGAAACTTAGTTTAAAAAAGAAAATTATAAAAACATATTGCTTTTTTATGGCGACTCCCTGGAAGCTCCATTATTTTCCAGAACTACTAAACCAGTTATGATAAAACCTAAGAACTATTGTAGCGGCTAGTTCAGATGATCCAGGATTACCATTAATTTTAAGAAATATTTAAGCATTCAAAATCCGTTGTTTTCACTTTTTTTAGTGAAAGTAACAGTCATTTGGTTTTCTTTTGGAGTGTTATGAAAATGTGAAATTGTATTTATTTTTATTTTTTTATTTATTTATTTTTTTTTTTAATATTCTTCACATCATTTTTTAAAACTACATATATACGTACAAACTTAATCTTCTATTTCAATAACTCATGATGCTTTCCAATATCTTTCCTTATTCAGAATGTAACTGATTTCTGATTTTTTTAAAAATTATTTTACTTCCGAGCCTTTGAAAAAAATATCCTTTTTTGTTTATTATTATTGTTATTATTATTATCATTATTTTTTTTCTTTTTAATTTCCAACTATCACTCCATTTGTGTTCAATAATGTTCTTGCTTCAGATTTCATGCTGTTACCAAAATCTAGACCACAAATCACATATTTCTTTCATAAATAAAAACCACCCCAAAAAAAATAAAAGGCTGAAAACCCATAAAATATAAATTAGTAGAACCTATAGATTTTTCAATATAACCTATGGAATTGTACTTCAAAATAACTAGATAATAATCCATGGTTCTTTTCAAAAATATAATTTTTACAAAAAAATTGTAGCGAAAATTAAAATATCATCACTTTAAAAAACCACTCATATACGTAGAAACTTTATCGTCTATTTCAATAGTTCAGGGTGTTTTCACACATCTTTCCTTATTCAGAATGTTTCATTGTTAGTCAAGCCTTCATCCAGACAACAATCACCCTGATGAAGACCTGCAAGGCAGGTCGAAACGTCGGCGCGCCAAATATAAAGTTTTTAATTTAAAAACTTGACGTTTTTATTTATCTTACTGAACCCCTGACCTTTTCTTCGCGAAAATTAAAATAAATTTGGTGTAACTTAAACTAATTTATAAAGCACTCGGAAGTAAAACAAGCTTAAATTTAAAAAGAAACATGGTACTTAAACATATTTATTCAAGCCCGCTTAGATTTTCGCTTCTCAGATTTTCCGTATTGAAAAAAAAAAAAAAAAATGTACGTAGAATCCAGACTTTTCTATCTAAAACTCTTGGACTCACAGCACAAGAGCCTTGGTATGCTGCCAACACTATTCAGCTAATACATAGGACTACGCGACGATATACTAATATTTATGAAAATTCAGTAACTCACTGACAGAAGCAATGACCTCTACATATATAGCTGAAAAAAAAAAAGAAAAAAGGAAAAAAAAAACTAAAAAGAATATGGATGAGAGATCAATTTTCCTTATCACTTTAAAAGTAGAAAAATGACAAGGTTTGCACAGGGATCATTCTTATGCCTGATATGCCACTTTTACTTATATTACCTTTGAAATACGTTGCGCTAATTGCTGATTTGTATTATTGGCAGGTGTGGATAAAGAAAATGAAATAAAAAAATACAACATAACTTAATTTCTCCCTGACTGGAAAACAAATAAATTGAAGATATGTCTATCTATAATGTACTGTTTTTCCCAATTAACATTTTAGAATTAAAAGGATAGATTACTTAAGTTAATAACTAAATCAAATTAACAATCAATGATGATTTGTTGACAGACAAAGTTGAGAGAAGTTGACTTTTTTTATTCAAACCAATATAGCTCCTAAACAATAGGTCCCAGCGACAAATCATATAAAACAAAAATATTTTCTATTAATTTCTTACTAGGAAACTGTTGGAAAATTTTCTATTCGAGCAGCACCAACAGAGCTAGAGCGTGTCAAAGTGTTACATTTTTGTGTGTGGAAAAACCCTACACCAAAAAAGTATATACCCTTAGACAAAGGACATATTCATGTTAAAAGCGTATATAAAACTCACAATTCGGAATCAGAAAATATAAATAACAATATAATATAGTTAATAAGTCTATTGAACACCTACTATACCAATAGCAGTTTTTCACTTATAGGAAAGCAATACATATTTGATATATAATGATAAATTTTTAAATTCCAACTAACACTAGCTAACTCATATCAACTATGAAAATTGAGTTATAACACGATGCTGGAATTAATATCTAGTCTAAAATTATATTTATAATTAATTGAGTGCAAGTCCTTAGCAATTGGACCGAAGACTATAAAAGGACAAGTCACTGCAAAGATTTATTAGTTTATTTTTGAAGACACGGAAAGCCATGGCTTGCCGCTCACCGCTGCCTGCGCAAGAAGGAATGAAATATAAAACGGGTTACTGCGGTTTTATGTAAAAATTTTTAGTGTATTACGTTATATAATATTAATTGCATTAATTAAAAGCTGTCTCCTGTGAAAACAAATGTACGGATTTCTCAGTACTAATTATAGAATCTGTCTACAATAAACAACAGAATGATATTTATGGGCGACCGAACAAACATTGTTGCATACTTTAATAGCATTGAGACTATAACAACACTATAAAGTATCAGTTAAATATATTTTGACAAGATAAAAGACTGTTTAAAAATTTAATCATATTTAAAAAGTTGACGTAAAAGGTTTGTAAGAGGAAATGACGAGATTGATTTTCAATTTATTTTTCTATGATTACATATCTAATTGCAATAACGTGAAATTCATTTACATTTTATTTCCTGGCTGTAATTCTATTCTGAACAGTAATGAATATGAAAAATACCGACGAATGAAATTACAATAACGAAAAACATAATGAAATAAATAGGTAATGAATTAGGCATTACTCATGCATTATCATTTTAAAACGAGGGCACTTAGATAATCGAAATTTATCACCGATTATTTTTTTTTTTTCTTCTTTAGATCCTTTAAAATTCTCTACCAATCACAATATATTCCTGCAGTTTTGACGAAAACGCGATTTCATTAATTAGTCCTTTCACCTCTACACTGAATTCAATAATAACCTGAATAAGGAGAAATTATTTCATGCATACATATTTTTAAAATTCTCTACCAATCACAATATATTCCTGCAGTTTTGACAAAAACGTGATTTCATTAATTAGTCCTTTCACCTCTACACTGAATTCAATAATAACCTGAATAACGAGAAATTATTCTATGCATACATAATTATCACTATCCTTCTTATACCAATAGTAGAAAACGTTAAAAAAAAAGTACACGTACCCTTGCATGATAGGATTACTAGGGCTCTTTGGCATTTATTTAAAAAAAAAAAGAAAGCAAAGTTTGAACAACAAATATCGGGACAACTTGGGAAAACCTGATATAGATATCAGGAACAAAACAGGGATGGTTAAGACAGCATTAAATTTTCAGAATACTTATAAATCATAAATTAATCACCTTTGGTGCCCACAGAGAAAAGAAGTATTAAATTTTGAAGCCAATACAGAAATGATAAATTACAACAGTAAACACCTTATGCAGTTCCATCTATCTTCAATTTGAAGAATACTTTGAAGATCACAGATGGTATTCCACTATCAGCTGCAATAATTGAGCCCCAAGGAAAAGTATTCTTACACGGAACCCCTGGACAAAGAGCGGTAGTAAATCAGGACGAGACAGGCTATGCAGATAGAACTAGGAGCTGGAAGTGTGTAGAGCAGAGAGGACTACAAGACGCTGCCCCTGACAGGGGACACTAGGAGAGGTGTGTAGGTCGTATGTCACAGCCTCTCTCTATCTTAATTGTGGGCTTGCACGCGACCACATTCCTATAGCTCTTCTTAGCCTAGGTCTATATTTAGTCTAGCTGGAGGAGGAACCTGATGTGCCGAACGTTTGCGGTGGAACGGAGTTAAAAGGGTAAAAGGTTCAGAAGCTAACTTCGAATAAAGGATACAAGTATCAATTCACACGTTAACGAAGGAGTTAAAAGGCATTTCAGTATTTTTTTTAGGGGGGCTAAATATTTTTTTTTTTCTAATTTTTAAGATAGGGTTTAATTTTCTGGGTTGCCAATAACTGTCTGGTTTACCCTACTTATTCTATTGTTAAATAAAAATCTCAATCGCAGAGGTTTCTCAAATATAAATTTTAAAGTGTTTATAATCACCCAATATAGTACCGCAAAATAAAATATCAATTAACAAAACGAAACCATTAAATGTGGAAAAGAAAATTATCACCGAATAAATTATCCAGGCAGATAAAATATGTATTCTAAGAAAACCAATAAAGTTACTTACTTCTGAATGCTTTAATATATACTTATTATACTTGCGAACAATGGTTTAAAAAAAATATATAAAAATATAAGAATGTAATACTGATTACAGTGCAAAAGTAGTTATTATACGCTTAGTAATAATAGGCCAAAAAATAAAAATAAAATAAAGAAAATAACGATTTTAAATTTGTTCGTTCCGATTGTTGAGATTGAAGTTGTCACCTCAACGTTGATAACAATGTACTTAATGGAAACAAAACATCTATCTCATTTAGTTTTCTCACTGATTTTTAAAAATTAACCCATTAGTCTTTGGATTCACCATTTAACCAATAAGACCAGAAACTTCGCAAAAGTTGTGAAAAATCACCACTCTTGGCAACACTGCTCTACAATCCTTGGTGAACTATAGCCACTACTAGTGTTATCAAATTAGCTCTGTTGTTCGTGGGTTCGAAAGTCACCTGTGCGGGTTAAAATTTACTTCTTGGTGGACCCACAGAATAAATCTTGACCTTCCCACTCTGACTAGAACAGGTTGGTAACCTGTAGGATAACCCGTCCTTCCTCCCCTAGTTAGAGTACAGAAGGAAGTTAAGCCCCAATAAATAAAAAAATTGATAAAAGTATAGTTGACTGTTATTAATGAAAAAGAAGATAGAAGGGATGCTACATATCTTTCGTCTCCTCTCCAGTATGGTTCACTCTGAAGAAGTCCTGCAAGGCAGGTCGAAACGTTGGCACGCATTAAAATATTTCTACTTGACTTGGTGTTTCTGTTTGATTGCATCCCTGATTATCTTATTCTCCGAAAAGAAACAACTTTAAATTTTACAAGCGTTTAAATAAAAAGGAAAAAAAACATTAAGTATATTCTGTAATAAGGTAATCTAAGATATTTTCTAGTGATAAAAATTCGTTTATGTAAAATTTAATATTTTTTCGATATTTAATTTGGCGTGAATTAACTTTTTCAGAAGTAATGTTTTTTATTGCAATGATTGAAAAAGAGGTATGTACGTTCTGTAATCTAAGTTGGTGTTTTAAAACCACTGTTTGTTTTTGTAATAAATATTGATAATGTATATTCCAAAATGAAGGTTACAGAGGGGTTTGTTTAGCTTCCAAATATTTAATTACTAGCTGAAAGTACCCTGCTCCGCTACGGTTTAATATTATTAGGATTAAGGACAACTTAAATTTGTAAAAGTTAAGCTTAACGTTGATAAGTATTATTACTTAAATAAACCTAAAGAATTCCATTCTTAGAATAAGTTAAAAACCTAAAGAATTCCATTCAATTTGCAAAAGTTAATTTTATATTATTTTGATAGTCCTCCAGTGAAGCTTCGAGGCAGCACTACCATCTTACCCAGCTCTGATACCAGACCATCAGCTTTTCTTATGGCATACTTTAAGTGAATATAGTCTCAACTTTTCAACTTTTTTGATTTTTTCGAATAAAGTTTAGTCTTTCTGTTTCTATTTTTTCGTACATATCAAGCATAAATTGGTTGAGGAGATTACGAAATTAAAGTAAATAAAATTCTCCTCCTTGCACCATCAACATTTAGGCGTAAAAATCAGCTGCAGACACAGTTTTCTTAAGTGGTGTATTGGTGTTTGGGTCACACTGAGGGATGTTAATACTGTACCCATCTTCTCCATGGTAGGACATGAGAGGATACTGAAGAGAATCATACACTTGATAGAACTCACTGATTCTTATCAGTTTTTTGTCCCTACATCGAACTGGCTTTACATGTCATCACCAGAGAACATAAGTCTTTTAACCTCCTCTTTAACATATGTCTTTTAATAGCTTCTCGTCACGAAACAACTCAAACTTGTAAGGGTCCACCTCTTACCACCAGGAGTTTACAGAAAGTACCATATTATAGGGTTTCGACATCGATCGTATTTTTGTTTGTTTACAATTATAAGGAACTTAATTTGTGGTCAAAGTGTGCGGCTTAAACATCTAACCTATTTTTTAACTTAGCTTATCTCCAAATACCATATGATAATTAATCTATTATTATTCACCCAATAAAAATTGTAATCGCATTTTTCGCAAATTAGCCGCGGTCCAGGCCGATTTTTTTCCTTTCTTAGCGAGCACCTATGGCCCTAGAGGAAGCTATATATCGAATTTCATTCCAATCCGTTCGGTGGTCTCTGAGATTTCGTGTTAAATGAGTGAGTGGTATTTGACAAATATATAGTAGATAACTATACATATTTTTATTAACTTTACTATTTAGTTCATGAATATTTTTAGAATCATTCTAGAATTGTTATTAATGATGCTTTTTGACTTAAATAATGTAATATATGAAATGTAATAAATTAAAGAAATTAATAAATACCGATTCAGTCCGAAAAAGAATCTGAATTTCTCTTCTTAATCAATACAACAGAGGGGTCCAAAAATTATAATCGCCCGGGCCACTTCAATCAGTGGGCATTCCACCTCGCCCGACATAGAGACCGGCCGGCAATTACATAAACACTGAGCAAAAGAAGGAAACTCTGAGTACGTGATAGTATTTGCTAAGTGAGGTATAGTTTTCTCGAATTAACGCCTCTGGAAGAAAATTCATTAGCAATGCTAAAGGCAAAACAAATTACAATATAAGTGGTTAATTACAAGATGGACTCCATTGTTCCCCGGTCGTGACTTACCGAGCCAATATTATTGATTGTCCTAGCTGGTTAATATTCATAGAGGATCTACCACAACGATTCTATCATTATTTATCTTCAAATAGCTTTTTAATTATATAAAAAACGAATGCAAGAGAAAATCAATTTAGTCTAACCCTAAATGAAGTCCCCTTACTTCCGATATATTATTTATTTATCTAATTGAAATTTAAACTCTATGCAACTAGTAAATGTGATGATAACATTTCAGTTGCTTGTGAAGCAATAACCCACTGGTAGCAATAAAAGTTCTATATGAGAAGGTCCCTAAGCCACCTTCTTTTCAGACGCCTCGGAGGTTTGTCGGGAATAGAATGGGAAGCAAGTTGAGAGATTGGTGGACTAGAATAGTTATGGAGTTAACTATGAAAGGATAGGTGTCTGGTATGAAATAAATCAGCAACATATGGAACAATAAGGTCTTTTAAAATTTTTATGTTATATCATTCTATCGATAAGTTTATCTGTGGCAAAGTATTAAGGATTTTACGAGGGATTTAGGGTTGCAAGGATTGGACACGTGATGAATAAGATGGTTTAGTGGAGACCCCTGATTTCAACTCGGCATGTCCAATTATGTCTAATTAGTATCATGTATATGAGTCTTTTGTAATTAATTGGCAACTCAGAGCTTTTGTCTAAAGAGGACGAGCAGTTATTTACCGTTTTAATTTTGTATTTTTTTTTCTTCTAATTTTGGAGGTATCCACAATCAGTAATATAATTGAAGGGTTTAGTGGATGAAGGGGTTTTGTAGCAAATATACAATTTTGAATAGTTTATGCTTCAGTTTTTTTCTTACATTCTCCTTTAGCAGAGAAATGTTACATAGTCCCTACATCTTATACACATCTCTTTTAAAACATTTTTAAAACCATAATCTCTTCATCCACCAAGCACTTTAATTAGTTTTCTTTAAGATTTTAAAAGACACTATCGAATAACATACAATAACGAAAAAGGCTGGCCGATTATACTGAATTATCTTGAAATACGATAACAACTTACTTAACAATTAACCCAGTACGTTTTTTTATGATTTATTTTTTAAATAACAGGGTATTATGTATAAATAACAATTAAACCATTGTTTTATGTACATTTATTTTGTTATCCAAATTTGGTTAATGAACATTTTAAACACATTTTCACTCTTTGGCTTGATCAGGAATCATCACAAATAACGTTTTCTATCTAAAGTGTAAATCATATTAGCATTAATAACAAACACTCCAGGTTAAATAAAAAATAAACACGAGCCGGAGAGGCAAACAACAAGAAGGACTACGCTGCCGAGGGACATCGTAAACCCTTCTTGGAATAATAATTAATTGCGTATTTAATTATCTTAGCCGGGTCGTAAAACCACGACCTTCCATTACCACTGAGTACAGGCAACCAGGCACCCCCGCGCCGCCGTATATACACTAACCGCGGTTGAACTAACATATACAATCTATTTTAAAATTCACTTTGTCAACTAAATAGTGACGTAATTGATAGTAAGTGTAAAAAGTGCTGAAAAAAAAAAAGTAAGTAGCAGATTAATATAATTATATATAGTCTGAATTACTAGTTATGGCCATGATGAAAGGCGACAAACGATTCAAAGTGGAGTTCCTTATAAATAGTTTTTTAAACATTTTTGCTAATATTTAGATTAACAACCGTAAATTCTACTAAATTGAAAATTTTAAAAAAAACCTGAGAAGGAAAACTGTTTTGCATCTAATAAATTATCGTATTTATTTGTAATCTGCTAAAATACTAGTTATGGTTGTAGCTAGTCATACTCAAAGCTAGTGGTCATGAAACTAACAATATTATTTTATTTTGTTAATAACTACTATTAATAATGAAAACTGGAATTATAAGAATACTCATACAAAATATCCTAAAATAATATTAAAAAACACTATCACCTAATTCAGTCAACCACAAATGGTGGTTTAGTAAACAGTGATTAAATAATAGTATAGCCGAACCCAGCATCACATTTACTATAAGCTAAGAGGACATACAGAATGGTCTAGATCGCAACTCTCAACAAAATAAAGTAAAAGAATATGGAATTAATTTATTTACTTTGTATTTATTTATTTTTTTTAATAACAGTGTGCACACATCCTTTGATTTAATGTCGTTAACTACGACCAAAACTATGTATGTATATTTAATTTTAATTCGGTGCGAATTTAGACCAATAGAGTAATTAATTATTATTGTTAAAGATAATAATTTATGCTTAATAATTATGTTTCACACATCTATTTCAAAAGTGATAAAACAAAAATCTATTTTTTCGATTGATCATAATGTTTGTTAAATAGTCTTCCATGAAATGTCAAAAATGTGTCGAATAAACTTCAAAGCCCACCAGATAAATCTCACTTGCAGCAGGGATTAAAAGATAATTCAGGCACAATTTCGATATTTAATACAAGACCGTGAGAATTTCACATTTTATTAATGCTGGTTTTTGAGTTGTGTCACTTTTAAAATATATGTGCGGTATAATAGTAATTGTAAATGATATAGACGATTTATAATATAATACAGCGAATGTAGAACAATAACACCACCACCTGCCACCGCAATAATTTATAGTTAATAATAACAATAATTTAAAATCAATAATTATATATAGTAATAATAAAGTAAATAAAGTAATAATTATATTAACTAATTGGTTTTTCAAACGAAATCATCGTTTCTTAACATCTTACAAGATCGAAAGTACGAACTAACAGTCAAGATCATAGTCACGAGTGACTTAGTAAAGAGACTCATCGCATTAATGCGTTCATATAACATAATACGAATTCCTTTCTATTTTATGTACTTTAAAATTGTTATCTAAAAAAATTATTAATTAATAGTAAACCAAGATCTTTTATTGATTTTTCATATGATTTGAGTAAACCATGCAAAACTGGAACATTGGCGTTTGATCATTTTACTTTTATACTGCCGAATTTATTTGCTTTCGGAAACCTAGCAGTCGACATTGGTATGATTTCCACAAGCCATTGCTTAATGTTTTAGCAAGGAGACCTTATTTAAGAGAAAGGTCAGATGATGAACTTTTAGATTGTATAATATGACCATAAGTCTCTTACCCAGCATTTCTATTCTTCTTAAGTCTTTGATCTCATGAAAGTTGCATGTTCCGCCTCTTTTTGGAAGCAGTATACTTCTGATTTTGCAGTCAATAAACTTGAACCGACTGGCTTAATAGAACGATGAGTTGACTCTTCCAGGCTACCTCCTGAATACAAACCGTTTCCCTTCATCTTTCTAACCCTCCTTTAATTATTTATCAACAAAAGGACAAAACTGCTATTTTTATTTATATATATGAACCTTATGTACAAGTATTTAATACCTAAGATTTAATTTTATGAATTATGTTTAGGATACACGGAAAAATTTAAAAGTCTAGGGCCTAAAACAGATATTTTAACTTTTAATGTATTTAAGTAAAAATATGATAACATAAGTTAATTTTAAATGTTCCACTTTTTTCATACTCAGTACAATAATAAACCAAATAGGTTTTACAATAATTAGAAGTAGAGGTATGAAAAACAACTGGATAATATACAACCGACTTAAAAAAATATTTTCATTTATAATATTTTTTTTTTAGCTGATATATCAACTATTGCAGTTTTTTAAATAGTTTTCTTCGGTGAACTGATGAAAATTTCGTCATGAAGAAAACTCTTGTGTTTGATTTTCCATTAAAATTTTATCATCAAAATATTTTATTTATGTCAATGTGTACTTTAATAATTGCTCTGATTCCCGATAACCGGAATTAGCTTAATGGCTTATGGGGTTATTTACACTATATCAGAATAAAAGAGGTGTAAGTGCAAAGGCAGCCACCGAAGAAATTTATTCGATAGAAGGGGAGTCAGTTAGTCATCGAAATACTAACGCACTTAGTGTAGTCTGGATAGGTTTAAAAAAAAGTAATCCACGGTATTTGGAGGAACTTCGAAGGCGTTTTGCATTTTGAGTTTGTTCCTAATTGTCGTGTACTGAACTCAATATTTTACTCTGAGCACCTAGACTAAGCTTATGCAGTTTTGAGTGCATAGAACCGCGCTTTCGTCAGCATGAACTAAGACATTTTTCAACAGGACAGCGCCCCTGAAAATTGTTTGTTTTCAAGTTTGACAGAGGACAAATTATCGGACCTGCAAGGAGTTAACATTTGCCTTATCCTGCGTATAGCCCATAGATATCGCACCATCAGTTTGGTTTGTTTAGATCAGTGACTAATTTTTTAAAAGGTCGACTCTTAGATAATTATGATGACTTAAAAATTGGATTTGAAGAGTTCATCGCCTTAAAATTAAATATCTGTTACCGGTGTCAAATCCAATTACTGGTAGAAAGATGGGTGAAAACAAGGGACATTACTCTAAAGTATTGTATTCAATAATGTCTGAAATACGTAATCTGAAATTTCCTTATGAACAAGGAAATTTGAAGGAACTTAGTAGTTATGAAGTTTATAAAGGTGAATACCTAATAATGATAGAGAACAAGTGGCCTAATATATAAAATGTTCTGAGCTTTTCTTACTCAGAAAATTTTTTCTTCCTTGCTTATACATTTGGAATATTAACACAAAATTCTTTGTCAAATTCTTCAAGATTCTTTGGTCTTAATTAACAACACCAACTCATACAATAATAGAATCAAATCGTTTTTTTATAAAAACTGTCTAAAAGCAATCCATTCTGACTAAAGTTCTGAGCCCTTCATGGGTTGTTGTGATACAGGTTATTTTATTTGTTTATACTTTTTTTTATTATTAATAATCAATATCATTGTAGACAATATATCACTAATATATTGTACGACGCTAAAGCATTCTGGATACTATAATTCCAGACAAAGATAATAATCTTAAATATAATTCATGAAAGTTCAGTAAATAGTAAATACTATTGAAAATAGAACCTTGAGTGTATATCCAAACATAAGAAGTAAAACAATTCAACAATAGTGACGGAAATGATTGCAATAAGACCAGAAAAAGAAAGAAAAATAGGAAAGAAGTTTTAACTACTCTAACTTTGGGTTAAAACCAATATTTCGAAATACTATATATATTTATTCAATTTCGAAAATAAATAAATATAAATTTCGGAAATATCCACAATCAGGATATTATACTTAGCAGCAGCTAAATACTCTAGAGGAGACTATCGAATCTACTTTACCTCTCCATTTTTTCTCTCCTGCCTCACTAGACAAAGGTTACATTAATAAACCGATTTTGTTTTTTCTATCTTTATTGACCCCTTCCTCGCCTTCTTCCCGGTGATTTAACTTTTCTCACGGCTGATATAAGAGAATGCGTAGGCGGTCGGAATTTCGAAACACGTACGTACAGTCCTATGTTATTTATGCTTGACGGAAATACCAATATAGCCTATTAAGTGATTATTCAAATTACGGTCCAGGTTTACTATATGTGGGAGAGGAGGTCTGCTAGCCAGGACTAATGCCATTCCGCTGGTGGCTAAACAGTTCTTTCTTCTGCTCTATACATTATTACATCATCTATTAGAAATTATATTTTAAAAATCATATACCCTGTTTACAGTATGATTTCCATTTCATGAGGTCACTTGGAAACACTTCTGTTTTATATAATATTTGTGCATGCAATCTAATAACAAAAACAAATGCATATATTTTTTAAGACGTTTCTAGCATTCAATTCAAAGTAAAGTATCCATAATAAACTATAACTCATTTAACATTTTTTTTATAATGAAAATTAATCTAGTATATTAGATTAGATGCTCTCGATAACATGGAGTTTACTACGAAAATATAGGTATCTGGTTTGGGATAATCAGCAACATGTGGAAAATTAACACTTTCGATGCTGAAGGAACTTAAGTGAGCACGACAGGTTTTCCACGCTTACTGAAGGCCCTCTGGTGAGGACAGCTCTTTTCGCCTTTCCCGTTTGCTTCGTTTAGTCAGGACCTGGCAGGGATTCGCTTCGTTTTGACTCCAGGCAGTCACTAAATCCTACAACACTCTTTTTACTTTAAAACCTTGAAGACCGTTTTTAAATGGGACAATTTCAAGAAATATTGTATATCTTTTTCCAAAGAATTCAATTTTTTAAATTGTGTTTTAAAGGTAAGTTTAATCAATTATCAAACGATATTGTAGTTTAACTATTTTAGATAATTTGATTGGATACGTGTTTATAATTAAATGGGAAGGTTTGAAAGTTTGTCAAGTAAATGCTAAAGAAATCCAGATTACGTTAAAGAGTGAACATGAATTTAATAAACGTTTTTTGTTATCACTGCATTTAAATTCGTTTAGATTTTTGTTATTCATATTAACCCTTTTTCTGGCAGGAAGTTAAAAATGATTATAAATTCATTAAATTAAATTAACTGTCAACAGCTGTCAATAAACCCTACAACAGTCTCATCATGCTACCAACCGTTTAGTCATATATTGAGAGGGGAAAATGGTGAACAACTTGTAGTAAGTCCACCAGATTTTAAATAACTGTAAAGTCGAGGTGTCATGTGTGACACTGCCAAAATCATGGTTAAAACGCAAAACACGTTCCAAATTGTTAGATACTGTATGCAATTGATGTTCGTAGTGGTTTAAGTTTTGGGTCAAGTGGGATCAGTGTATCAGCAGAAAGAGGAGATCATCTCTCTCTTTCTTCACATATTTTGTTGTTCACATGTGCCGCCATCTCGGATGTCAAATTTATAAAAAAAAAAAAAAAAAAAAAAAAAAAAAAAAAAGGGCTAGTAAAGTTTTATTCACTTTAATCTTCAATTATTCGGCGTTTAAATAGCGAAAAACGTTTATTGCTTTTCTAAACAATGCAATATCAACGAATTATTTATTTGAACAGTCACGTGTAAAGTAAAATATTACAGTAAAGTTGAACCTGTTGTACTCAGTCTACTTTGATTAAGTATCTACATATTACTTCCTCGATGTACGGCAATAAGGCTTGTTGAAATGGGACTAACTTTGAAAAAATCTGCCGAGAGAAAGAACGTGAATTAATTATTTAATTAATTATGTTATGTTGATTGAAAAACCTTTGTCATGTGACATAATCGAGGTTAAAGGTTTTCTACTTTGTAAATTTTATTTAGTTTGATGTATGCTTATTTTTATAGCCTAACGAATCTTGTTATACACAGGGGTGGGGTGCGCAGTGACATATTTGTGATCTCAGATAACTAAAAAAAATAAGTAGTTTCTAAGCATAATTTAGGTATTATATCAAGCTTAGTATGAATATTAAAGACAGTGATTTTATGATAAACAATTAAATGACGATAAAATGAACGGTTATTTTTTAAAGATAAAAATTACTCAACTATATTGTCAATCTGGAAAACAACTTGGTTTAAGTTGCCGAAGCTTAGCCAAAAATCGATTCAATTTATTTATCTGGAAAAATCCCATTGCCAACTAACGTCAAGCTATAGACAGCTAAGAATTTTTTGTCAAAAGATTATGAGTAAAAAAAAAAAAATGATTATGGCTGAGGTATTTGATGAAGTACTCAATCCCCTCCTTCGCCTATTAAGTTTGACGGTAATCTGTTCTCATGAACACTTGACACCTATTGGACCACGGTTGTTTGTTTGTTCAATAACTGACAATGAAGAAAGGACTCGAAGAAAAAAAAGGGTCCCAGGATCAGAAAGAATCCTAGGATTATGCCACACCTCTATAGTTTCTTCCGCTCAAACCAGTATCGGGTTTTATTCCTTTTTTGTGCAGGACACCTCCGCTCCTTGTACAGATAAACATTCGATTATCCACGCTGAGGGTGCGATAATCGTCATCCACGAAAAATCTAATAAATAAAGAATTCCATTGAACTTAAAGAAAACCGTATGAAAAAATATAATATATTAAATCCTAGGATGAGAAACTAAAAAGAAAGTTAAATCAAGAAGAAGTTCCTTGGGTTCATGAAATGAAAAGAATCTTCATTCTGGGATATTTGACCCATAAGAATAATAATAAGTTGCAAATTATGATAATATTGTCTGGCTTTGACAATTCAAAATAATAATCTTGAATAGCTTATAAAATACAAATTCATACGAACATATATAATAATGCATAAATCAGAATAAAATAATAATTATTTTTACATTTCACACAACATACCAGACTTAAAAGTCAAGCAACTGCTCTTCGTTTCCGAATACTCCAAAATGTACAAGTCAAGCGTTCAAAGCTCCCAGTAAATTACAGAAGGCTTATTTACATGACAATCATTTGACCTATTTGGAAATACGGAGTTGAGCTTTGGGGCTCCACTAAACCTTTCCTATCCTTATGAGATATATATATGTTCCATATGTTTCTTATTTAGCCCTTTCACATACCTGTCCTTTCATAGTAAACTCCATAACCACTTTAATCCACTAGTCTCCTAACTTGCCTCACACTCAATCCCCGATAATCCTCCGAGACGTCTAAAAAGAAGATTTTTAGAGAAGGCCGAGAGACCTTCTGTCGAAATTTTATTGAAGTGTTACAAGTGAGTGTTTCTTTAAATGCTATTGACATGTCATTGTAATCATATTTCTCAGATTTACTTGTATATAATATATACAGTTGTAAATATCAATAAATATTTTTAAAAACATTTCACATATACTTGAGAGACTGATGATTGAAAAAAAAAATATATAAAACTGATATTTAAAAGAGTTTATTAAAAAGGATTAAAATGGAAAATGAACTCCAAAATAAGAATTCAAGGATGATAAAAGAATTTTTTATGTAGTTTTTTGAGAAATGGTATACAAATCGGTAGGTTGAGTCCTTGTATTTAAGAGGAACGTTAGATAGAGGAACGCAGGCAAGTAAACCATGAATGTAAGAGGGCTCTTTGTTTTTTATGGTTGCGGATATAAAAGTTCCAAGGCAGTATTACCGTCGACAATTTGGATTAAACCAGCCGGCAGGATATGTGAGAACGTCTGGAGACCCCGAAAATGAATTTTTGAGTCGGTGCTAGCCAAGAAGGACAGTTCAATCCTGCCTTTGCAACAAACTTTCGTATGTCACAAGGCAGCGTTGTGGCTGAGATGGAATAGTTGGGAGATCTTTACAACAACCATTTCTTTTCGAATTCTGGTTCGATTTATTGGCACCGACTCCGAAAATAACTGATCATAAATTGGGGATAGGGTTTATAAGTATCGATAATTTCCTTGATTGCCATTTAGTTCTATTTGTTTCGAAGTAATTAAAATATTATTTTATTACTTTGTAGTTCAAGATTGTACATGTATGTTTAATCTTTAAACATACATGTAGAAACTTTTTGTTTTTTATTTCAAAAATTATTTTTATTTTTCATTTTTTAGTCGTGGGTATATTTTTCTTTTAACAGTCAACTCTCGATAAGTCGATCTTCAAGGACTTGAAAAATACTTTGACTTACCTACAGTTTGACTAATTAAACAACGACATATCGAGGTTATCATTCAACTTATCTTCATGTCAATGGAAAAATTGAGCACAAAATTGGATTTGAAATCATTACGTTTATTTTTCACTAATGTGTATATGTAAATTATTTTTACGTACATATAAAGGCATTGATACAGAAAATTAAATACCTGGAACCCCTTAATCATATAACTTTCAACATCACTGAACTGCGCTTTTTTTTCCGACGGTACCTAAAAGTATACTTACCGTCTTTGACAGTGGTGATCTTTTCCTTATTCTAAAGAATGGTTGAAAGAAAACTACGCGGAATTCGGAATTCACAAGTAACAAACGCCCAACGTCTTTCTCCTTTCTCCGCTTTTTAACTTTATTACCCATGAAATTCTTTTAATTTGAGTGCGAATTATAGAGACGATGACTTCCAGTAGTTCGATTCATAGAGGTGCTCCTAGAAGTCCTCTCTTTTGACCTCTATTTTCAGTTCGACTTATTTACATAATGTTTTACGTTTTTTTTTTTTGCCTGAAATCGACTCATAGAGGTGAAATTTTCGTGTAATGTACTTCCGACCGTAGATCTTGTTCGACTTTTTTAAGTGTACAGCTTATGAAGTACGACACATCGAGAGTTGACTGTATATTTAAATTATTTTTGTTAATAATTTAGAATTAGTTACCATGGAGAAATATGTTTATAGTGGTAGGTTATATTACTGTGACTTTTTATAAACAGTTTTTTTTAATTTTTCTTAAAGAGTGCATAGATGACTTCAAAATAATTCAGGGACCACCTCTGAAGTATGCCCTACCGTTCTAAAAAGAATAATCAAAACCGAATCAGATTTGACGGAGTAATCGCGTAAAACACACACACACACACAAAAAAAAAAATTAAATCTAAAAAATAAATAATTAAATACAGACGAGTTGAGAACCTCCTTTTTGAGAACCTTTTTTGAAGTCGGTTGAAAACATGCAAACATTTCAAAACATCAGCACTTTGTTACGTAGATTGTATGTATGTATATATACATACAATATATATACATATATATATATATATATATATATATATATATATATATATATATATATATATATATATATATATATATATATTTTATATTTAAGGACCAAGAGAAGACTAAATGTAAAGAGGCGAAAGGGGTCAGACAGACAGGTGTGTTATGTATGGTTGGTTTTTACCGTTCCCATTGGAAACAAAGTTGAAATGGAACTATTGGAAATATAGATTATTGGATATATATTATCAGGTGATTTAAACAAAAATCTAGATTTTAGAACGATTATATCATTTCTAATGGTTCATAAATATTTAAGTTTAGGCTATTTTATACCAGATGTATTTATTAGCTTCACTATATCCGGGGTCTATGTTAAATTTATGGTCATTTTAGTTTAAATGGATAGCTAAGTTGGAATTTGGGTCTTATTAATGTATGCTTTTATGTGTTTTTTTTAATCTTTGATTTACTGATCGTTAAACCTGATTATCTTGATTTTACTCTACATCCTATTTATTTATTGCAACTGAGACAGCTGTGTTGAATATTAAAGATTATTTGATAGCCAAATATTCCTATTCCATTAAAATAAGGTAATATTTGGGTAATGAAAATATGGCATTTCGTAAGTAGGTTTGGCAAATATAAGAGGCTTCCATGCTTAAACGAATGTTTTTTTTCATTGACTTGGTGTCTCAATTTTTTTATTTTTTATTTTGGCATTCGGATCTCTTACGCATAAATAATGATAATAATAAGTACTGCACTTTAAGCTAAACTACACATCACATTATCGATCTCTCTTTCCACCATCCATATCCATAAGCAATTCTATTATATCTAAAAATTGCGTGGGCGTAGTATGAGAAATAAAAGTTCCCCCAAAATAATGATAGGTATTACCAGAAAATTGAAACATAACTGAATACATTACCCCAACCGGCAATAAAAGTTGCCGTGACGAGCACTTAACCGACCCTGTTCAAATTTTAAAATTATCTGAATCCGATTGAGCCCGGTTATCCGTCAGATCTAACGGCGGGCCGGTCCCTATTGAACGGATGAATTATGGCTCCAAATCAATGCTTATTTTCGACAAGACAAAAGAGCTGGTCATCTAAAACGGAACGGTAATAAAAAGAGATTGATAAATAATACGTAGCAGATGGAAGACGCGAGTATGCAGATGGCACAATAATTCTAACTATTCCACCGTTTTCGTGGTCTGTTCTAATGACCGCGATGCTATCTCTGGTGGACTATTCAAGTGGCGATTACCATAATCTACAAATTACAGTTTGGTAGCCGCGCCCTAGAGTGCGCCATCTTCTGGTTATTGGCCATTGTCTTAGCTCTCCTCGGGCGAGCGGATATTTATTGCTCAGTGCCCTGTCGTGGCTCCAATGTACGCTCCCTTGCATTAAACAATAAATCAGCGTTCGTGATTTCCGTGCAAATTGCAAATCATCTACAGCACTCAGTAATACTTTGCTAAATCTTACTTCGATTGAATTCAGTATAAATACCAATAAACGATGATTATCAGAAAGTTTAAACCGGAGAGTGATTGTTCGAAAATAAAAAGGTTTTTGAAAGGATTAAAATTTTCTGATTTGTTATAAAAATAACGTAATTCATAGTAACATTCTCCGTCACGGCTTCATTCGTAAAAAACTATAATTTTAACTATTAATTGGAGTTTTATGTATTCATCAATAAAAATCTTGTCTCGTAGAAAGACTGCAACCTCTCTTGTCGAATGTTGTTCACCTCCTATCGGTGGATTTCCAATGGAATCCACACATCTATAGTATTTTAAAAAACAATTTTACTTTAAATATTAAGTAGTAGGTAAAAAATATTTTTTACCATTATCAACCCTTGAGGGTTATTGGTTGATTGCCTTGAGGAAGCACTGTTTCTTGACAATTCAAGAAAGTGATGCAGGGAAAATTCATAGGACGGAATACAAATATAAATACATATAAAAGATTAAAAACATCAATATTTTTATCTAAAATTGCTTTGGTAACATCTGTAACTTATTTTTTTTTATAACAAAAACATAAGTTAATACACAACATTCGTACTCTATATACAATATTAACAAACACTCCGAGGAACACCCCGATCCAAGCCTGCCCCCCCAGTTTGAAAGGCAAGCCGGGCTCAGAGAGTTCCCTGCGCTGTTTTATCAGCTGCATCACTGATATAATCCAGTGGAGGCTGAGAGAGAGCGCAATGGCACAGTCGCACAGGACTTGAGTAGAGAAGCTGGCCATTGCCAGCACTCCAATAATAACTATTTACAATAAATCTCGGGCCATTGCCGTTTTAATCTACGAGGTGGATTATAATGATGCGAGGAACTGGATAGTGAATGAGCAAGTGGATTGGGATGGTTGGAAAGGTTTTGATGGAATTTGGAGAATTTAAGGGGTATCAGGTCAAGAACAAAAGGTATATTGAGGTCATTATGTAGGGTTTTGTTGGAGACATAATATGGAGCATTTACAATAGTACGAAGGACTTTAGATTGGAAGGATTGAATGCGTTTGATATTCGATTGTTTTGCTGTCTCCCACAGTTCAAGTCCATAGGTCCAAATAGGTTTAATGATGGTTTTGTATATGAGGAGTTTGTTTTCTATGGAGAGTTGGGATGTACTATTTAGTAGTCTATACAATTGGCTGAAGCGTCTGTTAAGTTCTTGCCTTTTAAGTCTAGTGTGAGGGTTCAAAGTAAGTCTTTTGTCTAGGTAAAAGCCAAGATACGGTACTGTGTCAGCTATGGGCAGCGGAATATTATTGATATAAACAGAATGTGCGGCGGAGGGTAAAAGTTACATGGGTACATTTCTTTTCATTAATTTTGATCCTCCAGTTGTTGCACCAATCTTCAATCAGGGATAAGTGGTTTTATTTGGAAAAAAAAAAAAAAAGTTATATATTATAATTATACACAGAGTAGTGAAACAAAACAGGAGTGTTGTAACTCCTAGATAGGTTCAAATCTGATTTCAGTCACTTAATTTTCCGTATTACCAGTCATGGATAAAATTTGCCTGTAGGGTAAGCACAATCAATAGAAAGTTGTTACCGTTTATTGGTTTAAGGGGAAAATGAGGAAAATCCGGGCGGATAAGCATGAATTATGGACCACATCACTTTCTTTAATAGTCAATTAAAATCATAAACAGAACATAGCTACTCTGTAAAAAAAAAAAAAAAAAAAAAAAAATGATTATACAAAGTCCTATCCAAGTCTATAACTCTTCAGACGAATTGAAATTATTTAGTTTTAAATAACTAATATAATATAATTAAACATATATTTAAAGGTACAGGGGAAAAAAAGCAAGACCAATGTACTCAATAACCTTTGACAAGAACGTTAATTATGTATAAACCACTATAAATACAAATTTATATATTTTAGAAATTTCATTGAATTATGTTAATGACTCATAGTAATTTGCATAATTTCCTAAAACAACTCAGAAGGAAGATAAGATCTGATAATGTCTACAAAGAATTCGTGATGTCCTGGAGCCCATTCCAAGTTATAGTTTTTTCTTTATTGTTTATGCAAATAATGAATTTTTACCAAATAAAAGAAAGGGATTCATTTTGTATACAATATGCTAATAAGCTATATAAAAATTAGAAATAACAAAAAATAACTGATCTTTAATGGCCTATCTGATCAGGTATTCGAAATTACTTAGTAATTTCTATTTGTAATAAAAATAAAAAAATAAAGAATTGATTTATTTGGTGAAATGAAATTAATTAGTTAATTAATTATTAGGTGGAAATATGGAAAATCACATTGCCCTAATTAAGATTAAAGCATATTTACTATCCATTATTTACTAATGTTTTATAGTATTAGGGAGCTATTCATAATAAGATGTTTGTAGATGTCTGCTGGGACCAGCTAACATTGATCAGTTCAAAAATACAGCCACTTTTGATGATTGATCCTATTGTTTATACCATAAACCTGTAAGAGTAATGTCAAAATAGAGAATTAAAATAAATCTAAACAAACGATATCAAATAACCTTTGCCCTTCGTAATCCTACAACTTCCAGTCCTACAGTATCCTTTCATGATATTCCATTCATCTCTGTTGCACAGATCCGATACCTAGGACTCTATCTGGAAAGACGACTTCCTTGGAACCCACACACAAGACTAAAAGGATTACTAATCCCTCCATAGCAAACTCAGTATCATTCAAATCCTTTAGTATTACAACTTGCTTCACATTCTTTATGATTTTTAAAAATATTCTTTATTGATATTTACAACTTTACACAATAAATACAATAAGTAAATAAGTGGTAAAATGAATACAATGACTTGTAATTAACTACCCATGAGTATGTCATATTCGGGATTCTAGAAAGAAACAAGTTGGGAGACAAGTGGATTCGACGTGCTATGTAGCTTGTAGCATAGCTACCATGTTTGGGCCAAATGTACAACTATGGGTCATTAAAGTCATTACGGGTTAGTTTATTTGTGACATACAAGCAAGGGAGTATTGAGAGTTTTGAATAATGTCAATTTTTAAAACATGGAAACAAAAATATCTGAAATATACTTAATCATTGCATACTGTTTAGTTACATTAATGTTATTATGTTTCAGGTGAAAGTACGGGTCCGTGACAAGAACGATTCACCACCTTCATGGGAAGGCAGCAAGTTGGAATTTGCGGTGTCCGAAGACCTCGGTGTCGGCGAGAAGGTAGGTACCCTCTCTGCAGTGGATCCGGACACCATCGGAGAAACACACTACTCCCTCATCTCCGGGGCAGAAGGTCGCTTCAAACTCGAGCCTCAGGGCGTCCTCCGGCTTGCGGAACCCGTCGATCGGGAGCTGCGTGACAGCTACAGCCTCAGGGTACGAGCATCCGACGGAGTACAGGCTTCCGAAGCTGTCATCACTGTCATTGTAAGTAAATTTTATGTAATAATTTATATAAATACCTATAAATAGGCTCATTGCTTGACATTCAATGATATAAAGTACCCGTCATCAGGAGAAATGAGCAAACATGAAGTTACCATAAACTTTACACCCTCGGATGGTCAATCTTTTAAATTCGATGCATTTTATACACTATTAAAGATTGTTAAGATAAAATTCTACTCATTAAGGACTATCTTGAACAAGGAATGTTTGTATAGTGGTAAGAATAATTTAGCAAAAAAAAGGCATACATGAGCTTAACTGGGTTAAAAACATTAGAAATATAAACACCAGTTGAACCGATCCGCTATAAAGTACTCCATAAGGACAAACGTCTAACTTGGAATCCACGTATAGTCCAGTAAAATAAGGATCTAAAAGGCTTGCCGAAGCAAAGAAACACACAAACTGACAAACGATCCAAATTAAGGATATCCAAGATATTTAAAAAGAAAGTGGGACTCTACAGAAAATACATTAAATACAGACGACAGCACCCCGACAACTAGGAACTGACTAACAACTTTTCATACTTTAATAAAATGACTACAACAAAAAACCCAATCATATTACAGTGGAATTGTAACAGGATTTACAAACATTACACGAAGCACTTCAAATTACTTTTTAGTCTGAAGAAAATCCCATATGCTGCTTTTTACAAGAAGACACATTTTTTAAAATCACAAGCTGTTAATTTAAAAAATTTAACATCTACCGAAAAAGACAGAAATGATTGCAGATCTGCATGGGGAGGACGTAGCGAATATGGTAAAAAAAAAGAAGTATATTCTGAACGGATTAATATGACTCATCCTTAGAAGTGTTGCTATAAAATTATACAAACCTGAACCTATGCACAACAGTCTGCATATCTATATATACCCTCCAAACCGAGAAAAAACTGCGGAACTTTTATTCTCAACGGATCTTTATATTTTTTGGGGTGCTGAATCCGAATCTGAAGTTTGCTACCACAGCAACCATCGGCTTCATATTCAAAAAGAAAGTACAATTGCGGAACTTTTATTCTCAACGGATCTTTATATTTTTTGGGGTGCTGAATCCGAATCTGAAGTTTGCTACGACAGCAACCATCGGCTTCAAATTCAAAATTGCAATAAACCTAAAAAAAACCCGTTGTTTTTGTATTTTTATCTATAACACGATAACGAAGCTTTTTTCGAAGAAAGTCTTTAGATTAAAAAAAAACATTTTGAATTGGACAAATACTTTCGGAGTTATAATATCCCATATAATATAATACCCCAGACGCCTAAAAACCCGTACTGTTGTTAAATCCATGGTTTTCCGCACATTTATCATTATAACTCCGAAAGTATTTCTCCAATTAAAAATATGTATGTTTTAATCTGAAAGGTGGTTAAATTTACAATTAGATCCTATATATATATAATTTTTATCAAAATTCTTGAAATACACAAGTTATCACGCTGAAAATCACTTACTTTTGTAAAATACATGCTTTTTTGGCACATTATTCGCAATAAATCCAAAACCATTTGTCCGATCCAAAATTTAATATTTTTATCTAAAAGCTGGTTAAATTTACTATTAGATGCTATATATTTAACTTATAATTAACACCGTGAAATACCCACGCCAATCTACTGAAGATGTCATAATTTATATACTTTGCCAAAACATACACATTTAGCGTGCTAGCTTGGGTGGTTTACAGAATTTAATATAATTAACATATATAGCAACTGATAGCAAATTTAATAAGCTTTGAGATAGAAAAAAGAAATTTGGGATCGAAAATAAGGAGTTAGACCGACAAATATGCCAAAAAACACTTGGGTTTTACATCAGTACGTTTTTATTAGCGGGCTGGCATGTACATTTTACGGGGTTTGATTAAAACTTCATTTATAGATTCTTATAGTAAATCCAATCAGCTTTAAGATGAAAAAAATTAATGTTGTATCTGACAAATAGTTTCAGAGTTTTGCCAAAAGAGTACGACAAACGTGTTTTCGCGGAGCTGTGGGACTGACCGCAAGTTTGTCAATTTCTCCATTTTTTTCCCAATAACATAACCGCGAAAAAGGGTCTGATTTTGGATTTATTTTTTTCATTATGTAGGTACTAGTTCCAGCTACAATTAATATTTGAGGACTTTCTTCGAAAAAAGCTTCGTTATCGTGTTATAAATAAAAAAACAAAAACAACGGGGTTTTTTTTTTTGCGGTTTATTGCGATTTTTAATATGAAGCCGATGGTTGCCGTGGTAGCAAACTTCAGATTCGGATTCAGCACCCCCAAAAAATATAAAGATCCGTTGAGAATAAAAGTTCCGCAGTTTTTTTCTTCGGCAAACCCTTATTTTACTGTACTAGTACAACTACGAAATTATTTATATTTGAGCTACCAGCCCCATAAAAAAACGGATAGTTTTTGGAGTTCACTATGAACCCCTAGCCACCGCTACACACACACTTATATATGTATATATACATTTTTTGTGTGTTTTTAAACCTAAATATATACTTTACTAGTTGAAACTAAGAAACGATTGAACTAAATAAGTAATCACTTAACTGCTATGTTAACTTAAAACAACTAAATAATTTAGTATAAATAATTGGATATTTTATTTATATTTTAAATATATAAATATAACTATTTGATTTTTTTTTTTGTGCAGTGGGTCAATTATTTTCTAATTATGAAAAGTAGAAAGACTAGAAAGCTTTAAATTAAAAAACAATAAATTACTTATCGTGAAATATTCCATTAGAGGTTGGAAAACATTAAACAAAGCAACCATGTGAATGCAAGGAATTAGTATTAACCTACTTTTGAATCAGGTATTAGCATATGACCGTAGCAGGAAAATGATTAGAAATTTTCTACTGATACAAATCCCCAGACATAAACGGTTAAACATATATTTTAAAATAATATTACTATTTAATCATAATAATATTGACGTTACACAAATATTATAAAATAATTAAATTAGGGATCCACTATTGAACGATCTTCTCTAGCAAAGGCTAATACAATCTGAATAGCTGATTAATAATGATGTGTAATTCATAATATTATAAATACCCTTTAAAGATTCAGGTAAAGAGAACAGAATATAATAATAAATAAAAATTTAAAATAATTTCATAACTGTACTAAATTTTGTAATGAAAACGTCAATAAGTCACTCCATGAAAAGGAAGACAGAAGACCATGCTTATCCGTCGATTACGTTTTATTTATACTTGTCTGTATAATTAATCGGTTATTGGCTGGTATTCTCAAGGCGAGGTAGCTCTTCCCGACTGGCCATGTCCACCGTCAGGTCTTTGCATTCCTTCACCCGTTGTCTTTTTACTGACAAAAAAAGATTAATGGTGATGCCGATAGACTTCAAAGGGCGGTTTCTTTTTAAAAAGTCCTATAGTGAAAGAGAATAGGTCCTCCAAGGCATATACGTGCCCTCTTCAACAGGCGGATAAGCAGAAGAAAAGAAAACATTAAACAGTCAATTAATAAATTATGCCATTGCAAAAACAAGAAGCACTTAAAATAGATGTATGATAATTAAAGTCATGGGTGGGTGAAGATGCTAAGTAACTAATTCTTTAAATATTGATTTATTGTTGCGAATGAATTTGTAATGAGCTTTTCTCAAAAAATAAGTAACAAAAAAATATATATCCATTGAGAAGGTGCAAAAATAATCCAGGTTTTTGTATGTTAAAAAAGTAAATATTATTACTGAAGGGTTATGTCACATTCTTTTTTTTTTAATTCAATCTAGTTCCTTGGATGAAGAATGTATATGCAGAAGTGTTAGATAGCAGAATCGGAATATTTCAAAACAACTAGAAAAAAACATATAAAGAAGATTAAGGGACTTCGTAACACTTTCCTTCTAAAGAAAAATGTAAAAAAAAACAACTAAACATAAATTACTTAAAATTGTGTTTTGTTACAATTCAATTACAATTGTGTCAATTGCAATCAATATCCAATTCATACACCAAACCCTTCAATTTTTTGTGGTTTATAATGTTCAGTGATCAACACTAACTTCCCTTGCAATGTCTCGACTAGTTTTGCGAGGGTCTTCTTCTACCGAACCATTCAGATGGTCCTGATCAACAACATAAGGCCCATGGCGATCATGTCTTTAGGAACATGGATAAAATAATTATTATAAAGGATTATAAGGAGGGGCGTCAAAATCAACAAAATTATATGCAGGAAATGGTTGATATTGATAAATTAAATCTTTGAACCTTTTCCAATATATATATAAAAAACTAACCAAAATATATATTACAAATAATTTATGGTAAGTCATATACAGTTTAAATTTCATAAAGATATCTTGAATAGATACTGAAAATAATATAAGATGTTTAGATGTTGCGAAAAACTGTTAAACTTACAGTTCATAACTAAAACTGCAGTAACGACCACTATTCCGTCATCGACCGACATACTCCCTATTGTTTGGCCATCATTAAGACATTTAACGCACTATGCAAATAACAATCACGTAAGAAATGTTGAAGTCGTGTAGGGACAGTCACGCGGTTGTTAACACATAAACGGAAAGTAGCAAAAGGGTATTTAATTAGTGCGGATATCAAGGAAACGAGTAGGGGGGAGGACTTGTTGAAAATCAAGAGCTTTCGGTGCATCCCGAACAATGATGCTAAGAACTAGGGACATCTGTTGTAAGGGGAGGTGCTGGCCATCCAATTAAGAAGTACGTTGCTTCATGATCAAATGCCACCTTACTTTCACTGTTATAGCACAAAGAGTGTCGCTACATCCCATTAGAGTCGTCTCTTCCGACATCTTTTCCTAATTAAAGAAGCGGTAGACACCGGTGGAATCATTGGTGAAAGTACTCGCTGTTGTTAACTTAAATAATCATTACAATTAATCATTTATTTATAAGTAAACAATTATTTGATCATGTCTAAATCTTTCCACAAATGATGAATTATAGAAATGTCGGACAACTAAGTAGATAGGAGAATACAATAAACTTGTAGATTGTTGACTTCAACTTCTTCAACTTCAACAATTTATCGTAATATCGTATTAGATACAAATATTATTTTTAGATTGTAACGTCATAGTCATGAATAATTTATCCGTTCACCGGTTTAGCAGTGTGAAGTAGCTCTTTTAATGATAATGTGAAAGAGTCTAGTAATAAAATAAAATCATAGAGCAATAATTTGGCTAAGATAATTGATTACTAATAACAATATAAGCTACAAACTAAATGAGAAAGCTTGTTAAGAAATACAACTTAAGTATACTATATTAATATCTATAACAAAAAAAAAGTACATATTTTACATTTGCTCGGAAGATTGATAATTATTGAGGTAAAAAAATGAATAGACTCTAGAAAAGATGCTGGAGAAGAGCATTTTCGAACCAAGATGAGCAAGGAATTCCATAAAGAGGGAACTGTCCTCTTCCATAAAGAGTATATGGATATGGATTGATAGGTTGAATTCTCCTATTTAAGAGGTGGTTGGAGGAGCGCAAAGGAAGGATGTTATTGAATTTAGATGGAGTTTTTGTTTTTAATGATCGAAATAAGAATTCACTTATACTTCAAGGAAGTATTGCTGTCAGAAGTTTGGTTAAAGCCACCCAAGGTACATTTTAATACAAGCACATTTGGCCGTGAATTTCGTTAGTTGGGGGAGGTAAACTGAAATCCTTCAGAGGGTGTAAGACAGGTTCCAGCTCTACTTCCCGAAGTTCAATTTATAATTTTTTTTTTAAGTCATTTGTTTGTTGGGGGCAAAACCGACAGGAATGAGAACTTTTTTTTTTTTTTTTCACCTTAACAATTCTAATACTGGCTGTTTTTTATTTGTTTTTATACTGACCATAACCATGATCACATCTTTCAGTTGATTTTTCAATATACTAAATCAATAAATGGCTCAAAAAAAACAAAACTGAAAGATTTAATCATGTTAAAGTACTTGAATGATTCCAGGAAATTAGTTTTCAATTATTTAATCATGAGTAAAGTTTGCCCAATTCTCTATAAACCACAAAGTGTAACTCAACTAATAGTAGTTTTCCTGGTACAAATCGTTCCAGATCTTCCTACAATGCCCCTCAAACATCATATTTATTTCTTTTATTTTATTTTATTTTTTATTGTTGTATTTTTACTATCTAGATAGACTCCAGTACCTTCTCAATAGTACACGTAGTACAATACGTAGTTCAATAGTACAAATACCTTTACCTTTTTTAAGACTTTATCCTATTAAGTATTACAATATGTACAGTTGTCTAACAATACATACATTATGACGTTCTTAGCTCTTGATTGTGTTTTCGAATAGCCCTCCTTTCATGAGGAATGTATGGAATAAGCAAACTCTGATAAGTAATTTTGTTTTCAATTTTTACATTGGTTAAAAGTTGGTACTAAAAGTTTAAAAAAAGCAAAAGTAATAAAACAGCAATAATACCTTAAGAATACTCGTTTCATTACCAATTCGAAAGTGTCCTATTTTGGCCTAAATACTACCAAAGTCAATTAACCTAAAAATAATAAAACACATGTATAAATGTCTCAAACCTTGTTTGAAATTCTAATATATTAGCTCTAAAAAAGTAATTTATATAAAGAATGTATTAGACATTTGATTTCACTGAAACCAAGAAGCTGTAAAAACGGTTCCTATAAAATTCCAAATAGATGCGAAAGGGAAAGGAAGTTTCACTTTTAACCACAAGGTGGTGGATGTAAAGAAGCGCCAAAGATAAGATTGTACGCCGCTCACCTGACCCAGAGAGGAAAGGTTATGTGGCTGCCTGACACCGATAAGGCGAGAGAACCAATTAGCACGAGAAGGGTCACGTGGTCTGTCTCGTGTGCCCGGGTATCTCACATCCACCTCCTTTTCTTACTAATTGGGTGAAAGGTAGCGAACTGGCATGTAAGGTTTCGAATATTGCGGATATCACGAGCTAAAGAACTGGGCCGAAATGTCATTGGGAGCGGATGGACACTGATGGCATTTAAGATAAGGTAATCATGACTAATAGTTAGGTATTGTTCAAGGTTTAGCGGCTGTTAAGGAATGGGTTGTAACTGAAACACTATTTTAAGATTATTTTTTCGAACTACAATATTTATCTACACTTGGAACGTAATTAAGCAACGTAATTGGGACCAAGATAGGTTCAGATAACCAAATCGTCACTCAATCGAAACCCCAAAAAAGTAAGGAAAATGCACAAAAAAAAAAAAATAACGAAGGACAATTGAAGTAATACATATATCTATTTAATAACAAAATAATACTTATTACGAATGTTATTCTATGTGTAAATCATATGGCTTGGAAAAAATCAGTAATTCGCTATTGTTTCAATAGGGACCGGAATTCTATCCGCACGATCCCTCCATTGTCCAAAAACAACCAATCGAGCGATGTTGCATCAGTTTTTCCTCCAAAATGTCGACGTGCCTTCTCCAACCGAGCATTTTTCATGAGAAATAGTTAATGGTGATTAGTTTCATCATAGACCGTTCTCCCCATCCGTAGTTATGTTCTTACGAAGTTTATCTAATTTTTTGTTCGGCAATCGAATGTTTTGTGAGAAAAGTAAAAATACAACAAGATTAGATATAAACAAATGATAACAATAAATTAACAAAAAAAAAAAAAATTAAAGTACAAATGCACATCAAAAGGTGTCGGACTATATGGCAGGGTATTCTAGTTCCATTGGAGTAAGGGATTAGATGGCAGCGTCACATAATTAAGACGTGTGGCGATTGCTAATGGAGGAAGCCAATACTTGCTTGCGGGTTGTTTTGCTAAATAAAAAAATATATAAATTTTGTAATAATATTTAATTTCGTGTTTCATTCAACATTCAAAAATAAAAATATTGTTATAAGGAAGGAATAAATTATAAATTTTGTAACACCCAGGCCGCTAGTAGCGACTCGCTATTATGATGGAAAAAAATGGATGTATCCTGGGCCTAACGTTTACATAGTAGATTTTATCGTCCTGCTATGCTGTCCAAAATAGGTTAAAATAAATATTAAATCATAAAATAAATTTGCTAAAGCTACAACAGTTAATTAGTATAAATGACAGTATGATTTAATCTCATAATCTTAGTAAGCTTATACCACGGATGGCTGAGACATGTGGAGACGAGAGCGGATCGAAAATATTATTGATTCCGTAGCAGCAGATTAATAAATAATAAATCATATTCCCTTGATTAGAACTAGAGATTCGCTTCAGATCACAAGGTTACCAAAAAGGACCAGAACACCAGAATCGCCGCCTAGTCAGTACGATACAAGATGGAGGACATGTGTGGAGCTGCAGACAGATGTCATTGCTTGCCAGCATACATTTTACATGAGCTACCTCATTAAAGGATGTTTGAGCGAGCTTTGATTCTTACAAGGTTTATGACTGTTTTAAACTGAGGGAACAGTTCTTCACGATAACGGTCCACAAGACCTCAAGACATGTAAATAAGATTTTCGTTAAGGTTACGGTTCGCATGGACGAGAACCAAACCAGAAGAGTGAAGAAAAACTGGATTATACTTTCTTAAACTGTGAGAATAAAGCCGGAAAACAACCATTGTTTATTCTCATACCTTACATGGTTTCATAGGTTATTAAAAATGTTATTGAAAAACCTAACAACTTTATTTTTTTCTAGCGGTTGCAATTCGTATCGAAATAAGTTTCAGACAACGCCACCTTCCAACTCTGCATTAAGATAATTCATTTTCGATTAAGATTTGATACCTTTTAAATTAAATATAACATGATTGAAATATCTTAGTTAAGAATTAGTTATCAAAAAATAGATACTGTTTAGAATAGATCTTTTTCGAAAATTAATAGAACAGGTCATTCGTGTAGAAATATTTATTCATATGGAGTCTTCGTTTGCCTACCAAAAGATAAAGTAACAGCAATGATGATATTTCTCCAATAAAATTATTCGATTCTGACTAATCGTTACGGATAACTGCAACTAACTCCAAAAAAAATATCTATTAACAAAATATACCAAGTCCCATTCACCACCACCGCCGGCAAAGACACCTTTCATTAAATGCTTCTCAAATTAATTAAATTACAAATGGATATAAAAAGTTGTGATTACACAAATAAGGATGGCATAGTTATCATTATACAGCTAAATAATACAATTGCGTATTCAGCTGTAGATACTTTAGTATAACTTTTAGTATGCTTTCGTAACTTCATTTTTTTTTTACTATGAGGTCATATGTAGTTTTCTTATTTTAGCCCTGAAGAAAATCTGTAAAAAAGGTCGAAACGTCAGCACTACATTAAAAAGCTTTTTTAACTTAATCCTATACTATCATATACATAATATGATAAATTTTAAGTATCGTGCCCAAATTAACTAATTCTACTAACATGAAAAATTAGAAAAATACCTTTACAAAAAATAAATAAGTAAAACATGGTAATAAACATGTTCCTATTTGCGTAATATATTAAACATTACTAATTAAGAAAATTGATTTATCATCATAAATTTTGCATTTCTCAGATGAAATTTACAATAAAAAGCCTATTGTTACATGAGAGATTAGTCCTCAGTGAGAGAATGTGATCCCTCGAAGATGTGAAATCACTGATAATTGTATATGAATTTGAAATGAGGCGAGAGGTCATACCTTCAGCTTACCTCATAGCTTAATCCAGGAGAGTGAGAAAGAAAGTATTAAAGGATTTGAATATCTTCGAAGTTTACTGCTGGCCAATCAACTCACTGGAGTCGCATTACCATATATTATCAATGGAGTCTATCAGCAGTATGGGCTAAATATTGTCTGTTTCAAATCTTCATTTTATAATTCGAAGTATTTTCAATTTTATATTTTTTTTCTATTGAAGTAATAACATAGGGCAACCGACTCGCTGTGATAATTGACTAACAATGACATTACGAGCTACAAAACCAATGAGAAATTTCGTAGCTACAACTTACGTATACTATTATAATGTTTAAAGGAGTTAGAGAGATTCATTTTCGAATTGAGATGGGCAATGAATTCAATAATGAGTAAGTACGGATAATCTGTTCTAAAAGCATACAAAAATTCAAAATATCGACAATTATGTATATTTTTAAAATGTAAGACAAGGAATTGAACATGTTAATATGCTCTTAAGGAGGCAAAGCCGAGGGCTTCTTTATTTGTTCATAGAGGAAACTAAAAATAATTGAAATAAAGGGGGTAGTGTTCCGGTAAATAGGCAATCCCCTAGGTTTTCCCTATGAGTCAATTCATCTACTCCTACCAATCTAAACGGGAACAATTGCTTGTATTTATCTTACCACTTAAAAGTAAATATTTTATTGGTTTTAAGCGATTTTATTATATCTATTTAAACATGCCATAATATATCTTTCACTTAAAAAAAACATGGATCATTAAAATTATAATAGTACTGTACTCCTTATAAGCCTACTGGTGTATCAATTAAAATACTTGCGTATACTCGTACATAAAAACCTAAGCATTGTCAAGAGATTAAACGAACTTCATTGCTGCTTTTTAACAGCTGCTTTGAACAGTTGAATAGGGCTCAATAAACTCTCTTGTTAATACCGTATTTAAAAGAAAAACGAAATTTTAAATGAGATTCTTGACGAACCTCTCTCTTTTTCATAACAACGTCCTAAGAACATTAAAACCAAAACATGAAGTTTCCTTTTAAATTTCTTTAGGGTTATAAATCATTAGGGATAGTGTTTTTGCTAAGGGACCCACATTTTGGAACGAACGAACGAAGTTCAATGAACCAGGCGAAGAACCTTCTATGGTATAGGGTACCGGAGAATATGGAAAATCTAAAATAAAGAAAAATTAATTGAGCCATCCATCACCCAAGAGCCTTACCAACTCACTTCGTAATAAATCTTTTGTCGGTTTTTCAATTTGCCATTGGTACAAAAAAAAAAAAAAAAAAAAAAAAAAAAAAAAAAAAAAAAAAAAAAAAAAAAAAAAAAAAAAAAAAAAAAAAAAAAAAAAAAAAAAAAAAAAAAAAAAAAAAAGTCAAATCTTTCAAGTCAAAAAAGTCAGAATCTTTGTTTCTGTTTTCATACACAAACCTCACTCCTTTGTATATCTATATATTACAATACATTCTTTATCTTTTCAAACACTATATGTTTAAATTTAAACAATATATGTATATTATACATATTGTTTATTTAAAACAAACGATTTCGTTGCTAATTCTATGTACCTACAGAGATCTTTAAACCTTAATACTACGCTTCCAAATAAATAATTAATGAAATAATAAAGTAAAGTAAAATGAGTTCGTGTGTTAGATTCCGATACACAGGAAATCTAAACTTTTAAAAATTTAAGTCAACATAGATTAATTCTAAATCTCTTGTATTCACCATTTAGTTTAGCTCTACCCTTCTAGGCATTATATCACTATTTATTTAAAAAAACTTAGCACATTTTCAACTCTATTACTACATGAATTATATTTAGCAGGAACAGGAACAGCGTTAGGTTGTCTACGTTCAGCCAGTTGAATTATATTTCTGAAAGTCTAAATTTCCCGACAATTTTAAGACTCGGTCTAACAATTTCAGTGTTTGCTACATAGATCCGTAAAACGATATAGATAGTTAAATTTTTAAATTTTAAAAAACTTTTTCTCACATGAAATACATGCAAGAATGTATAATCTAACTCTTCACCAGTCCAAAATAATATTTACATTTTTGTTTATTAACATATTTATAAACATATATTAATTTTTGAATAGCTCAATTCTCCTCATATGCAATCCGTAATCCTTCGAAAAATCCTCTGTGCTCTTTATTTTGTCGCAAATAAACTTATCCATAATGATCTCAACGTATCATATGTTGTTAAAACGGCCAAACCAGACCCTTATTCTCATATGATAAGCTTTGTATCCACACAAAATGTCTACCAACTATAATAACCACTAACCCTCAGAGGTGTCACAAAAAAATGTGGTCTCGGGACCTTCTAATGCAGATTTTATTGATGTTCGACTAATAGGTTGTTCCTTTACAAGTTTTTGACATGTTCTTGTAATCATATTTTCAACCATTTACTTAATGTATAAATTGTACTAGCATCCCTATTCGCTACTAGGTTCTCCCGCCCTCAAAAGTAAAACACATAGATAATTTTAACGAATTATTTTAGTTAGTAGTTTTATTTGCTTATCGATAAAAATCTTGTATTTATGTATACAATTGAGCATTATTTCTTCAATGATATTTTTACGCATTGCAGTAGCTTTAACCCACTTTTAAACTGTTATGATTAGGTGTTTGAAGATTATGTAAAAGCATTATTAGATATCCAATTTATAATTTTAATGTATGAGTTGGTAATGGACCGCATTATCATTGCTTACAACTAAAAGTTTCATGAATCATATTTTTACACTCAATATCAAAAAGAAAATAATTTCATTTATTTATTCTGTCTATACTTTAATTTCTATCTGTATAATAGGTGACAGTGTAGCAAATCTCGTTTCTGTGAAATATCATTGTAAATTAACATTTTCATTATTGTAGTTTTTATTATTACAAATTTCTCCTAGAATCATGAAAATGATGTACTTAAAATTCACTTCATTCACTTCACTGCCATCCATATATTATACCTTTTTTAATAACAATTTAATTGATAGTCAATGGATTTTATTATTGATAAACCATCCTTGAACTACAGAGATAGTGTAGTTAAATTTTGGTACAGATTGGTTCAGTAATTTTTGTGATTAGTGATCACAAGCGAAAAATGGTACTTTTATGTAATATGATAGATATAGTAAATATAAATAAATTAATTGAAGAAAAAGTTTTAAACAGGTGTTAAAGTCAATGATTAATATAAATAGAATAAAATTAGGAAGGAGACTTTAACGGACCTTGAATCCATTAGGATAAATTTTATGAAATGCCTTTTAATAACACACGCTTTCAGATCACGTAAACGGCTCCTTAAACATACATCGAAGACGGGGCGATTAAATCAATTTGTAATGGATGAGGGAATAGTAGGGGCGGCCGAGACGAAACAGTATAAAAACATGAGAGCGATGAGAAAAATTTCAAACGGTCAGTTGTAAAAAGCAATCATCGTGTTAGGCGATTCGAACCGACGACTCAAACGAGTAGCGGAAACGTCAACTGTCGTGTCGTTACTCGTTCCACTTAGGCGGAGCACTAACAATCTTTAAAACACCCTTCAGTTGGGTGCGACCAACTTTAATGATATCTACTCTTGTTCGCGAGTGTTATAATTACCCAAAAAATATTAAAATAGACATTCATTCCGAATTAATAACTATTAATAATAGAATACTCGACTATATATATATATATATATATATATATATATATATATATATATATATATATTTTTTTTTTTTTTTTTTTTTTTTTTTTTTTTTTTTTTTTTACGGCCAGGAATTTTAGTATGTTTTAATGGGAAAATAACCGGTTATGATCATGTTTAAGGGGGCCGATCCATTCGAAAGAGAGTTTGCTCTATACAGTTTTTATATGTCATTTTTGGTTGCATGTGTAGATTCAAAATGTTTGTTCTATAGTACGTAAAATTGGCAAGTATACTGGAGTTTCCTTACATTTGTTTGCTAATTTCTAAAAACAGCAGCTATAGTCGTGGTTATGGTAATAGTGATAACTGGTAATGTGGCAAAATATCTTAAAATGAATATGTTTTTTTAACGACAAGAACTATATAAAATTATATGTATATATGTGTTTGAAAATGTTCTTGAGGTTGATTCAATAAAATAAAAACATATTTTGACGACGTTTCGAGACTATATTGTTCTCTTAATCATGCCCTATACTGAAAAAACATATTACAATACAATTATATAAGTTACACTGGTTATTTCAAATTAAAGCTAACAGCAATATAAAAACATGCGTAAGAATATATAACTATATAATTACAGAATATGGAGGAGTATGAAACAACTAACAATGTAGTTTATATAAATATAAATACTAATTAAGTGATTCTTTTTCTCCATTGAATTAAATTATTACTTTCTTTCAGGTTACTGACACCAATGACAACCCACCGACCTTCTTGGAGAGTGTATACAGCTTCGACGTGGGTGAGGATTGGGTGCGCGGCTCGAGAGTAGGAACTGTAGAAGCAGCGGATCCAGATGAAGGAGAAAACGGATTATTGTCTTACTCTGTCATATCTGATTGGGCTAACGATGTCTTCTCACTCAACCCTCAAACAGGTGTCTTCACACTCACTACACGGCTTGATTACGAAGAGGTAAGTTCTTTTGCAGTCTACAAATCTTTCAAGTTATTTCGAAATCCTCTATGGAAATTTCTGTCATACTGTACCAGGACAGCTTACGATTAGTAATTAAGGACAATGGAAAATATGTGAAAATGAAAATAAAGTATCGTTATTTTATTATTTCGCTATCGACTATTTACTAGTAATATACTTGGATATTACAGTTTGACTCCATCCGAGGCATTTTTGCATATTAATTGAATATAAATATAAAAACTGTTGGCCCATATGCTAGAGAAAAAAAATAGCCAAGGGATATGAATTAAGTCAACCATAAATAAATAAAATAGTTATTTCATCTTATGTCGGACAATTAAAAATTTCTTTAGCATCCTTCTACATGGGTGGTCTATTTCCTTTAAGGAGCAAATAAAACGAACCGTGACTTAACACTCCTAACGAAAGCATGTTAATAGTATATATGATGAGGTGTATGTGCTTCAGAAATAGCAATCCCTCACGCGACATATGTGTCTCATTATATGTTCCACGTGTAAATCGAAATGGATATTCAATATTTATAATAGTTAATTTTGGGTAAATAGCCAAACATTTTTGTCTACCAAAAAAAAAAAAAAAAAAAAAAAAAAAAAAATTAAATCATCACAAAAAATTACAGGAATATATAAACTGGGCAAATGAAAAATTAATAATGTACTAATTTATTGTGATAAGTGGATACTTTTCAAATCGTACAGTATCGAAATCTTACATCGCTCAATCTACCTTGACCGACGACTGAAAAGAATTCTTAAATATTAAAAAAAAAATAATTATAATTCTTTTACAAAATTTACTTTTAAAAAAAAGTAAGTGAAGCTTTTTACCTATACCAAACGAAAAAATCCTCTCTAGTGTAATTCTTATCATTTTTCATGATCTGTATCTAAATCTAAAAAAAATTAATCTAATGTATCTAAAAAAAAAAAAAGTTTCGAAAAAAACTAAAAACTAAAAATATGTATAATTTTTCTTTTGTATTGGCGTGACAGACGCCTTAAATATATCTTATAGTTAGTTTTAGGTCCTCTAACATGCCATCGAACCATCGTCCCTTCGGTCTTCCACGAGGTTTCACTCTACCCGGTCTATCTCAGAACAATTTTCGGCATGTTCTGCTATCACATGGTTGACATGCCCCATTCATTTGACCTGTTGCACTCTTACGAAGACTGCCACAGCCATCATTTATCGGACCACATATACGTTTCAGTACTTTCCTCTGGAAACGGTCCAGTTTCTTGCCTACTGACTTCCATTCTATGCTACTTCTATGAGTCCATATTTCGCAGTTGTATGTCGTATGGCTATTCATGTGGCTATCGGGTTATACTAGAGTTTTGTACAGTCATATCTTGGTTGTGCGGCGGGTGAGTCTACTCTCCATAATGCTTTATATATATATATATATATATATATATATATATATATATATATATATATATATATATATATATATATATATATATAAATTATATTATATATAGTTTTATATATAATATATAAAGAAGAAGACTTTGTTGGCTGATATAATCCAACTTTGATTATATTTTCATGTAAATATTTATTACAATATTAAATATTCTACGTGAATAGAATATTTTTATATAGAATATATTATATATTTTTAAATATAGATATCTATTTTTATTTGTATTTAACTAGTCTTAGGACATACCAATACAAAAATCTTAACGTAGTATTGCTTCGACTAGAATCACAAATAGTTCATTGCATTAAAAGTGCCCACGATCACTAAATTTATTATTTCTCGTAACGAGACATCACGCCTAGAAGAGACAGTTGCCGGAGGAGACCGATTGGGTTTCCATTATCCCTTGAAGTTAACTCCTTATTAAAGCCTCAGTGCAGTTGATTGTGGTCGTTAAGTCCAGCTAACGAATGTCTTCTTCGACAAGCATTCGAGTGTGCTGGTCCGTTACAGCAGTTCATTTGCAGTACAACAATCACTGGGGCAATCCAAGTTCGGATCGAGGTGATAGTGGAGCGAAGGGTAACCAAGGATTTCCACATAAAAACCATTTTTTTAAACAGATATAAAAGGGTATAAGATAAACAAATAAATTAACCGAGTACGAAGCCCAGCATTGAAGGATATGATGTAAAGTATTGTTGAATCAATTTTCTCAAAAAATTTAAAAATATTGATTTAAATTATAAATTTAGCTTTAGTTTATCATTCCGTCCATTATCGGTTATAAAAATATTCATTCCATAACTTCGAAGAAATTCCATAGTTTTTAAATCCGAAGAAATATTTTCTATCTTTAGTATCACTAAGTATTTTACTTTGTACAATTTACGTTTACAGCTAACTATAAGAACTTTTAAAGTTCCCAATAAATTACAAAAGACTTATTGCATGGCAGTAATTAGGCCCAAACGTACATACGGAGTTTAGCTTTGGTGGTCCACTAAACCTTGCAATTCTTCTCTTATACAATCCAGAATCCTTCATAAAATCCTGAATGCTACTTATTATGCCACAAACAAGATCTTAATGTTCTACATGTCGCTCATTTGGCCCAAACCAGATACCTAGCCTTACAACTCCATACCCACTCGAATTCACTAGTCTCACAACTTCCCTCGCACTCAATTCCCGATAATCCTGTGAGGCGTCTGAGTAGTTCTTTACATGTTATTCATGACATGACATAACCATTTTCCTCAAATTTAGTTGTTGTATTTATTGTATGCAGTGGTAAATATCAATAAATAGTTTGTTTCAAAACGAATCTTGCAAATAATTTATTATTATTATATTATTATGTAAACATAACCTAAATAAAACAATCACTATTTGGTGATTTGCAATATTTTATTTTAGTCGATAAATTAATGAATAACGAGGTGGTAGGATCATTCAGCCACCCGATTTTTATACTGGCAATACTTAAATAAATAAATATTACTTTAAACATAGAATGTGGAATTGAAATATAGATATAAATGATGAGAATATGTCAAATGTAAAAAATAGATATTGTTAAATTATTATTTGCTGAGATATTAATGAAATAAGTTTTTTCCTACTGTATTTTTGAGTAAATTCCCACTAACCCTCACCAAGGCAAAAATATTAATTTTAACTTAAATCTTCTGTGGTTCTACTTGAGGCAGGACTTACTAAACCTTTGGAAAATAGCAAACTGAACCTTCGATGACAGGAAAAAACCCGGCGGTTGGCAGATCGCATTACTTTCTTACGTAACAATGTATTCAGCAACATAAGAGGAAACTGCACCCCATCATGCATACATAAATCAATCATTAATAAATTAATATAATTTATGTAACCGTGTGTTCAGCAACTAGATTTTAAGATTATACTGCACTCCAAACTAACTTTAAATTGTACAATGTTATTTTTTATTTTACTTCCAAAAACTAAAATAAAATAAAAAATCAGAGTCATTTATTTGCTGTATTTAAATCTTAAAACGCATTTTTGGACTGGTATGACAATTATCCGGGAGGCGCGAGATTAAGGCACTATACTGTCAAGGGACCGAGTTGTAGTTCAACAAAGGGCAAACAATTTATTTTATATTATTTCGGCCGCGGCTCGATTTCGAAGACTGGAGACTCTCCTGGGGCACAACCAACCTCGATAAAGAAACTTCGCCCAAATCCTCTTTCACAACCTTCAACCTTTGGCTCAGTAACAGTGCATCCTTACCAAAGTACTGAACCCCAATTTTAAAATATGTTCATCAACTGATATGTGAACATTAAGACAAGCATATGCCACTGTGCTTCGTGATTCGTGAATCTAGCGGGACAAAAGTCCAAAGATGAAGGTTGATTTTTTGATGCAGAAAATGGTTGATCTAACAGGCTGAATGTTGGAAGACATGAAACGAAGTGAATCAGGCTGAGGAAATGTCAATAAAGCATTTTAATAAATAAGGAACTAATACCACTTTAATCCCGCACGGTTTGAGAATTAAGTTACTATTCTTTCAAGCACTCGATAGTGAACATCGTAATAAGTTTTCTTTTATATTTTACGATGAATTGCATTCAAAATAGTCAGTATTAGTACTTTTATATTTAATTTTACTGCATTTTAGATACTCAGACGGTACGCCAATTAAAAAGTTCAAAAGTGAAAAAACATATTCATGTTTTAATCTGAAACTTTTTAGGTAGGTGAAGGTAGGTCTGAATTTATGTTTCAGTGTGTCTGGGGACATTTAATTTTAGTGAATATATTGCATTTGGCTGCCCGTTTTTGCCCGTTTATCAGTAGCACCAAAAATTGTGTTTTAGGCGGAGTACTCTCAGTTGCGCGATTGGCATTGGCTGAAGCGTTACGAGCTGGAGGTTTCAGTTTTAATAATTCCCAGGAAAATATATCTGGTCAACTATATAATTCAACAATTTGCAATTGGGCAACTCACAGAGGATGTCCAAAAAAGCCAACACAAAGAGATAAAAAGAAACAGGGAACATTTTCCTCGGAAAATGTCTCGCACAGTAACCAACACTGACATTATGAATAATTTGTTTATTTCGTTTGCTCCTTTAATTAGCTCATACAGACCACTACCAGTGGAAAATACGACTTTCGGTAATAATCTTATCAACTTGCTTGCTATATCACACGCAGATACGAGTATGGTACCCTTACTTAATGGTCAAGATAGTGATGATAGTGATAATCTCGATCTAAGATGATAAATCATTATGGAGTATAATTTTCTTTTCAGTTAAAAACAATATAATGTGTTTGAGTTCTACTAAAGCTTATAGTTTGATAACACATTGTCCTGATTTATATATATTATAAATTCTATTTATTTATTACTGAAGAGAAATTTTTAGTTGTTACAGAGATGTTTTGACAGTCATAATATTGAAATTATTATCATAAAGTATGTATATTCATTTTTTTTTTAATTCAATTTATATAATCACCGATAAATCAATAAATGGTTTTGTTTTTAATTAAGTTTTTTTTTTCTTAATAAAACAACAGGTCACAAATGAAATTTTAAATGTTTTATCAACCTTTCAATAACCTTGTTTTAATCAATTCAAGTTGTTCTGGATGAGAAAAAAATATTAAATTATCCATACGATCGCTTTCAGACGTTTGTCCCGCTAGATTCACGAATGGCCCCACTGTGTGCCGTCGTGGCTTCGCCCGACCCATAACATATTATTTTATCTAATAAACAAGGACTATTAAGAAACTCTTGTGGGTAATGGACTGCATTACTGGTGCTTAAAACAAAAGGCCAACAAAACATATTTTTACATATAATATGAAAAAACAAAGAATCGACTTTTTGATTTGTTAATAATTTTATTGATTTCGTCGAGTTAGATTTTAATTTCTAACCATAAATTAGGGCATTGTGGAAAACCTCGTTTCTGAAATTCGGTATTGTACATTTACTTGAAGTACGCATGATGGTATAGAAGGATCGATACAATAATAAATAAGATATGATGAATTAATTACCTTAATAAATTAATATCTGTTGGATCTCCACAGAACTGAAGATGAATATGTTTAGTATTCGAAACTAGTTTTCGTATAAAATAGTTCCAATAGAAGTGGCAATTAATTCATACAATCCTAATTGTACATTTACATTTGTATTATTGCTAAACCTTTATAGAACTAAGAAAATGATGTAGTTAAGATTCAGTTCAGTAGTTTATCACTGTATACTCTATTGCGGTATGGAGCAACCACCTATCAGTGAATTTTCAAACTTCGCTGTTATCCACATATTATTGCTTTTTTAATAACAAATTACTTCCAAAAAAAAATGATGAACGGCAGGCCTGGAGGAAAAATATTGAAAGGAATACCAAGGCTGAGATGGCTGGACAACGTTTAAGATGACCTACGAAAACTGGGTGTGAATGGTTGGAGAAGGAAGACGGAAGATAGACAGGAGTGGCTGTCTGTACTTAGTGAAGCCAAGGTCCGACTATGACTGTAGCGCTCAATTATAAATAAATAACAAATTAATTAAAAATCAGTAGATTTTATTATTACTAAACCTTCCTGGAACTATTAAGATGATATGGTTACAATAGGGTACAGATTGGTTTAGTAGTTTTTGTGGTTAGTGATCACAAACTTGGAAACAAAAGGAGCGGGAAGCGGGAATAGGCAAAAGAGCAAGGGAATGGGCTGGTAAGTGGTATAATCGGTACTGTAGGTACTGTTCGCTATTTATGAGTACTCACCGCATTAAAAAACGGGACGCGGTTCCAACTAGAGCCGGGCGTGAGATGGGTGTGGGAGAGACTCCGACCGGTTTGGTTGTGCAGCTCCACCATCCCTTTGAGGGTAAATAGGAAATGTCACCCTCAAGGAAAATCCGCCTCCATGGGGCGATGCAAATACGGAACAGTGCAGCATTCTACCGACTCTTTTTCTTCTTTTCGGACCTTCGGGGCAGGCAAATGGATGACGGCTATTAGCCTGACAAATTGGTCGGTTAACGAATGCCGCACGGCGATGTAGCCAAAGACGGAAAAGTATTCAGAGTTCTAATCTACGCCACTAGTCAGATAATCTCTAAATTTATAGAAAAATAAATTACCTGTATTATATAAATAATGAAAAAATCAATAATGAAATCTTCAAATTAAAAGCTGCGTAAATAACTCTAGGCAACACCAGAAATGTTTTGATCTCAAAAATGGTTTACTATGAAGTATTGTGGCCCTCTGAAAACAAAAATCGCCATAAAAACTACATATAAGCTCTTGTTTTCAAGAATCAGATTTCCTCTTTACTTATAAATGTGCAACTTCAAGGTGTTAATATTTTTTTTTAGTGAAATAATTGAAAAATCAGTTGCATAATCCTTTGCGTATACGTGTTTTTCAACCCAAAATTAATAAGAATAGGATAATTAAAACTAGAAAACATGAAACAATTTTATAGGTATTTTTTTTTGTTGCCTAGTGTAATTCCCAAACCACATAAATCTGGAACCAAGTTGATTAAATAATGGACACATAGAAGCATATTTTTTATAGAAGAGATTGTCGCCACATTTGTTGAAAAAAGGTCCGTGGGTGATCCCAATTCTTATCACCCACCATTTCGATTTCCTGAAAAACTATAACTTTACTCTTCTTAGGTCCTCCACCCATTAAAATTGAAGACGTAATTGCGTATCTAATTATTTAAAAGCAGTAACAGACCTACGATATTAACATATGACATTAAAACGGCAATGCCCTCGAGATTTCTAGACCCATTTCTAATAATCAGCAACTTTTTTTATTATATTCTTATTATGAATTCATTTCAGAATATGGGTGGAATATGTAGGGATTAGTAGAACGGAAAACGTCGCCAGGGCAATGCATATGATCGAAATAGTAGTGGAATGTAAAAGACAAGGCATTAGAGACCCTCAAAGGAATATCAATTAAAAAATTCTTAGCCGTTACGGTACTCTGAATGGATTCAATTAAAAAATAATTGATGAAAGTGTTAATTTTGATTTTGAGGAGATTGAACATTAAATCTAATTTACATACCACATAAAGGATCATAGGCAGAAATATAGTTATGAATAGGCAAGCCCTTGTCTTTAGAGGCATCGTTTGAACATGTCCAAAGGTTTATATAAATCTATACTCTCGTATAAAAGGACAAGCCATTTTTTGTTTGTGATTACTAACCACAAAAACTACCGAACCAATCTGCACCAATATTTGCCTCATCATCTTAATAGTTCTAGGAAGTTTCGGCAATATTAAAATGTAATGATTTTCAAATAATTTGCTAATTAAAAAGCGATGATATGGTGATTACAGTAAAGTTTGTAGTGTCATGCTACATGATATATATGATCTGAGCGTTTACCGATGTACGGTGTAATACAGAGCTTGAAATTCCGTCAGCCCAGTATGAACATAGTGAACAGTTCATTTGTAGTATTATATAATTTATCGAGCATTATATAATTTTATTTAAAGTTCATTATTTTATTCATTTATTAATATTTTCCCCTTTTAAATTTTTTTTTTTTTTTCTAAAATGAATTTTTATTTTATTTTGGTTGAGATTAATATAATTTGGCTAGAACTTTAATATTTTCATTGTTACAATGTAGACGGTATAATTAAGTTCAAGTGTATAAGAAATATTAACAACTAGCAGTTTTTTGCCCTTAAAAATAAACAAAACAAAACAAGAACTTGAAATTGATTATAAAATTTACTTTAAATTTAATTATTAAAAAAAGATTTAAATGTGTAGGGGACATGTGGATGGGCTATTACGCAATATAATTCACAATGCTGAACCCATCAGTACCGAATTTCAACTACATCACTTTCATAGTTTTAGGAAGGTTTAAAAAAAGCTTTTTTGTGTGTTTTTTTTTCTTTATTATTTTTTTTTTATTAGTGCTTAACATCCTTATGTAATCCAACCAGGGCAGGAAGGACGGGTTATCTAACAGGTTACCATCCTATTCTATACCATTGTGGAAAGGTCAAGGTTCATTTCGTGGGTCCACCAAGAAATAAATTTTAACACGTCCAGTTGGGATTCGAACCCACGACCTTCAGTAGCACTGAGATACTCTCTTTTGTGGATAGAAGTTAAACTCCAACCATATTAAATGATTAAATTATTTCTCCCGAATAAAAATAATTACTATATCAAATTACGATCTTTCGCTTATTCATATTGTTTGTAAAATCACGGGCCTTTAGTTGTATGCACTGATAATTCAGTCCATTATTTACAAGAGTTTCTTAATACTCTCTGTCCATCTGGATCACCAACTCATACATTAAAATTATAAATTGGATAGACAATTATGCTTTTAAGTGATCTTCAAACATCTAATCAGTGCAATGTTAACCAGGTATAAAATGACTGCTATGCGTGAACATACCATTGAAGTAATAATGGTCAATCGAATGCTTTAATACAAGTTTTTTTTATCGATAAACCAATAAAACTTACTATAGTTAAAGTTATCTAAGATTTTTACTTACGAGAGCGGGCGAAGCCGCGATGAGGCATGCTTGTAAGTTAATAAAATATTTTTTTAATAAAAATTTAAGTTGAAATCCAACGAAAGCTAGCCACTAGTTATAACAAAACTGAGTAGAGGGAGAGGGCCCGTTTACATTCCTTGCCGTCTGGGATTCAGCTGTAAATCATCTCGGTTTACGTCCCCTGGGGGGAGGTTGCCACGTCCCTCTCCGCCTCACTCTTCCATTATTACAGCTTTCCTGGAGGCTTTTTTATTTTGAAAAAAAAGTAGTTTGATATTCAATGGGACTATTAGTCTCTCAAAAATAAGAAAACACTATCGAAAAACGTATTCTGAGTAATTATGTAATATACTATACTAAAGGCAGTGATTATCTTCCATTAGCGGTTACTTTAGTCTAAAGAGGAAGGTTATAAATTTTATTTGAAATAAATTATGATAGATGGTGGGTAGTATGAGTAGATTTTAAAAAAAAATAGCTTTTCATAATAATTTAAAAAAATAAAGTTACCATTAGTTTATCATTCCCTCCTTTATCGATTATAATAATATCGATTCCATAACTTGTTTCTAAACTCAAAGAAATATTTTCTATTTCTAGTATCATTAAGTATTTTGTTTTGTAAAATTTAAGTTTAGAGCATTCTCTCCAGAATCTACCAAGCTGTGTTGCCAGCCTGCAAGGGTCTCTGATTTTTCATGTGCCATTTTTTCAAAATATACTAGTAGTTACACTATAAAGATTTTTTCTAGGCAAAAATAAATGGAGAAACTGAGGATAAATAATTGTTAATTATTATTTATTTAATTGCAATTGAATGGATCCGCCGAAAAACGTTCTAAGCGACAAACATAAAATTTTGAGTAATCAGTGAACAAAAATCATAATCTAAAGTTGTTAGTTTTGTAGGTTAGATTTTATATTTACATATTGATTTGTTATATTTACATATATAATGACATAATGGAGTACTATAACATACTATGACGTACCATTATACATTTAAAAACCTTTAAAATCGCCACTTCGGAAATTTTGTCGCTTAGAAATTTCGGCGGAGCCATTCAATCATTGATGAATGAAATATACTAACAGTTGTTTTTTTTTAAAACTAAGTTATTAAAATCACAACCCAATAGTATCGCAGAATAACAGCAATTGGTTAGAAACATGTAATATAACTAGACGGAAATCTCACATTTTTATTTCAGAACAATACATCATTACCGAAGTAGGGAAAGGATGTAAAGGTTAGATTCATGGAGATCAAGCACGCCATTGCTATTGCCACTTACGTTTAAATGACATATACTATTTAAAGGAAAACAATAAGGTCAACAATGGAATTTATATTAACAAGATCTTATAAAATAGTGATTATTTGTTATAATATATATTTGTAAGCTTTAAACATTTAATTTCAATTTCAATTTTGTTTTATGCTTGCTGGGATATGTTATAACAAAAACATGATGCCAGTGTTTCCAATCATGCAAAGAAACGTAAAACGTAAAATTCCAGGAAATACATTAGTATGCCATTAACAAAATTTATGAATTTATTAGAATGAAAATTAATGTTTATGTGAAAGCTGAGAGTATGTGCCCAGCGCAAGATTAACTTAAAAAGCATAATTATGAATTATTAGTTGTTTAATCCAAGTATTATCAACAATTATTAACTCTTTAAAAAATTTATCCAGAAGCATTACAATTTGCCTCAATGGAGGGCAATAAGTAATATGGACAACATTATGAATCCTTTCACACAATATTTATAACAAGAAATAAATGAAAAAGAAGAAACAAAAATAAAGAACCTCAAAACTATACACTATATAAAGTGTAAAAAATAAAAATAAAGCAATAATAAAGTTTGTTTAGTTTAGCCACATTGAGAGGGCGTTTAACAGCTAGCCCGTGGGTCATTTGGATTTAATTAAGTATTAAGGACCTGACCATCGGCCCGACAAGAAGGCCGCCGAGAGCACCCAAACCCACTGGTGGAAGTCAGAGAAAGCAATAATAATAAAAGTACAATATACAGTAAAAAATAAATATTAATCTATATTGAAAGTTAAAAATTCAATTATACTCTACATAGAAAATATACACTCAGTCCAGAGATCCCCGAAATCAACATGTGAGACAAACCAGGTCAAAAGCATCTCTTTGACTTTTAATGAAGAAAAAACCCAGGCTGAGTAAAAGCGGTATAGTACAGTAACTGAGTAGAGAAGCTGCCCATTCTCAAGATTATTTCGAATTTCACAATATATCTCTCCATTTTTTTTTAACCTGCAAGGACGATTATGGGAATGCGTGGAACTAGATAGCGATTCCGCTAGTAGATTTGGATGATTAGAAAGATTTCGATGAAATTTCTAATTTGCCTAATTTGACAGGTAGAGTCTAAGATCAGGAATTTATATTGTAATACAAAGAAGACTTACTTACATTTTTACAAAATACAATTATGATTCAGCCATAATAAAGAAGAAAACAATCAACTATGCAAACTGTTTAAGGGAAGGATAATTAGAACTAAAACAAGGACGATAAAAGAAGCAGTAAATTCAACTGTCAAATAAGGTTCAGTTTAATAAAGACGTTCATTACTTTACAATCTGGATACTATCCATTAATTGGAAACTCAAGAACTAACTGTATAAGATAAAATAATAAAATATTGAAGCTAAATATTTATTTCGTCGCCGACAGGCACTTTTAGTTCGGTAGAGGCAGCGTCGTAAAAGCGATTTAGTCATAAAAATACTTTTAAACGCCTTTTTTTTCTTTCAACATTTTTTTCTTATTTACGTTTTCTTCAAATAACTTCTTGGGACGACAGAGATTACTCGAATGCCCTGTTAATGCACAGCGATATATAAAAAAGCCATTTTAATGGGCTTTTAAGGATATATACTAACTTCGGTCACAGTAACACAATCTTAAAAAAACGTTTTCGCACTGACGATTGAAATTTATAATTTACTGCAAAACCTGTGGTTCGTAGGACCTTTCGGCCGAAATGCACTCTTTATCTCAGCTGCAATGGCCTGCCTCTTTTAAATAATGGACCAGAATCGAACATAAAATTTTAGAATCACCTCCCAAGAGAAACGACATTCTCCTCAACTGTTTTATAGACTGGACACTCAACTTCCATTCTGTGAGCTTTAGATACTTCGGGGTGGGTCTCCAAATTCATTCCCTAGCGTCTAAAGTTTTCGACTAGGATTAGTGAGGACCTATTTGATTATAGAAAAAAAGGTTTACAGGTGGACAAAATATAGATGTAATTATTTTCAATAAAATTAAGAACTTTTTTTTATGCTAATAATAATAATGGAAAAGATAGTTGAGAATATGGTTAATTGAAACACTGTATATTTTGTATGCTCCATTATGATATTTACACATTAATTTTAAAAATTATGTGAATGGATACAGAAGTAGTAGGAAGTAATATGAATAAGGTTAAAAACAAAATTTTATTTTGTAATAATCACAACACTATTATGACAATTTCAATAGTCTAATTATAGACTTGATGGTTTCGGGTTTCTATATTAAATCTTTTCAGGGCTCAGTTTACTACAATACACCATAACTGATAGATTGTTTGGAGGGGCCCTATCAGTCATAAGCATTTAATGAGGTTAAAAAAACAAAAAATTTTAAAAAGTAAATTAATCTCTCTTTTTAAGATTTATTCAATGTTGGACCAATAAAAAAAACAAACAAAAACAGTTAATTCAAATATTCTTAAATATGTAAGCTAGCCCTGAAACGGGTTAAGGACAAAAAAATATAAACCTTTATCATAATTATATTAATCATTTAAGTTCTATTTCGCAATTTATTGATATTTACAACTGTATACATAAGATAAAATGATTACAATGATGTGTCAATAACATTTAAAGAACTTCTCACAAGTAGTACTTCAATAAAAGTTCAACATTAGAAGGTCTTTTGGCTATTTACAGAGAACTGAGTGTGAGGAATGTTAGGGGATCAGTGGATTCAAGTGGGTATGAAGTTTATTATGAAAGGGTAGGTATCTAGTTTGGGCCAAAGCAGCAACAAATGAAACATTAAAATCTTTAGGGATAAGTTTGTTTGTGTCATAATAATGAGCATTGAGGATTTTACGAAGGATTTCGTATTCTAAGGATTGGATACGAGAAGAATTAATAGGTTTAGTGGAACCCCAAAGCTCAACTCAGTATATTCAAATGGATCTAACTACTGTCAGATAAATAAGACTTTTTCTATTTATTGGGAGCTTTAAACGTTTACCTTGTAAATGTTGGAATAGTCAGAAACGATGAACAGTTTCTAGTCTGTAAGTAAGATATTATCAAATGATTCAATATCAATTTAACATAATTTTCGAAGAAAACCTTTAAAAAATAGATGCAAATGAACCCGTAATTTGAGAGAAAGGTTGTAAAAAAAATAATAAAACCTAGGAAAATAATAAATTATAACTATAACTTACTATAATGATGACTTTTATTTAGTTATAATAACTCAGTTTGAAAAATGGCAGTTTTATGAGCCATGTAATAAAGTTATTTTATACTGATAGACCATAAATATTATTTTAACATTCCAGAGAGACATTGAAGAGTATTTCTTTTTCTCAGATTTAAACTATATAAAAAAAAGAAAAAGAAAATAAAAAGAAGGGTTTGATACATGAAATATTAATGAAATATCAAGACTGTATCATGTAAATGAGTGCGTGATTTCAACTATTTATACATATTTTAAAATTATCATAAGACAGGTTCCCTCGTTACATAATTGAAGGATTTTTTTATTGTATCGTCTAAGCCTCACGCGAGCGTCCTCTTGTCTTTCCCCTTCTAACGCGAGGACCTAAAAATCTGAATTGATAATTCGTTTCTTACACACAACAGCTCTCGAGAACGGTCCAATAAATACAGTTTAGAGGCCTAACCCCACTTGAGGTTTTAACATTATCACTTTTATAAAAAAAAAATATATATGATTTTTTATTTGTTTTGGTAGGTATTTAAATTATACATTACAAAACAGTGAGAAATCTATCTAAGTGCAAAACTTAGACGTCTGAGCAAATACAATGAAGTTCGAATTAATACTTTGTACCGTGTTTAATGAATGGAATCAAAATAATATTAAAATGACATGTACAAGGTAAATTCCGTTATTTTAAAATCTATGACATTACACATTTCGGTGGTAGTTAAGAAGTCGATAAGTCAAATTATCTTGAAAACTAGTCAACTGTGCCTTCAAAGCTAGATGTAAGCAGATATAAGTATTGTGAAAAATTTGTTGTTTTGCTTCTTAATAAGGTCTTAAAGTATCTATTTTGACCCAAATGGTGTTTTTAGAGTAATTACAGGATTTTGGGAAACGGATAAAAATTTTCCTATTGAATAGTGCACAAATTTGACTTATCTAATTCTTCAGGACAGCCTGAGATTTATCAACAGAATTGATTACCTACGAATAATTTGACATGATTAGATTAATCCAAATGATAACTTTTTAAAGGACCTTAAAACCTTAAAGGACGAGAAATTTCAGTTGGATTTTTTTGTTGATTTTGGACAGGATCTGATTTCATTTTATATAACATTATTAAATAATTAATTTTTTTTTTAAATTTGTTCATTGATGTTAGCAACTGTATAGTATATATGCATCAATTCGTTCAAAAATTATTGCAATAAAATGTTAATGATGTTTAAATAAACTACCCATTATAAGTGTTTCAATAATAATTTAAAATTAGAAGGTACTCAGACCATTTTCTTTTCAGATGCCTCGGAGATTATAGAGACAATGAGAGAGTGCAATGATAAAATGAATAGGAAGCAAGTTGGGAGACTAGTGGATGCGAAAGGATGTAGAGCTAATTATAGTCTCATACTTTACAGTAAAATTAAAAAAAAAATACAAATAAAAAAAAATCCATAAATAAAAAATAATAATATAATTGATCCAAAATTAAAAATAATGGAGTGTATGGTCCAATCAGTGAATCAATATCGATGTCGAAAATTTTACTGTTTTTTTCAAATTAATATAAATTATTACGATTTCACCAAGTAAACAATACCTAACGTCATTTAAGGGAATAGCGACTCAAAACATGTAAACGATTATAATCTATAATTCAGATTCTATTTTTAGTCGGGCTCGTGCTTATCTTTAATCATCATTATGTATTCAGAACATGTAACACTTTTTAAATGGAATAGAAAAAAAAAAAGTGGAGCCAAGAAAAATTCGTATATATCACATTTCCACTGTCTCAACACCTGCCCACACCCTTACCATATTAGATAGGAACTGGATTATATGGCTGTTACAGCATTCTGATCAATGAATACTAGTTCTCGTTCTATAAAAACTATACTAATAAATTTACAATACAATTTAATAACTTATTTACAATAACTATAACTCAAAATTATAATAAAATGCCATTAGAAAAAATTAGCATATGCTAAACATTGAATTAATTTTTCCTCTTAAATTGAAAAATAAACTTTTAATACATACTAAAAAAATATATATTTTTTGTCAAGCTTTAAAACATAATCTCAGTTGGTTTATCATTCATAATGGTATGTCTAAATTTGAACTTATTTTACATTGGTGTACTAAATTATATTATAAATAATATTAATCATCACATTATAACAACACTTAGTAATGTTTATTTAACGGGGTCTATACATTTTAAGTGCAACGTTTTTTTCACATTCCTTTTGACACGTTCTAGCTCTCTTGGAGTTGCTCGGATCGACGGATTTGACGACAGTTTCCTTTTCAAAAATTTAATAGAGAATATTTTTTGTTTTGAAAAATTTGTCACTGGGACCTACCGTTTAGGGATAAATTGGTTGGAATTAAAAAATTCACGCTATTTTCCCTCAACTTTGTTTACTTCGAATGATCATTGATTGTTAATTTAATTTAATTATTAATCTAAGTAATTTGATCCTTATAATTCTAAAATGCAAAATGAGAAAATCAGTAGATTACAGATAGTCATAACCTATCGTTTTTCCCAGTCAGAGAGGAATTGAGTTTTAATGAAGCATGTATGTAAAACAAAGAATTAGATTTTTTTTTTTACTGTATTTTCTAATTAAATAAAACAATGCTTTTAGAAAATTAGTAACTAAATCGAGAGTGACAAGGGAAAAATGATGTGTCATCAATCAGATGGAGTTTTGTAGAATCTCTATTTGAAGAGATTTTTATTTAATTCTTTATTTATTTATTTATTTCAATTTAACTCCTATTTATCTTTTAGTTTCTTCTACATGCTTCGAAGTACTTTTGGTCCATCTTCAGGATATCTGTGATTTTCTCACATAGTCACATATGCATGTCCATCAATAAAATAATTGATGTTTTTTTATTTATTTAGTTTTCCGAATATCTATAGTGTTCCGAATAGCTTGTAGTGTTTAAATGGTTTTGATGTGAAATAATTGATTGATCTATTGATTGAATAAATATGCGTGTGCTAAGACGATTAAAAAATTCAATGTGGAAGTACCAATATTATAAATCATCTGTGCTGGTTCGAAATCATTGCTATTATGATCGCTAGTAACAGTTGAATTGGTCGTTGGGCGTACAGCAAGACCCGATACTCAGTCCCTTACTAATGAATGCTGCGTGTCCTCAGATCAAGATAGGACTGTGTTCCTTCAGGACACTTTCCACTTCCGCTAATTAAACACTGAAGAAAGTCATTAAGAACTATTAGATGGAGCTAAGGTGACTGTTAGCGCTGATGTGTTCATCTGAAACTTCTGCGTGACTGAGTTATTGCCAATAATTATAGTTTTACTAAACTTATAAGTTTTTGACTAGCAATGTTCGATGTGGTTGGGAGAGACAATATTTACTGAAAAAAATAATTATTTGTTTATTTATTATTGAGCCCTACAGTCCTAGTCGGACTTGGCTTCACAAAGTACCGACGGCCATTCCTGTCAATCTTCCGCCTTCCTCCTCCAACTATTCACTCCCAGTCTTCGCAGGTCATCTTGGACGTTGTCCAGCCATCGCGGCCTTGGTCTTCTTCTCAATCAATTTCATCCCGGCCTGCCGTTCATCATCTTTTTTGGAAGTCTATCTTCCGTCATCCTTTGCACATGACCGATCCACCTTAATCTGCCTACTTTGACTATCGAAATGATGTGTTCACCGAACAATTGTTCCAGCTCCAGATTGGTTCTTATTCTCCAATTCCCGCTGTTATTCACCGGACTGAAGATTTTTCTGAGGACCTTTCTTTCTCAAATCCTCAGCAACCTCTCATTCTCTTAGTAATAATGGTAATAATAAAAATAATTATTACTACAACGAAATATATACTTTTGTAACAGTAATTTGTGAAAAGTTGGATGTCAATTATTTAAACAATTAACATTATTTTAATAAGTTAGGCTGACTAATAGATAAATGCAACTAAATAATTATACTTCATTTAAAGAAGAAACAGATTTATTTTTTGATTAAAAATGATTGAGAAGTTTACTGGTACACAAATTAAAAGCACTATAATAATTACTAATAAGTACTATACTATAATAATAAAAGTAATAAGTACCTACGTCTTAAGATATTAAACAAAGAAGTTATTACTGATCACAGGCTGGTATTATTTGGCTGTTTTATTAAAACAACTAACAACCGTTAGAAGTCAGGAGTTGTCCTTCCTTCAAAGATGTAGCTAATTAAAATAAGTTGGGAAACATTTGGAACGAGTTATTAAACTGAAATGAACGAAATTAAACTAAACAAAAACATAGGATGGAACCTTTTGGATACGTATTGCAACCGGTATAGGCTGATTGCAATTTTTCTTGATTTAAAAAACAAATAAAATAATACATATATATATTTGGATCAGTTTGGTATTAAATGTAATAAAAAATAATAAAATGTCATTTTATTATGTTGCCTATTATTCCAATATTTTGGTAAAAACTGAATGTATAATATCAGTGCCAAGATGGTTTTAGCCACAGGAAACGGTTACTGTGAGCTCTCTAAAAACTAAATCTCCACTTTTTATATAATCGAAGGGTATGGTGAATGAAAGGGTTAGGTATTAGAATATAATTTTGAGTAATTTATGTTTAAATCCGTGATGAGTATCATCCAAGCAGAAGTTCGTATATAAAGAATAATAACTGTAACAAGACCACCTAACATGATATGAAAATAATTCGGGACCGGATCCTTGACTAATGGTGAATGCGGCGAACAATGAGCTGCCAATGAAAATTTAAGAGATGACTTGACAAATGGTTTAATAAACTTGAGGTGACAAATAAAAAAAGGGTACTGATTAGCCGAAATGGATCACAATAAATTCTCACTAATCCAGCATCAGTCTCTACCCACCCACGGATTCCCATTCATCCCGTAATGTACTGTGGCACTTCCCGACTTTATTTCATGGCCGGCTGTCTCTTTTATGGGCAAAACACCTCTGAATTATATAATATTCAATATGGGCGCGCGGCTTCCAAAGGCTTTGTTAAAATTTCAGTATTTACAGATTATCTTATTGGTAGGTGTACGGAGTCATTGAACTTTCCAGAGGTGATGGACCTGGATTGCTTTGAAAGAGGGGTACATTATTATTAATCAGCCATAATATTCAAGTGTAAAACTAGATAAAATGTGAAATAGAACTACCTTCTGTAAATGAATATCTTAAGAAAAATACATAAAATATATGTTTTGGTCTTATTCTATATGTTCCTTCAGACTATGAAAATTTATTTACCTTTATGCTGAGATGTATGATTTAAGCAAGAATATCTAAAGCAGATGAAATACATAAGTCACATCAGTTTCAATTAAATAATTCATTAATTTCCAGACAACAGTAGATGTTTGTTTTACACATGGATCCCATCTCCGGGAATTATTTCATAGTAGTCAAGTGAAATGAATTTTGGGCATCCCACTCTGACTAGATTTGGGTAGGAACCAGTAGGATAACCTGTCATTCTTGTCCCAGCAAATAAAGATACTAGACACCAAAAAATATCAATGAAGAAACAGTTTCGAGAAATTCATAGCGTCTCGAATACAAAGTTTTCACTAATTATCTTCTAGATATAATTTTAGTGTCGTATTTTTATTCACCTTAAAATAGTCGAGATAGATAGATAGTATAAATATTGGCTTTTGGAAAATTATTTAGGTTACCAATGTCGTTAATAACATTTTAGCTCGCCTTATACTTAAGAAGCATCCAGAATTCCTTATTTACGTGCAATCATTTTTTAAAAATCTATCACATCCATAAGGTGTTTTTTTGGAATTTATAATTTACTTACAATGTTTTTTTTTTGTTTTTTTTTCAGACCCAACATTACATCTTTGTGGTGGCGTGCCAAGACAGTGGAAAACCACCTCTCTCGTCGACAGTTAGTGTCTACATCAACGTCGTGGACGTCAACGACAACGCACCACTCTTCGACCCCATGTCCTATTCGAACGAACTCTACGAGAACGCGACTGTGGGCACCAGCGTAGTTACGGTTACTGCCACCGATCTCGATTCAGGTTAGTATATATCACCCATAACATTTATCTTAATTTTTCGCATTCAAATAAAATCTGAAATATATCTTCTAATCTATAACCAAAATATTGGAGGTTATGGGCAATATTCGAAACGTATTGGTATAGATAAGAAGAGAAAGGGGAATATATCGAGTTGCAAAATAAACTGGTTATTAGTTTAAGCACTAGCGTAACTGGGCTGACATTAAGAGCCTTACAGTCGTTACACTATTGTTGCAAGAATAAGTAGCTTCCTCAAGTCTCTGTTATTTGCTAGAATAATAAATCGGGTTAAAATATTGGCCAGATAATAAACATTTCCCAACAATCATTAGAACAAAATAACACATTTACACTAATAAGATCTGTAATGAATTCTTTGACATTTGTCAATACATGTAACTTCAATTAATATGTGATCATTCAGATAAGAATATTTCAAATATTATTTTAACCCTTTCATGCATTTTGATTCAAATGTGCTACATTTTTGTTTTAATGATCTCAGTACATTTTATCATTATTTGGTTAAATTAAAATTATTTATAATTTTCAATATGAATGATATATAAAAAAAGATCTAGTGAAAATTTAAAGTATTGTCCAAAAGTTATTCAGTCTTTTTCACCTTGTCTTACAGTTTACTGACACCCACTGAATAAGAGAGGTCTTCAAACAGTGTCTATTTTTATTTATAATAGTTATGATTAAGACAATCACCGTTTAAATATGTGTTATTTTTAAGTAATTTGGAACTTTTCCAATCAAATGTATATATTTATTTAGGTGCATTTTATCGTTTTATTATAAAAATAAATATATATCAGGTATAACAAAGAACAATTTGAAATGGCATCCAAAAAAACTTATTAGTTCAGAATACTACTGTGGGATTTTGAAGTATTAAAACATCCAGTTCCGACAAATCACTATTTTTGTAGCACAGACACTACATTCTTCTAAATGAGTTTGATTATTTTCAACCAATCATAATACCACTAATTTCCATGACTACAGCATTGAATACAGCATAAATTGGTTAGTGAAAATTAATGAAATGAGCAGGTTCTCCTATATTAAGAATATAAATAATTATTAATATAAATCGTAGATAATGTAAGGTTAACTTTTTCTAGTCATTAAAAGTAAAAAGCTAGAAATTATAACCGTGTATAGTACCTTATATCCCTGATCTTATTCATGTACTATAATGTTTTGCTGAATTATCAGAAAATAATACAACAGAATTGATTTAATTGAACATTTATATTTTTCATATATAATTTTTATGAAAAATAAATTGATTTTAGTTTGTTTATTTGGACTGTAACAAGGGAAGGGAGAATAGGTTATCCTAAACTTTACTTACCAGTTTTGTTCATAGTAATAAAGCTAAAAAAAATTTCTTCAGATTCGAAATTGAAGTCAATCCGCTCGAACTGGAATCAAATCGGAAAGATTTTTTACTTTAGAATACTAAGGCACCGTGGCCACAAACTTATTTTTTAACAGCTGCCATAAAAAATAAAATTAAATAAAATACAAAAAAGAAATTGGAAAATCAGATTGTGATAAAATATGCAAAACAAAGTAATAAAAGCTTTAAGCAATACGGCTTAAACATTTGTTATACGACCTAATTAAAAATCTACAAAAACAGAAATCATTTCAAATAAATAATACGATCTTTAAAACCTTAGCTACTCTAATATATAACGGAACAATTTGAAACAGTATCATTTTTACGTAATATTATCAATGTTTATAATAATCACTATGAATAGTTAGAGTAAATGGGAATACAAAACCTTAACGAGAGCACGAAAAGCATGTTTAAGTTGTGCAAGATTTCACCATAGAGATGCAATGTCTCCACCAACAGCCTATACTTCCAATATTAGGAAATCCATTGTCTATACTTTCAACACAGACATTGAATCTCGACCAGGTCTTATTACTTGCATTAAATAAATCAACTGTGGAATCACAGATTGTGATTCCGTAACGGAATAAATAAGATAAAAATTCGTAGGAGTCGTATAAATTTTCTGTTCCATAAGTATTTCCTCTGGAGGAATTCAACTATTTAATTTATTCGATATTAACGACTTATCATTAAGTGTTTAAGGCCATTAATAAGGGCTGAGCCAAATAAATAAATTGTTAATCAATCCATATTATTCTAAAGTTTTCATAAACACCTCATTTTCATATTATAGAATATTTCCGTTTCCAAACGGCGATAATTTACTACAAAGAGAAAAAAAAAGTAGAAAAATATGATTGATCTGACGGAATGAAAAATTAGCATTGCAGATTTAATAAATGGTTACGTAGAAACGCTCTAGAGACATTTCAAGTTGTTTTTTCAGATTGGGATGAATGTACCCCATCCAACTCACTGAACCTAAAAATGATTGACCGTTGCCTAGGTCGTTTCATATGTTAGTCGACTGATAAAAATTAAGCGATATTACTTATCATAAATAAAATAAACATTATTTAAATATTGCATACAAGACTTAAAAATTTTAACCAAGGCTTTTAAGCATTATGCAAAATTATAAATTCTTTATACATAGAACCATATGGAAACCACAATAAGGTTTAAAAAAATCTACAATCACTAGAATTGAGTAGTATAATGTACTCCTTTAAAAAATAAAAAATTTGTAATTTAAATAATATTTTTTAATAAACGAAATTCTCTAAAGTCTATGAATGAATGATAAATTACTAATGCTATCATTGCTCAAAAGCAATTGAGGTAATGGTACAAAGCTCTTTTCTTTTTTTATTTAAAAATTTATTATCAGTTTATTGATGGCTATTTAAATTAAATAGAAAGAATTTATTTTATTTTATTTTTTTTTTTCTGGTTAAATAGTGGAATTTACTCATTAATGTTACGATTTTACAACTGATAATATGAGTTATTTATATATATATATAATATATATATATATATATATATATATATATATATATATATATATATATAATGTTACGAGTATATATATATATATATATACGAGTATATATATATACGTTACGTATATATATATATATATATATATATATATATATATATATATATATATATATATACCTTTATTCTTCCTGAAAATGAGTTAGATTTAATGTGAGTTAGTGATTATAGCTCAAATGTTGTGATGAAACATTTCGGCACCTGTTATGGTAATATTCATCACGAAGGAATTCGCAGCAATCTATTCGCTGAAGGATGAAGAAAAAAACAACATTGGTCAAGAACAAAAGTTGTCATTGAACCGAAATTACATTTCATTGTCAATAGCTGGTTCTCCCTGCACCGGCCGTGTCTCATTAATTAGCTCTAGACAACAAGACAAGTTGAAAAGGCTTCTCATCCGCGGTGCCTCGACGGGTCCCAAGAGGAGACTTCCACCACATTCTTTCCTCTCGTAAGGCTTAAATAGCTACTGGCTCCACCTCCTAAATAATAACCTAATATATGATAGAATACCACTATTCAATTATCGATTCGCAATGGGTCTAGTATAGTAATATGCGTTAAACATGCAACAATATGTTATTATTTAATTTGTTTTTTCTTTACATCCAGTAATCTGCTATATTCGGTAATCCAGCACTCCTCTGGTCCTATATGTGTCGTATTATCGAAAATGTACTGTATTTACATTTTATAAAGACTGTAGAAAAGATAAACAGTGTTATTCAATTTTTGAATCCTTAAACATTCAGTCAAAGTCTTACATGAAAGTCCTTATGAAACTGGACAACACAGAACAATGACATATCTATAGGCAGTTGTGCCAGGCCTACGCCTCCGATTGTGCAATTCCAGTGACCACATGTAGTCAAGCAAGGCCCAGTTTATCGCAATATCTAGTATCCTCAGTTAACATTAACATGCTCAGTTGAAATATTGTAAATTGTCAGTTCTGCTTTAGAAAAGTAATATTAGTTCAATTTTAGAAATGATTGAGTAAATAGCTTGTATATTATTTGTAAAGTAGCATTTTATTTCCTAATATAGAAATACACTATGATAGACAACGCTGGAAGATTTCTATGTTTAATGACACAGAATAAATGAAGATTCTTGTATTAAATGGCATGATTTAAAATTCGATGAAAAAATTAATAAACAGGTGAAAAAGTTGGGAACATGAGAGGCGGAACTTGCGGGGCTTTGCTCAGAAGTAACGTACTTTTTTTTCTAAGTGCGCTACCCTAGCAACAATTCCAAAAGAAAGATCAAAGATTCGAATTTTATTGGCGTAGGGTGGAATTAAATCTAAGAAATTAATACCCTGTACCCACCCACCCAGCCAGGAAATCCCGTGTAGCCTTGACCAAACGGAAGGGGAGAAAGAACAAAAAAATAAAGGTTGTATTCAAGAGGTGGATAGGAGAACGCAGAGTTATTAGGTTAAGAATATAGAAGGTTTTTTGGTATTTAGTTATTAGGAATAGGAAAGTAAGGAAGATGTATGAAGATGAATCTTATGAAACAGTTCATTAGTCAAGTCAATTTCACCATACAGTCCCCCATAAACCCCGTAATCAAAACTAGGGAATATAATAAATATATTAATTTGCAACATAAATAAGTAATTTAATAAAATATGCTGTTCTTATAGGAACAGAAAGGTCCAACCGTACATATTTCTAATGTGTTAAGACATTTATAACAATTGCGAGGGCAGTTGGTAGCGGTCCGATATCCTATTTCGTGCGGTAAAATACTACCTTCGAAAACGCATATCTTCATACCAGCAAAGCCGGATACATTTTTTATCTTCCATTTTTATGTTTCGTAAATTCCATCCTCTGTCCTTACGAATGCTCACGCAATAATGGTAGAAATCTATTAACCCTGTATATGAGCAATGTAAATAAAAAAAAAGAGGGAACAGCACATAGGGGCTAAGTGCTACCAATCAGCTTCACAAGACAGTCGGATTAAGTATTACCTACCTTTAATACACAACTGCGTGCTTAGAGTTGAATTCCACCAATGATGGTGCCACTGTCATACATGGGGTTGTTCATTACAGCTTACAACTTTGCTGTAACAATTTTGGATGAACAGCTCATATTTTTACCCAAAGCTTCAATAAAACAAGAGCACTAGAGTCAGGACTGATAAAGTTTTATGCCTGTTTGGAAGACGAGAGCTCAGCAGGGGAGCCCAATCTGTTGTGATTTCTATTCCGCGTGGTCACAGCTGGCAGCCGAGCCGGATTAAAATGGCGTCCTTTCGGCTGCCTGTTAGCCTCTCAGCAGGGCACTGGTCACTGCACTTTGTTACCCAATTAACGGAGAATTTTTTTTAATTTATTAATATTATCGAACCAACAAAAATACCAATAAATTATACTGATGTGTAATAAATAAATAAAATCATAATGTGTAGGTTGTTGAATCATGGAATGTTGAAGGCATCTCCCTCTAACGACTCGCCGGTTAATTAATTCAGATTGGCTCCCAACAATCTTTCTATCCATGACATATATATTTTTATTGTTTTAAAAATGAACATTATGTCATAGAAAAACAAAACAAACATAACTTTTAAATAGAACGAGAAATGCTTTAGTAATATAACAAAAACACATTGCTGCCCAACTTCATCATGTTCACAGCATACTAATCTACCTAATTCAAGAGAACAACATTCTGATTAACATTAAAATAACAATAACTCATAATATTTCCCTCACAGCCACTACTTATCTCATATAACCATTTTTTACCACTATAAACCATAATCTATATAGTAACACTACCTTAAACCTTTACTTATATATACCTTACCACAGTGTAAAAGAATGATAATAAGGGATTGTATTATTTCTTGCATTCGTATTATTGATTGTTATTTATTCAGTAAACATTTTCAAATAATTGTTATTAATTATATCAATTTATATATGTGACCTTCAGCTATTAAATAACATGTTTAGGACAAACTAAAAATGCAGGAATTACTATTAAATCAAAAAAGTAATGAAATGAAAAAGCAATAAACAATGAGCAATGTGATTTTGCTTAAAAAGAATAAACAAAAACTATTTTGTTTATAAATTCAACAGTTTGAGAAGTCTTTTTAATATATTTTTTAAGCATATTGAACTATCCAATAGGATCGCATGAGTAGCACTCTTGGAAGAAGTATACGGTTTGTATGATTGTACATAATTAATAGATAGGCATCTATTTGGTGCCAAATAGGAACCAAATGATATAGTGAGGTTTTGAATTCTAGTTGGGATAAAGGATTTTCGGATTGGAATTAAGAAATAGATATGTTAAAGTCAAAATGCCCAATTGATGTTCAAATAGACCTATATAGTCATGTTGATGATTATTCTTTATCATTAGGAATTTTGTAGTTAGGTTCATTTGGTAAATGTTATAAATAGTAGAAAAATGTTTGTCTCTATTGAGCAGGGTGATGCCCTAGACACTTCTACAGTGATGACATTAATAGATTGTTACAAAAGTCTTTGCCCATAAGTATATCTTTATATCCGAATACATATTTTAAGGCTTATTAAATACTACACTTCAAAGTACATCCCATTGCTTTCAACTACTTTCACATATCTTTCCATATGCCAGTAATTGGATTTGTTGCTGACAGTCTATCTATGGCCCCAATTTCCTCGGCGAATGCCATTGCAATTAGAACTTTTCTCTTCTTTTATTTTTCCATATGACATTGCTCGAGGTTTTTAAAAATTTATCCTACAAAACCAACTCAAATAACAAGGAATTGAAGGATTAATCAAAGTAAACAATGACATAAATAATAGGAACAAAAAGGTCTTTATTAGATTAAATCAAGAGTTAGATCTTGTGTTTATGCACAAGGACTTTGGAAGAATCTATTATTATGTACAATAGCAAAAAAAAAATTGTATGGTTGAACGCCGTCTTAGAAATTGCAACCATGAAATTCTCTGTATGCTAAACAATGCGGTCAGACAACAATCGAACTATTTTCGATCTCTTATTAACCAATCGGGATTGAATTTCGTTAGTGGATTAAAAGATTAAATTTCGAATTTCCAATTATAATTTTTAATTAGCTGGCGACCAAATCAATACTACATAATGAAATGTCAGCTAGTTAAGTGGTAAAAAAAATATATATATATTGATTTGGCATGTGTCAATTTCAGAGCATTGTCTTAATTATCTCTACAAAAACCTCGTATACTTAACAATTGCCCAATGACTAATTTAGGTTCAAGTGGGGAACAGCGTAACAAAAAAGTTATTCTTATTTGTAGAAAAAAAAAGAAGTTTAATACGTCTTCTAGTTATTTACCATCAAATTAACATTCTTTAACCTTCATGTTAGGGTGAAATAACATCAGAATTATACTTAAAACCAAATTATTTTTTTAGTTATCTTAGATCACATCAGTGGTTCAGGGTGCCCCAAGGGAGCACAGGATTTACACATAGGGAGAAATATATAATCAAAGAAGCATAATATAACATGTTAAACTGTACTCCGTTACTTTGCGTCACAAATACCAATATAAAAAATTGAATTGGTTTGAAATTTTAATAAACATTGTTCACTATTTAAACACCAACTCTTGAAGATTAATAGGAACACATATTTCACCAGAAATTATTACTTTTCCAACAAGAATAAAACTTCACTAGCCTAATTGTTCAAATTTTTTTATAAAAACATAAACTGGAGCATTCTCGAATCAAACAATTTGACGTCTGATAACAGCTGTTTAAGATGGTGGTGGCACATGAGATTATCAAATATGTTAAGAGACATCATAGTCAAATTATAAAGGGCAGAGATAATCTTGATACTACACTGTCTCCCACTTGACCTTATCATTCAATTGAACTTCATTATATCATGTATAATATAAGTATTTAATTATTTACTTTTTTCCAAACATCAAATTGATTAATTTGACTTAAGTCGAGTGCATGCGAAGTAAATATTTATGCAAAGTAGGCCAAGTTAGTTTTCCTCGTCTCATTTATTTCACCGGTTTTACATTACATCACCTCAGAATATATACAAATAAAATAGTCGCCTAAAATTAATAGTTATCAAAAGTTATCTGATAAAAGCAGTCTGAATGCAATCTTGTTAAAATTAATAATAGTGAACACCTAGGTTCCTGAGGCATCGTAGGCTTTATCATAATCCACAGGATGACCTACCAAATCTTTCTCATGCTGTTGCTATATATCAAACAGCTACAGAGAATAGCAGTTCCCAAGAGGTAGTAAATACAAACACAGTGTGTATACGGCAGGCAGAGGAACAGGAACGACATACGGAGCCGACAGTGCCCAGGGGCTAAGTAATAATTGAATGTTATACATCACCGCTCCAAGTCCTGCCAGGATTCTAATTTGCGAAACAGATCCTCCGGATAGCTATTTGCTCTTCCTTTCCCAAGGATCGGCCTCTTCTATTTTCTTTTATTCTACCATTAGCAGTCCGGCTGTATAGGTCTATTTTGGCCAGTCATTGGCTGATTAAGCTACATTCCTATAAGGGTCTACCGATGTGAATCTGAACCCACAGATAATGGACAGATATCGCAGAACATCAACACAATTTGACATAAATCTCTAACTTATCAAAATCGCAGCTGTTGTGATAAGATAAATAAGTTTATACTGAATGAAGAGTTAAAAAACTATTTTTTTCAATTTCACCAATAACAGGACAACCATTCGTTAAGAATCTATCTAAGCTCCCCTAATCTTTCGGAACATTGGAAAGTGGCAATGAGATAAAGTAGGTAAAGAAGATAAAACAAAAGGGAAAGCGAGGAGTGGACAGATGGAAGGTGGAGCAAGAGCCCCAGCTGCAATTACAATCTCATGCTGGCCAGGCATCTGATACCACACCCTCAGTGAGGGTTACGTTCTATTTTCGCCACATGGTTCCGCCATTTACCTTAATAATTTTAGTAAGAGTCAATTAAATAAATTAATTTTAATTTTAATTCTGTTAAATACAGATAGTAAATAAATGAAATAATTGTTGGTGTGAGGAAATATATTGTAACTAGCATCCCCCTTCGCGGCTTCGCCCGCTCTCATAAATAAATAACTTTGATAATTTTGATTAATCGAGATTTTATTTTTTCATCAATAAAAATCAAATATTGAAGTATGCAATTGAGAATTATATCTTTAATGATATTTTCAAGCACAGCTCTAATTTTTAACTTGGTACAATCGCACTGATAAGGTGGTTCAGGATTACATAAAAGCATAATTGGATATTATGTTTTAATTTTAACGTATGAATTGGCGATCCAGGTGGTCAGAGACTATTATCAAACTCTTGCGGATAATTGACTGCATTATCAGTGCTTACAACTAAAGGCCCATGAATCATATTTTTCACACAATATTAAAAATTCGATATTTTGATTTCGTAATTTGGCAGAAATATTTTTATCTGGTTGGATTTTAATTTCTTGCCAAAAATGTATATGGCAGTGTAGCAAACCTCGTTTCTGCCAATCAACACTGTACATTTAAATTATTGTTAGAGTAAATTTTATTATACTAAACTTTCCAAGAACTATGAACTTGATTTAGTTAAAATTAGATACAGATGGGTTCAATAGTTTCAAAATTGCAAACTGTTGCAGAATATATCGCTCGATTTTTAAACTTCACTGGGATCCACATGTTTATAGCTTTTTAAATAACAATTTAACTGATAATAAGTAAATTTATTATCGATTTCAGGCTCTATATAACACCGTATCTTTGTAACCGCTCTTGAATGGCGCTCGCCACCTCGGTCGAATTCCAAACTTCATTGCGCACCACATATTTATCGGTTTTTAATGAACATTTAATTCAAAATCAGTAAATTTTATTATTGCTAAACCTTCATTAAACTATAATGATTATGTAGTTAAAATTTGGTACAGATTGGTTCAGTGGTTTTCACGGTTAGTGATCACAAACGAAAAATGGCTTGTCCTTTTATATAATAGTATAGATGAATAAAACACTTTCAAGATTTATTGAAATAAGTACAAATTTGGTTCCATTTAAAAAAAAAAAAAATTAAAAACATTGAAATAAACATATTTCATATTTCATATTGAAATATCCATTGCCGAGCGCGTTGGAGGGGGTTCTCAAGTGTGCTTGGTATAACAGGTCGTGGGTTCAATAAGAAATCACTCAGTTTCTGCATCCTATGTAATATGAAACAAACTCATGTAATTATCTACTACATATTTGTCAAATACCACTCACTCATTTAACACGAAATCTCAGAAACCACCGAACGGATTGGAATGAAATTCGATTTGTAGCTTCCTCTAGGGCCGTAGGTGCTCGCTAAGAAAGGAATTTAAAAAAATCGGCCTGGATTGCGGCTGATTGGTGAAAAATGCTATTACAATTTTTATTGAGTGAATAATAAAAGATCAATTGTCATATGGTATTTGGAGATAAACTGAGTTAAAAAATAGGTTAGGTGTTTAATCCGCACACTTTGACCACAAATTAAGTCCCTTTTAGTTGTAAACAAACAAAAACACGATCGATGTCGAAACCTAATAATATGGTACTTTCTGTAAACTCATGGTGGCTGCAGAGGTGGGCCCTTACAAGTTTGAGTTGTTTTGTGACGAGAAGCTATTAAAAGACTTAAGACTTATGTTAAAGAGGAGGTAAAAAGACTTATGTTCTCTGGTGATGACACGTAAGGCCAGTTCGATGTAGGGACAAAAAACTGATAAGAATCAGTGAGTTCAATCAAGTGTATGATTCTCTTCAGTATCGTCTCATGTTCTGCCATGGAGAAGATGGGTACAGTATTAACGTCCCTCAACGTGACCCAAACACCAATACACCACTTAAGAAAACTGTGCCTGCAGCTGATTTTTACGCCTAAATGTTGATAGAGCTTGGAGGTGAAGAACCTTATTTATTTTAATTTCGTAATTTTTTCAACCAATTTATGCTTGATATTTACGCAAAAATAGAAACAGAAAGACTAAACTTTATTCGAAAAAATCAAAAAAGTTGAGAAGTTGAGACTATGTTCACTTAAAGTATTATGGCATAAATGGTATTATGGAAAAGCTAATGGTCTGGTATCAGAGCTGGGTAAGATGGTAGTGCTGCCTCGAAGCTTCACTGGAGGACTATCAAAATAATATAAAATTAACTTTTGAAAATTGTCAAATTTACTTATTGAAATTATTCTAAGAATGGAATTCTTTAGGTTTATTTAAGTAATAATAATTATCAACGTTATGCTTATCTTTTACTGATTTAAGTTGTCTTTAATCCTAATGATATTAAACCGTAGCGGAGCTGGGCCACTTTCAGCTAGTACGTCGTAAGAAACAAAGGAGGTTAGAATTGAAATTTAGATAGTATCTTATCGAAGTGCAATCTTATTAGTTTCAATTATTTACACTAGATTTACCACATAAAATAAGATGATACTACTATTGAAATAATTAAATTCAGGTAATTACTTTCAATTCTTAAATTTCAAGGCTCATAATTCAATTCCAGAATTAAAATCAAAACTATTGTAAATAAATCACAATCAGTGGATGATGTTGAGAAATACTTATAAAAATGATTATGCCAATAATAAACATAATGAAAGCTAAATTTTGACTACTCATTAATCTAAAGACCATACTTAAATATAAATTGAAATTTAATAAGAGATACTTTGAAATAATTTAATTTAAGTTGTAAAAACTACAGTAATATAATCAATTTGAAAATCACAGATTACGAATTTAAAAAAAAATACAAGAAATAAATTACTGTGAGCTAACGCCATACCAAGAATTTTGGTGTTCTCAATTAGTTAGTTTAATTTAAAAAATATTTATAAAAAATATAAAAAAAGAAAAATTAAAAATTTGAATTCTCCAACTCTTGAAATATGCTAAGAGGTGAAATCGAAAAGAGGACAGGGGACCAAAAAACGCAGAGGAATCCCCAATATGGCCGACAGCGGACCGAGATAAAATCTTTATTACAATAGAACCTTGAGAGGTTATCGAGGAAGGCTTATCTTATGTTGAACATCTGGTTTTAGCCTTGTTTACGTCCGGCACCAATCGTTAACAACTCTTCAAATGGCGTCTTCTGAAGGAGTCTTCTTATTAACATTTGTTTGGAGGGGGAAAGAAAAAAATGTGGTATGGAATAAAAAAAAAAGAAACAAAAAAAACCGAAAACTAAAAATATAGTAGAAAAACGACAGATCTCAGGGACGCTTTATAAGTCTTAAATATTAATGGATAAAGGACGTGTTTAAAGGTAGAGCATTAGCAAAACTAGTCCATGACCTAAAAGAGAAAAGCTCCACACATTTATTAAGAGTCATTGCACAGAAACATGAGCGTGTGTCGTAAATTCTGTAGCGGTACCGTTTAAATTTAGAACGCAAACCTGGTACCCTTCAGTGAAGGCAGGCATTTTGAATTATTCCACAATAACAGAAGAAAACACCAACACTCTTTACACGTCGGGTAGGAAATAAATATCCTCATGCAGTGACTTGTTCTTAGTTAAATAATGAAATACATCACTGCCAAATAATAATCTTGGACTAATAACAATCCTACTAAATATATTTAGATATTTCGTGTTATGATAGTCTTAAATGTCTGGAATGAACAAATGTTTAGATTTGTTGAATGCCACCGGTGTATATGTATCGTATATTTATGAAGGATCAGTCGAATAGGAAAAATAAAAAATATTAAATTAAGAAGTTGTTAATCTATTAGGTATACCGACGTTTGGACCACTGCATTGTTGTGTTAAACAATAAGCAAAGACTTGTTAAGTGAATATTTCTTATTTACTATTTAAGTGATCACTCATCCACAAGACTTAGTTATTTAAAACTGAAAGGGAACATTTATTAATTTAATTAAACTAAAATTAAATTTTCAAATTTAATCTTAATTTACACTAATATAAAAAAGGCATTTTTCGTTTACGATCACTAACCAAGACAATAACTAAAAAAATTTGTACCAAATTTTAACTACATCATTTTCATTGTTACAAGAAGGTTTGTTTAGTAATAATAAAATTTACTGATTTTAAATTAAATCGTTTTTACAAAAACGATAAATATCATAGAGATGTTTGAAATTCGACCGATAGGTGGTGAGTACCATTCTACGAAAAGAGCTTGAAAATAATAGTAAAATTACTAAATTATTATCAATTAAATTGTACCCTCAAAAGTGACAAATATTTAGTGTGACATTTGGATCCCAGTGAAGTTAGAAAATGAATCGATATTTCACTAATAATATAGTTAATATTTCCTGTCCACCTGGATTACCATATCACACATTAAAATTCAAAATTGGATATCCTATTATGTTTTGACCTGATATTCAACAACCTAATCTGTACAATGGTGCAAGGTTAAAAATTACAGCTATTAGTGAAAATATCATTATTCTCACAATTTGCTTACAAGGCCGTGCTAAACCAACACTATTTATCAACGTCTCGGGCTATCCTTTAACGTTTACTTGTTCTAGTGATAATATCTTTTATAGAGATTTGCCAATCATTAAAAAAATTCTAATCGTTGTGATGCTAATATAGCAATCATATTTCGTCTGCTTCGAGGTAAAAATTACTAAGTGAAATTTTTTCCAAATTCGACAGAAAGTCATTTAAAGTTATTTTGTGGTGGTATTATCATTCCTTATAAGTATAAAAAGTCACCAAGTGAATATAACTGCTGCATATGGACATTAGAGAAAGAGAATTTCACTAAATAACTGAATTTTTAATTAATAGCAAGATTTTAATTTTAGCCAGATTTTGCTACTTAATGACTTTTACCTCCAAGAAGAAGATTTGTCAGATGCATAGCACTTCTATCTAATGTGAACTTCATTCTCTTGCCTAATCATCTTCCAACGGGAAAAATATTTTTGGCAATATTTCAATCCGAAACCTGATGCCGTGGTTCATGCTTTAGTATTGATGGTCACGACACCCACCCGTTCTTTAGAGGATTATCATATTTTTTTATTCTAAAACAACTTTTTTTTTTTTTTATTCTAAAACATGCACTTAAATCAAATTATATTATAACATTTTCAAACATCAAATAATTATATTTGTTTAATCGTTTCAGGAGAAAACGGGCGAGTGGAATATAACATCGTAGCAGGAGATGAAGATTCCGCTTTCGAAGTGGACATAGACAACGGAACCCTGAGGACAAGGCGACCACTGGACAGAGAGACGAAGCCAGTATACAACTTGGTTGTCATGGCCACAGACCAAGCCAAACTTGCACATCACAGGCTATCGTCCACTGTACAGGTTAGTGTGGTAAAAGAGCTCCCCAACTTACCTAAGACTCCGAGTCTAGATGGCTCAAAGTCAAGATTCAAGTCCTTACTCGAATTCCGGTTCGAGCCTTATGTTAAAAATGTTGAACATGCGTTGATAGCTGTGTTATTGAAAAAAAAGAAATTATTAAATTTATAAAACAATTGATATTATTAGCAAATAAATCCTGTCCAGTATACATAAAAATAATAATAATATTGTGGTTTAATTAGTTTTAATTGATTGTTGTATATCAAAATAATATTTCTAACTTTTTAACGATTCTGTAAAACAACCAAACAGATTTTTTCGTGATTTGGCAGTGTACTTTTTCAAAGCATAGACTATATTGTATTGTGCTGTATTCTTATTATGTTTTTCTTCTTAAATTTTAATTCAGTTTTTTTGGGATTAATTACTTCAATAATCTCTTCGAATTTTACAATTAAATAATGCATATTGCTTTTAATTGGTATACAAATGAATTTTTTTAATACTCATGAACAATATGATAAACAGAACTCAAATTGAATGAATTTGAAGAAATTGATGTTTTACAGTATTCTCTGCAGTATTTGATCCTTGAGGTGAAAATTGCCATTAAAATCAGGTTGTTCAAACAATTCTATTCATCCAAATCACTCCACCACGTCTAAAATAACTTCTACAAAGCTTATTTTATTTATAAGTTCATTGACAGCTTCAAAGAAAAAGTTTATTACACAAATTTTAATTTAATTTATTTTATTAACACCCAAGGAAAGAGCATTTGAAACTGTGGATGCGAATGAAAAGGTTAAAACCTTTCCCATGAGTTTAATATTACTTATGATTAGATAGCTCCCTATTAGTAAGCCGATGAGTTTATTTTCCATCAGTGCGCGGAATTATAAATGGCTCATAGAATTCGTCGCCGTATTCCAACGAGGTGGAACTTTATTGCTAATAAATAACAGGTTCTCGGCATTATCCTCTATGGAGCTGGCCAGACCTCAAGGTGTATAACTTAACACTTTTAAAGGAGATGATTTAAAATCAATGTTATATCTATCCCCTCCCCGGGAAGGGAAAAAGGGGAAACTACATGTAAATGGATTTGCGGCTGATGAGGAATATCCGCGGAGCTGGGCCTGGTGGGTATAAAGAGGCGAGATATACTATCACTCCATGTGAAATAGTACCGCCATTAACTACCAACCGCTAGTCCCCCTAATACATACAAATACGTCTCTATAGCCACCCTCCGTGACGAGACATAAATTAGACCTGACGCTGGAATTATAAACGATTTATTTACAGGAGATTTCTGCCACTGCTTATTTATTTTATAAACCGCTTAATAACTTGCTCGCTTACATCAACCCTTCCCCAACCCTAACCCTGTTCCTTGTATACCACATCAGGTAACCGTAAAACCTGCCCAAGGGTCATGACAATGAGCGACCCTCCTAAACATCTAGTGAAACAATTCTTAATATAAATCAGGTTATATCCGTACATTAATATCATTTTACGATCTCTAGGTGTCTAAAGGGTCGATTATATTGAGCGAGTTTAATAGCTGGCGAGTCAGATAGTATAATAACGATAGTGAGGCACAAAACTTCCAACTCCCTCAGTAGGCATCTAGTTAGCCAGTTGGAAGTTTCTTTTTTTGTGCAGATTATCTGTTATTTATCTTTTGGCAATACTAGTTCGGTTATTCAGGCGATAAAGATATTGTTTCCATGATTAACCTGGGACCCTAAATATTGAAGAATTGTACAATTTTAACTCTGTTATGACTATCTATGATTGTACGTACACATTCCTGTGCTTCAATGTCTGCTTATCCTTTCTTTTTGAATCATTTTTAATAGCATGAGCTAGAATAACGACTTCCACCCGATCCATATTATTGTGTAAACCCTGAAACTAAAAACAATGAAATACTCGCAGCTAGTCCACCAGCAACCATGACGACACACGGCTATTTGACTAGCTAACTTATCAAGAAGCCAGCGAGTAGCGAGGAAAGTAGCCCGGCTTTCAACTTTACTCTTAGATAGTTTACAATATGCTAGCTACCGTAAAACCTGATTACACTGGGGTAGTTTACTATCACATAGTGAACTCGGCGTCTAATAAAAGTCAACTCACTTGATGCAATCGACTATTTACTTTGATTGAGTAAACTTATTAGCTTTGTGACGCCCACTTTTTCCCATTTTGTTCTGCATAAACTAGATCGGAAAAGGGCACTGTTTGGGCTCAGAGTCTGGCAGTGAATATCTGATCTCATATCAGCACATGATTAAGTGATTATCACTTCAGGCGTAAATAGTAAAGAATATGTATGCTTACATGACAAGGAAAATTCTGACAAAGTAACATTCACTTTGTGAGCTAGAAAGCGTGAATGGAATTCTAACATACATTTAATCATCTTGAAAATAAAAAAGATTATTTGAAAATATTATAGTTCCAACCTTCATATTTACTTATTCTAAGGGACTTACCTATTAACTAATAAGAAAAAAAAATCCTCCTTTACTTTATTAAAAGCCAGAAGATGAACCAAATTGTAAATGTGATGAGGATGGGAGGAGAACCAATGGCCTTAATAAATATAACGTTTTTTGAAATGTAACCACATTATTTTTTCGTCATTTTCGTTTTTAGTTTTATTATTGCTAAAACCTTTTTTCCTAATTACATCAAAATTTTTTCATTTACTATCACAAAATCAATTTTTTATTGTCTGAGGTATTGTAGGCTGTAACCGTTTTGGTAGTGGTCGGAATCATTACTGTCGATATATTATTTATAAATTTGATAAGATACGGATTTACATTTCGAATTACAAGTCAATACTTTCAAAAAGATGGTAAAGTTCGAACCAACCACAAGAATGTATTGTGGAATCTGTGGCTTATCGGGATGGATGAACATTGAGTAATCAATTGAACTGTTTTCACTCAAGTTATATCACTCAACTTTCTTGATACAGTTTCGCCTTGCTGTACCAACCCTAATACAACCCTTCCTGTATTCCTTAGCTTTCTAAGACTGTGGGTTTGTAAAATACATCACTCCGTGCATAAAGGCATATACGTTTATAGCTCCTCGACCCGAACATATATTGTGGGGTTACTAGAGAAACACACTAAGTTAAATGGTTCATCTTAATTTTGAAATTTTTTATAACAACTTTGAAGACTTTTAATGGATATGTCTTTTGGCTGGGGGTCTATACTTTTTATCAAAGGGTCGTTTTATATTTTTATCGCAATCAAAAATGTAACATTTTGACACGTTCCAGCTCTGTTGGTGTTCCCTGGATCGAAAATTTGACGACAGTTTTCCAGCCCGAAATTTAATAGAGAATATTTTTGGAAACACATTTGACGGTAGGACTGTTTAGGAGCTATATTGGTTTGAATTAAAAAAGGCACTTTGTAACGTTTTTTACCCACAAAAATGATACATTTTGACAGGCTCTAGCTCTGTTGGTTATGTTCGGATCAGAAATTTGCAGAATGTTTCCTTATCAGCAATATAATGAAAAGTATTTTTTCTTATATAACATTTGTCACTACAAGGTACTGTTTGGGAGTTATATTGGTTTGAATGAAAAAAGGCGAGTTTGAAACGCCTATTTTCTCTTAACTTTCGATTGTTGATATAATTGAATTATTAATTCAAGTAGTTTGATCCTTTTTATTCTAAAATTGAAATTGGGAAAAGCAGTAGGTTATAGAGAGACATGCATGATCATGATTATGATGGGTTTTTTTTTTCAAATCAACGAGAAATTGAGCTTTATTTTATTTTTTTCGCGATTTTCGATCAAACAGTCTTATACAGTTCCTTGGTTTAAATAGATGAGGCTTTCCTTTCATAAGTATATTTTGTGTGTTTCTACATTTTCAATATACTTAATGTACCGGCTAATAATTTATAAATGGAAAATATCTCCTAAGCGAAAATTGTTTAAAATAATGTTGCTTGGATTGGCTATTAACAGCTAAGAAACCCAAACAATAGGCCGAAGAATTACCACTATGAACGTATAAAGAGGGGAGGAGTACAAGGGAGGGGAGTGTAAAGGCTTGGTTAGCACTTGAGTACAGAGAGGATAGCTAATTGGGGTCCGTCTTGTTAAACAGCCATTGTCCTCTCCAGCTCGCTGGTTTGAACAGGATGAAGGATGTTATAGAGTGCAGAACTGCTAAACACTTTATGTGACCAAACACAATAAATACCTGGCCTATCCTTTGTTTTTTCCTCTCTTAATGGCCGAAGATAATGGCGACCATATGGCATGATTAATTTTTCAGGTTGCATACAAATAGACCGCTAATGCTAGGAATTGCAAAACCTCTCCACTAATATTTAAGGACAATCTCTAATTTACCAGTTTCCATTATGAAATTCATGCGAATTCGTAGAGGTTCTATAAAATAAATAATCAATTCCTTAAAGGGAAAAACTACTTCTCTTGGTTACAACTAATAATAAATCACTAACCATTGATGTGGTAGAACTGAATATATTCGATAACAATTAACTAACCTGTATCTTTCAAAATGATTAAATGCATTATTTCATAATAAAGAAATGAAATGGATAGAGTTCCATAATTTAAACCCGATCTAAATGTTTTATCATAGTATTTAATATAGAATCAATGCGGCACCTAAATGGAACTCTGAAACAACAGTTTTTTCCATGAAATCAACAATAAAACAACGCTTAGGAAAAACGGAGCAGATTAGGAACCTCGGGAAACATACAACGTTGTTCCATAGTAAATAGGTCAGATTCAGGATGTATACCGTAAGCCCATTTGGGGGCACGATGGTCGAGCGAGTTGGAGCGAAGGTACTCAGCGAGCTCGGTACAGAAAGTCGTCGGTTTGAAACACCTGGGAGGGTTAAAACTTATTTCGTGGTGGATCCATGAAATGCATCTTGACCTTCCCACCACCATGGCTAGAATAGGTTGACAACCTATTATGAGTACATAAGGACGTTAAGCACAAAATAACAAAAAAATGTAAGCATGTGCATTCTCTGGAGACAGAATTTAACTAAATAACCGTTCGTATGATATTCCGAGACTACATAGAAAGTTTTTACAAGGAAACATAAATCATGAAACCAAATATATAACGTCATTATTTCCACTTATTCGATTATAGAAAGAGAAAAAGGTAGCTACTGAATAGATAGACACACTGAATACTATGATTTGTGTGCTTAATCCGTTATGAAAAAGTAAAAACATAAATTAGAACGATTATGATTGGAAATTCATTTTATCAAGGCTGCCCTTAAAAAGGAACTGCTAAGTACCAGATAATCACTGATCACCGATAAATAACTCATTTGATTAGATCATTTCTATTGTGATTAAGTTAGTATACATTACCCAAACCAGCTTAAACTACCCTCCTTGTGAGAATCAATACCGATTATACTAATTCATTAAACAAATTAATAACTGCAAAGAACAAACATGAATAAAATGATCTGTTTTTTCTGATAAACTATCTTATCTTTTAATGCTAAACACATATGCATAAAGATTGAATGTTTTTTGGAAAATAACGTAAAATCAATTGTTCCTTGTTTTCAGGTGAGTGTAGTGGTTAAAGATGTGAACGATGAATGGCCTGAATTCGTATCCCCAAAGACAGCAGGTGTTGGAGAGAACTCTGCAGTGGGAACGGTGGTACTGGCAGTCAAGGCAGTGGACAAGGACGAAGGAAGGAACGGCTACGTGGAGTATCGGCTCAGCGGGGAGGGTGCCTCAACCTTCACCCTCGGCCCCGTCGACGGGCTCCTCCGGGTCGCTGGTCCCCTGGACAGGGAACGGCGGGCCAACTACAGCCTCGAGGTGACCGCCCGCGACAGGGGAGAACCGCCGAAGGACAACAAGCAGTCGCTTCTTATCACGGTACTTGACATGAACGACAACGCACCTGTATTCGACCCTAAGCAGTACTCGGCATCAGTGCCGGAGAATGCTAGCATCGGAGCCAGTGTCTTACAGGTAAGAAAGTAGCGTAAATAAAAAAAAATTGTTATTTTAAGGAGATAAAGCAGTAGTAACTAAATATCTCTGGTACCATTGGTAAAAGTTCCTAACCTTATAAAGAATAATCTCCCAAAATAAAACTATCAGGATCCAAAGTTACCAACTTATACCAATGGTGTAAGAGCCCAAGAGTTAAACGGTGATCAACTTAACGAATGTCGACTTAACTAGTTATGGCCAGTGATATGTTGATATGTTGATATTACTTGTGAAAACTGACGTTTCAATCGTAAGCTAGATTGAAAATGGATTCACCCATGGTAAATTGCTTTGCCAGGGTGTATCTTTGTAGAACCAGTTTATCTAAATTGGAATTGATTTATAAATGGAAAGGCATTGTCCTCGACTACAAATGGAAGTAAAAATACAATAGCTAGACATTTTATGTACTAAAGGCAATATTATATTACCTGAAAACGTATCTTTTGAACCACTTATAATTATATTGTTGATTTTTCCGTTTATGGCGTATTTTTATTGTTAATTAAAACTTTCAAGAGATAGAAATTTTCCAAGGTTTGGTACAAATTTAAATAATAATTTCTGCTTACCAAAAATATATCTATGCGAATCATAACAAAAATTAAATTAAACTTAAAACTTAACTGTGGTAAAATTATACTTACTGACTCTAGGATTTACAATAGATCTAGAGAATTAAAGAAAATACTAGATACAGTCAAGATACTGGATGAGCAATGTCAAAAATATCAAGAAATTTTAAATTCTAGCTCATTCAAATCGGGTTGTATTTTTTAAAATATAGATGCGAAGTAAACAAAAATGTTATTTGTAGGGCTGAAACATTGGATCGCTATTATAGTGAAGGGATATTGTAATTCTAGATGCAAGTAGGTTTATTGCAGCGGTACTCCTGCATGCCTACTTTCCCTCCATAAACCACCTACGTTACATTTTTAACTGCTTGAGGTTTTTTTATAGATAGTTAAATCTAAAACGTATCCTCATCCTGAATCGGTACCCCATTTATTATTTAAGTCAAAAACATGCATTGGTGAAACTCAATATCAGTCTTATTGATTTCCTACTTCATTGTGTAGCCTAAATCCAGTTAGAATGAACAATATAGTAGAGGAGACAGTTAAATGATTTTACGACTTAAAGTAAAATGTAGAAAGACTGTTTCTAACCAGGAGAGTGGTGAAACACGATACTGAACGCTAGTTCTCCCGGTTCGGGACAAGAAATGCTAACTCCTGTAGACATTCCAGGTTCTTGCCTTACAAGTGAAATGAACGATGACTGGCCGGCTTTCGATCACATGGCAGTGCAACGCCTTAGGAAGGCAACGGATATAATTGCATTTCTTTTTTTCTTTTTTTTTTATTCATCATTTTTTAATTTGTTTGATTACCAATGACAAAATTGCTCATAATGTACTTTAGTTGGATTTACTTTCATTAGTATAAGTTTAAGAATAAATTATGTAATCACTTCATTTGATTTATCTAAGAATCCTATGTTACTTTAATTGTCTCCGAGCATCACTGCTATCAGTTCTAGCCACTATTATTATACTAGTTATACAACTGAATTTACCTAAACAGATAGTTATATTCAATATTATTATGAAAACATTTGTGTTCAAGGTCTCTGCCTCAGATGTTGATGAAGGCATGAACGGGAGGATTCGCTATTCAATCGTCGGAGGGGACGAGAATCGAGATTTCTCGATCGGTGAGGACTCAGGTGTAGTTCGTGTGGCTAAAAACTTAAACTTCGAACGCAAGTCCCGCTACGCCCTCACGGTCAGAGCAGAGGATTGCAGCCAGGATTCCGCCACCAAACACGATACGGCTGTGGTCACAGTATCCGTTTCTGATATCAACGACAATCCTCCAACATTTCTCGACTCTCCATACCTCGCCTATGTCATGGAAAATGTCCTGCCTTCTCCATCCGGCTACGTTATCAAGGTTTCTGCTTTTGATGCTGACACTCCACCATTCAATGGTCAGGTGCGATACTTCTTAAAAGAGGGCGATGGTGAACTCTTCAGGATAAATACATTCACTGGAGAGATCTCACTTCTGAAACCACTGGACAGGGAGACTCAGGCGGAATACACTTTGTCACTAGTCGCTATGGATACAGGTAAGTTCCTCTTGATATAGATCTCGATATAGAATATAACATGTAATTTTTAAATATACACTCTTAATGGAAGACAGTAAATATAAGTTCATAATTAAGCACGACGTACATTTGAATTTTTAATTTAGGTAAAAGATATAATCTAAGAAAAAAACTCCTTTTTTTCTTCTTTTTATCGATATTTACATCTGTAAAGAACATACACATCTAGTAAATATGTGGGAAAATGAATATGACATGAAAATAACTTGCAACTACCCATTGCTGGTACTGCAACTACCCACTTTAATAAAAGTTCTATATTATAAGGTCTCGAGGCCATCTACTTTTGAGGCCTAATAAGGTTATCAGCAATGGGATGGGTAGCAAGTTGAGAGACCAGTGTATTTATGTGGTTAAGGAGTTTACTATGAAAGGATAGGTATGGTTGTGGTATATTTACACATGGAACGTTAAGATCTTTTTGGATAAGTCGATTTGTGACAAGGTAAGGAGCATTGAGTATTTTGGATTGTGAGGAGTGGATACGAAAAGAACTGGGAGCTTCAGTTGAGCCCCAAAGCTCAATTCATTATGTCAAAATAGGTTTAATTATTGTCATTCCAATGAGTCTTTTAGAATAATTGGAAGCTTTGAACGTTTGTCAAATAAATGTATGAGTAGTCTATAACGGTGAACATTTTTTTTATCGTTTAATGGAGATAAATAATATATTTTCAAAAAATAGAGTTATATTTACTAATTTTTAATGGCGTTGTTATTTTTTTTTTTCTTAATTTTTATACTGAGGGGTGATAAACTTAATATTTAAAAAAAAAAAAAAAAAAAAAAATAGGATCACACAAACTAGTCTATGAAAGAACAGTATGAATAGACCGTAATGGCTAGGATAAAGATTCAATTAACATCTGAAACGTTAAAATGCATTTAATTGAGCTTCAGTTAATAAATTTCAATATTTCTAGTAAAGTTATATTCATTTTAGATAGAGACTGGAATGGTAGAATAATTTTAATATCATGGCTATATTGTCAGTTCACTCGGACATTATTAAAACAACCTGCAGCTAAACTATGAATCTAGTCAAGAAGTTGGTAAAGAAATCTATTTATTATGCGTGTTGCTTTAGTTGGATGTAGTATTCACATCCTTGGCCAGGCGAAGTATAACATGGCGAACATGATCTCACACCAAAGAGGACCTCATTAGAACTGATAACTGCAGCTGTCCGTTACAACCTTTTTCGCAACCACTGATCGATAGTGTATTTTTGCATGATCGTGTTAGAGATCGAGATACATGAGTTGTCGGAATTAAATGTAAACACCTTCCCTGTCTCCAATAATTAACTAGATTTATTACTTTGTTGAAGAAATTGCGTAAAACTTATTAGAAACTCCGATGCTCGATGACACGTTGAACCCTGCTCCTTAACCTTTGCTTGTAGTTTCTATAAAAAGTTAATCTATGAGACTCAGTAAAAAAAAAAATAACAATAAGAAGAAAAATAAAAATAAATAAAATAAGAAAAATAAATAAAAATAAGAAAAATAATAATGTGTTGGTATGTCAACTTCGCAAGTGAACTACCTCCGATTTAATCCAGAAAGCTATAAAAGCTATAGCTATAAATATAAAAGATCCAAATAAAAAAAAATTATAATAAGAAGTATATAGTATTTTACTTCATTGACAGACATTGTAAAAAATCATTAATGAATATTTTGGTGTCATGCCCTAATTCAAATAAGTATTTTTTAAAAAATTGGTATTACATAGTATTGCTTTTATTCTTTTTATTGGTTTGAAAATTATCATTACCTTTCTAAACACTCTAATGAGCAATGATTTTGTTTTTAATTTAAAAAACATAGTAGGTTTCTAATTATTCAAATTTAAAATTGTTAAAAAAAAAAATAATCTAGTAAATGTGATTATAACCTTAATAACAGCATGTCAACTGCTTATATAGCACTATCTTAAACTACCCACTTGTAGCACATCAATAAAAGCTATATATAAGAAGATCCCGAGGCCATCTTATTTTCAGATGATTCGGAAGGTTATCGAAAATAGAATGGAAAGCAAGTTTAGAAACTAGAGGATTTCAATGGTTATGGAGTTAACAATAAAGAGATAGATATCTGGTTTCAACTAAATAAGCAGCATATGGAACATTAAGGTCATTATGAATAAGCTTATTTTTGGCAAATCAAGGAGCATTAAAGATATTTCTGAAAGAGTTTACAACATGGTATGGAAATATATTTTCTGACCTTCATCGTAGTAGAAATGTCTTAGTAATTTTACTAAGCAACAAGTAATTTTATTTCGAAGGATTTCGGATTGCAACGATTGGTTACAAGATGAATTAGATGGTTTATCCATTTATGTGGATAAGTTAAACGTTCGTTCCGTTGGAGTCTAAAGTAGCGGATCTATTCAACAGGGATCAGTGGAATATTATGGTGTAAAAAACAAACAAACAATATGCTGCTTAATGATTTTTTATGTTACTCTTTCGTTCTTCACATTTCTTTTTATTGAGTTAGCAAAATCTACTGATAACATTCGCATGTAAATAAATATTACAGACTAGTGATTACGCCAGTTAATTGTTTTTTATAGAAACGTTCTAATCTATATTAACGATTTCTGTAATTTTCACTTTATCGTAAAAAAAAACAACATTTTTTTTGGAATATTTAAATTTTATTCTGGAATCGTTATATCTATTTTATAGTTATTATTAATATCTATTTATCTATCTATCGTTATCAAATGAACCTTACTTAACATATATATACATACATATTCAAAGAAAATATACAAAGAAAAAAAAAACAGATTCAATTTATGCTTATTTTGATTGAAGAAAATTTGCCATTCAACACCTTCAGCTAATCTGAACAACTATTTATAAGGATGTGTGTGTATGTATGTATGTATATATATATATATATATATATATATATATATATATATATATATACACACACACAAAAATTTGTTAGTAATAGCTACAGACTATTAAGTTTTTAAGAGAGTTATAGTAGAGGCGGGTGCAGAGGAATCAATAAGGCAAGAGCTACCTCTAAGGTCCTACTAATGATCCACTGATTGATTGTGTGTTTATTGTTTCCCAGCTCACTGTTTGTCAACTGTCAGCCGGCAGCCCGTGATTTATGTTTTCGATTCCCTGCGGGAGGAGACGTTGATTAATATTTTATCTTTAAGCCCATGTGGCAAAAAAAAAGAAGTAAAGATAACATGGAACCTCATTGTCGTGGGAAAAATGATTCCCTAAAATAATGGCGACAATTCAAGTTCAATTTCTAATAAAACCACAATGTATAAAATGCTATTTCATTTAAAGTTTTATCTTTAAAATATTTCGTAATTAAAATTTAATATCGATCTAATAATAAGGCGCCAATAAATGTGTAAAAATAAAATCAATTTAAAATATGTAGGTAGGTAGTTAAGGTATATAGTCATAGATAAACAATTAAAAAATAAAATTTTAATTCAATTTTTAATTTATAGTGTCGACCTACCGGTCTACAATGTAAGTCTTAAGAATGTAAGGACTAGAAGAAAAACAAAGCAAAAGATATGACAAAATGGAATGTTTGTTACAGAAATATTGATTAAGATCGAGGCATAAATAGGATTATAAATTTAAATAAATACATTGAAACTTACGTCGGCACTTTAAATTAAAAATTAATTTTTGAATTGTGTATCTATGACTGCATACCTCAATTACTTCATAATTTCAATAGTCAACAATAACCTCATCAATAAATCAATTTTGAATTATATTACGCTGGCATCGGGTAGAAGTATTGTAATAATCTAACCAGAAAATATGAAGCAAAAAGTCATTTCAAAATGTCGTTTATTTTATTTAATATATTTAAATTTGCAATCGGGAATCGATGAATTATGGCCACTTCTATGAAATTTATTTTATTATTAGACTAGTTCCAAATGTTAGGTCATTTTCAGTTCTTACTGCATTCAAAAAATTTAAAAAAATATAATTCAAGACAAGGATTAAGTATGTAAAAATCGCCAAATACAACAATAAATAAGATTGAATTGTTTTCAGATGTGTCTCGTGCGGATTCTCGAATAGTCTGAAAAATGGAAGAATGTAAAAAAGATCCTTTCTTGGATTGATTTCTACTTAATATTACTGAACGACCAGAGAGAAAAATTTGTATGAAATTTAGTAAATTGAATCACTCAATAAAGATGCATTTCTTTGTCTTCCAATTTCGTTTGGCCATCACGCAGTGTTGTCATCTCAATCACTTTTTCAAATATTTATGCATTGAAATCACACTGTTTGCCTAAAGCAATACTATTTTCCATCCGAAAAATTCCTTTTATTGTAAGCTTACTTTTTTTTTCTGAACAGGGAATCGTGAATAAGTGTCAGTTTTTTCCAGTAATTCTTTTCTGAAAAGAGCGGTTTTGTCCAACGACACAAGATCCTCCCTCTTTTTTTTTATTTTAGAACAAACTAAACATTTTCTAATGGGGACAAATTATAGTATTTTTAGTAAACTTCAAATTTGAAATAAACTGAAAGACGAAAATTTCATCTAATTTATTTTTTTTTAATTTTCTTGTCTTAGAGTTTCAATGTGATTTAGATGTTTACGTCCTATACATATACAATTGTTGCCTCTACCACCCAAACACCATGGATTACAATGTATTTTTTCACACCTCCAAAATTTATTTTGCAATTTTAGTGAAAAACACACACACATTTAAGAATTACTTACTTTGTATCAATTAACAATAAACTTATATTAATGCTTGACATCAGAAACAATGAATAAAAAATAATCGTTTTTAATTTATACGACTTGCATGTTCATACAGTTCAATAATTCACCGTTTCAACATGTAAAATAAAAATAACATTTTGTTGGTTATCATCTCGTTCCAATTACCTCATGAAGCCGCTTTGGCATTGATTCCATATGCTTTATGGTCGTACCTAGAGTATGAAAACAGTTTGCTGTTTTCATGTGATTATTTTACAAATGCCTTCAATATATAATTTTTTTTTTTTGTTCAACAATTAGGAATCCTTAATACATATTTAAATCCATGGCTGGAAGTGGTAACATCTGATGACTCAGAGACTGAAACCCTTTCATATTCAGAATTCAGTGAAACTGAATACCAGTCCAGAAGAACCCTTCAGAAGCGACATAGAAATGCCGCCCCAGGTTCAGCGGGCAATTCGCCAAATAAAAAGAAAAATAAAACTAATAAATCAAAAAAGACTACCAGCAACACTAATAATCTATCAAATAATAATAATAATATTCTTCAAACTCGCAGTAAAACTACTGCCGCCAAAAAATCACAGCCAACCACCGTACCAAATATATCTAATCCGTCTAATTCATCAACGAACAATAATAACCCAAATCCGCATCACACATCTGATCCAGAACCACCTCCTATCTTTGTATCCAAAATTGAAAATTTCATGTCATTTTGCCGTGAAATATCAGCTCTGATCGGAGAAAACTAATTTCAACTGCTTCTCTCGGGTCAAAGATATAAAAATAAAAACAACAAATAAAGATGATTACAAAAAATTGGTCAATCACCTAACCAGCAAAAATTATGAATTCCATTGTTACCAATTAAAAGAAGAAAAAGCGTATAGAGTGGTATTGCGTGGTCTTCATTCTACCACCCCCACGAGCGCCATAAAACATGATTTGGAAGCAATTGGTCATAATGTAAGGCAAGTGTCTTCCGTGCTTCACCCCAGAGAAAAATTTCCATTGCCATTATTCTTCGTCGACTTGGAGCCGGCTGGCAACATCGATGAAATATTCGACGTAACCAGACTGGTATATTCAGTCGTAAGATTCGAAGAGCCAAGAAGAAGGGCCACAATAGTCCAGTGCACTCGATGCCAAAGTCTCGGACACACCAAGACTTACTGCCATCACCAAGCCAGGTGTGTGAAATGTGCTGGCCCACATTCAACTGAGACATGCCAAAAATCGAAGGATACACCTGCAGTATGCGCGCTGTGTGGACAAGACCATCCAGCAAGCTACAGAGGCTGTTTAGTATACAAAAGTGTGCACAGCCAGAGAAATTCAAAATCAACCCTACAACAAAGAAGTCAAGAACCTGAAATAAACAGCTCACAAAAATATAATAGAACTCAAGAAGTCCATTTCCAGAGAATAGGACAGCAATCAACTTCAGCACCGGACCATCAACCACGACAAGAAGCTTCGTACTCTGATAAAATCAGTTATCAGCCTCAACGTCAGGCGCCTCGAATTTCCCAATCACATCCCCAGACCTCCCAACCTCAACCTCAACCCCCAAACCAGAACACTCTCATCCATAATTTACCGTTAAAAGTTAAACTTCCGCCTCAGAAGCAATATCCACATCCGATCCATCCACCTGTACATAGCAACCCTTCACCCCAAATACCATTACAGGTTGATTCTGTTCCTAGCATCCCACAAAGGTCCAGCCCCTAATCAAAGCTCCTACCCAGACTTATCATCCATCGCAAGCTCCAGATACATTCCCTCTTCCCCATCCAAATACCAATGATATTAACGCCATCCTTTCCTCATTCCTATCTGAATTGAAAGATACCATCAAGCCCCTTATCATCCTTCTCACCAGAGCCCTTTCGGAAATTCCATTCAATGTAGCTAGATGAGCGCTAAGCCTCTAGCTGTCATTTTGTGGAATGCTAACGGACTACAAAATCACCGAGACGAACTTGACATTTTTCTCCATGACAATCAAATAGACATTGCCCTGTTGACTGAAACTCACTTTACTCAACGGTCATATTTTTACATACGTGACTACATCACTTACAGATCTGATCACCCAGACAACACCTCACATGGCGGATCTTGCATCCTTATCCATAAAACAATTCCTCATTCTGTTATCCCTTCTACTTCAATTGACGCCATTCAATCCACCTCAGTATCCATTTCTACTCGCCCTTTCCATATAACATTTTCAGCTGTATACTGTCCTCCTGGTAATTCCCTTTCTCAGAGCCTCCTTGATTCATTATTCCGATCCTTCGGACAGCGCTTCATTGCTGGAGGAGACTACAACGCCAAACACCAGCGATGGGGTTGTCGAACAACCAACTCCCGCGGCAGCATATTATCCCGTATTTCAACCTCCAAATGTTATTCTGTCCTCTCACCCTTGAACCCTACTTACTGGCCTACATCCCTCAAAAAACGTCCTGATATTCTCGATATATTTATATCTTCTCAAATTTCATCCTCTCAAACCATCATCAAATCCCTTGATGACCTTTCATCAGATCATAGCCCTGTTCTGCTTCTCCTGCATTCAAATCCCGTTCCTAAATTCAAATCCTCTCTTCCCAGACTGATTACAGGACGTGTAGACTGGAACGGGTTTCGGTATGATCTTGAAAACAAACTAGACTTAAAAACTCCCCTTAAAACAAAAGAAGACATCAACTTAGCAATTGACAGACTTACAACATCAGTAAAAATTAGTATACAGGAAAATACTTTACCACGAAAAATTCATAGTACACAACAGAATAACCTGCCACAACATATTCGTACCTTACTAACTGAAAAACGAAGAGCAAGAGCGAAGTGGCACCGTACTAGATACCCATCAGACAAAAATAATTACAACAACTTAACCAACAAACTTAAGACAGAAATAAGAAAATTCAAAATACAAAACCTACAAAACCGTACTCAAAGTCTTAATACTTCTGATAAGTCGTTATGGATAACTACGAAAAAAAACTTCTTAATTACAAAAACTTTAATCATCCTCTCCTTACAGATTCCCAAACCTGGACAAGATCAGACGAAGAAAAATCCCAAATTTTCGGCCAGCACCTCTTTAAATCATTCAACCCTCATCCTGATATATTTAATCCTCACCACTTACAATGTGTTGAAGCAGAACTAAATATTCCACTCCAAATGTCTCCTCCTCCTAAAGCATTCCATCCTTCAGAGGTATCTAACATAGTCCACAGATTACCCTCTAACAAAGCCCCTGGACATGATCTAATTACAGCCCAAATCCTAAAACTCTTTCCTCAGAAAGCTATCCTATTCCTAACCTATATTTATAATGCTGTTCTCCGCACCACATACTTTCCCAATCCTTGGAAACTATCCATAGTAAAGATGATACCTAAGCCAAAAAAGCCACCTGAACTCCCATCCTCATATCGTCCAATATCACTCTTGCCCATTATGGGCAAAATCCTGGAAAAACTCATTCTGAAACGCCTGAATCCTATCCTAGAATCCTATCATATTATCCCTGATCACCAGTTTGGTTTCCGAACGTCACACTCCACTATCCAGCAATGCCATCGTGTGGTGGACGTTGTCTCGTCCGCATTGGAGCGCGGGATGTACTGCACTGGAGCCTTTCTCGACGTAGAACAAGCCTTTGACCGAGTCTGGCACCAGGGACTGCTTTACAAACTCCGTAATTTCCTTCCTCATACATACTTCCTTATTGTGCAATCCTATCTCAACGACAGAACATTCAGAGTAAGTCACAATTCCGCCCATTCATCCCTCTTTACTCAGTCTGCCGGAGTTCCTCAAGGAAGTATCCTAGCTCCTATCCTCTACACAGTGTATACAGCTGACATCCCGACCCATCCTAGCACTGTCCTCACCACTTACGCTGATGACACATGTTTGTTATCAGTAAATAATGATCCCTTCATTGCATCCCAGTCACTCCAATCCCACATCATAAACCTTCAAGAATGGTGTAAAAAATGGAGAATCAAAATATACCCAAACCAATCTCACCAAATAACCTTTACCCTTCGCCGTAAACCTACGACTTCCTGTCCTACAGTATCCTTCAATGATATTCCACTAATCCCTGTCGAACAGATCCGCTACCTAGGACTCCACTTGGACAAACGTCTTACTTGGAATCCACATACAAGACTAAAACGACAAGAAACTGCTCGTCGTTACAGACTACTTCAACATTTACTAGACAAACGATCAAACCTCCCAATTCATTACAAAAGACTTATTTACATGACTGTTATTAGACCTATTTGGACGTACGGAGTTGAGCTTTGGGGCTCTACTAAACCATCCAATTCATCTCGTATCCAATCCTTACAATCCAAAATCCTTCGAAAAATCCTAAATGCCCCTTACTTTGTCACCAATAAGCTTATCCATAAAGATCTTAATGTTCCATATGTTGCTGAGTTAGCTCAAACCAGATACCTATCCTTCCATAGTAAGCTCCATAACCACTCCAATCCACTAGTCTCCCAACTTGCTTCCTCCTCCATCCCTGATAATCCTCCGAGGCGTCTGAAAAGAAGATGGCCTAGAGACCTTTTAGACTAGATTTTATTGAAGTGCTACTAGTGAGTAGTTCTTCACAAGTTATTTACATGCCATTGTATTCACTGTCAACACATTTACTTGTTGTATATTATTCTGTACAGTTGTAAATATCAATAAATGAGAAAAAAAAAAAAAAAAAAAAAAAAAAATCCATGGATGACATTAAATATATATTTATAGAAAATAACAAAACCAAAGTTTAATGAAAAGAAATGTAGTGTATGAAAATAACTTTTACTAAGTGTGCTTTAACCACGGGATATAAAACGTATTAGTATTCATAAAAATATTAATTAAATGAGATCAAGCAGTGTTAAAAAAAAAAAAAAAATCTTAATATATGCTCTAAATATTTTATATTCAATAAGGGCCGATTTGAATAAAATATATAATTCTACATAACAATATGGGATAAATCATAAAATACTAAAAACTAATCTAATTTAAATAAAATCAAATAATAAAAGGAGAGATGATACAAAAAGCAGTAAATCACAATCAAGCTAGGCGATGTGACAAGTCTATGCCCACGGCCAAGTATATCACATAATTTTGTGACAATCCGACATAGGGCGGAAGTCGTATATTTTACGATTAACTCTATCTTAGGGACAACAGAAAGGGGAAACCTCAGGCCACTGAAGTTCTCAAAGAGCTTTATATTACGCTGTATTTATTACAGTCAACCTTTGCAAATAATAAAACAAAAACACTGTCATTGCAAACTGCAATGCAGCCGAATTAGCAATGCAGATTCCTTTCTGCTTCATTATGTATTAGCGGTACGTAGCGAAAACACCACAAATTTCTGTGTGCTTTATGAAGTGTTTTGTGAGTCAGGCAAAGAAAAAAATATCATGTCGACTTCTCATACTTGGGAAGGTCAATGTGGCGGCTTGAAATGGTAAAATACCACTGGAAAGGAAATAGTTACTGTAGTGCTAATAACTTACAACAAAATCTATAAAGAATTTCTGTTGGACAGATGTGAATTAATATTCAATCGAATGAACAAGATTAAATTAGATGTTCCCCTGTTCAAATGACAGATTGTTTATATATTCAGTACCTCGTGTAAATAGATTCCGTAAAAATTGCTCTATCATCAGAATCTAGATATTGATCATTGATAACCTAGCATTATAATACCGTAATGATGAGATAATAATCACAAATTAGCAGAAAATTATTGTTTATATTTTGGAGAAAACTGATGAAACATATTGTTAACTTTTCCAATTGCCTTGGGGGGGTCAGCAATGGTTGATTTGCTGAGTGAGATATTCTCAGCTTAGTGCTCGTAGTTTTTAATGGGCTTTCTCCGATAAAAGCTCTCAAATCTTCTTCATCAAGGAACCGAGTACTTCCACGACCTTACTCGTATTCAAGGCTGAAATCTCCCTCCCTCACACTCCCATCACCCAAGACTTCTTTAATGGTTCTGGCCGTTTGGGTACTTTTCCGACCGAGTCTTAACTTATGCAACGGAATTAACCAAACTGTAATTTTTACGAGTAGTCCTTATATATAGGAAAAATACCGAGAATGATTTCACATGGAACCTTCGATCCAAATTACCGCATCGAAAATGGCCACCACTTTTTGTCGATTTGGTATTTTCGTCATATCTTAACAAACTATAGTTTTTTTACTCTGAAAATGCTAGTGATATGTACTCACAAAAGGATATTGTCAAGCACAATAATTTTTACTCAATGACATGAAGGACAAACCATACTATAAATTTGCCGTAAAACTCCGAAATTCTAAATCAGTTTTGTCTCATATCATTGAATATTGGATAATATTCGAGTAGTGAAACGCCACAAAGGTTAAGAAACATTTTTGTTTGGAAGAGGATCAATAAATGAAAACATTCATATACTTATCAAGAGAGGTGACTTCGTGAAAACATGAAATTAATTTTTAGAAAACCTATTACTTTTACAGGAATTGTTCTATGTAGCTAATATAAAAGTTCTTATCATACACTACCCTCTAAAGAAGTGAATTCTGAATTATAGCCAAGAGCCGTGAAACCTACAAGACCTCGAGCCTATTTTAAATACATGAAAAGAACAATTACACCCCCAATATCTGATTTAAGAAATGTAGATGTCACTACACCCCATGTCCAGCTTACCGCCGGTCCATACATTTCGTGAATGTATGCCGAACAGGGAGCATAAAATAGTCCTATCTCGATTTAGGATTTTGACCATCCTCTAGCACTATATCACACAAGGCGTTGAGAATTTAAAAGAGCAATAAATGATTTTGTTGCTTCGGGTGAGCGATTAAAAGAAGGATTGAAAAGAGAAAAATAAATAAGAGCAAAGACAAGGATTTGTGAGATTGATCCTAAGGTGCTCTGTTCTGCATGATGAAGCCAGCTTGTCTCTGAACTTTGCGGAGCAATACATCAATAAACTCTGAGGGTACGACCCACGCGACTACACTACATGTTTATGCGAGCACATCCCAACATAGTCCCTCTCCAGCCCTGTATGAATACATTTAAATATAATTTCAATATAATGAGTCTTTCTCCCTCTGCGGCCCTGGGGGAGAGCTGCGAGTCATTTAGTGTAACTAAAAAATAGTTCTGTTACTACGAAAGTTTTAAGTGAAACACGAAATACATGACGTAAATAAAACATGTGTAAGTCTGAACATCGTAAATATCATAAAACCAAAAATATTAAGCGTAGCAGGAACATATGTTTAAAAAAAACAAAATAATAAATTAATAAATATCGAAAGAAGAATTTATGGAGACAATGATTATAGCAGTAAAGAAACACCAATAAAACTAATAATAGAAGAGCTGCGTTGGATGAATATTATATAGAGTAGGAACTTCAAAGGGATCAATTATAAATAATTAGGCAATGCTTGATATTAATTAACGTTTCTATTTGTTTGCCAACGTTTCGGCCAAATTATTGATGTTCAGATAGATGAAGAGAAGATCTACTGGTATTCGACTACTTTTTCTTTTAGCCCTGATGATGACCATCAGTGGTATGGCCGAAACGTTGGCAAAAAAAAGTATGTTTATTAATATCAAGCATTGCCTGAATTTTTATGACTGATCCTCTCAACATTCAACTCTATCTGAAACTAATATGACAAAACTAAGAAGAAAATATTCAAGAGGCCTTATTTAAGACAAATACCAATAGAAACAGATTTACGTGTAACGAGAAACATGTCGTATACGTATATAGTTTAGGTACCAAATATAACCCGAATTCAGTTGATAAAAAAAACTTACTAATAAATCATAGATATCATTAACGGTGTATTATTTTTAAAAAATACACTGTGAAAGTAAAAATACTCATTTATTACAACGAATTAGAGACAGGATAAAAAAATTAGTAGTGCAAAAATACTGATTTTTCTCCTATTATGAAAGGTTTGTAGCTCAGGAAATTTAGAATTTGATGTAAATGTAATTCAAAACTAGCTGTAATTTTTACAAGTAGTCTCTCCTTATATATAGGAAAAATACCGAGAATGATTTCACATGGAACCTTCGATCCAAATTACCGCATCGAAAATGGCCACCACTTTTTGTCGATTTGGTATTTTCGTCATATCTTAACAAACTATAGTTTTTTTACTCTGAAAATGCTAGTGATATGTACTCACAAAAGGATATTGTCATGCATAGTAATTTTTACCCAATGACATGAAGGACAAATTTGCCGTAAAACTCCGAAATTCTAAATCAGTTTTGTCTCATATCATTGAAACTATTTGAAAATCAAAATAAATGGATCTACTTTAGCCTGAGTCATAAGTGCGAAAAGGTTTCTCCGTTCCGAAAATTTCTATAAATGTTTAAAAAAGAAACTATTTTTTATTAAGGGATTAAATTTTATCACTTTCAAGAACTGAAGAGTTCGGTGGAGGAAGGGGGGACATCACTTTTTTAAAAAAATACAAAATAGTTCATTGGTTGAAGAATTTATGTGCTGAAGTGTTAGGAAAAAAATCTGAATATTTCAAAACAACTAGAAAAGGAGCTATGAAGAACATGAAGGGGCTATATCCTTTAGCAGAAAAATGTAAAAATAAAAAACATTAAACATAAATTACAAAAAATTTATTTGGTTTTGTTACATAACCGCATCATCCACCAAACCCTTCAAATACAAATCGTTAAACTGATATTTTTACTAGGAAGTTAAAAGAAATCAAGCTTCCGTGTAAAAATAGTGTACTTTTAAAGATTTGTTTTGTAAACAGGAATTAAACATTTTAGCTTTTTATAAATTATTTTCTTGTCAACCCTAATTTTACGTACAGGTAAAAAAACTACGGTTTTTCGCGTTTCCTTCAGAATACGCGACATCATATCATATCCAGGAAAATTTGAAAACCAGATCCTATTAAAAACCTTAGTTGTTTGTTGAGGTTTATAGGCATAAAACCCTAGGGTCATTAAATAGGGTCATTAACGCCTGTAAAAACCCTAACTTTTTAACATCTTAAAATGCTAAAATCTCAATATTTCACTTGAAATATGAAAAAAAATCTAGTATTCATATATTCTTTAATTTACGTATCCTTTAAATTATTTTTTATATTGTATATAACACATTTATTGGATATTTAAATATCTCTTGTATAATATATCGCTTATGGGCAAGAAAAGTGACACAACTCAAAAACATCAAATTTTTTAGGAGAGTCAGAAGAAGTTTTAGAAGTTATTATAATAATATCGCTCATGGGCAAGAGTTACCGTCCCAATTTAAAATATGACACTGAACTTAACTCCCCGTACATGTTACCTTTGTGAAGGTAACATGTGAAGGTAAGACACAACTGAAATGTGTCACTGTTCCTGCTTCTACCGTTCGCCATCGTAACTTTGGATAAATGACAAATAACGTAATTTTGCGGCCGTCCGCTGAGATACCTTTATGAAACTTTTCCCGTTGTAAGACAAACCAGAAACGATCATTATTCTGAAATAAAACGTTAAATGAATTTTTCTGAGTTGTGTCACTTTTCTTGCCCATGAGCGATATATTCAAATTAATCTCCAAAGATGAGGATGAATTTTAAAATGTATAAAAAAAGCTGAAAGATGGTAGTGTCTTAGATAATTTGCCTCGTATCTAATGACATTAGAGAGAGGTATTAGCTTAGACCAATCATTGGGCGACGCCAGGGAACTGAGGTATATGGTTAAGGAAATTCGCTTCGATGACTCGACATTCGCGGCCAGCATTAGTTACGATTTAATCACAAAGTTCACAACTCATGCTCTCAAACCATGACTGATTACAAAAAAAAAAAAAAAAAAAAAAAAAATCCTACACCCGCTACTGGATGGCTTGTCACTCCCATTAGACCCATTATAGTAATTACATTTTAATTGCCAAACGATAATTTGTTTGGATGATTGTTAAATAATTAAAAATAATTTTATCATCTTTTTTTTTTTTTTTTCAACTATTGAACGACTCATGCTTAAAACTAGGGTATAAGACTGTTTTAGATAATTAAAATACCATCAACATTAACTACCTCCATTTATATTTGTATTCGTACTTTTAAATGTGGAACTATCCTATTAAAGAAAATAAAATATTTAATAAAATTAAGTAGCTTAAGAAATGTGTTATTATTAGAACTGACATAAATTTAGAATTACATAGCACACATAAATGACAAGAAAGTACTTTAGATTTTTTACTACTCCAACCTTTAAAAGACAAGCATTCAAAGCTTCCAATAAATTACAAAAGACTTACTTACATGACAGTAATTAGACCAATTTGGGCAGACAAATTTGAGTTTTGGGGCTCCACAAAACCATCAAATTCTTCTGGTATGAAATTCTTAAAAATCTAAACCCTTCATAAAATCTATATTCCTTCATATTACAAAGTTTACAAAGAAACTTATCCATGAAGACCTTAATGTTCCATATATTGCACATTTATCCCAAACCAAATACATAGCCTTTCATAGTAACCTCCATACCCAATCGAATCCACTAGTCTCCCAACTTGCTCACACTCAATTCCCGATAACCCTCCGAAGCGTCTGAAAAGAAGATGGCCTCTAGACCTTCTAATGTAGAACATTTATTGAAGTGCTACTAATTGTAAGACATGTCATTGTAAATTTTCCTCAAATTTGCATGTTGTATATAACGTATATAGTTGTAAATATCAATAAATAGTAATAATGGCTGCTATAAAATATATCAATAAAATTTAAAAATCGAATATGTGGCAAGCGACAATAGCATTTTAGTAAAACTAATGAACCTATATGAACCAAATTTTAACTACATCATCTTCATAGTTCTTGAAAGATTTACAATTAGAAAATTTACTATAATAATAACTTATACTATTATATAAAAGGACAAGCCATTTTTCGTTTGTGATCACTAACTGCGAATATTACTGAACCAATCTGTACTAAATATTAACTACATCATTTTCATAGTTCTAAGAAGGTTTAGCAATATTAAAATCTACTGATTTTTTAATTTAATTTTATTAAAAAAGGTAAATATGTGGACAACAGTGCAGTATGAAAATTGACCGATAGGTGGGGAGTGCTATTCTACACGAGTGGTTACAAAACAGCTTGAAATTGATGATAAAATTTACTTATTAAACTATCAAGAAAACTATTAAAAAATATTTAAATATGGTGTGCGATATGTGGATCCCAGTGAAGCTTGAAAATCGACCGATTGTGTTTAAAGTTAAAAATTTTATATATATATATATCAGTGATTTCACTTTTGATTTAATTTGATCAAACATTTAATTGTATATCAACATAAATTATTAATCGCAAGTAAAAATTAAGGTTTCTTTTCAATTTCTTATTCTTAAATTGAGGAAATTCCTAATAATATGCCATCAGATTTAAAAGAGAGTGACTCCAGGAATTCCGAGTCAAAAGCTGATCGTTTTTCATTTATTAAGGTTTATTTATTTTTAAGTGTTAATAACTCAAAATTAACAATATTCTGACCAACATCGTATTACAAAGCCTAATATAAACAATAGATCATGGATGCCTATCAATAATCTACTGCTTTTCGCAATTTACATGACAGTAATTTACAGTTTTGAATTATAAATGACTTAATTTAATAACTGTATTAAATTATCAATATGTTCGAAATAAACAAAGTTGAGAGGAAATAGCGGTTTCAAAGGAGACTTTTTTTATTCAAACCAATATAGCTTCTAAACGGTAGGTCCTAGGGGCAAATGTTATTCTCCATTAAATTTCTAATTAAAAAACAGTGGTAAAATCTACAATGCCGGCAACACCAATAGAGCAAAATGCACCAAAACTTAAAAAATGTAGGCAAAACCTGATTTTATTCATTCAAACCAATATAACATCTAAACGGGAAAAATGTTGCATACAAAAAAATATTAAAATTTTTGATTAGGAAATAGTCGTAAAATTTTCGATCCAAGCAACAGGAACAGAGATTGAACGTGCCAAAGCCAAGATATATCCGTATAAAAAAAAATTAACTTATTGAAATTGTTAGTATATTCATTAGGGATTTAGTTTTAAATTTACAACATGAATTTCTAACTATTTATATAAATTGTTTGTTTTTTATTGCATTTAACTGAGTCACATAAACAACATGGCCTTCAGCAATGGGATAATATACATTTTCATATTGATTAACATTACTTTGGAGTAAACATTATTTTACATGATGTTTTACACATATAAGACTGACCAACTTGTAAAATAAATTTCTTCTTTAAATAGATTTCGTCAAACATTAAGTTATTGTTATTAAAAAAGATATTATCAAGTTATTTTAGTTTTCTTTCTTAAAAATGCCTTCTAATCTAATATGTAGTCTAGTTGTTTTGAGAATGTGAACAACAGACAGTTGGTGTCACAATCTGGACAGTATTAATTTTATACCGTCAGTCCAGGCCGAGTAGCAGATAGGAATTTTTCAGTTAGTTGTGGTAATGCATAGTGAGTCTATCGCCGACGATTCCTCCCCCTTTCTGGTACATTTGCTAATTTTTTGGTATGTACACGATTCTAGGGAGAGTACTCCTGTGGTATCGGTCAATCGAAAGCTGTGAAAGTTGGCTTTCTTTCAGGATTGATTTAGTGGTTGCCACTGCTGTCATAGACCTTTGTTCAGGAGCTGTTATAAACTTACAAAAAATCGAACCAAACCAAATAATTTGAATAGAATGAAATATTTTTTTTAAATAAATTTGTATTTTAATGTTTTTTGATAAGAAATTACGATTTCAGAAAGTTTTGTAATCATTTATAATTCGATTGTAATTTTTTATTTTGCATTAAATAAGTGCCTCTAACTTGTGATGCTCTACACGGCATCTAAAAACATGTTTTCATAAATATATGTATTATTATAAATATATGCAGGGGTTGGTAGATGAAATGGTTACGGAACAAAACAGTATTTAGAGTAATTTAAGGTAATTTATTATATTTTTTTTTTTTTTTTTTTTTTTTTTTTTTTTTTTTTTTTTTTTTTTTTTTTTTTTTTTTTTTTTTTTTTTTTTTTTTTTTTTTTTTTACGTTTCCCTATAGCGGGAAAATGTTACAAAGCATGTTCATCTTCTTCATTTATCTTTTTCTATTTGTTTTGAAATATTCAGATTTACCTACCTAACAATTCTGCACATAAACCCTTCATCCAATATATTAGATTTTTTTTTTAATGTGGCATAACCTCTTCATCCATCACACCTTTTATATATGTAAAATTATAAATTACCTATTTGATAAATAATCCAAAGCCATGGACTTCCAGTTAATCGTTTATAATTCCTCATGTTCTAATAGAATATTATTAGTGACCCAAAAACCAATGGAAAGAATGAAAAGTGAGAAAATCCCTGATCGCTTGATTATCATTATTATTGTTTTTTAAATTGTTTTCGATAGATTATGGCACCATATCAGGAAAACCATTTTGAATTTTAGGTGGAACAGATGGTCTTAAAAACCGGATAAATGAACATCTTACTGCGAAAAGGAAGTTTGACGATATTTCAACAAACCAGAGAAATAGTATCATATTTGAGTCTCATCATTAACCACGAAAAGTTGAATCATTTTTACACCAAATTAAATTTGTCTTTTTTTAATTTCTAGATAGTACAAAATTTCCGAACTCCTCTAAAATTGAATTAGCTCGTTTATGCTGCGAGCCTTTCATTAAAAACTTCATTTATGACTCGAATTAACTTGTGATTTGACATTGTCTTTATGGTCTCATGGCTTATTTCCGCAATAAATTAATGATTAAACAGATGAAAGGTTTCAAATTTTTATTTATACACACATAATCAACTTATCAGTTTAATTCTTAATGAACCTGAACCCGCTAGTCTACCAACTTGCTTCTCACCCAATTTCCGATAACTCTCCGAGGCGTCTGAAAAGAAGATAGGCTAGAGACTTTCTGATGTAAAACAATTCTTGAAGTGCTACAAATGGGTAGTTCTTCACGAGTGTTATGCATGTCACTGCAATAATTTCTTAATTCAGAAATTATTATTATTTTTCTTAAAAAGGATAATATCTTAATGCGCCTTCTAAGATTTTAAATATCTGCGGCTCGCTTTGCAGTTATGAATACCTTTTGCTCTCTAGAAGAAAACCTCAAATTATTGAGCGATGGCGTTCCTCAAGGATTGTCACCAGAGCTCATCTGGATTGACTGCACTGCAAATAATTAATTGGTTTTCCTTGTCCCTACTACCAATTATCAAAGGTCTAATGCGTTGCTGGTAATGCGATCTTATCAGAGGCAGCTCTCGAAAGAATAATGCGGTTTATTTTTAAAAACCTGCTCGGGCCTTAATGCGTGCTCTCTTCAAAGCAACTGATAACTAAAAACGCCACTGTGGCGCCCTTTAGTGTCCCCGCCAAATCGTATAACTAATGATACCCATTTGTTAGTTATAACTAGAGAACAATCTCATCAGAATGTATAAAGCGGAAATCTTTTTTTGGTGATAACTTAGAGGAGTTAGGTTGTCCTTCGTAAAAAAATAAATAAATAAAATTTAAAAAATACCTATCAAGACATGATGATTAATAGATGATAGCTTATGATGGTAGTAAACCTTCAAAAAACAATCAGTAAAAACTGTAATCGATCTGCACTGAAAAATTAATACGCTAATATTATTACTTTTATAATTTTTGAACTTATTGAGCTCACAGTATTTTGCAAAAGTATTCGTAAATAAGCAGTAATTTTTTTTTTTTAACTTAATGAAAGAAAGAAGCGAGAAACTTAATAAATATTGTTATTATGGTTATTTTTATCACATTCGGTGGTTAGGTTGTAACAATGTGTGTTTTTTTTTATTTTTTTTTTTTGCATCTCTTAATGATTATAATAGTTAGCCACACTAATCAATAGATCAAGTGCTGTTAAAGAAACAGAACAAATAAAAAATGCAAAAACAAAATAAAATAATTTAGTAGGATCAGCAGGACTAACAACTTGTAGAGAATGAATTACGAAGGACGGATTCTTATGCTTCAGTGCATTATTATTTTCTTTCTTATTTTTAATATGTCAGATATCGGACTTACATACTCTGCCTTCCGTAAAAGAAATATGTTGGATTATTTGTTGACTCCAATACGTTCTTCGAACTTTTTCAAATTACATATACCATAATTAGGAATACTTTTGCAAAACAGACTATATATTTTTGTTATAGAGAGTGAAAAAAGGTGTATAGAATTGAATAGATATGATAAAGTCAATTAATATCTCTGTTAGTGATGAAAGTTTTACTCAAAACCTTAAGGATATTTACCCTGAATTCTAACAATTATTAGCTTTATGAGAGGCTACAATTTTTCACAAAAGTTACAGTACTATACCACTATACTATACAATGTATTAACGACCGAAACACATTGGTTTTAGAGAGTTAAGTTAAAAGTTATATCCGTTGACAAGGCTCTGATCTCTATTTAAAAACGAACCGTTGTTTTTAAAATATAAAATAAAATATCTCTTGGTGACAGCTATGATCTTATTACTTAAGATAGTAGTAAGTCCACTGCCAGATAAACTAATAACTATCCAAATTATTTTGAAAGTTCGATAAAATAACCTGTTGAATTGATAGCCTACTAATTAGATTAAATACTGTAAGATAAATTGTTATAAGTCATTATAAGATACAGAGGAGTTTCTCATAGATACCTGGGACACCCTAGATATATCGATAACGACACCAGATAAATGGCAATGGTTAGCTTTAGGGCCAGGCAACATTAGTTTCCATGTCACATCAAAATGCCACGCTCCTCGACGCCGAGCCTGCAAAAACTCCATTGCCCGGATTCCGCCACTTCTTCTGCTCTTCCCCGAACATCGAGTTGCCGGACGTTTTTGAACTATGAGGCCACATTACTCCCGCCGGCTCCTCTTACAGCTGACCTTCTTATTCTCTTTTCCCGCAGCCTTTCCCCTTTTTTCGTCAATCTTCTATTTCTTATGTAAACCACTTATTTTTTTTTTTGTTGTCTAATATTCCGTCTGGAACAAGAGTCCCTCAGGACTTCCATTTCATATACCGATCATTTTAACTACTGAATTAATTTATACGTATAAAGACAATTTTTCTCTTCTCGTTATATTCTTTATTTAGGTCGTTGGGTCTTTCGTTTTGGAAGATTTATGAAATTGGATTACATCATGTCTCACTTGAGGAGAAAAGAGGGTGTTTGAAAACGTTATATCGATAATTTGGAAACTGATCGTTGAGTAATTTTGAATTTGACGTATTTTTTACTTTAATTTATGTTGAACATGCAATCGATAGTTTTATAAATAATGCTAAAGCATTATATAAAATATTTGTGACAATCACGAAATACTAATGAAATGTCCATTTTTTATAAAATATTTTTATCTCTTACTTAAGCTTCTAGTATTTTTTTAATTCGACATTTTACATACCGTCAACCGGAGTAACTTTGCCATATTGGGGTGAATTTGCCCCCTTTTTAAATGTTAGTTTGCACCATTCCTGAAGCTTGACAACTTCACTACACAAAGTCGGTAGTTGTATTTGAATTCAAGCTTCAGAAATGGTGCAAACTAACATTTGAAAGGTGGGCAGATTCACCCCGATATGGCAAAGTCACTCCGGTTGACGGTATAGCTTATATTGACAAATCAAATGAAAGTATAATTTGAATATTACATTTATTACAGATATATCATATTATATTTAAATATAAATATACTTTTATCTACAATATCACAGACAGGATACCGTCGTTATACAAACATAATAATGATATGTAGGATTATTCTTTTTATTATTATAGTTTAAGATTATTACGCATCTTAAGCTTCAACTAACCGTAAGTCATATTTCCCAACTTTTTTTTTTTTTCTCTTTCAGATTTTAATTCACATCTGTTATTAGGGTAAAAATCAGTGAATGTGATGAAATTGTAAAATTACAGGCCTTGTATGCCTGTGGGAGACTAGTACTCAATAGTACCTCCTCCTGGCATGAATTAAAGGGATTTATTTGAGAAAATCTCTCATCCAGCTTCTTTTAAGCCTTCTGAGAGTATTTCCAGGTATGTCAGTCGTGGCCATGTCATTAATGAGTATGTTGTTATGTCCATGAAATCGTCTATAAAGGTCATGTATATGTTCCTTTACTGTGGGAATTTCTAAATCAGTGTGAATTGTGTGGTTTGAAACGTACCTAGGTGACTGCGTGATTAGTCTGAGTAATTTTGATTGGAATATTTGTATTTTTTTGAGGTGTGTATTTTTTGCAGTCCCGTATATTTGTGACGCGTATGTCCATATGGGTTTAAGTAAGTAAGTGTATGTATTCAGTCGTTGTCGGAGTTTTAATGTCGACCGTTTATGAAGCATTGGATATAGAAGTTTTAATCTCTTGGTTAGACTGAGACGTTTTTGTTTTACGTGTGGGCCCCAGGTCATTCTTTTATCAAATGTAAGTCCTAAGTAATGAATTTCGTTTGTTTGTGGTATGGGTTGATTGTCGATGAAGATAGGTGGACAAGAGTCTTGTCGGAGTGTAAAGGTTATGTGCTTTACAGAAGAAAAAAATGATTTATTCATATTATTATTATTATTCTAATAAAACAAAAAAAAACAAAAAAAACAACTGGTTCGTTGCTTTAATTTTACGAGAAAAAAATGAGACACGAGTTCCTCCATTTCTTAAGTGACTTATAGTATGAGGATGCTTAAATGATTTTAAGTATAGAAATAAAAATGAAAAACTCATTGTTTCCTCCCTTCTTTTTTCTATATCCTCTCTTATTATCCGTTTTAAGACTGAGGATGTCGGTGTCAGTGAGGAGCTCCATGGTATATTGCAACGTGTAATCAACTGTTTAGTCAGATTCGTCTTCGTGTTTCCATGGGGTTTCCGTATAAGAAATTGTTCATAAGTTGCTTTTTTATGCTTCTCTTCTTAAGCAACATTTACTCGCCTTCTTGCTAAACCATACTATTTTTTCATGATCTCTTTGTTTTTTTGTTTTTTTTTTATGTCTTAAATTCAAAGACATATAGAACCACTATCCAAAAATAAATATTTGCTTATCAATCCTCAATCCTTTGGAAAATGTAACTTCGTTGATAAACTTTATTGCTTGGTCCAATTAAGTTTTACAATGAAAAATTTTAAGGAATAAACAGGTAGGTTATATAGTATATGCTATAGGCTATATGGGATATGGTCAGCGTTGTATAATACCTACTTCGATTCCTGAAGTAACTCTTTTCTTACTATATTGTTATTTTCACTGTTACCACTTGGATACCGAGATAATCAGCTACCATTTCTGGATGCCTATTGAAAACGCTGACATTTCGCCATGATATTCGCTTCGCGAAACGGTTTTGTGTTCATTTGAATCGGAGCCTTTCTTTAGACCAATCACTGCTTATGCTAATAAGGCAGGTATAACGGTAAGAAATAACTGGATACTAATCCACTTCCACACCGTCACATTACATTTACCAATACCGCAGCAAGGGACCGTTTAAGTAGTTCTACCAAATAAGTTTTGCTGGTCTATTAACCATGCATTATCCTTCCGGCTAAAAGCCCGTCATGTATTAAACAACACACAATGTCTTAGAATATTTCTGCACAGTTAAAAACAACCAGAGAGGATTCACTGAATCCTATATAATGAAGCTTTTTAATATCTTCACAATTGGTGGATTCATAAACATTTGATTAAACTCTAAGCTCTATAGATAAGAGAATGCACTTATTTTTTGCAAGATGGTGTTGATGATGACATTCATAGAATGAAATCAGTATTCCTGGTAAAAAAAAATAAAATCCTTTAAGGCTAAAAATAATATATATTAAAATGGAACTATTGTCCATGTGCAATTCTATAGTTTAATCTCCAGCTTCAGTAGTTAGAAATCGTAATCCAATTTCTTCATTTTTAATAGTGAATACATATCTTTAAAAAATCTTAAAATTTAGTTTCAGGTTCTATCCCTGGTAGCGTAAATCTAGTGATCTAGTACATAGATAGTTTCTCTGTTATTTAGGATGACTAAGTATGTTTTATAATAGTTTACTTTTTTATAATTAAACACAAAAGTCTATGTATAATAATTACGTAAAACGTTTTTTAACTTGAACGATATCGATAGGTTCTAGCAATCGACTTTGGATCATCGATTCTCGATACCAATTCTTTTCTCTGAACGCCTGGGGATGAAATCGAGAATCGACCTTTGGGTATCGACACAATCCTACTTTAAATTATTGATTTCCCTAATATTAACAATTTTAGCGTTGAAATATTAACAAAGCCTACTTTATTTACATTCTCACATTTGAGATTTTATTTATAACAAACTAAATATAAGTACAATAATAAATACAATAAATTTATTGTGAGGACCGCAACAGAAAATTGTTTCAATGGCAATGTAAAATCCTAGAAAAGCTGAACAGACATTTTTAACATTTCGAAAACTAAAAGTCTAGAATAACATTAAATTAAAAATTTAACGTAAAATATGAATTTATTAGGTCTCTCGATGATCTTCTTTTCAGTCGCCTCCGAGGTTTATCGAGAATTGAGTTTTGGCCAAATAGGCAGACTAGTGGATCCGAGTGGGTATGGAGTTTACTATAAAAGGATAGGTTTCTGGTTTTGGCCTAATCAGTTATATATAGAACATTAAGATCTTTATGGATCAGTTTGTTTATGACATAATAAAGAGCATTAAGGATTTCGGATTGTAAGGAATGGATACGAGAAGAATTGGAAGATTTAGTGGAGCCCCAAAACTCAACTCCCTATTTCCAAATAGGTCTAATAACTGTCATGTAAATGAGTCTTTTGTAATTTAATGGATATTTTGAACGTTTGTCAAGTTAATGTTGGAGTAGACGGAAACGGCGAGCAATTTCTAGTCTTTCAAGTCTGGTACGTAAAAACAGGAATTAATTATTCTAAATTCTGCATTCTGTATGTAGTAAAACACCTTAAACATATCATCGCCACTATGTAAAACTAACGAATGTAAAAAAATGTATTTTTTTTTATTTCGTTCGTTTACCTTTGTAGTCTACAAGGCATACCTTGTGGTAAAATGCTAGAAATTCGTAATTTTTTTATTTATTTATTTCCCTTCCTTGCCTCTCGGCTACACGGGTTTTGCAGGGATGGCTTGCAGCCATCACTGCTGGTTTTAACAGTTTAACATAACATTTCAATATTACTTTTAACATTGCAAGAAAAAATTTTCTTAAACATTTAACAGAACATTTCAATATTACATTTAACATTTAACATTTCAAGATTACACTACACGTTTAAAATAACATTTAATATTTAAAATACATTAAACGCTTTACATAACTACATACTTGTGTTTAATACAATATACCTTCTAATAATCTAATACAACAACCTATATTTAATACAACATACTATATTAAAATTAACTACATACTAACTATAACATACTATAATACATAATAATAATAACTACATAATAACTATAACATACTAATTTAAAATAACAACATACCTATATCAATTTTTTTTTTTTTTTTAATTTTATAGCTTTACATTTACGTTTATATAGGCTTTATTCGGTGATGGGGTTGTCGTCAGCATCATTCCTGTCCAGGGTTCTTTCTGGGGTGTGGCCCCTTCTTCCTAGGTTGAAGTGCTCTACCCCCACTTCAGTTTTCCAACCATACACAAAACTTTTGTAATACGGGTAGTTGTCAGCTGATACTAGTTGAGGGAAATCACTCTCCGTTAGACCATACAGCCCTGTTTCTCTCTGTAGCTTGGCTCTCAATGCCTCAAAGGCAGTGCATGAAATTACCACATGTTCAGCGGTCTCCGGTACACCACAGCTGGGACAAAGCGGGTCAATATTTTTACCATGTTTCTGGAGCTTGGCTCGAAAGCCCCCGTGCCCTGTCAGAAACTGTGAGATCCAGTAATCCGGGAGTACCCAAGCTGCTTGAAGACGTGACCTAACAGTGGGGAAATATTTTCTAAGAGTAGCCCCTTTCGGGGTTGTTACCCACCGCCTGTTCCATTCTTCTATCGTGTACTCTCGGATTATCTCCAACCATTTCCTTGGATTTGCGTCGATCAGAGACCAGAGATTATTTGGTAGTCCCACCGAGCCTTCCCTTTTCATTTTAAATTTAAAACCATCTTCTTGCAGTACAAGATCAAGAGGTACCCCTCCTGCTAAGACCTGGACCCCCTCATGAGACACTGATCGGTACGCCCTGGTGACTCGCAGCAGAGAATTGCGCTGAATTATTGCCAGCCTACTCATTTGTCTGCATGAGAGATCTTGGTACCAGGCGGGAGATGCATACCGTAGGATACCAAGTATCACTCCTTTATATATCGCCATCGTAGCTGGGTATCTGAGGCCCCACAAGGCGCCCCCTAACCTACTGAGACAGTTCAATGATAAAGCCGTCCTATTGGCAAGGTATTCCAAATGAGGCGTTACATCAAAATTCACAAGGCATTGTAGAATACATCGGTGAACCAACGAAATAAAAAAGAAAGCGATTTTTCATATTCGTTAGTTATACTAAATATGTGCGAGCCCATTAATTATGTAGTCGATAAAATTATTTTTTAACAAGGTATTGAATTCTAATTGGCTCGCAACAAGATAAGGAATCCCATAATATATTTTATCGATTCAATTCTTAGTAAAAAAAAAAAAAATTACAGACAAAGAGATTAAATGCGTGTTTATAACAATATTATCGGATGTTGATTTTCTATCCGTTTTGTTTAATTATTGATTTGTTATCTGTGGTAGAAAATTTCAAAAAATCAGTAAAGACGGCTTTGAGGGGATTAGTCTAAGCAAGCTGACAGCTTCAGACATCACTCATCCTCTAAGGCACTGGAGGTGGCAACTGAATTCGACAGATGATAGGCAGGCCAATTATCCACTTATTTGAGGACGTCATATTGTTTGATTTGATTCCATTTTTTTAATATTTAGCTCTTGACAAATTATTATTTATTTCTATATAAATAAAATTGTAAAAAGTGTTTTTTTTTCTAGTTTGGAAATATTGATAGTAACACTATATCTTGAAGTAAAATATTAATTAAAATAGTCAGTTGAACTTACGCACATCATTTTCCCGTCTTTTTTTCTGATTTTTAATTTAATGAGTACTGATCCATGTTAAAAGATCCTCTACTTACGACACCACAGAAAATGGACAAACAATCACATACAAGACTAAAACGTCAAGGAACAGCTCGTCATTGTCAGTATTTACTAGACAAATGCTCTACAATGTCGGTTAATTAAAAAAGACTCATTTACATGACAGTAATTAGTCCTATTTGGACATAAGACCTAGTAGTTCAGGAGCTCCACAAAACCATGTAAAATCCTTCCTTTCATTGTCGCGAATAAACTTTCATCAAAAAAGACCTTAATGCTTCATATGTTGCTGATTCATAAATCCATAGCGATTCAGATCCACTACTCCATCAACTTGCTCCCCATTTAATTCCCGACAACTCAGAGGTGTCTAAAAAAAAGATGAACTCAGGACAAGTTAATATAGAACTTTTATTCAAGTGGGTAGTTTCTTCACAAGCAATTCTTTTATTTATTATTTTTTTATTATACCGTTGTCAATTTCTAATAATAGATAAATTAAAAAAAGAGAAGAAAAGTATTTTGAGCAAGTAAGTTACACTTGTGAGTAAACAATTTAGTGAATACAATTGAGTAGAATTACCTATAACAATTTATTCAAACAGTATCTTTACACACACACACACACACATACACATATATATTTATTTTTTTTACCTAATTATTTACCTAAATTACAGGCTGTTTTTTGTAAGATAGCACATTTAACATGTACGCATTGCATAAATATTAATTGTAAGTGGATGCTAATATCACGAAGCAGACATACACATTTTAATAATTATATTGACTGTTGTACCCATATTAATTATACTGACATGTGGAACCAGCACATCCCTAATATACATTAATGATTTTAAACAATAAGTAGCAAAACTATGTTGATTAGTATATTACATTACTAGTACTAATATTAATTTACTGTCCTCATCTTCACTATCGGTATTCCGAAATAGATCATCAACTGTAATCAAATTTCATGTTGTCTAAAGACTTTAGATTTTTTGGGGTGATAACCTACGCTGTGGTGTTTTAATAATGCTATCGATTTCGAAAGGCCTACTTTCCTTGCTCCCAGCTGTTATGGAAAGTATCTATTTTCCAATCCGAGTGATGTAAACAATTTTACAAATCTCTCATCGTTACCTGAGTTCCATAAGTTATAAAGTATGCACCCTAATAGCAAGTTATGGGTGAATAGACTGCAATAATTTCGCATGTTTGGCTATCAGGTGTATACAGTAGTATGCATTTATCTGAAGAAGATCGGAATAGCAAATTCGTTTGATACATTTATGTTCAGTTGTAAATAAATAATGAAACATAACAAATTTAATGAGGCAGGATTTCAAATGTGAAAATTTACTCACAAATAACGACGCCGCCTATTACTAGTCAATAATAAAAAGTTTATTTTGTCGCAGCTGACTTTTTCTGCCGCTGGACAAGAGCAGGTAAAAGATGGAAGAGATGATCAGACAGTGACCAAAGGAGGGAGGACTGTTTTGATAAAAATAAACGACTACCCCGTCGGAAATTTGATATGTGTCCAATAAAATGAGAGGAGCGCGTTATACATGGCCTTGCGCTGGGTGGGGGGACGGCCGACCAATGAGGCGCCGCGACGATTCCCCCACCACCAATCCAGCGCGGCTATTTGAAGGAGCTACTATCATTCCAAGGCAAAAACACAATCCTCCGTCTCGCATCTCGATATAATAACCTGCTAACACTTCACTGCGGCCTCAAACCTTTGACAAAAACTTTTTCTTATAATTCCGACTAAACATGAGCTAAGTGTCCCTCGCTATTGCGATATCGAACTGTTTATTGCGAGAAACTTTTTTCTAACGCATCCTTATTTGTCTCCTCTGTATACTACCAACGCTTCAAGTCTGTTAAGATTAGACCTCGTTTCAAACATTGTCGGTAGGCAACTACCTTATCAACTAAACGTATTTACATTACTATCTACATTACATTAATACACTATAAACCATACATATTTTTGAAAATGTATATAATTCGAAAACTAAGACATGCTAAGATTTAAAAACCCAGTATATTCCAGTTCAACCATTCATTATGATGGAAACACAAAATCAATACAGTTCATATTTTTTGTTCTCCTACATCGAAGTGATTTTGATTTTCTTCGACAGTTACTTTTATTATTTTAATTTCCGGCTTAATAACATACTACCTCATACTAACATACTATCCCTTCAATAGTCAGACACTCCCAGTTATTTCAGCTCTCTAGCGAAAACCCCTCCTCAACTCTCCACTGCCGGCAAGTGCTTTTTTGAATGGTTTATTTTAGAATAGAGTCAGACAGTAAACAACGATTTCCGGAAAAAATAGTTAAGGTGTTCTAGAATAAAATGGATAGAAAAGACGATTATAAGTCTATCGATGGGTGGCTAGATAAATTCGATTCGAAGAGGTATAAGGTTTGAGAGAAAAAAAAAACAGTCATCAGATCATTCTGCTGTCAAAACTTTTGTCAATAAATTTGCATCTAAAATTCAAGAGTTGGTTCAAAAACAACGGAAGAAAAACAATTAGCTCTAGTCCACTACCGATCAAACATTTCTCCCACAGGGATGAAGATTCGGCTTCAGGCAAAAAATTATCATAAGATCGTCTGACATTCATGTAGTGTGCCATAAATAAGATCTGCATAAATGGATTTTTTTTTTCCGAATAATTTTTAAATGGTTGTTAAAAATGTAACAATTTGTCATTTATAATGATTTATTGCTTTGCATCCAGTAATCCACCTTTTTTGGGAATCCGGCAGTCCTCTGGTCCCATTTGTATGGGATTATCGAGACTAAAGGTACTTCCATTTATGTTCTACAACTTCTAAAACCCTCACTGATCCCTTTGGGTCTTCCTAAAATAATTTTGTACTTGCTATAAGATCCATACCTACGCATTTATTATTGAGAATTAACAATAAACACAAGAGCAAAATAAACTGAAAATTATAAAATATACATGATATCGTTATAAACATAGCATTCCTAAACTGTGTAAACATACATACTTGTATATTTAGGATATACAACATTTACAATCCATAAAATTTGTCCTCGAGAACAGATGTTATAGCTGCTAAAAAGAAAATAATTTTATAATGTAAGAGAATAGAGTTAACATGGCCACAATAAAGAACCATTGTGGACCGGCCCTTAATGGCCTGGGTGATGGGTGAGGGCGACTCACGCAATGACTCTTTAAATTTAATATTTTATTGTTATTTGTAAGGAACGCTGGAATATAAATACAGGTCTTGTTCATTGATTTATCAGCATTTGCTGTTCTGGTATAGTTTAAAAAATATCTAGGTAAATTAATGCAATCCAAATCAAACAGGAAAAGAAGAAAACTTTTGGTGAAAGATTGGATTAGCAGACGGGAAAACTATGGAACAAGTAGTTGTTTTCTTAGAGAAACGAGACAAGAAGATATAAAGGCCATTGTTGCTTCATAAAAAATTAGATGTACTGTAAGTAAAATTTATGGACAAAAGATACCCATATGTGAAATTCAATCCCAACCAGAACTAAATTGGAAATAAGTCTAAGATATTCAGCAACCGGTAATTCATATAAATCTCTGGAGACATTGTTTAGAGTGGGAAAATCGACGATTTCGCAGTTTGTTCCAATAGTTCGTAGGGAAATAGCTGCTGCATTCAAGGATTGTTACAGTTGATAAAAAAAAATTTATTTAATAAAAAAATACATTGTAATATAAGTAAAACAGAATAAAGAATGAAATAATCACCCAAAAAAACAAGCAAAATACTACTCAAAACGTCCTAATAGGATCTTGCCTGCGTACTGGCATGCCAGTAGCTGTATCGTATGGCATTTCAGTAGGATGGAACTCTCCGCGCATGCACACTTCATCTCTAGCACATCAACTGGCACACAAAATCAAATGTGAGATCTACTACCACGTCAGTTACCGTACATTAATGCCAGCGAACGGATAGTAGCTGCCACTTGCTGAGTACTAGCATGAATCTGTGCGAGTTACTGTCATTTGTATCCCGGGTCTATCTATAGTAATTTTTTTTTTTTTTTTTTTTTTTTTTTTTTTTTTTTTTTTTTTTTATTGAGAAAGTATTACAATCTGCCTCAATGTGGGCAATAGGTAATATGGATGACTAAATGGTTCCATTCACACACTATGTACAATAAGAAATAAATACAAAGAACAGATTAAAAAAATAATAAATAAATAAAATAATAATAAGAAAATAAACAAAGTACCTCAAACTATACAATACATAAAGCTATGAAAATAAAAAATAAATAATTTATAAAATAAGTAACAAGACATAAAATAAAAACAATAATAAGAGTAAAAAATAAAAAATAGTAATAATAAAAAAAAAATTTAAATTAAATTAAATCGTAAAATACATTCATACTTTATTTACACTATATTCAAATCTAAGAGATCCCCCAACCAGACTTGTCCCTCCACTTATGAATGGACAAGCCAGACCCCAAGAGATCCCAGCACTTCTCCCTCAGTTGCGTCACTAGTATAATATAACACCAGTGGAGGCTGTGTGAGAGCGCTAAACTGCAGTCACTCAGAGCGGAGAAGCTGGCCATTGCCAGGACTCCATGTCGAAATTTATAATAGGTCACGAGGCCACTGCCTTTTTTAACCTGCGAGGAGGATTATAGGGGTGAGTGGAGCTGGATAGGGATTGTGCTAGTGGATTAGGATGATGAGAAAGTTTTTGATGAAATTTTTAAAATTTGACAGGTGCGAATTCTAGGACAAAAGGTATATTAAGATCGTTATGTAGGGTTTTGTTGGAGACATAATATGGGGCATTGGTTATGGTTCTTAGGAATTTGGATTGGAACGATTGGATACGTTTGATGTTCGAGTGTTTTGCTGTCCCCCAAATTTCTAGTCCGTAGGTCCAGATAGGCTTTAGGATAGTCTTATAAATCAGAAGCTTGTTGTCTATTGAAAGTTTTGAAGTCTTGCATAGAATGTGGTATAGTTGCCTGAATCTTCTGTTTATTTCTTGTCTTTTAAATCTAGTATGTGGGTTCCAAGTGAGTCTTTTGTCTAAGATGAAACCAAGATATCGCACTGTATCAGATCTGGGTAACGGGATCTTATTGAATAGAACAGTTGGGCAGGAACTACGGCGTAGAGCAAAAGTCATGAGGGTGCATTTGGATTCATTGACTTTTATTCTCCATCTGTTGCACCATAGTTCTATCATTGAGAGGTGATTTTGTAGGTTGGAAGAAGCTGTTTTAGGATCAGGATGTGATGAAAATCTATAGTAATACAAAAAGATTAGATGCTTAGGATCAGATAGATACTATGATTGCCACTTGAAAGAAGTATTGTTTACTGCAGAAAGATATGTTCAAATCCTATGCACTGATAATAAAACCAAAATAATAAGTAATCATCAATACATTATGATGCCTTACTCATTGCTTTTCTCAACAATTAATGAGTAAATTAGAAATTATTTGATTCTTTGACAAACACACAATCTATTGTTGCTTAGCCTGATTAACCTTGTGACTATACATGTAGTACCTGACCTTTTTAGACATGAGAAAGAGTAGCACTTCCTAGCAGTTCCTTCTCCTGGCATCAAAATAAAACAAAGTTAAGCCTTCTAAGAGTATTTCCGGATATGTCAGTGTTGGTCATGCCATTAAAGAGTACGTTTTTATTAAGTCTGTGGAGTCTGTCATGTAATCGTTTAAAGAGGTTATATTTATATTCTTTAACTGTATATATTATTATTTTAATGAAATGTGTGGTTCGCGATGCACCGAGGTGATTTCGTAAGTATTTTCGATTGAAATATTTGCATTTTTTTAAGGTGCGAATTTTTCAAAATCTTAAACTAAAAATCTTAAATCCCAACAGAAGTAGCAAATTGTCCATCAATCCTAACTGTGTGGTGTATGTCTACTAAATATTTAACTTGATTAAGCCCTCTCAACGACTTATACAATGGCCTTGACGAGTTTTATCCAACCAAAATTATTAGTAACAATTATTTAAAATAATATATTGCCTATGATAAGAATCAAAAATACTACTGAAGCTACCCCATTAAATTTCGTTTACCTTTTTTTTCTTTTATAGTTCGTGTCGAATTTTTCAGTACCCTCTAGATCAGAGGATGTTCTGTTTTAAGTTTTATCAGAACTAACCTGGAGGCACATCTAAATATTTATAAGATGTCCAAAGGCTTGTCTTGGAGCGCTGCCATTATGGAGGTTGGCCGACTAAGCTGTAATTACACATAATATATACAAAGAGGTGGAAGAGAGCACGGCCAATAAATAAGTCTATATCTGAGTGGGGCTGGCCTATAATTAGGCCTGGGTTCTTGTCATACTGTATCTTCATCTCGGATCTAGCTGAGAGGAAGAGGGAGGGGGGATATCTCTTTTTTTGCCCGCCGGCGGGACACACACTCGCGCCGCCGCGTATTCATACCAACACACGCCAACTCCTGCAGGACATGCCTGGCAACAGGAAAATGGGGGAAGTTAATATCCGTTCCGGGGGTATTATGTACTTTGACAAGGTTGAAATACTTATCCGGATGGGAAACCCTAAACAAAAACAAAAAAAAACTGAGAAACCGAAATGGCGGCTTACAATCTGAACAACCTATTCATCAACTGCTAATTTCTCAGTCGAAATATTAAATGTTTCATGATGATAATAGAACACAGCTCCAATGGATCAATAATAACATTAAATAAATTTACATTTTCAATAAAATGCAACCATAAATTCTCCAATTTTGTTCACTTTATCACCAGATTTATTGAGAAAACACAAATAATAAAGATGTAGATAGCTTCAATAAAAATATGGCTGAGCCATTTTAATCACGGCTTTGTTTAATTAACAACTAACAAACTATCAATTATCATAAACTTGATTTTTTTTTGAGCATCGGTCCTTACAAAACTAAATACAATAGGAAAACCTGAATAGAATGAAACAAAATCACTAGAAACAAAGGGACGAAAGTGCGTAGATAACTTCGAATTATCTATTAGTTAGGTAGCATAAATTTGATTCTGAGCTAGAAACATTGGTTCTTAACACTGAAAATCACAGAAAAAATCCTTATCGTTTCAAAGTATCAATCGTATCTTCTACCAAGTGACAAGAACTTTGTTCAAAGTAACCTCTTCGAAGTTTCAGTTTTTTACCTAATAAAATATAAAAAATTGAAGAAATAATTTAGAGACTTAAAAAAAGAAAGAAAATGTTGTTTAATACATTGGTAATCAATGTATTACTCAAGCGAAACATTCCTGCAGATACATACGGCAGGATGAGGTTTGAACGCATTTATTATAACACATGTTGACACAAATGCGAAAAAAATGCGCGCAGCGGCCCAGGTCGGCTAATATGTGCTCTTATCGGGATTGCAGCACATTTTATGTTTAATCCTTAAATGTTTAGAACCAACCAGAGGTCGGTTCTAAACTTCTTCGGTCACTAGCTTGACGGAAGAAGGATTTTCGTTTTAAAAGCGCGTAGGTCGGAAGTAACCTCTCATGTTGGAAGGAACACCCTCGTTTACGGTATGTATTCATCTTTTGAGGGGTTAATATATCGCAGAAAATGAAAATGGGGATTGGGAAACAATCACATATATATATATATATATATATATATATATATATATATATATATATATATATATATATATATATATATATATATATATATATTCACGAGACATAATTTAACTATTAGCACCCTAAAGAAATGTTTGTTTTTCTATATGAAATAATACATTTTTTAAAACGGACATTGACCTTTCCGATTGTAAAAAAGAACCGGAGGTATTTGAAAAGAATTCACAACAATAATATAAACCGAACGAACTAATGGATTCACAACATAATAAATGAAGGGGTTATTATCGAATAATAAACTTTCATTTTTTATGTTTCATTATAAAAATAATTGATATTATGAAAAAGTCTAATCAAATCACTGAGGACAGGAATTTAATGGAGGTAAGAGCCTTCAAATTTAGTCACTCAAATCGTAAAGAAATATATAACAAGGTTTCTTCCTACAGGCCAGGGACCTAACTGCTAGTGCACAGAGGTTCCATAAACTCAACTCACCTCTTGGTGAGAGTTGCCACTTGACGAGCTCCTTGTCAAATCAAATTTGTTTTCGCGTCGTGTTAGCTGTCAATTCTATGGCACCCTATTACGGCTCAGGTGACGTTGTCTTGATTCGATTTCTAAAGCTTCGTTGAACTCGATCTATCGATCATAATAACGTTAAATTGCTATTTAAAATCATGAAGCCACCAATAAAGCACAAAGCATATTTTCCTTTAACCTTGGGCATTCATTGCACAATATATATTTATATACCAGATGTTTCAACTCTTCGTAAAAATCATTCCCATATATTTAGCTGCCGTGCAATGTAGACTACTATCCGATAATTATAATTATTTCCATCATTATATTCTCGCGTTTTGCGATTTCCGAACTGAAGTTATGGATCGAATAATTTTCAGATTAGATCCATTTATATATATGTTCTCCGCTTATCAAGATCAAGTACAGTCGAATTCGGAACTATTCCGGTAGTTGATATTACATTCTTCTTTTATTATTAGCATAATTTCTCTCTTTCTCAGCATTGGCTGGACAATTATGTCGAGGGTTTGGCTCGAATTTAATTATTAATGATGATGAATTAGCAGATTGAAGTTGCTGTTTCCAGAAGCAACTTTAGTTCTAGAAGAAACTATTATTTTAATGCTGACGTTCAGGGATAATGAATGGTTACAAAAGAGTAATTTGTAGTTATATATTGCCAACATAAAAATTATGACATTGCATTGTAGGTTGTCTCGAAGGTAACTAAACAAAATAAAGCTAACATTTTATTGATATTGTTAACTTTATAATTGTCGTGTAGTTATAAGTGTTGGTTATTTCTAATTTCTCTTTGTCAAATATCCAGTGATTCGATTTGGATCAGATTTCTGAAATATCTCCTGTTTCCTCTAAGGTTTCATATAAATAAAACAAAGAAACGAAATATTTTTCTAAAAGAGAAAAGTAAGATGTATTTAAAGATTTGACAACTAATGCCAAAAGATTATGAATTCAGTATCTGTAGTACCTAACATTCCACGTATATAACTCGTAGAAGCTCATAACTATTAATTCTGGAAAATAAAATTTAAAAACCAACTTTAGAAAGATATATGAAAAGAGATTATTTTCCTCAAGGCAGGCCGTCGTTCGAGAGTCGGTAATAAATTTTCGCATTTGCCAGAGACTGACTGGCAAGCTTCTCTTTTTTTGTTTGCGTTGCGCCTGGCAGTTTGGTAAGCCCGCATAACGCTGCCGTATATATCAAGAATATCAGAAATGAAGGTAAATTCTTAAGACTTACAAATAATAAAATCATTTGACAAATTACTAGATAGAAATAAAAGAATTTGATTTAAATTTTCTTAGGTATTAACGTTTTGCCAAACAGTTTAGAGTTTGTTGAGGGGCGTGGAATCTAAGGGTCAACGATTAGCTCTATTAGCATTCAAATATCAATATCTTTTGCACCTGTAAAATATGTAAGTGGAATATGGAGAATTTTGGATTATGTGTGTTACTACATATCCTCTTTTTTCTTTTTCTTTTTTTTTTTCCATAACACTGAGTTATGCGGCTATTACAGTGATGAATATTCCTTTGTGAATCATTGTGGAAAAATTCCAAACTTTCGTTTGCGTTTTTCCTAAAATACGATTATTGCACTTAATTCACAGGTGCCACAGATATAACAGCCCCTATTAAAGATTCTCAACTGTCATATGATAAATCGCTTTAATATGGGCTAGTTAAAATCCCGTAATTGAAAAAGTTGATACACAATTTGTTCAAGAAAACATTAATAAATTCAGTACGTCATTTCGTAAACAATTTGAATAAAGTTTTTATAGGATATACAAAGTTTTTATGATAGAAAATTATTAAAATTATGTGGATATTTAATTAAGTATCATTAGCAAGATGCTTTTTGACATGATCACTAAAAGAGATTTGGCGGCGAGATATATTAAAAATAATCAATCTATCTTTAATATAATTTTTTTAAATTTATTTATTGGGGCTTAGCGTCATTATATACTCTAACTAGGGACAGGAAGGACGGTTTATCCAATAGGTTACCAACATATTTTAGCCATGGTGGGAAGGTCAAAATTCTTTTCGTGGGTCCACCGCGGAATACATTTTAACCAACCCAGGTGGGATTCCATCCAACGACCTTCACCAGTACCGATCGCAAGTTCAGAAAGAATTCCCTTGCGTCTTGAAGATCGATTTTAACGTTATTCTACACACTTTTTAAGTATTTGGTGCATATTTCTCTTGAAGAATATCGTTATGTATGTATGTTTTATGAAGCTCATCAAAACGTTTTGCTTGGTATTAAAACGTCAATATTCCACAAACCTACTGAGAGAAGTCATGATTAAAAACTAAACTTAATACATTGATTGTAAATGTATTAAGAAATTATTTTTGAAATCAATTTTTTTTTTCTCGAACAAATTAAAATAATAATTAACATACAATAGGAGATAGTTGAAAAGAAAATGATATATTCAGAACGGAAGCCGAAAAGATGACATTAAATTCAAGGAATTAAAATGAAGAGGATTATGATGGCGCAGAACCTGCTTTCTACAATAACTAATAATTATCCAGTTTGTTAACTAGTGCATATTGATATACAAGAGACGGAAGAGCCAATGGGAACCAGGGGGCGTGTCAGAAACCACGCCCACTAGGCTAATTACTATATCATCAGCATCCGTTCTACACCGTCAGCGAATTCGTCCATTGCCCAACCATATTCCAGAAACGAAAATTATTAAAATAATTACTTAAACTCAATAGCACTATTACATCTTTCATCTCTCCCTCTCTCTCTAAATACACACACACACACATAGATATATATATATACACAGTATTGTACAGGCTTCTTGATAAATTGCATCCAGCTACATTCCCCACCATCTGAACCTTCTTGGATGTCGGTTACTTTGATGTATCATCGGTCGATCAGTTTTAGTTAACAGTTCTTTACTTCAAACTTATGAATCCGATCCCAGATCGCTCTGATTATTGTGTGGACATTTTCTACGAACATTTCGATTCTGCTTTGACGGACTATTAGAGACCAGGTTTTTCAACTATATATCAGAATTGAAAATATCATTTTTTTCAGTCTTAATTTTAATTTTTATGAAGAATTTTAAGGATTTCACTCTTTTTAAATGAAAGAAAAAGCCTTACTTAGCGCTGAAAGTTGTGTGTTTATTGGGTTTATTATGGAGCCAAGGTATTCAAACTTTTCCATAAATGGAAAATATTTTCCATCAACGGAACTCCAATAACTAGCGTGAATTTTTCTGTACATTATCTTCCATTTTCTTTTATTCTTATTAACTTGAAGGCCGATTTGCCAATATTAGCGAGATGTTTGCTTCGTGGAACCACTGTGCTTTATGGAACTGGTAATAGTTTGTAGGAGGATTGTTTGTTTCGTTTTAACTTATGTAGCCCTTACAGCCTTCCCAAGATGAACAGCATCGGCGAGAGATCATCTCCCCGTTTCATGTTGTTCGAGATTAAATGACTTGATGTAACACTTCTCTATGTACTCGACGTTAAGGTGACTCAGTCTCAACCTTAACATGTCTCGTATAATTCATGGTTTGCCAAAACCTGTTCCGGCTCATGCAGTCATAAACTGCTCTGAGACTTACCAGTCAGTCATGAAAATCCTTAACTACTTCACAACGTTTTTTTTAATACAGTAGAACCTCACTAATCCGACCCCTAAGGGACCAAGGGTTAAGGTGGAACGGCCAAAATGTCGGATTAACCGGAGATTTCTATGAAGCTTACGTTTTTCATAGTTAAAATTTGTTATAATTATATTAATAGTAAAATGTATATGATAATATTTTTAAAAAGTAAAGGGAATAGAAAGTACGCTATATACACCAATAGACTAACTTGTCTGAAAGAAAACGTTTTAGCCAGCTATTTATGTATAGAAGCATTGGCCATAATAAAACTGTATTGTGTTTCCTAAATAGCAAACTAACTCATTTTTAAAATCGTTCATAATGAGGTACGCCCTAAAAGTCGTTAAGCACGTATAGAGTGAAAACCGTAAAAATAACAAAAAAAAAATACCATTTCTTAAGAATCCCAAACATTTGAAAGCCTGTATCTTAGTCGCTGTTTTAACTACAGAGCTTATTTTCTACTCACATTATATTAAATTTATTCTAATCTAATTCAGAATATAACAAGTGCTTCTTTAGAACCAACCGTGCAGAAGATATGTTGGGTGTACGAAGAAAAGTTCGAAATATTTAAAGCCTTGAAGCTACCAATTAGAGAGCGGTAGCGATTCAAGTTCCAAAACTTGGAGGTTCGTACAGTCACAAGACTAACAACAAATAACAACATACTGGACTATTAGGGATTTCACGAAATATTGTTCCCCAGTCGGATTAGTGACTGTACCTGCAATGAAATTTCTAGTGACCTTCTTTGATCTTCAGAATTCTCTTTGGATGCTCCCAAATAACGTTTCCTAGACCATATTGGGAAAAATCATATTGTGATTTTTTTGTTATCCCCGCTTTATTTTGTTGATTATTTGTTGGGCTCTAATAGGTTTTTTTCTGACATTTGGCAATGTCTACTGGCATACTGTACATTCCTGAAGGAACTCTCTGAAGCCAGCCGAAAGCTATTTCTAAATCCAGAATATTTGACGTGTCTCAAGGCTTAGAAAGATACTTTTTCATGCGATGTATCGTCAATTTTCCATTTTTTCTTATATATATATATATATATATTGAGGAAAGTAATATATATATATAAATATAGAAAGGCCAAAGTAAATCTGGGAGCAGTGATATACATAAAGGGTGTTATCGGCCTGTTAACAAGATGGTGATTGGTAAGGAGAGCCTAATGCTCGATATATAACGAACAAACAAAAGATAAATCAGTCAATCAGAGAGGGAGAGAACTGATTATTGATAGTGTAGCAAGGTGCTGGTGTTGTTATTTACCGAGCCGGCCCTGGTCCTGGTACTGCTTTAGTTAGACAAGCGAATCTTGCCTTCCACAGTTATTTATCACTTCTACTATATTTACGACTTTACCTTCAGCTCTCAGTCCCTATTCCAATTATCTTCAAGTCATCCTCTCGGGAGAAAATGTATACTGGAAACGTAGATAGCAAATTATCTTGGTCAATGTCATGATTGCCAGAGGAATAGTCGGTACGTGTTATATTGAGACAACGTTCATCATTAATATTCCAGTAATACAATTTATTTTTTCTTAATTTTTTTGAAACGTTCATTTAGTGATAGATAATTGCGTTATATATAGCGATGACATAATAATTTTTAAGAAACAAAAACAAATATTCTGGACCGATAGATAAAAAATGTATATAAATTTACAACTGTATAACAAATAAAATAAAAATTCATCCAGTAAATATAATGTAAATTAATACCCTTAATGACATGTCAATGGCTACTAAAGGAACTACCCACAGGTAACACTTCAAGTAAAGTTTTACATTAGAAGGTCCAAAAGCCATCTTATTTTGAGACGCCTAGGAGGGTTATCTGGAATAGAATGTGAAGCAAGTTGAGATACTAGAAGATTTAAATGTTTATATAGTTTAATATGAAAGGATAGACATCTGATTTGAGCTAAATCAGAAACGTGTAGTACATTAAGGTCTTTATGGATAAGTTTGTTTGTGACAAAGTAATAAACATATGAGTTTGGATTTTCTCTACATCGTGATTTACTGTATTTATTAATTTTTACAGAAGATCACTGTTTTAAATCCCCGAGATACTGGCAGCATTTGCATATTTTGGACATTGTTCAAATATTCAAATAAATGTAAATTGTACATCACGTACTTGTAATATCATTTTGAAATATTAATAAACTGTATTTGTTTCTAGTTTTTGTGTATTGGTCTCAAAAAATTAATCAACAAATAAAAACCATCTTATCATAATTTTTAAAAACTATATTATTTTGAATAACGTTTATTTCAGGTTTCAAAGGCATTTTTATTTTATTTTTATTTAAATACAATAGCTGATAAAGACAATTGATTATAAAAAGTTCAAAGGAACTATTAGTCAACAAGTATTAAGAGTTACTCGATAAAGAAGGGACAGCTTGAGAGGCGTACCATTTTACGGAAGTTGACCTGAAGTGCCGTTCTAAAAATATTTATGCAATGCTTCCAGTAACTTATCAGTAATTTTTTTTTAAATTTGCAGAATTTTTTTTCTCCTAATTAAGATTTAGTGTGAAATAAGTAGTACATCCTCTCGCCATCAGAAGGCGCGCTTACCCTACCTCAACTATAATTAAGCCCTTCCTTAACGAAGTCTTTTATTTCAGTAAATGGAATAACCAAACAGTGTTTAGAATATTCGATGTAGTAACGTTATTCAAGGAATAGCAACGTAAAAAGGTCCAACAAGTGAAGGCGAATTAATGAGTTGAAAGTTAACAATAAATAAAAGTACGCCTTGAAGAGCGATCAATACAAGCCCGGACAGAGAGAGCAGTGTGATGTAAACCATTACAAAAGAGAAACAAACTGCTGGACAGACGTGGTCGCCATAAGAAATAGTCGAATCATCTATCTTAACTGGTCACGTTTGCAATAGAGATTGAACATATGACGGCCCCAGCCAACATGAAAATGAGTTACTTTATAACAAAGCTAATTAGATCAAGGGACCACTGTTCCCAGGAGGGTGGGTCATTAGCTGTGTGCTCAGGATATCCCCTTTCTCCCCTCCCCCCATTCCTAATACAGCTCGGTCATTGTTTAACCTGTTCAAATTATTAAAGAAATCTCATTAATTGAATATATTATTTCACTTAATCTCGTTTCCCACATAGTTATCTACTAATTTATTTAATTATCACTAACGGAAGTAGTAAGAAAAATACAAGGAAATAGATGATAAAAGTAGCTAGTTTGAAATATTTAAAACAATCTATTATCTGAACGACAAAAGTGTCTAATCACGTGAAATTCCGATACAAAGTGCATTTAGAACTTTTAACTACTATTATAAAATAGTAGGAAGGCGAGATAGCTCAATGGGTAAAGTACTTGACTAGAGTAGACGCGCCTTCAGAAAGGGAGAGGATATATTAAATCTTTATTAGTAGAAAAAAAAAATCAACAAACTTTAAATGTTTCATTTAAGGAGATTTATATCAGTTATTATATTAAAAAGGCATAACTCCCCATTTGCTTTATTCATTTAACTACATGTTTCAGAGCTTGTCATGTTGCTCCATCTTCAGGTTCTACAATCATTATGTTATTTTACAATTCTTTATTATATTATTATATCACTTAACAATTTTTGGTTTTTATTACCTAACACTGTGATATTCTCACTTGGTCATCTCTTCTACACTGACAACACTGGGCAATGTTCAATTATTGTTTTGTTTATTTATTGTCAGCATTCTGGCCTATTTAATATAGTTCCTATTTTACCATTCCATTTCCATTCTATTAGTTGTATTGTCACTACTATTTACATTTTTATTACTTTTATTTATTAATGATTTTATTCTTTTTATGGACTATTTATATTTTCAGTCTATCTATTAATTTAGCATAGCTTGTACCAATTTTATGTGTATCAGTTTTGTAGTTTACTGCCTGGTCTATTGTTTTATTTATATAAATTGCTTCCATTATTTTTCTATTTTTGGTTTTATACTCATGATTTAATATGGTTGTATTTTCAAAGTCCATTAAATAGGCCAGAATGCTGACAATAAATAAACGAAACAATAATTGAACATTGCCCAGTGGTGTCAGTGTAGAAGAGATGACCAAGTGAGAATATCACAGTGTTAGATAATAAAAACCAAAAATTGTTAAGTGATATAATAATATAGTAAAGAATTGTAAAATAACATAATGATTGTAGAACCTGAAGATGGAGCAACATGACAAGCTCTGAAACATGTAGTTAAATGAATAAAGCAAATGGGGAGTTATGCCTTTTTAATATAATAAAATCAACAAACTTTAAACATTTTTTGAGGTGTTAAAGAAAACGTTGCATAAATGTTTTTAGAACAACGTTTCAGGCCAACTTTCGTAAAATGGTAGTGGCTGCTTAATAGTGACTACCAAACCCCGGGGCCGAGTTCGAGTCCGACTGAAGGCAGATAATTTATTTTGGTTAGTTCGGGCCTAGTCTTCGAGGTCGGAAGATCCTCCTGGAGCACACCCAGCCTCAAAAAAAAGTAGGCTAGATTTTGGCTAAATCTCCTCCTTTTACAACTGTTACAGTACTTCCTTGCATATTTACTGAACCCAAAACTTTTCATGGGTTGTAGTGGTACGGGTTTTTTTTTTTTATTATTCATAAAAATGGTTCAGGTATTTGTATATTTTAGGTATTCTTTTAAGTTTTTGAATAAAAAAAAATTACAGCCTGAAGACGTAAAAACGTTTACAACAAACTGTGTACCTTTAAATTGAGGATACTTTTTTTACTTTCACTAACTCCTGATCTGCCATTCAGCTTGGAGTAAGAACCTCAGCCCATCTTGCCCATTGGTCTCTGTCCTTCACTCTCTTAGTCATCTCTTACCCCCAGTCTTTCTATATACTCATCATACATAATTCTGGACCTTCCTCTGGGTCGTCTTCCTTCAGGTCTGACCTCAAGGAACCACCTAGCCCTCCGGTCATCACCCATGCGGCACACGTTTCCGTACTATTTAAGTTATCGTTCTTCAATAATATGCTACAACGGCCTTACACCGAGCTCCTCTCTAACTCCTTCGTTCCTCAAACAATCTCTCTTTGTTTTGCCAATAACTTTTCTAAGATACTTTATTTCTGCGGCTGTCACTTAGCTGAAATGTTTGTCCAAGACCACCCAACTATCTGTACCATATAAGAGAAGTAAGAACACTGTTTTGAATATTATTATTTTTGCATTTATGCTTATTTCCTGCTTGTCTATAATTGTGGAGCCTATGGAGTAGAACACACGATTGGCTTTCCGGACTCTTTGAAGAACTTCCCAATCTATTCTACCTTCTCTACTTAAAAAGTTACCAAGGTGCGGATAGGTACCTGCCTTCTCTAGCTGCCTAGCATTACACATGTGAATGGGATCCTCTTCCTCATTTCCTCTATCAATGAGCATAACCTTACTTTTTTCTGGATATATTTTCATTCCCTTTCTTTAGAATGAATAAAAGATACAGAAGTATTGAATATCTATATAAATTGCTACTGACTGTGATACAATCAAATATGACCTTCCTGGTTCAAATATTCCTTTAATTCCTTTTCTCTAAACAACATAATTGATTTCTTATTTATACATTTTTTAAATTGTTAAACTTGCCTGTACAAAAGATAGGATGCCATTTACCAATCCGTCATATTTCAGATATAATTTCTTTAAGCTGCCAATTAACGAAGACTTATCTGTGTACTGCAAACATATCTCGTCGTTTGTTTTATTTTTAAAAATAACAGCAGTTGCACTATAAACCGTCAGCGTAATTTCAAGATAAACGATAAAATTGGACAAAGCCTGAATTAACTAAATGTTGATCTAATTCAACAAAGGTTTAACTATTTAATAATTAGATCAAATTTTAAAAAAATATCTGAAATGATAAAGAAGTCTTTAGAAAGAAGCGTTTAGAATTAATTTTGCAATTTAATTAAAGTCATTTTTTCTTGAGCAAACCTTTTTAGGTAACTCTCCAGCGCAGTTCAACGTCAGAAGGGTTCTGGGACCATAGCTTTTTCAGTTTCACGAATGAAAATCGAAAATCGAATATGAAGCATGGTAAAACACTATTATAATTGTGTGGGTTTCGAGATAGCTATCTAAATTGGACCAGAACTGTCAAATATAAATTATAGTCTTGTATATCAGCATATTGTAATAAATTAGAAATGTATATCGTTTGTCAAATAAATATGGAAGTAGCTTTAAATTACTTATTAATAAAGTTTAAAGTAACAGTTTGAGTCCTAATTTCAATAATCCTAGTTCATTTTGATTTTCATAATTAGCATATAACTGTTTAAAAATCCTAAAATTGGGCAGTGTTATAAGCTCAGAATGCCTCGTTCAGATACCGGCACGTTTAGTATTCATTGCTCTTCTTGACTAGAGAGATTCACCTTCTTCCCCCGACCCTCTCCCCTCCCCCGCAGAAGATGCAACAGGAAAAGTGCATTTGCACCGACGAGCTATCAGCCTGTCTTCCGGGGACCACATTAATATTAATCGCGAGTATAATGCGCCTATCTGTTTCTAGGATAGTCTTATCTGATTTGTTTCTTAATTAAACCTATTGCTGGATCGTTAACTTTAATTGCTTTACCATCTATAAGTAATTTCGCAATAAGGTACATCCTACATAATGAAAAGGAATGTTTTAAAACCAAACTAACAAATTAGTTTAGATTTTAGTATCAACTAGCAGATGAAACAGGCTAGTGTGATATTTCTCTAAATCAAGTCTTCTTTAGAAGGGCAGTGTCCCAACAAATTAGAACTACTGTTTTAAGAAAACATTTTTGAGAAGAATTAATATTAATTTAATTTAACTTTTTTTTAACAGTATACCAAATAAGGAATAATGCAAATCAATATAGAAACATTAATAGCTCCATTGACATAACATGAAATATGTTACAATATTATAATAAATAGTAATAAATACCATCTTCATGCACTAGGGACTTGAATATAAATTGAACCTTACAATTCTAATTTCAAATAGATTAATACATTACATTATTAAGAGCAAATATGAATATTTAGTGAAAAATCCACAACCAGCAACTTGTTTAAGATAGGAATATCATTAGTTACATTATACTATAACTATATAATTTAATAAGTATAATCAATGTAATAGGTCACTATAAAAAATTTCAATGCTTTACATACCATTAAATTTAAAAATACTTTACATCTGTCCAAAATTAATATTTCTTTGGGAAACCAAAATTTTAAAAATATTTCAACACTCTTCAGTAATTAATGTAATATTAATACGTTATCATGAAGACATGGAACATAGAAAATACGGCACTAGTCATAGTTTAGTTTTAATTATTTTTATATTTTTATTTGTCATGGTAGGTGGGACTACCTCAAGCATACTTATCTATAATTCTAATTATGCTGACAAACAGTTAACATATCTACAGAAATTTCCAATTTATCTATTTATAATATACTTAAATATCACTCACCAATAAATTATTGTTTTGTTGTCAATACTTTCATTAAGATGCAATTTTTGTCTTCAGGTACACCACCTCTAACAGGATCTGGTAGTGTGCATGTTGTTGTAGAAGATGTTAACGACCACAGTCCAGAATTTGATAGATCTGTATATGTAGCAGTTGTAGAAGAAAACAAACCACCAGGAACATATATTGTTCAAACATCTGCAACAGATTTAGATGAAGGAGACAATGCAAAAATCAAGTAAGCACAGACAAAATTAAGATACATATTAGGTGCAGCTTTTCAAGCAATATATATATTAATATTTAATTTAATATTTTTAATTAAATGTTTAAATGACCTTTCTATTTTAGATATAATCTAGTTGGAGAAAATGCAGAGCGATTTATAGTTGATGCTGAAACAGGAAAAATTACCACAAAAGAAATATTAGACAGGGAACAAACTAGAGTTTACTACCTAACAGTAGTTGCAAGAGACTGTAGTGCAACAGAACCCAGAGCTACAGCAGTCAACCTAACCATTATTGTGAGTGATGAAAATGATAATAGTCCTCAGTTCCAAATGAGTACATACACAGTTTATATTCCAGATAAAATACTACCAGGTATGGCTATTCAAAAATAATAATTATAGAAGTAACAATATAGTATGAACATATTCTTATTTATTAATCTGTTGCAGGACAATTCGTGTTTGGAGCCAAGGCAGTTGATGAAGATGAAGGTGAAAATAGCAAAATATTGTATGCATTAGCAGGAATGGATGCAAATAGGTTTACCATAGAGCCAATAACAGGAGTAGTTAAAGCAAGAACAGAACTACAAGATAAATCAGTCTATAATCTAAGAGTTGAGGCAAGAGATGGAGGAAAAGAACCTCGCACAGCAACAATTGAATTGACCGTTCATCTCATGGCAGCAAGCAGTTTTCCAGTAATAAGAGCACCTTCTCTTACAGAATACACCCTTGCTGAAGATGTGGAAGCAGGAAAGGTAATAACTAGAGTAACTGCGACCTCACCCAAACATGGAAAAGCTGGTGTTATACAATTTGCTATTGCTGGAAGTAACATTGGAGAAGCGATAAAAGTAGATCCCACAACTGGTGAGGTATTAGTTGCTGGTGGTGGCCTCGATTTTGAAACGTCTCCTCAATATGAAGTATGGGTAGAAGCAAGTGATTCAGATAATCCACCGCTCAGATCAGTGCTGAGAATTGTAATCAATATAACAGATGCTAATGATAATGCTCCTATAATGGAATCACCTGTTTATAACCCACAAGTGATGGAAGAAGAATTACCACCTCAAGAGGTAGTAACCATCAAAGCAACAGATGCAGACTCTGGAATCAATGGTGTAGTAACCTACAGGCTTCGGGACGACATTGATGAAACATTCTCAATCGATTCATCCACAGGAGAAATTTACACAAACACAAAACTGGATAGAGAGAGAATTTCTAGCTACCAACTCATAGTAGAGGCAGTGGATGAAGGAACTCCACAATTAACTGGATCTGCTACAGTTCTGGTAACAGTATTGGATAAAAATGATAGCCCACCAAGATTCACTCGATTATTCAGTGTAAATGTAACAGAAAATGCAGAGCCTGGATCTTTTGTGATTAAAGTAACCAGTTCTGATCTTGATATAGGAGAAAATGCTAATGCTACATACAGTTTCACTCAAAATCCCGGCAATAAATTTTCAATAGATCCTATCACAGGAAATGTAACTGTTGTAGGGCCATTGGACAGAGAAACTCAAGATGAATACTTCCTCAAAGTTCTTTCTTATGATGGAGCATGGAAATCAGAAACCCCACTTACAATAACTATTCAGGATCAAAATGATAATGCACCTGAGTTTGACCATTCATACTACAGTTTTAATTTTCCAGAGCTACAAAGAAATGTTATGTTTGTTGGTCAAGTAGTTGCATCTGATAGGGATAAGCAAGGTCCTAATTCTGTAATATCTTATTCTCTGAAGCACCCTTCAGATTTGTTTACGATAGATCCAGCAAGTGGTGAATTGTTTTCAAAGAGAGCTTTAAGATACAAATACACAGCATTAGATTCTTCTCCAGAAAACCAATACTCTCTTACTGTTTTAGCGACAGATAATGGTAAACCTCCAATGTCTTCAGAATGTCTTGTCACAATAAACGTTGTAGATGCTAACAATAATGCACCCAAATTTGTACAAAGAGAGTACTTCTCACCAGTATTGCAAACAGCTAAGCCAGGTCAACATATAATCAAAGTCGAAGCAAAAGATGAACAAGATTATGGTATAAATGCCGAAATTGAATATTCAATTATAGGTGGCAATGGCACCGGTATATTTAGTATTAATAAAGACAATGGATGGCTAATACTAAGGCAGCCTTATATGAATAAGGTTCCCATTTTGACACAATATTTCTTAACTATTAGAGCAACTGACCATGGAGTTCCCCCACAACATGATGAAATACCTGTTACATTAGTTGTCACGGGTGAAAACAGATACACCCCAGTCTTTACTGCACTAAGTTATCAAGTAAATGTTCATGAGAATGAACCAATAGGATACCCATTAGTAACAGTTGCAGCTACTGATGCAGATGATGGACCAAATGGTATGGTACGATACTTGATATCAAATGGCAACACAGAAGAACATTTTATGGTTAATCCTGTATCAGGAGCTGTCACTATACTCCATGAGTTGGATTATGATACAGTACGTGAATACCGTTTAAATATAACTGCAACAGATTTAGGATTTGTACCAAAAAGTTCCATGGCGATGCTAACGGTTATCCTCACTGATATAAATGATAATCCTCCTGTTTTTAAACAAACAGTATATGAAGCTACAATACCTGAAAATTCCCCACCTGACAGCCTAGTCTATCAAGTACAAGCAACAGATATTGATTCTCCAAAGAACGCTATAATACAATATTCTATAGTTGGAGGTTCAGGAAAAGATTATTTCAAAATTAATATGAAAACAGGGTCAATTACTTCTAAAGTCAAATTTGACTATGAAGAAAGGAACATGTACACTTTAGACATACTTGCAGTCAACCCTGATTCTCCTATGTATGGCTCTACAAAAGTAGTAGTTAAAGTATCTGGTGTAAATGAATATTATCCTTCATTTGTTCAACCTGTATTCCACTTTGATGTATCAGAGTCTGCAGAGGTTGGTACAAGCATAGGCATGATTCAAGCTACTGACCAAGATTCAGGTGAAGATGGCAAAGTATACTATTTATTTGTTGGCTCAAGTAATGATAAAGGGTTCAATATAAATCCAGAAAGTGGAATTATTACTGTTGCTAGAAGGCTTGACCGAGAAACACAAAATCGGGTGGTTTTGACTGTTATAGCTAAAAATGCAGGAGGTATAAGAGGAAATGACACAGATGAATCACAAGTCATTATATCAATTCAAGATGGAAATGATCCACCAGAATTTTTGCAATCTTTATATGAAACAGATATTTCTGAAGCAGTTGCCAGAGGTACCAAACTAATAACTGTAAAGGCGGTTGACAAAGATGTCCGCTTCCAAAACAATCAATTCAGCTATTCAATAGTCAGTGGAAATATTGGCAATGTTTTTAAAATAGACCCTCAGTCAGGTGAGATAGAAACTACAGCCGCACTCGATCGTGAAACAATGCCTTTCTACACAATTGTTGTTGGTGCTATTGATTCAGGAACCCCTCCTGAAACTGGCACTGCCACTGTAAAAGTTATAGTTACAGATGTCAATGATAATGGTCCTGTATTTGACCCACCTCAAGCAATAGGATATGTAGTTGAAAACGAACCTCCCAACACAAGTATTATGACATTAACGGCAAAAGATCCTGATCTTCCTCCAAATGGAGCTCCATTCACTTTTCATCTATTAGGAGGAATGGGAAAAGACTCTGTTATGGTAGAACCAAATTCTGGTGTGATAAGGACCACAAGGATGATTGATAGAGAAGCAACACCAAAATTAGAAATCTTAGTAAGTTGATTTTATTTTTTCAAATTTACAATAAATGAATATTTTTTATCCAAATCCTTAAAGTTCCTTATTTCTCATATATTAATTAATTTCATTTTTATTCTAGGTTGAAATCGAAGACAGTGGGCATCCCAAAATGAGATCTCAACATCCAGTTTCTATAGTGGTACTAGATCAAAATGACAGCCCTTCCACTCCAAGATCTGTGCATATACTTGTTCACACATTTAATGGTATATTCCCAACTGGTAAAATTGCAGATGTTCATCCAAATGATGCTGATACAACTGGAGAATACCACTGTAACCTTCTGGACAACCCAACTATACGAGATATTCTGAGTATACCAACAGGTTGCAGCCTTCACACTTCTTCTATAGACATTGGAACAAAATATTCATTTAGTGTATCTGGAAATGATGGTAGACATCCAGATGTAGTCTCAACAGTAACGCTAGAATTTTTATCATTTGATAATAATACAGTTCAAAACAGTTTAACACTAAGGATTGAAAACATGACAGCACATGATTTCCTCTCCCACCATTACAGAACTTTTACAGAGTTATTAAAAAATACCTTTGAACCCACAGACTCACCATATTTATACAGCATGCATGAAAATGAAGATGGTTTAGAGCTGACACTGGCAGTAAAAAGTAACAACAAAGGTTTTAAAAGTAAACCTCAGGTTATTGCAACATTGTCAAGGAAACAAGATGCTATTAGGGCTTTAGTTCAGTCCCCTATGGTTACAGTAGGCTACTCTCCTTGCCATAATTTAACTTGTCAAAATGGTGGCATCTGCACTGAAGGTATCACTGTGTATGAAGATACAAGAATAACTGACAGTCAATCATTAATTCTAACTTCTCCTTTAGTAAACCATGAGTTCACCTGTAGATGTCCAGAAGGATTTACAGGTACAAGATGTGAAAAAAGACAGGATCCATGTTCTCCTAATCCTTGTCAAGAAGGTGGAACATGCAAGAGAAATGGTTTTGATTTTCAATGTTTATGTCCTCCAACAAGAGAAGGAAAATTCTGTGAGTCTGAAAGAGGAGATTTATGCAGTGGCAATCCTTGTAGGAATGGAGGTTCATGTAGAGAAAGCCCAGATGGTTCTTCATTCTTCTGTCTCTGCAGACCAGGATATCGTGGCAATCAGTGTGAAACTGTCATGGACTCTTGTAGACCCAACCCCTGTCTCAATGGAGGACTATGTATCTCACTGAAACCAGGATATCGTTGTAGTTGTCCAGAATCAAGACATGGAAAACACTGCGACAAAGCTACCTTTGGATTTGGAGGTCTTTCTTATATGGCTTTTCCATCTCTGGATGGTGGTACCAATGATATATCTATTACTTTTGCTACTACTAAACCAGATTCCTTATTAGTTTATAACTATGGACCTCAGACTGGAGGGCGATCAGATTTTGTTGCATTAGAACTTGTTGACGGAAAAGCATATTTTTCATATGGAGGTACTAGAACAGTAATAACATCAGTGAAAACTGGAAACTCATTAGCAGATGGAGAATGGCACAGGATCACAGCTACGAGGAATGGAAGACTTGTATCCTTAATAACTGCTACTTGCACTGATAATGGAGACTCTTGTCAAGACTGTAAACCTGGTGACACTTCTTGCTATGCAACAGCAGTTGGTCCTTCTGGGTAAGTAGATATAAAATAGCAAACATTTGTATGATTCGAATTGACAACCATTTCAAACTAATTATGCTTTATTTTGATATTTTTTAGAACACTGAATTTCAATAACATGCCTATGTATATTGGAGGAGTAGTTGGTGCTGATGCTATACTAGAACGACCTGGACAAGTTCACTCTGATGACCTTGTTGGGTGCGTTCATTCTGTGCTAGTTAATGGACGAGGTCTGAATTTGTCAACTGCACTCAGCTCAAGAGGTGTTTCACCAACTTGTCCTCGTGGAATAAAGTCTCCATGTTCAGATACTGAGGATACTTGCGGAAATGGACAGTGCTCAGATTTATGGAATAATGTTTCTTGTCGTTGCGAAGGTAGTGAATTGTCATCACCTGATTGTAAAGCATCACTTCAACCTATATCGCTTTCTGGTGGAGCATACCTAGAGGTTAGCTAAAAACTACAATTTTTTGCCCTTTTTATTCCTATGATAAATTCCAATTAAAATTTATAATTTAATTTACAAATCTCTGTGATATTGAATAATAGTAACTTATAATTTATATTTAATTTTTAATTATAAATTTTATTTATACTTACAAATAAAATTACAATTATAAAGAGTATTTAGGTAATGGTTGTAATTATCTGTTCAATCAATTTTTTCTTTCTTTTTTGTAACTCATTCAATTAAAAAGTTGGTTTAGTAGAAAAAAAAAAAAAAAAAAAAAAAAAAAAAAAAAACTACAAATCATTGCTGAAAGCAATTCCCATGATTATGATAATAATCAGAATTTTATATTTATTTTCATTCATTAAAATAATATTAATTTGACACAATATCATTTTGATGATTTTATGATATGTATTTTCTTTCATCATTCCATTTTTTTTTTTTTTTTTTTTTTTTTTTTTTGTAGATTTTAATATCTGAGAGGCATCGAAGAATGCAATTGCTTGAATCTATTTACTGGGGCTCAACATCATGGTTATCAAGGAACATGGACAGAAGTAGAAGAACTATTGGTAAATCATCAGTTTCAACACTACAACCTCCCAAACAGATGAGCATTATGTTCAGAACAATGAAATCAGATGGTGTCATCGTCATAGCAGCAACTAATAGTGATTATACATTTGTGAAGGTCAGTAATCTTAAATAAATAGATAATAAGCCTAATATGATCAAAATTATTAATTTTTAACCAAAAATCATTGATTTAAAACACATTTTCATCAATGATATTCTTTCAGCTAATGAATGGACATTTAGTATATATTTCACAACTTGGTGGAGCTGCAGCAGTGAATATGACAATACCAAATCTACAACTTACTGATGGAGTTTGGCATAATCTTACCCTCTTTTCTCATTATCGAGGGTTAAGAATTATCATAGATGGAAATAAAGTAGGAGATGAATTAGATTCAGCTGGAGTACATGATTTTCTTGATCCATATTTGACTCTCCTTCGGCTTGGAGGTTCACATCCAGATCCTATACCTGGAAGAGACATACGAGTAACAGGTAAATAACATACTTGAATAATTAAAATATTAATAATCAATTCATCTATTGAGAACTAGTGAGTAATATAATGTTATGCTATCTTTACAGGTTTCACTGGTTGTTTAGCAAACTTTACGATAAACTCAGAAATTCAACCTCTAGTGAATGGTACTGGATCAATATTTTCTGATGTTATGCCTGTAGGTCCAGGAGTGTCTGTTGGTTGCTCAGGAACAAGTGTTGGTGCTGCAGTTACAACTGATCCATTATCAATTGGAATTTCTCTAGTTCTAGTCTTTTTTGTGATACTGTTAGTAGCAATACTTGTTTCCTTTCTGGTCTTTCGTCTAAGAAGACAGAAAAAAGAAAAGGGAAGTGGCAGTGGAAAAACAGTGGGTGGTCCAGCTCTCTCTTCTCAAGGCCCAGATGGAACAGAATCAGCTGTTACAAGCTTTATTTCTGAAAATGGTGAAGTTATAAGGACAAGCCATCACCTTGTAGCTCCTGAGCTTATTTCTAAAAAGTAAGTTAATTTTTCTAATTTCTTAAAGAACAGTGTATTTTTTTTACTATGCATTGAAAATTGAAAAATTAAAATTTTGACAAGTGTGATAACATTTTATTATTAGGAAAATATTTTTAAAAAAATAAAACAATAAGTTTCAGAAAATAATACTCAGTATTATCATCTCAATCTAATATCAATATATGGAAATGTTTATATTTAATTCTATCCAACATACAAACAGTTTTGTTTTAATGTTTGTGAAAAGATTTTTTAAGTTATTTATTGAATTAGTAGAACAACAATGCACATAATATTTTTTTCAAGCCATTAATTTAAATCTACTCTAATTAAACTATCTGCTTATCAAAAACATTTGAACATTTTTTTTAGATACAAAGACCAGGAAGGCATGTGTGAACTTCAGGCTCGTGTTCAACGACCTGATATAATAGAAAGGGAAGTGGTTACTAAATCTCCTCCACCAAGAGGTGATGACCATCACCCACCTCTGCCGCATCATCCACATGATGATTCAGAACAAGAACATTATGACCTAGATAATACAAGTTCAATAGCACCTTCAGACATTGATATAGTCTATCACTATAAAGGTTGGTGTGATAAGATGTTCATTAATCGTAAGTTTACAATTGTAAAGAAGTCATTTATATTTTAAAAACTAAAATTAAACCATCTAACAGATTCTAATTTTCCAAATTTACATTTTAGGTTATCGAGAAGGATCTGGAAATGTTCGCAAATTCAAATCGACCCCGCCTCATTTACCTCCAGGAGCACCAGTTTATCACAAACATACCCCTGGCCCTCATAGACACTCACCACACTTTCCATCGAGACCTCCACCTCCTGTATCAAGAGTAGATTCACCAAACAAAATTACTCCACTGGCACGTCTAAGTCCTTCATCTGAGTTATCCCAGCAAATGCCTAGGATACTTACATTACAGGTATAACAGCTTACATCAACAATAATGTGATGAATAGATTTTAAAATTGATCAGCAGTTTAATTCTATACCAAAAGAAGGTTTATTTAAAGTTAACGTGAAATAATTAAATAAATCAAAATATTGAAATTTATAGTTTTAATTTTACTTATAATATTTTAATCTATTTGTTTGACAATTTAATAGTCTGAAAATTACATAACTTTAGAACAAGAGTATTTTTTTATTTGTTAAATTCTTTAAAAAGCTATGCAAAAATAACTATGTATTTCAAATAGTTTGAGGACTTTCTGAAACAAATCTCTTACTAACATTTTCTGATGAAGAGTATTGTAGTAAACTTCTAGTGTTAGTTAGTCTTAGCAAAACGTTTACTCAGACTTTATACCTCAAATCATGAAGTTTAATTAAATATCTTTCCCAATATTTGTTTTCATTTCAATAATAATTCTTTCTTTTTTTTTATTCAGGACATAAGTGGAAAACCATTGCAATCAGCACTCCTAGCAGCGACCTCTTCTTCAGGAGGTGTTGGAAAAGATGTGTTACATTCAAATAGTGAAAGAAGTTTAAATAGTCCTGTTATGTCACAACTCAGTGGGCAAAGTAGTGGGTCACGAAAAGCACCACCAGGAGATCTATTAACACCCGATGAGATCTCAAGGCTCAATGCAAGACCTAGAGCTTCCAGCCTTGTTTCCACTCTGGATGCTGTCAGCAGTTCTTCCCCAGCGGTTCGGGGACAACAAGAAGAACCTGATGGCTCAACTACTACAGATGAAAGTGGAAATGATTCATTTACATGTTCAGAAATAGAATACGATAATGCAAGTGGATCAGGTGGAGAAAAAGCAAGGAAGCAATTTGATTTTGATTCATCTTTTCGTGGCTCACTGAGTACATTAGTAGCAAGTGATGATGATTCCCATCCACCATATAGGCCAAGAAATGGTTCCCCAGCTGTTATCGGCCTAGACTACCTCCTAAATTGGGGACCTAATTTTGATTCCTTAGTTGGTGTATTTAAAGACATTGCCGAGATGCCAGAATCACAAGGCAGAGTGTCTTCATCCCTCAGGCTACCGAATGGAGCTGCAAAGCCCTCTGAGGAATATGTATGATAAACGTTTCTTACGGCTCAAACGGATCATATTGATTCAAATATTTAAGTTAATTTACCGACAGTTATAAGAACTACGGGAAAACTTGTGACTGATTAAGAATCAAAAATATGTTTTTTCCAGTAGTTAATTGTTAGTTTTGTAAATAATTCTTTGTAAGGTCTAAAAAGCCTTCTTCGTTTGTGTATATAAGAAAAAGTACAATTTTCTGTGTCGTGACTGATAATGTGTATACATATAAAATGACTGTGCTCAATTGCTCTGTCTAATTTTATATCAATAACTTGAATGCCATATCATATTGTACATTGGACTATTTTATAATAAATTGTGTATATTAGTTTGATTTTGTATATATATAACTTAACTATTATTTGTTTAAAATGTGAATGTCGAAAAATTACAAAATTATTTTGTTAATAGCCATATACAGTAGTGCCAAATATTGTTCTTACCTCTATGTAAGTATGTTAATATGCATCCCAAGAACAGTTAATGAATGTGTAAATGTATGACTGAAATGTATGACTGTATGAGTGAAAACATTTTAATTAAAAAAAAAACATGAATTAAATACTTTGTTATTTTCTCTTCCCATAAATCAATTTCTATATTAATGAAGCAGTTATGAAATTTTTAATACTATCTATTTTAATTTTCAATACTCTAAAAAAAAAGTATATTCAGTATTTTGGAGCATGTTCTCAATTTTTAAAATATATATCCATGCCAAGAGGAGGTACTGCTGTGTGCTACTCTCCCACATGCCTCTATACCTCTATAAGGCCTGTATTATCACACTATGAGCAAATTCACTTATTGTTACATAAATAACATATGTGAATAAAAATTTAAAAGGGAAAAAAAATCTATTTATCAAATTTATATCAAAACACTTTAGTATGGAGGCACTTGTGTTGCTAAAGTTTCCCCCCCCCCCCAAATATATCAAGAAAATATTTATTTAGGAATTCATGTTAAAGGGAGTCAACTGCTTAGATTAAACGAAAAACTTTTATCTTAAGTAATACTAATAGTTCATAGTTTTAATGATATGGTAATAGAGTTAGGTAAAACAAATTGACTTCTGATTGCTTCACTTCCTTTAGATTTTCATAAGTTTCCTGTGAATACCTGATTTGTTGAGCATATCAACCTTTTTCATTTTTATAGTTCATTACCTTTTTCAATTAGGCAAGATTAATAATCACACAAGAACAATAAATTAAACTATAAATAACAATTAAAAAGGCTTAAGTATTGGAATGTGAAGTTTACAGGACGATTGTCGAAAATTTTGAAAAAAATCATTTCAAATCCTGTTTAAGGATTTCTTTATTAAAGAATCACTATATTATCTCATAAGGGATTATTCATTATAGTAAAATACAAGCTCAAACATATTATTAATATACTATTTATTCATTTATTTTAAGTCCATTAAAGCCCTTTGTACTTAACCTTCTTTTCTCTCATGGCATTCTGATCATATCTTAAGCCCTTTGTACTTAACAATAAGCAACTCAATTCCTTTTTATCAAAGATGAGAAATGAACCTGGCCCTACAGGTGTTAAAAAGTTAAGAAAAATCAAAAATATTTTCTTTTATGTTGAAATTATGATTTTATTTAAATATTCTAAACATGTTAACAATGAAAATACATAATCAGTAACAAAAGTGATGAAAAAGTAATCTATAAGTACAGTATTAATTTCAAAATGAAATGTCATTGATCTATTTCCAACTTAAATTAAATCAGGATCAATATCTTCATCATTATTGCATCTAAGGTTTTTGTAGAAAGAGTGGAAATAGGGCAGAAGTAGTTGTGAAAGATCTAGTAGATCTTACATGCATAACATAGCCCCTTTTGATCTTCATACATTCTGGTAAAAAGGATTTAAGTGTTATCAAGCATCACTTAATCCCTTTGAATCATTACTTAATAGCAAATATGACTTGTGGCCTTAAGATCAGCTTAATTATAATTTTAGTAAACCCATTTCTCTTAAACTGATTGAACCAATAAAAAAAAAAATAGATTTATTATATTATACAGTATATGCAACCAAAGAAGAGTTTAGTTTATAAGGTGTATTACAAAGCATATTATTAATATTACAAAGCCCATTTAAAAAATCATGTTAGCATTATATGTTTTTTAAATATATAATGATGGGAGATTATATTGCTTTGTACACCTTATAAAAAATAGATTTTTATGTCAAGAAGGCATAAAAACCAAATGTTCATAAAAATGATGACTTAAGCCATTTTGCCCAAACACCAGTGGAACACTATTCTTGCAATATTTTTATTGAGCACAGAATATAAATATAAATATTTTAGTTTACAGCATCTATGTAATTTAGAAGAGGAAAGGAATTTAGATGCGTTGCAGGTTTATAACAAATGCTGATTGTAAATTAGATCATTGAAAGGAAAAATATGTGATAACTTAAGAATGATGAAAATTAATGAGATATTAAAGATTAATGTATATTAGAATTTCGAAATTGAAATATTACTCTCAAACAAGTCATGGTTGCATAATCATAATAAAATATATGTGGTATTTGTAATATATGTATGCAATATTTGTAAAAATATATTTGAATGAATAAATAAAAAGTTATTAAAACAGTAACTAATGGCTCAAATTAATAAGGCCATTATTAAATCACATAATATAAGAAGTTAAAGATGAAAAAAATCAATCCATTGGTCTAAAATACTGGCCCTCCCTTTACTATATTCATAACCTTAGAAAGAAAATATAAAGGTCAGTGAATAAGCAAATTAAAAATTAAAATAAGAATAAGAAACACAGGTTGAGGCCGATACTTGCTAATAATTTAATTTTAATTGACTAGAACACATAAGGATTTTAAAAAATGTATCAGTTGTTCACCGTTATCATTACCTTTTTATAATTTAAATTAGAAATTGTATTTAATTCTTTCACTGCTTTTTGTAATAAAATACATTGATACATGAAACAGCTCTCTAATTTAGGCAACAAATCCTCGCTTACCTATTATTTGTAAAGAGGGCAGAAAGTAATTAAGTAGCCCTGCTGATATTATCTTGAAACTAGGATGTGAAATGTATTTTCTTATGATAAACTGTTTAATTTCATGTTAAATATCAAGGAATGTAGATAAATAGTATTAAAATATCTTGTAAAATAGTAATAAAGCAGCCTTTCATTAAATATTAAAGCAAAATAAATTTAGAAGGAAAAAAAATTTCACATACTTGTTATGATAGTTTATTTTGTTATAATTGTTATCTCAGAGGAACATATGATACATAAATGTGTATATTTATTTGTTTTATTTTTTTTTTATGAGTGCATGGGAAATCTTCAAAAGGTATGGCAAGACTGTACTTAGCCAGGTGTGATATTCTTGAACAATAAAACCATCTTTTTCCTCTCAATAAAACCACTGTAAGGCATTACATCATGGTTGCTATAAAATTTAGGGACTGTTCTGTAGAAACAAATCCTCTAATATAACTCAAATATAAATAAGTTTTTCATTTTTCTAATCTTACATATATTCTTAATCTGTTGCTTCAGAAGAACTTTTTAAGTTATTTATTATCAAATATTTTGGAAATATTATCCATTAGATCTTATTTGAATGAAAAAAATAAATAATAAAGTGAACACATTTTGCCTCTAGATAAAAGAAATGCCTCAATTTCAAACTTCACCAATAACAGATACTACTTGATTAAAAAAAAAGAATTATATTTCAAGATTAATAATGTTGATTACTAACTGATGGTTATTAAATGTTTACGAACTACAAAAATAAGCTGAAATTGCTTACATTATAAAATTGATATGAACAGAAGAACAAGTAAGTATATTAATCAAAACTGCAAATACAATTGACTATTTGACTTAATCATACCATAAGCAGCTCAGTATTCAACATTGAATATAATAAATAAAAGTTAAATCAGTAGGTCTCATTTATTTTTCAAATCAATGGTTCCTAATGTTCTACAATAATCTAATCACTTACATTTTTCTTATAAATACACATAAATAATATTTCAAGTTCACAAAGAAGGGATAAAAGATTAATGTAATTACAAAATCCCTCCTTCATTCTGCTCTCTTCCTCCAGTTAGAAGAGATAGATTCAGTTGTTATATCTAAAATGGGAAAAAAAAGAAAAAAGAAAAGTGTAAACATAATGCACATTTATTAAGCTTTGTTATTATGCATTTTATTAAAACATTAAATAAACATGAAATACTGGTAATTATAGCAGTAGTAAAATGTTAAAAAAAAAATAAAATAAACTTTATTTATTCAAAATTTTCTACCTTTTTAAAATATTTTATGAAATGATGGTATAAGTCATTTGCGGCTGATTTTCTACAGTTAGCATGCATATTCGCTAATATAAATTTAAAAAAAACAAATAATGTTTAAAAATAATACATTCAAAAGTTGAATGTATATATTTAATGGGATGCTATAAACATTTATAAGTAATGGCTCCTAATTATAAACTGGTGCTATTCTCGATTGCGTTAATAATTACGCGGCAACTTCCCCCGGGTGGGGAGGAGGGCCACTGGTCAAGGGATCTCATTATTGTGTGGTAGGTAGGGGACCTCATTCCACATAGGTAAGCCACTGGCTATTAACTTCTGGTATAGTTCACAGAACCTTCAGATTACTACTTCATATTGCTATTTAAGTAAATAAATAAGTTAAAAGCAATATGTTGGTAGAGATTTACGAAGACATCCGTTCTTTTTTTCTGTCAACTCTATCCAGCGGACTCTCCACAATAGGTCACCCTTCACAAGATGTATTAGGGAGAACCTAGAATTTACTTCCAATACAAGTAAGTTGTCCTTGGTACTTAGGAAAACTAAATTGAGGGAACACGCTTTCTAAGTTCTACCTCCATCAGTAACTTTAACTTCAATGCCTCATAATCGGCTGCAGCCTACATATGCTTAGTGGCCTCTCGTATCACAAAACGTATTATTTAAAAACATATAAATTTATATCGCTATTTCGTTTGAACAACTAACATTCACGTAGGTGTTGTCTGTTAACCAATTAAAACTCCTATAATATACTCCATGAGATCCGACATACTTATACTTAAAACCATATCAATACCAATAACGAAAAATTCGATTATCTAACGTAAAATCTGTTGGATAAAACTTTAGATGAGAATAATATAAAAAAGTCAATGATAATCAATTGATGAACCATCACTTTTCGCTTCAAATCCTGTATGTTATCTTATTCTTTACGTAAAGTATTACCGCTTGTCCTATACGTCCTAGTAAAAGCGCTTAGGAGAGTTAAACCTCAATGAGCAGTAAACAACAATTAATAATGTTACAGAACTTCAAGTGCCTGTTAAAACTCCAGACTCACATTTACTAAAGAGATATACGAACTCCCACGAGGCACTTTTCAAAACAATCCGGAAACCTTTTAGATTTCTTGGTATTAGGCCCGCCACAAATTGAGGCGCAGCATTGTGACGTGAAGCACGGTGACTCACAGTGAGTTTCTATGAAAACCAGAAATGATAGAAACCCCGCATGTTGGGCCGCAGTGCCACCGCAGGCAGTATTCTCTGTCCGTGGCTCTGCGGACCGCAGTTTGCATGCCGCATTTTTTCACCGAGTGTCACCGTGACTTTTGTAAAATTGATAGAAAAATTAATTGAGTCTGTGCGAAATCATCGCCCGTTGCATGATACAGGCCATGCAGATTATATGAAAAATAATTTGAAGGCTGAGAAATGGTAGGAAGTGGCCAAGGAATGCTATATGAGAAGTGCTAAGTTTATTACTTTATTATTTATTACTTAGTATTGGTAGGAAGTTAGGTACAAAATACAAAAAATCTAAAACGACTGAAATAGGCCGCTAGGTACAAAATACATAAAATTTATAACGACTAAAATATATAACTATCTATTTCATTTAGTAAATATTCAATTCCTTTAGTAATACCACCTTATTTACTTTTTAAATAAAAGTGTCAGTATTTTCCCTTAGCAACATTTTCCCCTTCCATGGAACAGACCCCACAGTGTTAAATAGGTGGTGAAATTTTATCGAATTGAGAAGCTTTTTGTCCACTTCGAGTATTTTTGTAATCCAATGGGCATAATTGATCTTGCGGCATAGCTTCTTCAGTCCAATATTCACTTAGAACTATTGTATAATTCCTTAAATAATTGTGCAATACACAAGCTGCCTTCTCAAATCCGAAAACTCTATCCATCTTAATTTCAAATGGTTCACGGAAAATTCGAAAACGTGAAGCAAGTTTCCCGAAAGCGCATTTAACTGTTTGTCGCGCTCGGGAAAATCCTAAAAGTTGTGTGATGCTTGAAAAATGTTTTATATTGATGAGAACAGGTTAAAATTGCGCCAGCGTTAACCAAATACTAAATCAAACAACTTAATAAAAATTAAAAACATAGAAAATAAATGAACATTTTATCAATTCATAAAAATGTATTCCTTCATAATGGAATAATAATATAATATAATAAATAATATCAAATTCTTTCTCAACATGATTACTGAAAAGTATCAAATTGAATAAATATCATGAGCTTAGACAACACGGAGCCAAGAATATATTTCCTTTATTTATATCTAAGATCAGCTAAATGTCGTGGAAGTCGTTTATAACCGAAAACATAAAGGAGATATGACATCGATAAACACCTAAACGTGGTGAAATAGCGTCTTCCAACATGGTGTTGGGAGACGAAGACACCGACCCAGGACCGTACCAGCACACTGACAAGCGTGCTCTAGCGGGAGGATTCCAACCTGCCCCTAAGAAAAAATTTCCAGGTCTGAAACAATAGTTAATACTGGAAACAACCTCAGTGTGTCCCAAAATGACGATTTACCACCGTCTGATAACGAAGAAGAGTTTAAAGAACCTAAAAAAAAGGGAAGAAAGGCTAAACCGAAACCAACGTCACCGACCCCCACACAGAACAGCTTCTCTGTACTACTAAATGTGGCAACAGATCCAGAGACTTCAACTGCAACAAATACACCATGCCCACCAATCTTCGTCGCTGAAAGGAAACTAAATGAGATAATTAGTTATCTCAGTAAATTAAAAGCAACGGATTACTACCTACGGGAATTGAGGAAGGGTGTCAAGATCCACCTCAAATCTGCATCTGACAGATCAGAGGTCCTCCGTGGCCTGCAACTTTTTGGAATAGGCCACCACACTTACACCAACAGAGGTGAAAAGCCTAAATTGGTTAGTTACACTCTAAAAGGGTTGCCATCAACCTTTACTGCCAGCAATGTAATAGAGGCATTTATAGCCCTCAAAATAACAAAGGTCAGAAGACTACAACCCCGGGGTCTACCCGATGGGAAAAAGGTCGACTTATCGCCAATAATAATTACCTTCCCCGCAGGCGTCACATTAAATGACGTCAAGAAAGTCAGACACGTTAATAGAGTCTTTTTTACGGCCGAAAACTATAAGGCCAAAGTAGACACACTACCTCCCCAATTCTACAAATGCCAAAAATTTGGCCATATTCAGACAAACTGTGGTTATGACCCCGCATGTGTTCGTTGTGGAGGCGAACACAACATTAAAAGCTGCCCAAATGAAGGGCAGATGCGGTGTAAAAACTGTGGTGGAAGTCACGTGGCATCCTATAGACAATGCCCCTATAGGAAAACCTTAGAGGAACAGGTGGCCAAACGTACAGCCGCGAGAAAACAGCCAACTAGCTTTCCCGCCAAACAGACTAATGAGAGAGATAGACAGGTGGGAGAGAGGCCACAGGGTGTAACCCATCCACAAGGCACCCTTCTCCTATCACCCAGATCATACCCACCACTACCACCCCAGCAGACTCCCCTACCAGCACCTTCAACAATCCCTTATTCTACAACTAGACACCATTGGGGTGACATCCCTCCTCCCTGGGCAGTCGCGATGCAAGCTACACTCCAGACCTTAGCGGAACAGATGACCCTCCTGGTACAAATCATGACGAAAAAGAATCAGCAATGAATTCCTTCTCCGTCATGAACTTCAACTGTAACGGACTTTGCCCGAAGACAGAAGAAGTTCGAGCACTGTTGGAATTGAAACAGCCCACCGTGGCCGTTCTCACGGACACCAGAGTGCTCGGACCACCACCGTTTCTGCAAGGGTATACCGTAGCAACGGATAGCTCTAAAGACCCTCATGGAGGAGTCCTAATTGCTGTCCGCAATGGAATATCCTGGAAGAAGATGCCCGAACCCCTGGCAATTACGGACAAACGCATAAGCCACTTAACTGTTCAAGAGTTGATGAGGCAGCCAACCCACATCACAGGGGTTTATCGACGTCCACAGGGCTCTCTTGTGGAGCTGAAAAGCCTCCTACAAACCTGCGGGATAAAGTCCAACCACTGGGTGATCGGAGACCTCAACGCTCGGCATAGTCTATGGCACAATTCACGGACAAATGTGGCGGGTAGGGTGTTAGTCAAGACCCCCTTCACAGTGGTCCACCCTGACACTCATACCTACCGCTCTTACTCCAATGGATATACATCTACCATTGATCTCCTTCTGACGAGACAACCTCATCGAATTACTGGTTGCACGGTGACTGAATTCATCACCTCCGACCACCGACCAGTGATTTACGAATTAGAAGGAAGAAGGGACGAACCAGCCCCAGAAAAATACATATACCAAGAAGCAGACTGGGGAAAATTCAAAAGTGAAGTTTGCCATAGACTACCGTCGGTGCAACCGCTGCGTTCTCAGGAGGAAGTCGATGATTTGATCAACACTTTCACAAACACCATTCTCGAGGCTGCCCACTCCTCTATCCCTACCTTCCGTCCTTCCCCTCCTCATTTCCAACAACCCCCTCCTCATATCATGGCTCTCATATCAAGCAGGAGGACTCTCAAAAACAGGTGGTACAGAACCCGAGTCCAAGACGTCAAGATAGCCCTCAACGCCCTTACCACCCAGATCAGAAATCTGCTCCGCCAATGGAAAACTTCTAATTGGCAGGACAAGCTGAGGGCTACCCATGACGACTACCGGAAGTTCTGGAAGTTAACAAGATCGGCTGTAAAGAAAACATCCATTATCCGCCTACACGATGGAGATCGATTCCTTACCCCAACCGACCAAGCGGATCTGCTTGCTGAGTACTACAAACAGGATATTACAAAGAGAACCATTGATGCCGAGCCTCTCCGGATCATGCCGGCCCAGGAGAACAACTTCATGTTCATCAGCCCTAAACAGCTGAAAACAATTCTAAGAAGAACAAAAGGAAACAGAGCTCCTGGATATGATGGGATACAGACAGTCCTGCTCAAGCAGCTCCCAAGAAAAGGAATGATGCACATCACAAACCTGTACAACTCCTGCTTGAGGTTGAGATACTTCCCCGTTCAATGGAAGCATGCCATACTGTTTCCACTCCTCAAGCCGGCTAAGACAGGAGACAAGCCAGAACACTACCGACCAATCAGCCTGTTGCCCCACCTCGGGAAAGTCTACGAGAAAATTGTTCTCAATTATCTACGTGCCTTTAGCGAGGAGAATTCAGTAATTCCGTTTGAACAGACGGGTTTCCAAGCACGTCTCAGTACTGAACACAATCTGATGAAGCTGCAAACTGAGGCGTGCACAAACTTCAACAGGAACACTGCAACAGCGCTGATATCCATAGACTGCACGAAAGCGTTTGATTCGGTATCTCACGGGATCCTATGCAGAAAATTGGAAGATCTTGAATGCCCTGAGCAGCTATATGGAGTCATTGTCTCCTTTCTCAGTGAGAGAAGTCTTGCTGTGCGGGTTCGTGATGTCTATTCTAAGTCAGTAAAAAAAAAAATAAAAAAAAAAACATTAGCCTTAGTGGTTGTTCTTATGACAGCATCATCAATTACATTTTTCAATATAAATACAAAGCGTGTATTAAGGTGTAGGGAAATCCACGATGAAAGACTTTTTACCATACAACTGCTTTGACGTGATAAAGACTCATGAACTTTTTGGTTCAGTGCCACTAATGTCCTCCAATGTTTGTTAGGAAGTTACTTTACACATACAATTCTATGTGTTGTGAAAATAATTATTTACAAAGGACTAAAAATTGCATTAGGCAGATCACAGATGTTGACTGTCGCTCACTTAAAATTTAAATACTTTAAACCTAAGGGAACCTTTTCAGTGGAAGTGGGATCCTTGTCGACTAAGAAGTTCTTATCTGGTAACTTTGGTAACTATAACTAAACTAAACTATAAATTATAACAAACGAGTTCACCAAAATTTACAAGGTCACAGAAACAGACTACTAGAAGCAATGGCCATTACCTAGGAAGGAGAGTGAAAAAAAGGTGGATGAGTGATATACTTCCGTGACTTTCAAAAAGTAAAGGAATGCCAAGGAAGAATTACCGCTGGATATTATTCTTCCTCATGCCTGACATGTCACCTTTTACACATTTTCATCAAGTCGAACATTCATCTGATTGTGGATATATATTTTGATAGGTGTGGATAAATAAATCAAGTTTAAAAAACAAACTCTAAGCTTTAAAATAATGATTTTCTCGTCAATCAAATCATCACATATTTAGTATAATGATAATAAATGTTACAATATCACAAATCAATATAAAACTATAAAGTATTAAACCTATTGTAATATTATTATCCATTTGTAATACATTTTGACATATCTGTAAACTCAGAAATTATACTTCAGAATCTTACCATGGCTTACCTGTGCCTTCTTCTCTTGTACCGCAATCATTTCAACTAAAATCAGTTACAGTAAATATTATTGATATTGCTATTGACGATTTAAAACTAAATATTTATCTTTTATTGTCAATAACTATATTTATTTAATAGTATTTCTTGAAGTTTGAAATGACAAGAGGTTGAGATAATAACGCATGCGTCCACTTATCATAGTTTTGTTTACCAACGGAAGGTTATTTAGCCTGCATGTAATCAAGTTATTTGTGGTTAGAAATTGCATATATTTATTTAAAATTACGTTAGTATTTGAATTAAAAACAGTAAATATCGAGAAATTTTGAGAATGGTTACTGATAATGGGTTAGTGCGTTTTCATTATCTGCTTTCAACTCTCACTTAAATTAAATTTTTTTTTTTGTTAAAAATTTTACAAATAATATTATTATGAACCTGTTATTTTAGAAAACCAGAAAGACGCCGAAAACAGAATAAGGCAATTTAAAAGTTTAGAAGCTAAGAAAAAAGCACTGGAAGCTAAACTAAACGAAAAATGCTTTGAATTAAAGAATTTGTGTATAGCTGAGGCTGAACTTACTGGTGTTATTCCCTTTGAAATTCCTCTTGGTCCGGACGAGAGCCCTCCTAAAATTAGGAGAAGAATTGGAACAATGTTTCCATTTACTGATGATACTATTAATCAATTGAAACTTGGTGAGGTGAGTAAATTTAAAAAAAAAAAACTTTGTGTGAATAATAGGTTGAAACTAAATGCATATCTGGAATTTCATGTTATATATTTGTAGCTGTACCATTGTTTAAGTCCGTTGATATTTACTTATTATTACATTAGTTCGTTTTAATATATTTTAGTATAGCAGTTAGAATTGTGGTATTTTATTACAATTTATTCCATTTGAATAATTTTTGTAATTATTTGTTGCGTTCCCATTTTCTGTATGTGATGAATGATGTGTTGTTTACTAATGGACCACCTTTTAGATTACTAGCTTAATAATAATGGATGTAAAAAATGAGATTCAAAATCACAGAATCATTTTCTTGTGTGTTTGGTTCATATTTATTGGGCAGCTGCTCTATATTGAATGAATCCATAAGCATATCAGGTTTCAAATGTTTTATTTGCATTTAAAATTGCATATTTAAATTGATTTCATTAATACACATATATATATATATATATATATATATATATATATATATATATATATATATATATATATATATATATATATATATATCCTTTGGTATTGCCAGTCAGTCCTATTAATATGCTATCCACCATCAGTGTTTAATTTATTATTAATCAATTATCAATGTTCCTTTACGTCCATTACCTTTAACTGGTGTTCATATAATGGACTGTTACCTAAGTCCTAATAAGGGTGGAGCTAGAACATTTGATAATTCGATATTAGATTATTTTAATGTTGAAAAATTGTTGGAGAACAATTAATAATTAAAGGTATGGTATTAAAGCTAACTATTGATGCATTTCAATGTTTTTCATCTTATTTCATGTTTTTAATCTTATTATCACTTGAGGCCAGCCTTGTCAAGGGTTGTTTTATTATAAACAGCACTCAGTTTGTGCTTGCTCTAGAGATTTAGAAATCTCTTTGGGAATCCTTCTCTTACCATTAATAACTATCAGTGTAGTGAATCCATACATTAAAAATAAGCTTTACACTTAGCAGTCAGAACTCAGTTCATTTGTTTTAAGATTATTTTTTTTCTTTTGGAATGGAGAATGTAATGGTATCACTTTTAAATTCAGTTTTGTATTTCTTTATTCCTTGACAATTTGGATTCATCTAGACTTCATTTTTTATTATTGCTTTTATCTTTAACAACATTGATGTCTACTTTTTAATATATTGTAACATAATAGGGAGAGCTGCCCCCATTGCTAAGGAGTGTTTGCTGGTTGCCATGGACAGTGTAGTTACAAGAGGGACTGTTATGAGTTGGTTATATTATTTTTGTGTTATTATTATTGTGTAGTAAATAGAAGTGAAATGCTATTATTATTGTTTTAATGTTATTTAGTACTGTTCTGTAAGTTTGACCCTTTTTAATATTAAATTATTATTTGTTAATAAACCAAAAGTAGAAAACCCCTGTGTGGTTTTCATTACAATTGGTGCCAGGTATGTGGTTCAGTTTATTAAAAAAGATAATTTAATGATTCAGAATGCCTGTAAAGAAAATTCAGGAATTAAGAGTAGCTGAGTTGAGGGCAGAGTTAGTGGAATTAGAGCTTGATACAACAGGTTCTAAAACAAATTTAGTGCAATGGCTTCGAGATTATTTTGAAGGTAAGGGCACAGACCCTGACACGGTTGATTTTGAGGATAATTTTTCAAAATATATTAGGGACTTAAATAGTAAAATGGGCGAAAAGTTTTCGAACCTCGCCTCAGAGTTCAAGGAACGATTTGAAGAAGAAATTTAAAATATTGAGGGCTAAGTGGAAAACATTATCAAGCAATGGTTACCCAGCAGAGAATCTTATGATGAAATATTACAATGCGGTGGCGAGGGAGAGATGAAATTAAAAATCAAACGACCAACTTTTGATGGTAAGACTTCCTGGTCTAACTATTTAAAGCAATTTAACGCGGCGGCCAGTGCCAATGGTTGGTCTCCCAAAGAGAAGGCGATATCGCTAACTGTAGCTCTTAGGGTAGATACTTTCGGTGCCCTTGAGACCTTCCATGCCGATAAGATTGAGAACTTCAACTTAATTGTAAAACGGCTTGAGATGAGGTTTGGTCATGCCCACCTAGAACAGGTTTTCCGGTCACGTTTGAAAGCGAGGAAACAAAAAGTTGGTGAGTCAACTCAGGAATTTGAAGCAGACATTGCAAGGATGGTACGTCAAGCCTACCCATCTGCCCCGAAGGACCTAATAGAATGCCTTGCTGTCCAAACCTTCGTAGATGGCCTTAAAGACACAGAGTCTCAGAGAGAGGTATGTCTAGCCCGCCCGAAGCTACTGGTAGATGCGCTGGCTACAGCAGTCTCTAGACCCAAAGACGAAGAACGGCAGGAGGTGTCAGACCAGAGAACCGTTGAAGAAGTGGTTAACTTAATAAAATCCTTAGTTTTGAAGAAGAAAAGGCCCTTATGGTGTTGGAATTGCGGCCAGGTTGGACATATCAGGAATGCCTGCAAAAGTTGGGAGAAAGCACCTGAGAATTTGAAAAAGCAAGAAAACTAAAACGGGTCGACTCCAACTTCCAAGAACCTCTTCTTGTTGTACTTGCTTCACTGGGACCTCAAGTTGGCAATGTATATTTTGACGGCACGGTGGATGGTAAGAAATACACCATGTTAGTAGATACTGGTGCAACGAAAACTATTGTCCGTACAGAAGTCGCCAAAGGAAAAGAACGTTTGCCTTCCAAGTAGCGATTGCGAACCACTACAGGGGAAGCAGCCACTGTCCATGGGAAAGTATGTTTATGTATAAAGCTCAGAACTACCTTTATTTCTCACTTGGCTTTGGTTGCAGACATCGAAGAGGATGTCATTCTGGGAATGTACATCATCAAATCCTGCGGGTTCCAACTAGACCTGAAACACCGCGCCATCTACATTGGTACAGATGAATTATTTCTTCACCAACGGAAAACATCAATTGTAGACTTGATGGACGTGAAGCTCCCAGCAAGATGTGAGTGCTTTGTAACTGGTCAGCTTCATGAGGTTATTCATAATGATTTTCCAGCCATGGTGGAGCCTGGGAACCATGACGAGATAGGAAGAGGTATCCTTGATAGTAAGGCACTTGTTACAACCAATTATAATTTCCCTGTTAGACTAGCCAACATCAACAACTACCCTGTTAAAATCAAGAAGAGCACTCCATTAGGGACATTGGAACCTTTAACGGCAGTGATTCACCTGACGACTAGTACAAAACACCTCTCCCAGGATCTTGATCAGGTGCTTGCAGCCGCCGATCTGTTCTTGTCCCAAGAAGAGAAGGAGAAACTGAGAAGCCTGGTAGAGCGTTATCTTCCTGTTTTTGGCTCGAAAGATTGTAAACCAGGAAAGACTAGCGTGTTAAAACATCTGATTGACACTGGTGATTCACGCCCCCAATTCGTAAGGCAGCCCGGTGGCTACCTCAAGTCCAAAAGGAGGAAGCAGAAAGAATTCTTCTGGAGATGGTCAGAGATGGAGTGGTGGACCCCTCTAGTACCAGGTATGCAAGTTTAAAATGTCGTTTTAATTCCAATAGAATGCGCTCTTAGCCTATTGAAGGATTTGCTTATCTCTAAACGCTATTTTGTTTGTTAGTCATTTGTTTACAAAAGTCAGTTGTTTTTAAGTCGTTTACGTGGACGTATCATACCTTTCTTTGGTGTTAAAAATGTCTAATTTTAAGCCAAATAAAGAGCATTTGCGGCATGTCATGATTTTCTTATTTAATCAAAAGAAAAAGGCATCTGAATGTCATCGAATTCTTGTTGAGACTTATGGCGATGTTGCTCCAACCGTCAGGACATGTGAACGTTGGTTTCAAAGTTTCAAACGTGGTGATTTTGATGTTACTGATCAAAAACGAGAAAATCGACCAAAAAAGTTTGAGGACTTCGAATTGCAATCTTTATTAGACGAAGACAATACCCAAACCCAACAAATGATGGCAGAACAGTTGAATGTCACTAGGCAAGCCATTTCCGATCGCCTGAGTGCTATGGGAAAGATTCAAAAGGTTGGAAAATGGGTTCCACATGAATTGGACGAACGACAGATGGAAAAACGAAGAACTGTGTGCGAAATGCTGCTTTTATGCCACGAAAGAAAGGGTTTTTTTGCATCGAGTTGTAACTGGCGATGAAAAATGGATTTATTTTCAGAATACCAAACGAAAAAAATCATGGGTAACGCCAGGACAACCATCCACATCGAGTGCAAGACCGGATCGTTTTGGGAAGAAGACAATGCTGTGTGTGTGTGGTGGGATCAGAAGGGAGTAGTCTACTACGAGCTTCTCAAACCCGGCGAAACAGTCAATACCGAGCGCTACCGACAACAAATGATCAATTTGAGTCACGCATTGATCGAAAAACGCCCAGAATGGGCTCACAGGCACGCCAAAGTCATTCTTCAGCATGATAACGCTCCTGCACATTCAGCCAGATTGACTAAGGAAACGATTTCTTCGCTTGGTTGGGAACTCCTACCCCACCCGCCGTATTCACCTGACCTGGCGCCTTCTGATTATCACCTCTTCTCATCGATGGGACACTCATTGGCGGAGCAACACTTCAACAATTTCGAAAACGTACGAAAATGGCTCGATGAATGGATTTCAAATAAAGATGAAGCATTCTTTTGGAATGGTATCCATATATTGCCCGAGAGATGGACAAAATGTGTAGAAAGCGAGGGTCAGTACTTTAAATAAAATATATTATACTTTTTTTTAAATTACTGTGTATATATTTTAAGAAATAAACGACATTTTAAACTTGCATACCTGGTAGCCCTTGGGCTTCTCCAGTAGGGTTGGGCGATAGTCGATAGTTAGCACTATCGAAAGGCCAATACTTTCGGTTGAGAACTATCGATTGCTATCGATAGTTGCTTCCTTTTTTTCCAAAGCTATTCAATAAAAAATGTCAACTAATTTAATCAAATTCAATTATCTACTTACTATTTGAAATTTGTAGGATTATAAATTATAAGATTATATCATAAAGATAAGAGAAAAAAACTAATTTATTTGAATTTTAAAAAGGTATTTACAATTTACATGGTTACAATAATAATAAACTAATCAAATCTTCAGGAAATAAAAATAGTGAAATAGTTAATTTCAAGAGTCAAGTGTGCTCCTTGAGCCACATATTTCCCGAAAGAAAAACTAGCATTTGAGTGTGAAACTGGCTTAATATTTGAGTGAACCCTCGAGCTCTGGGAATTCCGAATTCAATTTCAAAAGAACTTGACTCTGGACTGAGACAGATGAGCATAATTCCAAGAGTTTCAAAACTTAAGGGGAAAAAAGATCTATCGATAGTCGACACTATCGATAGTGACCACTGCTAGGCATGACCTATTGATATATTGTTAGTAACTAGGTGGTTATATATCGATAGTAACAAGACTGCTAGGTGGTTGGAAAAGCTCCAAGAATACAACTTTGAAATCGTGCATCGACCGGGTAAAAGCCACCAGAATGCCAATGCCCTCTCAAGAAGGCCGTGCCAACCAAATTGCTCCCATTGTTGCTGAATGGAACAAAAAGAAGCACATATACTCCAGACTAGGCTTGTCGATGATGAATGGATGCAAGGAATATTACAGAATCAGCTAGAGTGCGACTCTGTTTTAAAGAAAATCAGAGATTGGAAATCGGCAGGAAGTTATCCAACCTGGCAGGAGGTATCATCTTTTTCACTGACCTTGAATGCTTATTGGACTCAGTGGGACTCTCTGTTAATAGAAGATGGCCTCCTTAAGAGGGTGGTTGAGAATGCAGATGTTACCAAGTCTACGAAACAGCTGATAATCCCAGAAGTTGTTTTTCGGAAGTCCTTCATCAACTTCACAACGGAACCTGTGGAGGGCACCTGGGCGTATCAAAAATATTACCCAAAATACGTGAGAGATATTACTGGGTAATGTGCTCTGATGACGTAAAAGAGTGGTGCCGAAAATGCACTACTTGCTCGGCGAGCAATGGACCACAGCGGAAACAGAGCTGAGATGCAGCAGTACATAGTAGAGAGCCCATTCGAGAGGATAGCCCTATATATACTAAGACCATTACCAGAAAGCAATTCTGGCAATAAGTACATCTTTGTACTTATGGATTATTTGACTAAATTGGTAGAAGCCTATGCTATTCCCAATCAGGAAGCTACTACCTTGGCTAATGTCCTGATAAATGAGTTCATTAGCCATTTTGAAGTGCCTCTAGAATTGCATTCGGATCAAGAAAGAAACTTTGAAAGTAGGCTGTTTCAAGAAGTTTGTACAAAGCTCGGAATTCGAAAAACCCGAATAACAGCACTTCATCCACAGTCTGATGGGATGGTTTGTGAAGGTCCTCTTTGGTCAAGAGATGAGGTTACCTTGTGACCTTCTGTTTGGTTGCAAACCCAGTGCAGAGACTGTGGCTGAAGATAATTAGCCATTAAAATAATTAAACCAATTATTAATAAATCATATCTTAATAAACCATTAAACAAAAATAAAGAAGAAAATAAACGAAGCAATATTTTGAATTTTCAAGATTCCCAGGGGAAACCCATAGTCGTTCATTACAACCGCCTAGCACTGTTTAACGGGGACCATGGGAATGTAGTAAAGGTCAATGAGCTTCAAGTAGAAGATTCTACCATATCTCTCAAGGACTGCCGTCAGCTAATGGATGAGACAATCGCTAGAAACATTATTTACCAGGATGGAACAAAAGCATTCCAGGAGGAATGTATCTGAGGATGGGGCAGTATAACATAATAGGGAGAGCTGCCCCCCTTGCTAAGGAGTGTTTGCTGGTTTCCATGGACAGTGTAGTAACAAGAGGGAATGTTATGATTTGGTTATATTATTTTTGTGTTATTATTATTGTGTAGTAAATAGAAGTGGAATGCTATTATTATTGTTTTAATGTTATTTAGTACTGTTCTGTAAGTTTGACCCTGTTTAATATCTTGATAATTATTTGTTAATAAACCATAAGTAGAAAACCCCTGTGTTGTTTTCGTTACAATATCATTGGTTACAGAGGATATACTGTAATCATTGAATCTTGTCTGTCTCCTTTATATTCTAAATACCTTTTCAAAATCGTATATTATATTACATAAGTTCATATAACAGTTTTAAGTGGTTGTTATTTTCTTCTGGTCATAATTTCTAAGTTACTCAATATTCCTAGAATACAACTGGTTTTTATGTGAATTAAGGGAACAGTGCTATAAAGTCCGTTAAGGTTGCAAGATGTAAAGACATAAAGATTTGTATTTAAGATGTTATCGATAATTCAATTATTCCCTAATAATGTTGTAAGTAAACCAAATCTGAGTATCAGAGGTCTTATGTTTTTTCTTCCTTAATCCGGCTCCACACATTCGTGTTACTTCATAACACGCAACACAAAACAGTTTCACCCAATGTTCGCCTAACCTGTTTCGTGTTATGCCATAACACAACACGAAACAGTTTTCTGTTATGTCATAACAATTTATCAATACCTACTCTACTATATCAATACCTAATACTAAAAAAGTAAATACTAAAAAGTATGTAAAAACGCATGTATCTACCATTTTTTAATATGTTGTTAGGACCCATAAGGATAGTTAAATCCAAGTTTGCAAACCTCAAAACCAGGTGGGATTTTCGTAGTACACCATAAACCGCAGAATTTTAGCACTATTTTCGTTTTTAATTCATACCTCTAAAATATGTAAATTTGATTTACACAGCATTTACAGTATTAAAGAGCACTAAATTTGTGACGATTTAATTCTAACCGCAGTTTTGTAGATTAATTGGTGGCGGAAATACAGTTCTCCATAAAATGGTGATTTTCAGAATATTTGAAATTTTTCCGTTGAGTCAAGTTCTTGGCCGCATTCTGACAAAAGTACTGGTTTCACAAAAAAGTCTTCCACAAAGAATTTAAAGGAAATTTAATCAGCTTTAATTTGATAACTAAACTGTACCTGAAGACCAAACATTTTTTTTTTTTAGAAATGAGAAGAGATTAAAAAATGGATTTGAGGAAAAAAAATTGCATTGCTGGTTATAAACGTGAGTGAGAGAATTGGCAGAAATCTACCTGCCTCTTTTTCAATTTAATAAAAACATGTACAAGTATCTATTGCTGTATTTAAAAACATGTATTTCACACTGGTATCCAGAGGATGCTGCAAGAAAACAAAACACGATATCAACTAAACTCCTGTGCCTCACGACATCTTTCATACACATAATCAAAGTGACACAAGAGAAGCTGCTGTCCAATGAGACTAAAAAACGCAGCCCAACAACATTGTTTTGTTCTGAGTTCTAGAGGCTGGACATACAAGTACCCCAGGCAACAGAGCACGCCGATGCAAAAATTGTGAAGTCGAAGCTATCTGTAATCCACCTCTGCCGCTTTTCTTGTTTTTGCTTAGCCTCAAGTCATTGAGGAGGACCAGGAAGTCCAAGTCCTCAAATAAAATGAAAACATCATGACCCCGCTCTTATAAAGATCTACCCTCAAAAACTGCGGTTGGGATTAAATTGTCACAAATTTAGTGCTCTTTAATATTTTATGCATATGCTATGTCAAGCAAATTTACATATTTTGCGAGATAGAAGCGAAAAAATGAAAATAGTGCTTAAATTTTCCGTGTTTTTGAATACTACAAAATCGCACCAGTTACTGAGGGTTGCTAACTTGTATTTTAACTACTCTTATAGATCCAACATACTAAAAATGGTAGATACATGCACTTTTGGAACTTCAATGTATAAATCGACTGGGCTATGATCTAATGTTTTTTCCAGTTTAGGAGAAATTGAATTTTATTCTTCTGTCCCCCCCTTTCCTATATCTCATATTTAATTTAGTCGTTGTTTCAGAACTCTTTAGTCTCGCAAATATCATTATTTTACTGCAAGGCTACTTACTCTCCTGACAGTTAGCTCTTATTATTTCTTTATCATATTGTCTCATGTGTTAATAACATTTGGGTAAGCTTTGTTTATGCCATGATATACTACTCACAACTGAAAATGTGAGTTGAGAAAAACTAAATAAAATAACATTATCGTACTTTAACAAGACTAAAGAAAATTTCTAAATAAAAAAATAAATTAGTTGGAAGGAGATTCCAAGTAAGGAAGCTATCTTCCTGGAATTCTATATACTTTCAGACTAAACTAAGAGCAAAAGTGAACATATGCTTTGAAAATCTCTTCTTGACTAATTGAATAGATGAAAAAATCTCTGTCATCAACGTAGTTTCCCAATACAGAGGCAGCCTTAAAAAAAAAAATATACCTAATATAGTCCAGTTCAATTCAAAATCTATAAAATTAGTTATCAATTTCAATTATATATATTTTAAATTGCTACGTGCTTACATAACGTTATTTATCATCAGTTTTTTACAACATTTTTATATTTTTTTTCATTTTAAACCAATTATTATTGATAATAATGATTAGCTATTTAAAAGGGCTTCACGAATATTAATAAATTTGTAAATGAGCAATTGTCTCTGTTTTGGCTTGTGTTATGGGGAAACCAATTTCCTTTGATGTGTGTTAAAAACCACCTCCTACAGTGATACACCCATAACACGAGCAGAAACAACTTGATAACACATAACACAAGCCGAGTGGTCATCCACACATTCGGCATCTTCAACAAGCATGTCTGTTTCGTGTTGTGTGTTATGACATAACACAAATGTGTGGAGCTGTATATATGCCTATAGCAGGAGCTGAAACTATATCATAACACATAACACGAGCCGAGTGCCCATCCACACATTTGGCAATCTTTGGCCAGCATGTCTGTTTCTTGTTGCGTGTTATGGCATAACACGAATGTGTGGAGCCGGCTTTAAATAATCTTAATAAATATTAACAGCTCAAATCTGAATTTATGCAAAATGTTACAAAACAATTAGCCATCCTACTGATAATTTGTTAATAATAACTATTATTTAATTTTCAAACATTTTTGTTTTAGGTTTCAACTTTACCTGTTAATATGTTGGGAAAGAGCCCAAAAAGGAAAAATGCGAGTCCTTGGAAGTCGAGTTCTGATCCTCTTCAAGCCGACCAAGTTTCTTCCTGTAGCCCTACAAGACTGTCCACTTGGCCTCAAAAAAGGTTGAGTCCATTAAAACAACCTTCTCAAAGAACTCACCCTTACAAAGCCAAGTTAAACTTGCTGAAAAAGTGGTGAAGAATAGAATACTTCACCTTAAATTAAAATTATATTTATCTATTATTCATTTATGCATTTATTGTACCACTAGCACATTGAAGTTGAGTGCACTTAATAACTAGTCTCACACCAAAGTATTTTTTTTTTTATTTAGATTTATTATATATTTGGAAGTATGCACTCCGATGTTTATAATTTATAAGATATTACAGAGTTCTTAAGTAAACAATCAAAGTATTTTTATTTCTGTCTTGTTTGTGAAATTTATGAGTAAACATAATATTTATGTTTGGTACTCATATTTAAACTTGGTTATGTATTAGCTTTGAGTATAAATGTACTAAGGTTATTCGGCTGAATACACAATATTGCTCTCATTAGTATTGTTTCTATTTTAAGATATTAGTTCGAACATTATAGTCTATTCCATTGTTTCTTTCTTAATAATTTATTTGGCATTTTCCAAACTAAAACCAACACTAGCTAATTATTGTTGTTTTTGTTCTGGTATTGACACAAAATGAAGCAGTGCCCCTACCATTGTTAATTGAAATTAAAAATTAATCTTAAATCCTTTTAAGGTTAAATACAATTGAATACCCTAAAGTCGGTTCCTGTAATGTTAGGAGATATTAAAATTATCTTAATATTTAAATGTTTATTAATCTATGAATTGTATCAGTTCATGTATTATAAGTTCTACTTATGCCTGTCTTTGCCTCTACACTGACTTGCTAGGCTTGGTGGAAGGAGTTTGGGATTTTGTTAGCCTAAAGGCAATATTACTGAAGATTACATTAAATTGGGTTTTATGTATTGAATGATCTCTTTTAAATCTCGATGATCTTATTTAATTTATTTGTTGAAGAATCGCATTGTACTTAAATTTTTGCTCAATTATTATACTAGTTTACTTTAGTTAATTATAGCTATGGCACAAATTGTTAGATCTCCTGTTTAATCAATGGTTAAATATCTCATTATCACTATTAAACTTTATTTTTCTTATTGATGATATTTTTGTATTTAATTTATATGATATATGTCATGAATAATTTCAAATGCAAAATTTTATGCTGTTTGGAAATGTATTACATTAAAGTAATTGTGAGTTTTACCTTTCACAATGTATAGCTCTGATTCTCTTATTATTTAGATTCATTATTAAAATTATTATTTGTTTATTTATTTATTTTTTTTATTTCTTTGATTTGATCAATGGTATTTCATAGAATAAAAAGTAATATAAAAATGTACATAGATAAAAATTATTGAATATAGGATTGTTAATTATTTATTTTTTAAATGGTTTACTGACAACTTTAGTCAGTCAGTTTAAGAAAGTCTAGTAATTTCTCTATTCTTAATGGCATGTAGAGGGTTCTACAATTTTAGAATTAGATGGTTATAATTTAAATAATATATAAATATTTCAACAAATGTTCTTTTTTGTTTCTTCATAAGCAGGTTTTTAGAAATAAATGTTGAATTTTGCACGAAGATTAGAAAAAGAAAATAAATTTTTATATTTTTTAACATTTTGCCCTAATTTGATATCTATTGTGCATTTATTTTCAATGGCAAGGCTAAATGGAATATCAAATTTTTCTTACAAATTTTGATTCATATATATAGAATATTAAATGTAAAATAATATATATTTATACTCTTGTATTTGTTCATGCAACTTATTTAGAACTTATGAGATTTTGTAAATACATGCTTTGTTTAATTTTTTCTTTTATTTCTTTGTAGAAAAAGTTTTAATTATTAGTGCCCATGACAATATTTTCAAAGAAATGAAACTTAATGTTCACCATGAATCGGAATAGAATACAGTGAATGAGATGATGAAGTAGCCGCTATAACGAAGAAAGTAACATTCGCATGTTGAAAGCTGGAATGAATATTTCTTGTTGATGTTTGAGGGATCAGTCAAGAGGAAAAATTAGAAATGTTAAAATGAAAAAAATTATTATTTTATTATGCAATAATTACAGCTATATAGATGGCCATCACCAGGTCAGATTTAAAAAAATTAAATGCTCTTTTGCTCTTATGATTTTTCTTATTTGTTTTTAATTTTTAATCTGCCCGGGTAGTTGCAAACAATGTTGTGCCTGAAAAGAAAAAAGAAAATAATGATTTATTAATTTCAACATTTATTATTTTTCTTTTTAACTGATTCCTCAAACATCTACAAGACTCACCGTCACCAAAGATACCTTTTCAATTTAAATTATTTTATGAAATTATGGATGTGCTCCTAATGGCACATATGTTATTATTAGAGCTGTGAAATATATGCATTTTCATATTTCTCCTAGTCCACTAAAAGATCCGAAATTATCTAAATGTATATCTTTGGACGCATTTGGAATCAATTTGAGTTATTTTTATTTTGCCATAAATACACATTTTGAACTGTAATGGTGTATTTATATACATATCCCCCATATCAGTGTTTGACATTTGAACTTTTTTATGTTTCTGAGTTAACAAAAAATAAAATATAGCTCCTATCCTTTTTTTCTGCCTGATAATCCATACATCCTTGGTGCAGACTTTTGATCGCTTATGCTTCTAATTAGGATTGATCCTTCTATACCATCATGCATACCTCAAGTGTTTATGCTTCTCTTTTAATTGTTTAATCTCATTTATTTCTGTTCTCGCTCTGTTCAAATACTTGAAATACTACTTCACTTTTCTTCTTACTATCATCCCATTACCCAGTCTCTCACGCTGTAGCCACCTAGACTCACCATTCATTAACTATTTATTTGTGTACTCCTAAAGTGCTGAAAATCACTCGTCAGGACTCCGAGCTGGCCACCTTTTTGGCTCATGTTGGCCTATCCACCTCTCCCTAAAATATTGGTTCATCCACTCAGATATCAGTCTTCTATTGTGTGCCAGAAATCCATGCATCTGGAACCACATTAGTTCCCTCCTCGGTAGCGACATACACTCCAATAGATCAAATATTTCAGTGTTACTTTTCAATTAATAAAACATAATTTATGAGTGCTGCAATACAATGCGGTAAAATCATGTTGAACTTCGCCTAGCAATAGATGCAGTCAAAAGAAGATCGGTGCTATTTATGAGAGTAGAGGGAGGACATTTTGAACAATTATTGTAAATTAAGTATGTAAATTTTAATTAAACTATCTTAAAAGTTTCTTAAATTTCAAATATTAAAATAAGATAAATAGGTAATTAATATTTGTATTACTTTTTTTTTTTAATATATATATATTTACATATTATTTGTTCCTTATAACTTATTGAATATTCCTCGCATAAGAAATTAAAATGAGCTAATGATTTTTTTTTATTTAATACTGATTTTTTAATTATACAATGTGAATTATTCAGGTCTTCAAATTGGTGAAAAAATTCTATTGTGTTTAATGTGAGACCCTGCATGAAAAAAAATATCTTTTTAAAGCATTATTGTTCTTTTCTCATCTCAAGTCTACTCAATATTATTAATTATTATCCTTCCATTCTATTTTTTTGAAATCTTTCTCTCAAGACTGGCCAATATTCTGTGCTAGGTAGCAATTTTGAAAGTCATTACCAGCATTCAATAACTTTTTTTTTTTCTTGTATTTTTGTTTTGTATGATGTCTCAGCTTACTACTTTATTGCTTTGTTAGAATCAATAAAAGGTATTCTGGGCACGCGTAGAGTTCGTTGTTAGCCATCTGAACCTTTACCCAATATTTTATAGAATTATTAAAGTTTACTGCTTCCTTACCTTTGACTTAATTTTTTCAGATTTTAGAGAAATATCACATTGTGTTTCTACTTTGGAGTGTTCAAAAATTCTAATTATCCATTTCTCCATTGTGTCCTGCCATGCAAGAATTCAAAAATTCTGTAGTCCCTTGAGTTGAAACACATTAAATTTCGGAAGTTTAATTATTATTGTTTTATTTTTATTTAAAACATGAATAACTCTTGAATATATTTTTATAATAATTGAGAATCATTTGATAAAGATAGTTTTAAAGCTCTTTTATTGGATTCTTGATGACTTTGGCATTGCTTTCTTTTTCTCATCTAAGGAAAATTCATAGAATCATAGAATTTTCTATAATTCAGATCATAGAATTATAGAAAATTCAGATGAAGTGATTCATTGAAATTGTTAACGCTTTCTGAGTTAGTACCAGAGAAGGCCTAGTCCCAAGTAGACCTTCCAGCAGTCCAGGCCATACCAGTGGTATGTCAGTAATGAATATTCCTGAAGCCTATGAATGTTGTTTTCATTCATTTCCTTAGTGTAGTGTTTGGTTTTTAATACTTATGTGCTTTTGATTAAATCCCTTGCTTTATTTTACTTTGTTTTTTTATTTTATGTACCAAAACTTTTGGATTCTTAATTACCAGTACTGGGTGAATATTAGAATTTCATTTGTATGGGAATCATTCTAAACTTTTTCATTCCAACCCTACCAATGTCTGAATGTTTATATATAACCTCAAAATATGAAGATACAATGAAAAGCTTATCTGCCCCAAGTTAGGTACCATGGCCCTAACTTGAGAAATATGGTATTTTATTTTTATATTAGAGGGCCATATTGAATTATACATTTTGAGAATGTAGAGGAAGTATCCTTTAGAATGTGTGTATTTTTAAATTTATAAAGGAGTTATTACAGGATGAAGAGCAAAACAGTTCTAAGATTGCGTGCTCAATTATTCCATTTTCATACTCTAGTGTCCAATTAAAGAACAGCGAACTGAATCTGATTTTTTATTGTCTAGTGCTATCTTTGATTCATGAAATGAAAAAATAATCTTTATTCTGGGACATATTGTCCCTTAAGAATAACAAAGATGTATAAGGTTGTGCAATAGTCTGTTTATCTTATGTTCAAATGAAGATAATAATATGTATAAAAGATGATATATGTATGTACAATTGAAAATAGAACTTTTGGTATAAATTTATAGATAAGAAAAAGAAATAATAATAATAAAAATATGATGATATAATAATTACAATGTGTTAAAAAAAAAAATAAAGAGATATATAAAAGAAATCAATAAAATAAAGTAAAAATAATGAATAGAAACAAAAAATATATAGAGAAAAAATTTAAGAACTACTTGAATGTTGGTTGGACAAAATATTTACAAATACATAAAAACATATATTCTTATAAGAGATATACAAAATAAACCTCATTTAATACTTTTGGTTTTACTGCATACAGATAGAATTATATATAAAATAAGAGCTTATTAATGATATTATAAATAGTTATCGATTTTTTAAGTTATAAGAGAAAAACTTCAGTTTTTTTTTTGTTTGGTTTTTAAACTGTTAACAATAAGATTCATTATCCTTCCGATTTACTACAAAAGACTCATTTACATGTCAGTTATCAGACCTATTTGGGCATATGGAGTTGAGTTTTGGGGCTCAACTAAACTTTCTAATTCTTCCTATATCCAATCCAAAATCCTGAATGCTCCTTACTTTGTTACAAATAAACTTATACATAAAGACCTTAATACCCATATGTTACTGATTTAGCCCAAACCAGATACCTATCCTTTCATAGTAAACTCAATAACCACTCTAATCCACTAGTCTCCCAACTTGCTACCCACTCTATTCCTGATAATCATCGGAGGCTTCTGAAATAAGATGGCCTAGAGACCTTATAGTATAGAATTTATTGAAGTGCTACTAGTAAGTAGTTCTTCACAAGTTATTTACATTCCATTGTATTCACTTTCAACACATTTACTTGTATATATTTTATACAGTTGTAAATTTCAATAAATTTATATATATATATATATATATATATATATATATATATGTTTAGTTATATATATATATATATATATATATATATATATATATATATATATATAGATATATATATATATTACTACTCATTAGCGTTGAAAAAAACAATTCCTCACCATTATGTAAAACTAGCGAATGTGAAAAAACGCATTTTTTAATTTCGTTCGTTTAACGCTGTATTATACAATGTCTAACTTGTGGTAAAATGCTAGAAATTTGTAAAAATGACATTATTGATTTCGGTCTTCTAATTGCCGATCAGATACGAAATTTTACCACAATGCCTTTTTGGATACATCAGTAAACGAACGAAATAAAAAAAAAGCGATTTTTCATATTCGTTAATTTTGCATAGTGTCGACGAATTATACTATTATTTTCCAATGGATGAAAAAAACTCAGAAAATTAATTTAAAAAATATAATCCTTAGTAATAAGCTGATGTAATAAAATAGAAAAATATTTGAATTTATATAAATTAAAAAAAATTGATGTTGCATATACGCAACAGTGGACGTTAATGGTTTAATTTAATTTACTTGAAGTTAATGAAAAGATTTTTTTAAATTTAGGATATTATAAAAGGGAACATTTTCAAAAAGCAAGCTGCAAAATGATATAAACAGTGCCAACAAAATTGTACGAATTGAAGAATATTTAGGTCCGACATCCAGTGTCCTACTCAAAAGAAAAATAAACTTCCTGCCTTTTGGAATGCTGTCTATTCGATTACGTGGTTGGAAAGTTGGTTCTCCTTTCTCCTTCATCAAACTCTTCATGCCTCCTATTCGTCCATGCATCCCGGAATATATTTTTTGATTATCTTCATTAAAATGAATGCGGACTTGTGAGACTTAAGATATCTGGGACGAACGACACTTCACAAAATTTAGTATATCTTCGCTATAGCTCTTATTTATTTGGTGTGAAAATATATAATAAAACTTACTAATCAGGGTATCATTCGCTGTTATTAGTTATTATTTACAGAGGTAATATATAGTAAGTACCATGTACTGATAGGTAGGGATCGGATTCGTATGTATTTACATAATTTTTTCTAGGCAATTTTCAGACGTTTTTCAACTAGAAGAGTTCATACTGACACTTTTCAGGCCGTTTAAGGCCACTTTTATTTCACATATTTGGATGTTATTGCATATTTATACATATTTGATCAAAATAAATACATATTTCCATATATTTAATCAAAATAAGTACATGTTTCCACATATTTTTCATTTTAGGCATATTTTCATAATTTGGAGGTGGTTGCAGGGACTATGAACCACAGATTTTAGGGCTGTGAATCACAGTGGGTACAATAGTTCAGTAAAATAAGGCTCCAAAAGGACGTTTGGAAGGAAAGGAAGAAAAAACTGCCGATCTTTTATTCTTAGCGAATCTTTATGTTTTTTTTTTCTACCAGGACAGCGGTCGGCTGATTATTCAAAATCGCAAAAACCGCCCAATTAATTACGTTTTTACCTATAACACGAAAACAAAGATATTTTCGAAAAAAGTCTGCAAATACTAAATATTGCTGGAACCAGAACCTACGAAATGAATAAACAAATCCAAAATCGGACCATTTTTCGCCAAGTTATGGTCTTGGGAAAATTTGAAGAAATTGGGCAACTTGCGGCTTAGTTCCGGCACTATTTGTCGGATCCCAAATTTCGTCTTTTTTTTTATCTCAAAGCTGGTTAAATTTACTATTAGATCTTATATTCTTTTATTCAATCCCGTGAAACACCCACGTTAGCTAGTTAAATGTGTGTTTTGACAATTATGACATGATCAGTGGGGTGGCTTGCGTATTTCATGGGATTTAATATAAATTACATATATATAAGACCTAATTGTAAATTTAATCAACTTTGAGATGAAAAAAAGAAATTTGATATCGGACAAATAGTTTTGGAGTTATAGTGAAAAATATCCTTAAAAAACGTGATTCACAAAAGAAAGGGAATTGTAGCGTTCTGGTATGTGTATTTTATAAGACCTAATTTAAACTTGATATATGACGCCTAATAGTATATTTAACTAGCTTTTAGAAGAAACAAGTAATTTTAGATCTGACTCATAGTATTAGAAATATAGCCTAAAGAGTACGACAGATCATCGTCGCTTGAAAAAAAAAATTCCACTTTCAAAAAAAAAATGTCCATTTTACTTAAATATTTTAGGAAAATTACATATTTAACGAAAATAAATGCATATTTTAATTAAATATTTGGCATTTTTAAATACATAAAAATCCGATCCCTACTGATAGGTTATATTAATAGTACCAGTAGAGTTTTATTTAGAGTAATTATCGAATATATATATATATATATATATATATATATATATATATATATATATATATATATATACCTACACCTTACTCATAAATACATACTCTCTGACTCATTCCTTAGTTGTTGTTTTTTTTCTATTGTTGTGCAATATATCATGTCTAAAAGATCATTATTTTACAATTATTTTTGTCAACTTTCAGCTTCATTGGTGGTTGACGAACCTTTTAATAAAAATTATGCTTCGTTTAAGATACAAATTGATAGTATTTATCAATTTTCGTCATTAGGTTTTGTTTTTTGTTTAATTGTGGTTTATGAATCGTTTGGTTCAGTTGAATTGATTTAAAATTCCTTCACAGATCGGTTAAAAATAATTACGGAGAAGCTAGAAATTCTTGCCTAATAATTATAGTTTGATTTTGTATCAGTTATAAACTTTTTCTTTGATTAATTCTGTTATGTTAAAAATAATCTTTTAATCTACTGAAAGGTTTTTCGTTGCTTTTATTTTTATTTTATAGTCACTTAAATTTTCTAAGAAAACTATTATACAGGATTGACCTATATTGACTTTCTTTAGTTTCAAAAAAATTTGAAATTGAACTTTATTTCTCTTTCATTGGTGTATTTTTGTTTATGTAATTTGCCTTGAATACAATCAGTTTGAAACGGGGACTTTCGCTTTAAATTTGTTATCAGGAGAATAAACTCATTGTACAAGAATAAGATTACAGACAATAGTGTTCGGAATTGGAGTAAGAATCAATTAGGAGCGATTAAGATCGCTGTGGTGGTATATGTTCCAATAGGTGACGGATGAGGGACATTTTCTTCTGAAATCTCAAGGCCTCGCGGGGATATATTTTGACATCAAAGTTTCAACAAATATAATTTCGTTTTCAGCATTGTGCGCAGCTCGGTTCGATAAATTTCGACATTAGAAGCAATGATTATGGTCCAATGAGTTGGAAGTAATTAAATTTAATAAAGATATTTTTTGGAATGCACTCCTATAAAATACTAAATTGGCCGCAGGTGTGCTGAAATATAAATATTAAAAAAATAAACTGCATGTTAGGCATGAAGAGAGCTTTAAAAAAAAACATGAAAAAATAAACTTTATTCTGGGACTTACTGTCCCCTAAGAATAACAATAATGCACAGTTAAAAGTGCAATAGTCAAATTAAATGCATCAGTAATTACAGCATACACTTTTTATAGGGAAAAAAAAATTAATTTAATTTAAAAAAAATAAATATATGAAATAATAATTATAGATTAAAATACCATCGTATATAAACACACACACACACACACACACACACACACACACACACACACACACACACACACACACACACACACACACACACGCACGCATGCACGCACACACACGCACACGCACACACACAAACAAACACGCACACACACACACACACATACATATATACACACACAAACATATATATATATATACATACAAAAGATGATATATGTATCTATTTTAAAATAAAACCATATTATGAATATATACATGAGAAAGATACTAATAATACTACTAATATGCTAATATAATAATCACAATGCATTTAGAAAGGTAAAAAATATAAAAAATAAATCAATGAAATAACACAAATATAGTGAATAGAAAGGAAAAGATATGTAGAGAAAAAAAAATTAACTATTTGAATGTTAATAAGACAAAATATTTACAAATACCTGAAAATATATATTTACACATCTACTTACTGCCTCTTATATTATATAGCTATATGAGACAAAAATAAAAAGTAATTTTTTAGACAGGCAAATGATTAAAATTGGCAAATTTACCTATAATGATATAATTATTGAAGTAATTCATTGATATCGGATATAGGTGAGATTGACTGACTGGATTTTTAATTATTACACATATTGGTCTAACTGGGATTTAAGGAGATATTGGAATAGGAGAGTTTTATATGAGTTTAAGGAAGGAGCATGTCTAATTTCAGGAGGTATTGAGTTCCAGAGGGTAGTGGATCGAGCTAGGAAGGAGTGTTGGAATAATGCTGTTCGGTGGAGAGGAGTATATAGGTCAGAGGAACGTTATCTTGTTGTTAGTTGGGAGTGGAGGGAAGACTTTAATTTTAAAAGGTTATGGATGTAGGGTGGGCAATGGTTATTAATGACTTGGTACAGGAAGGTGCCTAGGAAATATTGTCTACGGGAGGATGGATAGAGCCAGTCTAAGGTAGTGTTGAGGTGCGATACATGTGAACGTCTCGGGGTACCGGTAACAAATCTGATAAAACTATTCATGATTCGTTGTAATCTGTCCCGGAGACCCACTGAGAGGCCCTTATACACCACACAACCATAATCAAACTGAGGAAAAATGAATGAGGAAACTAGGAGTTTTCGCGTGGATTGAGGAAGGAAATGACGGGAACGATGGAATAATTTGAGGATTCCTATTGATTTGGGCGATTTGAGGCTTCCAGGAGAGGTTTTGGTCGATAATGATTCCTAAATTTTTGGCTAAGGAACAGAAAGTGATAGGCTGATTATTCAGGTTTAGGGTAGGAAAGTTGGTAATGGATCTGAGGAGGGGACTTGAACCGATTACAATGGCTTGAGTTTTCCCTGCATTTAGCTTTTAATTATGCAAGTTAGCCTAAGAACAGATTCTATCGAGGTCTTCCTGGATCCTAGATAAAGCTTCATGTAATTCGTTAGGAGGAAAGGATAAATAAATTTGAGAGTCGTCTGCATAAAGGTGATGGGAACAATGTAAAATTGACTGTGGAAGATTATTAATGTAGGAGCTGAAGAGGAGGGTTGAAATGCTGGAACCTTGGGCTACTCCCGAAGACAGAGGTAGGAAGTCGGATAAGGGTTGATTAGGGATAGATACTGCTTGAGTGCGGTCGGAGAGGAAGGATCGGATCCAGTGGATTGAACTATTAGAAAATTTTAAAGCATTTAATTTGGTAAAAAGGATACGACGGTCAATGGAATCAAATGCTTTAGAAAAATCTAGGAGTTTCAAGACGGTCAGTTTTTTTTCATCTATTGCAGCGTGGAATCACTTATGATTTTGTTTAGTGCAGATTGTGTAGAATAACCAGGACGGAAACCGGATTGGAAAGGATCGAGTAGATGAGAATCTTCCAGGAAATGGGAAATTTGGGATTGCACCAATCGTTCAAGGGGTTTTGAAAGGTTTGAAAGGATGGAGATCGGGCGATAATCTGCAGGACAGTTAGGATTAGGAGTTTTATTGATGGGATGAACAATAGCTTTTTTCCAGGAGGTAGGAAATATAGAGTTTTGTAGGGAGAAATTATAGATAAAGACAAGGACTGGTCAAATTTCAGGGAGGCATAATTTTATAAGTTTAATAGGGATACCATTTGGGCCTACGGAATTGGTATGAGATTTCATGATAGAGGAGATAATTTCTGTGAGGTTTATGTCGGAAAAATAAAAGTTACTGTCATTGAAAGGTGTTTCTGAGGAAAAACTGGAATAACGGGATGGAGAGGTGAGATATGATGAAACAAAATAGGCGTTCAGGTCATTAGGCGAAACTGGGAAGTTGGTTGAGGTTGAGCTTGGTTGAGCTTTACCAAGTGACACTCCTTTCTTGTCCTTGATTTACGATTATATTAGTAGGTCTCATCAAATTTCTTTTCTGTCTCCTTCTGGTATTCTCTGGCATATAGTCATTCCATCGGTGAGTTTATTTGGATGTCAATTTAATTTATATCTATACTATTATATATAAGGACCAGCCATTTTTCGTTTGTGATCAGTAACCATGAAAACTACTGAACCAATCTGTACCAAATTTTAACCACACCATCTTTATAATTCCAGGAAGGTTTAGCAATAATAAAATTTTCTGATTTTCAATTAATTTGTTAGTAAAAAAAGCGATTATATATATATATATATATATATATATATATATATATATATATATATATATATATATATATATATAGATAACAGTGAAGTTTGAAAGGTGACCGATAGGTAGCGAGCGCCATTCTACGAGTACACGAGAGGTTACAAAGGTACGGTATTATATTAAGCGTTGAAATTATTATAATAAAATATACTTATATTTAATTAAATTATTCAAAAAATATTTAAATATATGATACAAAACGTAGATCCCAGTTAAGTATGAAATCGAACGATATATAATTAGCACCATTCCGCAATAACTTTGCGTAATGGTAAATCTACTGAGCCAATCTGTACGAAATTTTAACTATACCATTTTCATAGTTCTAGGAAGTTTTAGCAATAAAAAAATGACAATAATAAAAATTTTAATGTACAATGTTGAGTGGCAGAAACAAGGTTTGCCACAAATTCATGTACTTTTACGGTTAGAAATTTAAATTTCGCCTTTTTGATATTGTGTGTAAAAATATCAATGGTTTATGGGCCTTTTGTTGTAAGCAATGATAATGCAGTCCATTGGTTCAAGAGTTTCTAGATAGCCTTTGTCCACCTGGATTACCAACTCATACATTAAAATTAAAAATTGGTTATCCAATTATGCTTTCAAGTAACCTTCAAACATCTAATCTGTGCAATTATAAACCAGGTTAAAAATTACTGCTCAAATATCATTGAAGAAATTAAGCTCAATAGTATACTTCAAAACAAATGACAAAGTTCCCTATCGAGATAAATGAATAACAAATAATAATAATAGATAAATACAAAGTGATTTAAAGTATCATCGAATCATTTCCCTTTAATTTCGATGTGATTTGGAATTACAGTACAGGTTTGCTAATTCCCGTTGAGAAGAACCAGAAGGAGTAAAAAAATTACTCAAAATATACAAGATGCCGCATGTCACTCATAAGTATCCAAGCCACCAAAACTAGGTAATTCACCTGGTCGTCCAATGTACAGTAGGGAGTTGATCAGAGAAAAGAAAAGGGACCGTAAAATATGCAAGACCAAGAGATTTCCATCGAACAGAACATTTAACCGACTGAATAATGGGCTTAAAAGACAATTTTAAATAAACATCTTAAGACGTCAGCTGATCTTCGAAATGGTACTTGGACTGTACCGGATGAGGAGAATATGAATTTCTTGTTGTATCATATCTATTAATATCCATAAGTAAAATAATTGTTTTATGAATATTTTGGATTTGAGAATGTTTATACTACGAACAATTATTTTATTTTTCAGAAAATTACAATTTCGTTATCAGAAGACAATATAAGATAAGCAAATTTCAATTTTTTAAGGTAATTTACTAAGAATGTTCTTAAATATGATTGTGGGGTGTTATGTACTTTTGACAACTTCATTAAACTTTTTTTTATGGTAACCATCTAAACCTTATCTATTCTGTGTCATTTTGAAGAATTGACATGATCTGTACAATGTTGTGTGTTGATTATTATAAATCCCCAACCAGCAGCACCTTAATATTTGTTTATAGTCCGTAGTTTCATTCATTATAATTAAATAAGTGACAGTATTAAAAAGCTATTTTTATGTTTTTAAAACTATTATTTCATATAAGCATCCACCTTCGCGCCTTCACCAACTCTCATGATAGTGCACGAGCGGAAGATCATGATACTTATCATGATAGGTTTAGTACCTATCATGATAAGTATCACAACAAAACCAAAGCTTATCTGAAAGATCATCGATTTTTGTGTTAGCAAAACCACTGCTGCCGTTTCCAAACCCAGGTCAAGATGTTGGCAGCAAGTAAAATAAGGTTTCTGAAGGCTGTTTTTAGGGGGGAAAAAAACAGTTAAACTTTTTTTCTCAAAGGATCTTAATGTTTTTTGGAGCATTCAATCCGAATCTAAAGTTTGCTACCACGGCAGCCGTCGGCTTCATACCCGTAATCCCAAATAGCGGTTATTTACCTATAACAACACAACGAAGAGTTTTTCGAAGAATGTTTATATAATTAATTGTAGTTGGAGCCAATACCTACGAAATATAAAAAAAAAAAAAAATCCATAATAGGACGGATATTATGTTCTTGGGAACAGTGTAGAGATTGGCTGACTTGCGGTCAGTCCCACTTTTCCATGAAAACACGTTTATCGGTACTCTTTTGGCTATAACTCCAAATCTATTTGTCCGATCCAAAATTTCTTTTTTTCATCTCAAAGCTGGTTAAATTTCTTAGTAGATTCCAAATATGAAACTTTGATCAAATCCCTTGAAATACAATACATGCTAGCACGCTAAAAATCCTGTTCTGTTGTGAAATCCAAGTTGTTTTTTTTGGAACATTAATAACTTTAACTCCGAACTAAACTTTTTTTAAACACAACATTATCTCTAAACTGGATCATTTTTTTATTAGATTCCGTATATGAAATTTATTAAATCTATTATTTATTAAATCTAAATTTAACCAGCTTTGAGATGAAAAAATTAAATTTGGGATTGTACAAATATATGCAGAGTAATAACCAAAAGCGTACCGATAAACGTGGTAAAAAATGTGCAAAAAAAACTTATATTTTACAGTACGGATTTTTAGCGTAATGGCTTAGTTATTTTACGAGATTTAATCAAAGTTTCACATCGTTCGATTTCATACTTCACTGTGATATACGTTTTGTACCATATATTAAAATATTTTTTTAATAATTTAATTAGTAAATAGTATAAGTAAATTTTATTATAAATTTCAACGCTCGATATAATGCGTAACTTCTCATGTAGAATGGCTCTCGCTAACTATCGGTCAACTTTCAGACTTCACTGTTATCCACATATAAAAGCTTTTTTACTAACAAATTAATTGAAAATCAGCTGATTTTATTGTTGCTAAACCTTCCTGGAACTATGATGATGATGTGGTTAAAACTTTGTGCAGATTGGTTCAGTAGTTTTCGCGGTTAGTGATAAAAAACGAAAAATAGTTCGTCCTTTTATATAGTAGTATAAATTTGGTACTAAATGAAGCATATGGTCCACTGAATTGTAAGTGTGCGGAAACAGTAAGTGTGCTTCCGGTCTTAAAAAAAAACTCGACAATTTTTTTACAGACAAAAGAAGAAAAGAAAAAAGAGAGAGAGAGAGAGAGAGAGAGAGAGAGAGAGAGAGAGAGAGAGAGAGAGAGAGAGAGAGAGAGAGAGAGAGAGAGAGAACTAATTAAAATGTGAATTGTTTTTGAGACTCGTAGCCTTCTCAAAACCATTGTATCATAATTACCAGATTATCTGGCGCATAAACAAAAAAAATTTAATTTAATTTATTAAATCTGATAATTGATTTCGTTTTCGAATAACCATTCTGATTAATGGTTACATACCCACAAATAATTTATTATTTGAAAAAAAAATAAAAAATAATAATCTTTGTTCTCAAATTTGAATGTACCTTGGAATTGAGATTAACTTTTGACATTGGCGCCTTAAATATGGGTCAAGTTAACTATAATTCTAGGTAGGCTGGAAGTCAGACATCATTAAGAATGATGCATTTCCTTTGTATTATATATTTATTATGGATTTTTCCACAATTAATAAAATGTTTTGTATTTAAAATATTTTGTTTCTTTTTGTGATTTTTAAGTGAAGTAATTTTTTAAAAAGCTTGCTGAAGACACTCATCGTGCCCTCTGAAGCAAAACAAAAGGATTGATTTTCTGGAAGGAGACAGATACTGCTAATCTACAGACTAGCAGATCCTTTTATCTGCGTTTGCATAACAGGATCAGCGGAGATACTGAGGACTGTTATAAAATGTACAGGTTCTTATTCATCTGTCTCTCTCAACCCCAGACCCTCTTGTTCTAAGTATTATATAATTCCGGATGTGAGGAAGAACTTTCTCCGATGAAGTAATCAGCTAGGGGAGGATCAGACTTGATGTAAACACACACTCCTGACACGGAGAAGCACTGGGAGGAGGACATGTCATCAGATTTGTCTTTTTAAAAATATTTTTGGAAATAATTATAATCATGAAAATTCTTAAACTTTTAGAAATGAATTTCACACAATTCAAACCTTTATTAATTTAAATAAAGTTAGTTTGTGGGCTGTTGATTAATTAAACCCGGAAGAGATTTTGTTAAGTAGACAGAACAGGATCAGGATAGCTTCACCACATGACGAAATAAGTGGGTTAAAATTTTCATAAATTGTATTTATACAAATTAAATTTTGAATATATTTCTAAGTTTCTGATCTTGATATATCGTTATGCAATTAATTAAAGCTTATTAATTTCATCGTATTTTCAGCGTATTTCGTTCTTCGTAAGTTCCACCGTAGTTGTATGATCACTCAAGAGTAAGGTCTTCGAAACTTTTCTTTTTTATCCTTATCTGGGAATTATTTAATTATAACATTAGATTCTATTCAATGAACCATAGAATTTAAAATGTATTTCCTATACTTATTTATTTATTTTTTATTTTCTTTTTTTAATTCAAGCTAAAACTACGAGCAAAAATTTTATCTTACATTTTCAATCTTTCAAGCCGATTACTCAATAATCAACTCCAGTTTCTTTTCTAAATAGTACGCAAGAGTCAGCCATAGAAATAACATTTTCTATCTTACTATGAAATAATTAGGATGGAATTCGTCAATGATATCGTAGCACATTATATTTGTTGACAAGGCGACTCAGAGTTACATGGTTAATACATTATTAAATTGTGATTATTTTCATTTAAATTTATAAAAATTTGTTTCTATTGTTTATAAAAAATCATCAGATACCTTGTGGCAGCTTTCGTACCACTACAGAGCAGTGTTGCTAGCTGACATAAAATATTTTCCCCAGTGGAACAAGGTTAATTTCCCCACTTTCGACAGCATATCCTTACCTCTCCATTACCCTTTCCCCTTGGAATTCCCTAGTCTAAATTCACACGTGAACCAAACGTATATTACCTAAAAATACTATTTGCTATTTCTTGACAACTTTATTATTTTAATATGTCTAAGTAGAAATGTTTTAATGCGTGCCAACGTTTCGACCCACCCTGAAGAAGACCTGCAAGGCAGGTCGAAACGGCACGCATTGAAGTATTTCTACTTAGACGTGGTGTTTCTCTTTGACTGCATCCCTGATTATCTTCTTCTCCATTCATCTTAACAGTCAAATATACTTCTATCATTATTATTTTAACATCTCTGTTATATAATGTAATCTTGCGTTAAACAAAAAGCTCAAACATAGAGGTTTCTCAAATAAAACTTTATTGGTAATTATAATATTAAATGTCATCCGTTGTTTTAACTCTAAATAAAATATCATTACACAAAATAAGACGTAAAATAAAGGAATATACACACGAAAACATTAGCTTTGGACAAGAATATTTATCAAAGAATAAATTAAGTAAACAAATAAAATATCTATTCCAATAAATGAGCTACTTTTGATTGGATTTTTACTAATATATATACATAAGTAATACTTGCAAATAATAGGTAAAAAAAAATAAAGATATTAAAAAGTGATATAAAGCAACACAATATGTGTTACTTTTAAATTTTTGTTTGTTTATTTCGTTTAACGTCACTTTTATGCTGCTATGGCTAATCGGACGATGCTACGGTGGAAGTCCTAAATTTTGCCTATCCAGGTATAATTAGGATAGGGATCTTTAACGAGTACCTGACATCGCACAGGCTCGGGACCCCCATTTTACGTCCCTTCCGAAGGACGGCATAGCTAAGGATTTTTTACTCCCTTTAAAAAATCCTAAGGTCATCCTAAGGCTGCGAACCCGCGATCTTGGGTTTAGTAGGTTGCATAGCAACACTACACCACAGGTGACCCCCTTTTAAATTTTTTGTTCTAATTGTAGAGATAATTGAAGTGGTCACCTCGACAATAGTAATAATATACTTAAAAACTAAAATCAAAACTCATATGACACTTAGTTTTCATAATGAAAACTAAATCCAAAACTGATTTGGGGAATTTTTAAATTCCCAGATTTTCCATTCATTAGATTTTCCATTTCCTCACTAATAAATCAATTCCCTTTGAAGTAGAGAAACTCCTCACACTTGGCAGCGCTGCTACAGAGTGCCTTACGGAACTGCATAGAACTCCCGTTCTAAATCCAATTCATCACAATAGATCCTGAGCGTCCCGAAGCCTTGACCATGGTTAGTGTCATGTCATCTTCTTGGCTCTTTTTTCTGCCCTTCACGCCCCAGTTTCGACCGGAAAAAATCGATTTGCCATCTATAAAAGATTGGCAAACAGGTGAACGAACCACCGGCTGTTATCCACATCCGGTATTTGGTAAAAGGAAAAGATAATAATGGGTAAATGAATCATTTTATTGGCTGGAGCTGGATCAGTGATCTGTATCTTTTGGATCGATGATTCGCCATGGTAGATGGTTATGATGAGCGAAAACCTGTTTATACAATAAAGGTAGTTATTTAGCTTTAATACAAAGATATATATATATATATATATATATATATATATATATATATATATATATATATATATATATATATATAAATATGAATATTTATTCAGGGAAATTAAGTCCCTTAAGAATAAAAAATAATGTACAACCAAATTTAAAATGAAATAATATTTTTAGAACAAAATAACAGATAAAAAACAAATAAAATAAAAAGTAAGATATGGATAAATGAATATTTGTATGGATGATTAGCATTTTAACAATACACAAAAATGTGTAAAGAGAGGATAATTTTTAAGGGGGAAACAGTGTAACAAAAACGTTATTTTCATTTTTAGGAAAAAACCTTTATTATATCGTCTTCGCATCAACCATAAAATCAACAGCCTTTAACCTTCATACAAGGCCGGAATATTATCAAAATTATACTTATAAGTTACTTATTTTTTTGATGATTTAGTTATCTGAAATCACAAATTTGTTACGGTGTGTATCAAGGGTGGAGTAGGGTTCAGTCATATGAGTACAGTATAACAACATGGGGTACACGATAACAGTGGAATATAAATATAGAAAAAAAATTTACCAAAGGAATTGTGTAACATAGCATTTACAGTACAAAAATTCGTTAAAATTATATTGTTAGGAATTGGAATAACCTTGGTTTACTATTCAAATACCAACTAATTGAAGATTAAATAAAACATATACTTATTCAAAAGAAATCATTAGTTTTCCTACAACATAAATCATTCACTAGCCGAATTGTTTCCAATTTTTTTACAAAAAACAATTTTGATTATTCTTCTGTTTCTCCTGCGATTTGATGTCAATGACATTTGTCTAAGATGGCGGCTCACGAGATTGACTAACAAAGAGACACCTTGGTCAAGAGCAAATCATGATGTTACCCTGTGTCTCTTGTAACTGTATCCCACTTGACCCTACTGTATTTTTGTTACGATTTTAGGTAAGTATAACTTTACCAAAATATGTCTGTATTTTTATTTACAATCCTCTATCCTCATGGGCCATTATAAACATTAAATATCTCCTGAGAACATTTTGTAGAATTTATCAGCTTCATGAATTCTGATCGATGAGGAAATCAAAAGATAGGGTACATACTATGACCTTTTCTGCACGATACCTCTCTATGGAAATGTATTGAATCATTAGATGTTTTACCCCTGTGATCTCTTATCTATGCTGTTTTGAATCATCTTATGTTATTTGCTGTGAGTGAAATGTTAAAATCTCTTTAGAAATTACTGAGCATGTATTTTTCAATTAGTAAATAAGCGATGAAGGAACTATTAAGAATAAAAAGAAAAGAAAAGAAGGATATAAGATTCAGAAGAATCTGCGATTAGGCAGAGGTCTAAGTTCGGCAATCTATTGCACAACCTATCTCCAATCAGTAACCTACATCTTGTTGCTTTGTTGTGTACTTACTTTGTGCTACATTATCATTCAGACCATTAACCAATATTCATAATCCTGATTTTTACTAACAATAGTAAAACGTCATCAAGGACATCTCAAAAGTGATTTCGGCAAATGAGCCATATAGAAGGTATGAAATCCTTATAGAATTCAAAAAACGCATCAAATTTGTTGCTAATTAAAGTAGAAATTTGATTTAGTTTTTGTCTTAATGTTAACTGGGCTATAAGTGATAAATTGGACTATATCGAGCAGAATCAAACCTTCAAAATTACTTAACTTTTTAGTACTTGTAAGCATACTAAATGATTTAGTTTATTTCTTATGGAACATAATTGTACTTTAAATTTACTTATAGTCAATTGTGTTTAAATAGTTGAGCGTGAGTTATACCACACGGGGGCGATATAGAAATGCTAAGTGCAATCAAATAGAAACACACAAAATGAAAACAATAACTTATTTCTTTAAAAACAAAATCAAAATGGAATGTAAATAAAAACTGTTGGTGAATAATATATAATAAAATCAAAGCACGAAGATAAATAAGGAAGGCATTTAAATCAAAAGTTTTTTTTTTTTTTAAGAATTTATAGATATTTAGAACTTTATGCTACATATACAACAAGTAAATTTGACGAAAATGATTACTACAACATATTTATAACTTGTAAAGGACTATGCACTAGTAGCTCTTCAATATAAGTTATACTTAAGAATGTCTCTTAGCCATCTTATTTTTAAACGCTAAGTAGGGTTGTCTGGAATCGGGTGTGAAGTTGGAGTCGATGTTAATATGAAAGGATAGGTATCTTATTTGGGCCTTGCTAAACTGGTTGATTTGGATATGGAACATTTATTAAGATCTTTATGGATAAGTTTGTTTGTCACGTAATGAGGTGCAAAACCAAAGATAATAACAAAATAAAACAAGTTTGTAATTAATGCTAATCGGAAATATTAGAAAAATTATTGGTGGGTAATTAGAAAAGACTATAATATTATAATGAGGAAAAAATTAAATTATATCAACATGTATGTTATAACGATATCTTCTTTGAAAGATGAAAACCCCTAATAGAGAGACCTGAAGTGACATCGGTCTTGCAATAAAGGCTTATAATATTAATGATAATAGTAATAATAATCATTTGAATTTAAAGATTTAATTTAAGTTCTTTAAATACGGACTTCTAAATTGGAGTTTTGGAGAAAACCTAGACCCACCTTTTCTGAACATATTGATTTATGTTGCAATGAGAACAATTTAAGAATTGTCCTCACAGTTTGGTTAACATCCACCATTAGGTAACTAGGTTGGATTAGTGCTATTCTGATGGTCTGTAAAAGTAATAATTTATATCATGCACTGTACCTTAAATGTGGGGCCGATGTGGGGTGCACATTCCATAAGAAATAAAAGAGATTACAACTTTGTTGATTGGATTATCTCTTTAAAGGATTTTTTCTAAATCTTCAAAACGTTAGTTTCAACTATATTCATTTATCATTTATCAGTCAAATATATTTATTTATCATGATAGATGGGGAATGTTGAGTTTAGAAACTTAATTAATATCTAATATTTTACCTTTTTTATTATTTTTTTTTTCCGGATTACCTTCCAACTGATATAGCGCATCACATTTCGAGATATATTGACAATTTTTCACAATTCTTTTTATTTATGTGAGTAAAGAACCATTAAGATCAGTCTTCCATTACAACTAGGAAGGAAGCAACTACTTTTTGCAATATGGCTTCTATTTGCTTTCTCCATTAACGGAGAAAACTGAAGATGAAGAACAAACTTTTCTGAGAAAAAAAGTCTTTCTCTCTCTAGAAAAGAAAACTCGGTAGTGAGATTTTAGTATGCTATTTCCTAACTCAGGTGAGTGGTTTGAATTCAGAAGTGCGGAACAGATCTCAGTCGTTTTCAGTCTTTTATGAAGTATTAAATATTAGTTGTTCTATTTTTATTTTTTCTTCACAATTCTATTAAAATACTTATGTTTATTATTTTTTACGATTCCTATGGTTCAAATAAAATATAGAATTTATTAAATTTAATAGTAATAAATAAGTAAAACAATGAAGAATATTTTTTAAAAACACATACAGAAATCATATTTAATACTATATATTTAATGCCAACAAATAAGCAATAAGATTGAAATTTTGAGCATTCTTATTTTCTGAATAACTGAGGTGATATTTAACTTGTCAAAGTTGTAAAATGTTGATTTTATTTTATGACACCGCTAAATGAATTTCCTAAATAAATGTGCTCTAGTAAGAGCATATAAGAGGTTAAACCAAAAAAACAATTTCTATTCCAAAACATAAAAAATAAAACTTATTAATTCACTCACAGTAAGATGAAAGATGATGAACAGATTTATGGGCGCACCAAAAAATGTGATACTAGTTTTATTGCAAAACTATTTATTGTTATACTAAAGTGAAATTATAATTCAAACCAACCCACGGCCAGCTTGATGGCTTACTTCAATGGCTGTCTAATTGAGACTTAACTGACCTCACGACTATATCTAGGAAAAAGCAGAATTACTGTTCCACTTAATTGCATTTGATTAACAGCTGAATACTCTATCGAAAAAGTCAAATCTGAAAAATTTGTCTATCTCGGATTCTCGTAACCCAGAATAACTCAATATAAAACGAAGAGCTTCAGACGCTTGGTCAAAGAGCAACGAATTCTGTTATAGGGTAAATCACTAGTTATGGGCAGCTCACCAGTTATGGGCAGGCTAATACAATTACCGCAATGATAAGGGTCTAATCCATTTATTTGTGATATCACCAGGAGAAATATTTCTGATAAGGATTTAAGAATCACTTACTAATGAAAACCTCACTCATATCCCTTTTTTTAGTAGCCATTTAAAAATATTTTCAAAAATAGTGTCCTGAAATACTTCTTTTTTTTAGGAAGATCGTTTTGAAAAGTGAGGATTCTTAACGAATTATTGTGAAATTGCTTCATTAATTTTTAGTTTTTAACTTATCTAACTTTTCATTAGAATTCAGGCTTCCATACAAGCTCGTTTATGTTGGACTATGTAATTTTAATTAACAATAATTTTGAGCTGACTATAACCGGTGTACAAAAATACCGGATATGAGTTATGGTCACCCCTGTCCATTTCAATTTTCTTTAGTGCTACAAGCGTTCTTTCTGCTAATATAACCAAAATAGAGTTTTCTTTTTTCATTGCTTTTGGACTCAAAACAAATACAGAAAAACTCTATAAACATTTTTAAAAAAACTTAAATTTGATAATTAAAAGGATTTAATTGAAGACGACCCCTGAGAAAAGAGTTTTTGAGGCGAAAATCATCCTTGTAGCCTTCTCTCTCATTTTTCTATTTGAGAGAAAAAGAGAAAAATGACTCCCTCTCCCTCGTATTGAAGCTAGCGGAATCGCTCACACGAGGTTTTGAAGCTAAGTTATCCACAAAAATGGTCGCGCTATTGTGCAAAATGTGCAAAACCTGTTCAAAGTAGCCCCCTGTTGTGTTAAAAGGTTTGATAATTGCTTGAGTTAAATGTCAACAAATCAATATTTTCTAGTTGCACATTTTTTTTGTAACTCAGTTTATTTACAATATTGACTAAACTCTGTTGTCGTTTTCACTCTCTCCCGCGTTTCCGAAACTCTCTCCGAAAAACCGAAAAAAAAAATTATTAGATTCAATTGAAGAAGACACCTGAGAAAAGAGTTTTTGAGGCGAAAATCATCCTTGTTCAAAGTAGCCTCTATTTGAGAGAAAAAGAGAAAAATGACTCCCCCTCCCTCGTATTGAAGCTAGCGGAATCGCTCACACGAATTAAAATTAATTGTATATTGATTGGGTTATTATTAATTTTGATTTTTAGATACATATTGACAAATATCCTCAAAATATTCTAAAATATCTAGGGATATAGTGTATTGTTTAGAATGGATGGTATACGTGGATGGAATACATTGCACACTGAGCGTAGTTTTGTCTGCTTGCATTGTTAAGTAACCGCTTATGCAGGAATAAGGCTACTGGAACGATTTCTATTGATTACTCCAAGGATTCGTATAGCATAGGCGAACTGAATAGCTGTTTCATTGATTGAGTAACTAAAACCATGTTATCCTGTTCTAAAAAAGTTAAACTGAGAATTAAATAAATACATGTATAAATACATACACAGCTTGTGAATATGTTATGTTTTTATTGGAAAAGATGTCAATAAAGCTGAGCAGAGCAATTTAATCGGATTGAACGGTTTGATGGATGAAGGGGTTATGTAACAAAACACAATATTGATTAATTTATGATTACTATTTTTACAAGAAAATGTTACATAGACTCTTAATCATCTTCATATTTCTTTTTCTAGTTGTTTTGAAATATTCAGATTTTACTACCTAATACTTCTGGAAATTGTTCATCCAAAGAACCAGATTAAGTTTTTAAAAAAAAGGTGACATCATCCACCAAACCCATCAATTCTGAAGTTTCAAAATTTCAAGTAAATTATATAAAAGTAGAATGGATGTTGATTATCTATATGTGATTATGTTTATTTTCTATCTATTGTTTAGATATGAAAATTTTTAAGGTGGAAAATGTTCTTAACATGGTCTACGAATATTTAGGATGTTTCTTCTTGTCTCTAAATAAAGCTACTAACCGTTATATATTATTTAATTTTTTTAATGAATTTTTACCAGATCAGTAGGTCATTATCAAGAACGAAAAATGCAACAAGAAAAAGATGAAGCATTATACTGAGGCGAAAAGGACACACCAAGTTACCGTTTTCTCCACTTTGAGTGATACCCCAAAAATATACGCTGAATTTAAAATGGTCAATCATTATTTGCATTTTAGTAAGAAATTAGAAATTAATAATTATTACAAACAATGATATTGCTGTTGTAACGAAAAATGATTTAAAAGATTCATATTAGCTGGTCTTTTGAAGCCTAAACAGATCAAGCGTTTCATTGTCCTGAAATATTTTAGATTATTTTCATTAATTAGTAGTTTAAAGATAAAAAATATTAACGATATTCTTGTTTCCATAATATTGAGAAGGTTTACATGTTATTATCTTTTCCTGTTAACTATGGACATATGAACTTCTTGGATCTATATTACGTATCTATATATTTCTTGATAGAAGAAAAATATCGCATAATTGATTGAGGTCCATCTTTATTTTTTAAAGTTATATATACTTCTATTTTGATGTTTAAACTCTTACAAAGCTAAATACAACCTAAGATGGGACAGTAGTAAATTATAAATGGCATGCACAGGCATGAAAGAAACAGTGTTCATGGGTGCATCCTCCTGAACTTTAGCCAATTGATATCACTAAACAAGATCCTTCATCCAACTTCTTTTGAACGATCGTCATTTAAGATCTGATGTGTCGTTTGTTGCCAAATTTTTATGTATTGCGTGTGCCCTTCTAGTTTATCCTTAACGTGTTTAATAATTATGATAAATGCTAACATGTTGCAGTTTATAGTGATGGACACGTCGGTCTTAATAATTTCACTAAAATGTTTTTATTTTGATAATCTATGTAATTTTAGATACTATTATAAGTACGGCACGCATAGGTCTGGATAGGGTTTGGTAAATAAGAAATGTACTTTAAGTTACTGTTTGAAATGTAAAAAAAGAGCTTTTTAAATTTAAAGTTTTAATCTTTAATTTTTTTTAACTTTCAATCTTTAAACACACCTTTCTCTGATGGAAAAGACAATTAGCGAATCTTTAAATGCAACTTTTAATTTATGTTTTTATCTTATATCAATTGTATGGATGAAACCTAGATTTTCCTGCTATTTATCTTATACAGCGGCAGATTGTAATATTTTTTCATAAACAGGTTTTATTTTTACTTGATAAAAATAAAAATGTAAAATAATAAAAAATGTTTCTAATGAGAACTATAAGCATATTTTCACGGAGACATCTGCCACTTTCTATACGAAATCAATAAAACCTTTAATAAACTACAGCTTTATCAGTAAATCATTTAGACCCAACCTAGTTCGCTCTTTTCAAGGAAACTAATCTTACAGCTTATATTTTTTCTTTCGTTAACATAATATTTAAAAATATATCCATTGAAACGTAAATTTGAGATTATCTGAATTATCATTAATATTCTTTAACAATATCATACATATATATATATATATATATATATATATATATATATATATATATATATATATATATATATATATATATATATATATTCCCTTTTCTCTTTCTTAGTAAAGAGTCGTTTATTGAAACATGTGAAAGAGTAGTTTATTGAAACATGTGAGCACATTAAATGCATATATGAATTTAATGTGCTCACATGTTTCAATATGTAATTCTTATATATAAGAATGTTGTGTGGTTATCTTATTACGAAAATAAAATTTAATGAATTACATTATTGTATCATAAAAGAAAAATGCAGAAAAAAACAAACCAAAAGAATACTAAATAACTAAAATTAAAAAAATAAATACACAAGTTTATCTCAATAAATGCAGTACTGTTTGGTCTTTATAACGCTCAACGCTTTGAACGAAGTTCTTTAATTCAGAAATATAATTTTCGAAAGTTTTTTTTCTGAAATTGGCCATTCTTCTCCATGTAAAATTATGTGTTTTATTAAATAAAAGCTGTCCTTATAGTAGTCCGTAATATGTTATATGATGAGAAAGAGTTTTAAATAAATAAATATATATATATATATATATATATATATATATATATATATATATGTGTGTGTGTGTGTGTGTGTGTGTGTGTGTGTGTGTGTGTTTTAGTAAGGTTCTTGAGGTCCAGTCAATATATAAATATATATATATATATATATATATATATATATATATATATATATATATATATATATAGAGAGAGAGAGAGAGAGAGAGAGAGAGAGAGAGAGAGAGATATGAAAAAAAAGGAGATACGTTATTTGTCTTTACATTATAACCCTATGTAATTAAGTTTAATAATTATTTGGTATTTCCATACATAATTATATCTGTTTATAAATTATGGATATTCATTTACATAGTATTTCCGCTCTAATACGGAATTTTTTCCAAAGAGTGGAGAATGAAGAAGTTACTTGTACGAATTCAAAGAAAAAGAAATAATTCATTAAAGAAATAAGTCTAATTTATCGGTTTTTAAAATTATTTTTTAAAATTTTAATATTGTTAATGCATTTTGTTCGACAAAATCATTTTATTCATTTCAGATTATTTCTAATATTTCCGAGGATATTTTTACATATGTACAAAAATATAAAAATGCTTTCCAGGAAACAGAAGAAGAGGACGTCCCAATAACAGTTGGATTGGAAGAGGACCTAATAAAAATGGAGGTGACAAACCGGAGAAGAAATGAAATGGATAGAGATGGCGAAAAAGTGGCATATTTTTCAAAAATATAATATGTAAATACATATGTCAATTTTTAGTCCATCTTTTCATGAAATAAAAATTAGGAAAATAGACTCGTAAATAATCTAATCTAATCTGCTACCATTTTACTATTAATATTTCTATCAATAAGTAAATGGAATAATGAGAAAAATCGTTGAGGTAGATAGAAGCATATGAGGCGTAGATTTCCGAAACTTGCCAAGTCCATCTTCCAGATTTTGTTTTTTTTATTAAATAGTTTTTCTAGTAGGTAATCTTTAAGTGGAAGAATTTCTTCCAAAAGTAATTAAATCTCTTTGAAAAGAGCCACACGATAAGTAAGGCCTCTTTCAATTTCAGTCGGACCTTTGCCTTTATTTACCAGCTGTAAAAAATTTTGAGAAATGGACTTAACTGGTTTTGGAATTTTACGCTTCATATTCTGTTTAGCCTAATTTCTATCGTAGAAGCACCGAGACGAAGGCAGACATAAAAAAAATAAAAATAAAATAATAGATCAAGATTATTTTAGTGTGTAAGGCGTATACACGTAAAAAAACGGTGAGCCCCATCACCTAATTATTAATTAAACTGAATTAATAGATAAACAAAATTATTATAAATAAAATATGACTCCTTAAAATACAAAGCAGCAGTAATAAGAGAATTTGCCAAAATTGTATATTACTATTTATATTTATAACATAAAAAGAAAAAGGGGGCTAAGAAAAAAAAATACGTGTATATATTTTTAATAGTTCAGTATTATTATTTTTTTTTTAATATAAAAAATCTAAATTCTATAATCCTAAAAATAACTATAATTGAATAGGTCCGCCGAAAAACGTTCTAAGCGACAAAATTTCCGAAGTTGCGATTTTAAAGGTTTTTAAATGTATAATAAATAGTACGTCATAGTATTATATAGTAATCCATTATGTCATTATACATGTAAATATAACAAATTACAAGGTGAAAAAAAAATCTAACTTACAAAACTAACAAGAACTTTCGATTATGATTTTCTTTCACTGATTACTCAAAATTTGTTTTGTCGCTCTGAACGTTTTTCGGCGGACCCATTCAATTGTTTTATGTGGGAATTGGTGAAAAAATTGCAACTTTGTAGTTTTTATTTTTACAGAAATCTACAAATTAAATCAATAGGTATTCACACCTTGATTAACCATTTTATTCATTTTAAGCAACCTTTTGTAGTCTTTTATAAATTGTCTCTTTTCATGAATAACTCTTATTACGGTTGTATAAAACAATTAAATTTAACCACTAATTGGTGGATTAGCCATGCATGCATGGCCTTGCTCCGGATCTTTTCAATATTTTCCCTAATGACCTCATTGATTCTGTTATTACTTTAGTCCCAACTGGCATTTGTATTATTTTAACATGTGTGAGTGACCTTATTTTATCATTATCTTAGGGAATAGTCCTCAAACACGGTAACATTCATGTCATTATAACTGAATTCAACTCTTACCGCCCTTGTTTCCGTTTCATAGTTGGTAACGTCCTAGCGTTCCTAGACCTCTTTTTCATTGGAAAACCCGACAATACTATATCCATTAGTAGGTTCACGTTTCCCTAAATCTACTTACTCAGGCAGACTCTTAAGTTTTTATTTCCGATACCCTCACCATTAAAAAAAAAACAATAACAGCCAATATCTTAATCTCCCGTGGCCCTTTCTGATTCGCTGCTAAGACAGACTGCTTGAAAAAAATATTCCTTTCCAATTCAAAGTATTTTCAATATTAAAATATCAATAAAACTTATTATATTAATTAATTCTTACCAAACTCTCCTTTACTACTTTATATGTAATTATACAGATAGATCCAAAACTTATCTTTATCCTTTCTAACCTTTCTAAATCCTTAGAAAGATTATTACGATCTCAGATATGCCAATTCCTCAAAGAACCCAATCTTCTCGATCCCCTCCAACCTGGTTTTCGACCCATCTACTCCATACAATCTGCCCTTCTCAAAATCACTAATGTCATATTTACCGCCATACATGAAAAAATAAATCAACTTCCTTAATACTCCTAGATTTTCTCTTAAGTGTCTCTCTTAATCACTCTATAAAAAAAAAAAAAAAAAAAAAAAAACCTGTACCACTTACAACCCATGAAGGGTCTCGGGTTCAGTACTTAGGTAGGGTGTACTGTTTCTGAGCCAACGGTTGTGAAAGGAGGTGATTTGGCCAGAATCACTCTATACTGTTCTCCAAATTAGAAAATTAGAATTTAGAATCCCAAAATTTTCCCACAGTTCCTTCCGCTTATTTCAGTCTTTCCTCTCTAACCGTTCTCAAACAGTTAAAATACCTAACCAAAGCCCATCTATTTTTCTCACTTTTACCTCCAGTATTGCTGAGGTATACAGACAGCATTTTCCTCCTTTTCACACACGTCGGGATTGGGCAGTACAAATATCATCTGCGCAGTTTTATAGGTGTGTGTGGGCCTTTAGGGTTGGTACTAAAGTGCAAAACCAGGACTTGTTGTAAGGAACACCTAATACTGCTTCGGACAGTAGATCGAGGATCACTATATGCTTCTGGCGCTTCCAGATAAAGGTTTTTAATAGCATAAACGTGGTTTTCATATATGCATATGTCTCGAAATAATTCTATTTAAGTAAATGATATCAGAGGTTAATGATTTAGGAGAGCATTTTACTTTATTTTTTCACGTTTTTTATTCACTAAAAAAAAAAGTATTGTGTTGGAATACTATTCAAATTAAACGGAATGCCTGAAAGGAAATTTCTTTTCATTTTTTTATCATTGTCGTCCCTTTTTTTTTTTTTTTTTTTATCATTGACTTCAGGAAATAATAATAAGTATAATAATAATCAAGATAAAATGTTAAATTGCTCTTTTCAATTAATTCTTATCATGTTTTCACAAGAAAAAAAATGAAATGAAATAAAACAATTAAAAGAAATCAAACAATGGAATAATGTCCTTTGCTGTGAGAGATATTAAATGTTAAATTAAAGAGATGTTAAATAAAAGACTAAGCGAAACCACCGATGCCGATACTTCTTCGGTCACTTGTCACTCTGGCGACGGAATACCTCCAAGCTATCACGTCTAAACTCAATACCACAAGGTCAAGCCAGATAAATCCTCCTATTAACGTCTTGTGCTACCCCTCCAACAAAAAATATTTCTGTAATATGTAATAAAAAATAAGATTATTTGGAGCATTCCATAAAAAAGTACTTGAAAAAAATCCAAACAATACATACATTAAATATCCACTCTCATCAATCCAAAATCCTTAAATATCCTTATGAATGACCTTAATGGCCCGTATTTTTTGGCATTTCTCATTTTTAATGGATCAGACACCTACGCTTTCATAAAAAATTACACATTCTCTCATCCAAATCCACTTATTACCATCCAGTTCCATTGCCGATGGTCCTCTGATGAGCCTGAAGTGAAAAGAAGTTCGCTTCTGGATATTCTAATTTTATTGGAGTGCTTCCGATTATTAGTTTCTCTAATTTTTTTTTCCACGTCAATTAGTTTCTAAATCAGCCTATTTACAAAATGTGTTCTGATTACATTAAATATTTTGAATAACATAAAGTTAGAAAAAAAAAAATTTACCAGTATTATATCCTCGCACGGATCTCATTGCTGCGTAGGGGAGCATCTCACGTGTAGCGGATATGGAGTTGGCTGGTGGAACTTCCTTGAAAGTTCCTCCCGGCTAGGTCTGATTGACTCGATGACCAACAAATGAGGGCGGCCCCCCAGACTTGCTGGTGGGTGTGACGTAGGTTTGAACACCCAACTCACATATTATTTTGTTCCGAAAAACACCCCCAAACAATCATGGATCTCTCTGAGATAAAACGCTCATTATTCGGAGGTAAACTAGTCCCCCGTTCGAGTCTCCGTGTGGGGACTACTACAACGGATTTATGACGCAAGTTGAAAATTAGAGATTTAAGTATCGAGACGTGGAATGTTCGTAGACTTTATACTAAGGGTGGGTTAAAATCGGTGAAAAAATGAGGTAAAGGGGTACGATTTTGATATCGTGTTATTGCAAGAGATTCGGTCGCTGTGGGAGGGATCGCTAACCGAAGGGGTCCAAAATTTAATTTGGAATGATCAAATCATTACAATCCAAAATCCTTTGCAAAATTCCCAATGCTTTTTATTACGTCAATAAACTTATCCATCACGATCTTAATGTTCCATATACTGCAAAGTTGGCCCAATCAAAATACCTATCTTTCCATTACAAGCTAAATAACTACTCCAATTACTATTCTCCCAACTTGGATAGTCAAGGTACTATGCAAGGGGTGTTATTTTTTTATTTCAATGAATAAAAAAAAAAAAAAAAAAATTTCTGCTAGTTCGTATCTTAAACTCACGAATAGATGGTTCTGGAAATGGATAAAACACTTATGTTCGAGGTAGAGCCGGAACTAGGATATTTGTCAGCGGGGAGGGGGGGGGGTACAAAGATCAGTTTGCCACCCCATCCTCCTCCCTTACCCATCCCTCTCCCACCATTAAAATACAATAACTCCTTAAGCTATTTTTAGATGTAGTTATAATTATTCTGATATTATTATATTGAAAACGTTTTTAATAACTTACTATTGTTTTTAAAAAACTATTCAAATTTTGCCACCCCATGAACCACCCGGGCATGAAATCTGCACGTGTCGCCCTGCCCCGCCATAGTTCCATGAGTTCCAAGATCTGATAGGTCAAGTGATCCGAGCAAGGTACCTCCGACAAATCAAGAAACAGGTGCATCATAAGACCGAGCCTTCAAGTTTTTCGAGGTGACCTATTGATAGTGTGTTGCTCCAGCTATGATATTGATTATGAACTGTTATTGATGAATATTAAAACCTATCAATATAGGCTATTTAGCAATGTTGGTAAATATCCTTTATGCCATATTTGCAGAGAGAAGGTACATAATGAAATTATTATATATGTAACTTTATTTATACCTATGTATAAAAAGTAAAATATATGCAAAAAAAAAAAGAAGCTAAAATACAAAGAAACAAATATAGTTAAATAAATAAAGTTCCGTGATCATTTGCTATCATTACCAACCTTGAGAACTTCGAAACTATCTTGCCTCTTAACTTATGGACTGAAAAGCCGAGCTTGATGGATCTTTTCTCTCTCCTATTTTTGCAACCTGCCATGCCCTGGAAACGAACTTCCAAGTTTTACGCTTATCCGTTTGCTAGAGTAACGTACTAATAGGTTAAGAATAGATGGTTATGGCGGACGAAGGGGTTATTCAACAAAACAGAATTTTGAGTAATTTATGCTTAATTTTTTTTTTTTCTTGTTGTTTTGAAATATTCTGCTCTTGCTACCGAACACTTCTGCACATAAATTTATCAAATGAACTAAATTGTATTTTGAAAAAAAATATATGGCATAACCCCTTCTCCACCAAACCCTTCAACTATTATTGTATAATACTATATTATTTACAATTATATTTACATATAACATTATATTTACATATCCACAACATCAGAACATGGATTGAATCATCTCCCAAGTAACTGATTATTATTCTTTTCTTTTATAGAAATTGAAATTTTATCTAACTATACTCTTGGAACCTTCGTATTCCCTCCAATGGAACTTCTATGTCTCGGTTTACTCCATATTTGTGATGTTGCTCAACCTGATTCTTTTTCCAACTTTCGCTCCAACTTCTTGTAAGTCACCAGCGTGACTTAGAAGTTCTCCTTGCTCAGTTCCTCTAGTTCCTCTAGCACCTGACACAATAGTGTCGTTTCCAACTGATCTTTCCTCCCTGGCGACACCTGAGGTCGACCGCCGATGACAAAGCGTGAAGTAACAGCGCGGTTACCGTTACTCGCTCCCCTGTTATCGGTAACCGCATCGGCCAATAATTGGAACGTAGAAAACGATTAAATAATGAAACAGATCTAAAACTGACAACGAAGACAATAGGGAATATCTTGGAAAGCTCCCCACCCCGTGGGGTAGAGTGGGGGGCGAGTATCCCTTAGAGACAGTCTCTGGCCGGACGGGTAACAGAACAGGGTTGCCAACTGACGGACTACGGCCAACTGTTTGCTTATTCGCCGGCAAATTAGGCAGGTAAGTCGATAAATTTATTTTATTTATGATTATAAAATTAAGTGTCTTCCAAGTTGGTAATTGAAAAATAATTCAAATGATTATTTAAATAGTAATAAGTTGTTTACAAACATGAGGATAAGTTATAATCGAATATAATATATATTTTTTTAAAAATGGTGACTACCATATAAATTAATTAAATAATGAATTTGAAAATTTGAAAGTTTTCTAAATCAAAATTAGAAAAAGAATATAAGTCGGAAAAAATGTTATTGAATTTTTAATATGTTAAACGTTGAATCAATGGAGGTCTTAACCCACGACAGCCTGGGAGAGATACGTTTTTCATAATTTAGCAACTTTAATAAAAGAAGTGATATTAAGACAAACTCGAAAAACGTTACCGCCACCCAAACTCAGTTCGATTCCTGGACAAACTATAAAATATTATTTAGAAAACTACGATATTTAAAACTTATAACTAAAAACAAATATGTAAATTAAATGTTCTTGACTTTACAAAAAAAAAAAAAAAAAAAAAAAAAAAAAAAAAAAAAAAAAAAGCAGTTAAAGGTACTTAAATCTCAATTTTAATAGAAATATGTTTAGTATATATATATATATATATATATAATAGAAGTATGTTTTTTAGGCTTCCAAAATATTAGAATCTTTATAATGTTTTTTATTGCTATCGCTAAATATAAATTGGTTTAATCAGTTATACCTGAAGAAAGCCAATTGTTTACCTTCAGTAGAATTTGATGTGATTTAAACAAGGTATATTTAAAACAATTTATTTCAGTACGAATGTAACATTCTTTGATTGTTATTATGACGTGATTACTTCTATATAAACTACCAAAAGTGAAGGGATTTTGGGTAAGAGATAATAGTGTATCCTCTCATTTTTTCAGCGAGATTATCACATGGCAAAATAATTTAACGATTTTTTAGTCGGTCAAAAAAAAAAATATAATCTTATGAAATATTAAATTATAAATGTATTCAGGTTTAAGGGTACCTAACGACAAAACGGATATAATAGCAAAAAATCTATAGCATTTCTCAATACGGTATTTCACAATGCGTATATCTTCCAATTCACAGAAAAAATGAAAGTGCTAGGTAATTAGTTGTTTATAATTACATAATTACTATATTATTTATGGACGGATGGAGTCCGAAATAAACCTATATACAGCTTTCATTTTTCAACTTTCTTCACGTTTAACCTAATACCAGTTACGACTGGAAATTTAATGTCCAACTAGATTTCAAGTTTTACATAACTCTGGGCGTAAAATATGAACTTTTAATTACTATGTGCAACCCTAAACGTAGCATGACAATTTAAGTGAATTGGGATAGTTATTATTTTACGTTTATATTTTTGTGGTGGAATATTTTTTTTATTATATACCTATTATAATTATTCTGGTATAACTGATATAACTGGTATAACTGATAACTGCTTTAATTAAAATCACTATTGCTTCTGTATTGCATAAGTACTATGTTTAGATATATTTGGTTATAAAAAGTTAAACCATAATACGAAATTAAACATCGTAAAAAAAAACGTCTTGAATGAATACATATTTATAAGTAATTAAGAGGTGATATTAGTTTTCACTTACTTACTATTTGGTCTCGGATGAACTTTGATGTGGTTAAAACAAAACGTGTCTTGCATTCACTCGGCTATTAATTATTTACGGTTCATTTTAATTTACACGTACTTAAGAAAGTAACGCCTATTATTAATTTATACATTAATTGCCCTTTGTATGTAGCCAATGTGTATTTCAGTCTCTAATCATGTAGTTTCTTAAACATTTCTTAATATTTAACAGTATTAGAAAAATTTTTAATCTGTAGGAAGATATTTTTTTTATTAAAATTTCAATAAATCATCATCCATTATTTTTTTCATTTAAAAATTTCAATTCAGTATTTTTTTCTAGTTTAAGGAGCCTGTTTAATTTATAAAAAAATGAGTTTTTCACTAAAAGTAGAACTAGAAGCTACATTTTTTGGCTTCAATCCCATCTTCACTAGCTCTTATTTCAAACTGCAAGTCGATTCTACTTAACAGTTTAAAATGGATAGTTTTTGAAAAAAAGAAAATAAAATGCCTTGTCAGGAAAATTGTTCTGAAGAAATAGAATCACTCGGAATGATACAATATCGCTTATTTAGCCAATTCCTCTGAGACTGATGGATGAACTAATTCAATGTTTCAAGAATTTTAGTGCTAAATTGGAAACAGAACTATAATTTTTTCATAAAATTCATAGGTTGTTGTGAGACATCATAACCAAAAATAGTGAACAAAATCTTATGATTAAATAATACGGTAACAATATTGTAAAAATAACTACTTAAATCACTAATGCAGGGTTTCGGTATAAGACCCGGTACGAATTTCCTAATCTAATCCTAGAACTTTAATCTATTCTTTCCTATTTCTGTATTCTTTTATGTATTTTGGGGCTCTTTATAGATTTATAGTTCTATCAGCATTTTGAAATTGGAAAAAAAGTGTCAAATGGGATAGACAATTGATTGCAGTGGCGATGGATACCGATCTTAAGATTGTCCCATCTTGCTAACATCTTGGATGGGTCAAAGCCTGGAAGTGGATGAGCACCAACCGATAATCATGCAAAGCTTCACGGGGCAGTGACGCCTGTCAGCCTGTTTGAGGCCTATGTCTGGAGACCATTTCCCAATAGATCAACTTTAAGTTATCTCGACTTGAGCTGGCAAGGGCTTCATAATTTCGTCGTTTATTTAGCTCATTATACCAGGTTGTTTCAAAAGTCCTCGAAGTCAGTCGAATAATCTAAATCTTCTCTGACAACTTGTGAGGGCACCATTTATCAATTTATTTATTTTACCCAATTTGAGTCAATAAAATGACACTAATGTGTAATAACGTATAATCATGTAATTCTTATCTCTTACAAATAATTTTGAGTTGTGATTCTTCGTTTTATTAAAATAAAAATTATTTATTGATATCTGCTACGTGCTAGTAGGAATAATATAAGTATATAATTTAAATCAATCACCAAATTCTAGATACACCTGTTAAAATATAACGAAGTTATTAATATGTTAATGTTTTGAAACTTCATTTTTTTTCAACTAAGAGTTGAACGTGGAAACATTTGAACCGAATAAAATAACTTCAGTTTCTAGACAATGCATTACTAGAACCGATGCATTGTGCTGAAGACCAATATGCCTGTTGCGCAAGATTCTAAGAGTGAATTTAATTGCCCTTCTAGTTTCACGAGGAGATTTATTAGAAATGTATACAATTTAAAAAAAAAAAAAAAAAAAAAAAAAAAAAAAACTATACATATTTTTTTTTCTCTACGAACTGAAAAACAAAAAAATATATAGTAACTTTTTCAAAAGCTTTAATATGTATATATATAATCAATTGTTTCATTGATTGTAGAACCTGAAGATGGAGCAATTGACCTCTGAAACATGTCGAAATGAATGAATAAAAAATAAAAAATGAATAATGAGGAGTTATGCCTTTTAAAAAATGAATAGTATATATATATTTTTTCAGTTCGTGGAGGAAAAAAAATGTATTGATTTTTCCCCCTCCTACTCATTACTAATCATAATATAGTAATTTTTTTTTCAATTGTATATAGTTCTAATAAACCTCCTAAAGTTATAAAATGAGATTTTCAATATCTTTAATATTTATATAACTTATTTTATAGTTTAAATTAATGATATAATGATAACTGATATCCACATAGTTCTTACACTAAAAGGTTTCTAGTTTAGAGTTGATAATGCGAAAGGTATGAACATTGAAATATTACAACATTTTTTTTCCAAAAATTAAGAAAAAATATTTAAAAATTTTGAATTCATAAATTTATATTTCATTTTCAGGCTCTGTATTTTTTTATCAATTTGTCAGATTTCGAAGTTTCTTGGTTGGTTAGAAAAAGAAGAACTCTTATCTTTAAATTTTGACTTTCTTCAGAAAAGCTAAAAATAGAACTCTTTTATTTTCCTGTGATAATTTAAACGATTTGCTTTTATTGGATCAAAATCTGCCATCATATTTCGTTTGAAAAAAATCTAGAAGTCTAGTTTACTCAATGATTTAAAATTAATTTAGTAATTTTTTGACAAAAAATCTAAAATTTTAGTTCGAAGCAGGAATTAACAAATTGTATTAAAATCGGCGCTGAGCTGTCAGGATTATTCCCTGGTAACATCATTCATTCACAGCTTGCTTTCAGATAGATTACTAAGGCACGGAATATTAGTTATCTATAGGTAATTAACATATTATATAACAATATAAAGATCCATATTTAAGGTGGTCTAACAAAAAATATATGGAATTTTTCACATTTAAAAAAGAAGCAGCACTGCTTCTGACCTCGGCATCTAACTCTGGGCTGTATATACTAGAAATTGATTGGTTTTCAAGACGATAATTTAAAAAAAAAGAAAAGATACTCCTAGAATTATAAGCCAATAGTAAAAACAATTAAAACGTGTAAATAATTAACCTGACAATAAAGTAACAATTACTTTGTTACAGTTAAGAGATCAGGCCATGCCATTAGTAGTCAGTAGAGCACGTCATTTTCTATTAAGCTCACAATATACAGAGCAGAATTCACTTTGTAAAGTCATTAACAAATCGGAAATCTTTTCATAAAATAAATTGCAAAAATAATTGAATAAGCGACACAAATTTTCTACTTTCAGCAGTTAAGAAATTTTATCATAAATCATTTTTTATCATCTATTTTTAAGTGTGATACATGTTTTGTGTACATTTATCATAATTTATTGATTTTTAGAAATTCTAAATTACAAATCTTTGAACAAGTGATGTGTCGGTACCATAATTTTTCGATTCTCGATACCAATACTTCGGATTAAAAATAACTTGCTATTAAGAAAATGATCCATATCGGAACTAAAAGAGCAAACCAAACATATTGAAAAATAAAACTATTATTTTCAAACAGCAAATAGGATTCATTATTTATAATATATCTCGTCTATTTAGGTATTTTCAATCCAGAAAATGTACAAACATAATTCTTAGAGAATTTTAGAATTTTTTAAAAAAAATATAAATTCCAAATGTTCTGGCTCTCATTTATTAATTAAAGGAATCGCAATATTACTAAAACATTTCAATAAACGTTGTATACGGTATTTCTGGATGTGATTTTAATATTGAACTAAGGCTTCAAAACTAGTATGTACATATAATAAAAATGAAAAGTATTCTTTATTTTGGGATAGCAACAATTCTTTATTCTTTTATAAGAATAACAAAAAATTATGATATAAAAGTGGCTACATTTATTTCGTTACTGCTTGATATTGGATAGTTTTATTTAATAATTGCTATCCTTTTTCTTCATCTTCCAATGGCGAATGCGTATCTTTAACAATTTGACGTTTGGCTCAAGTAGCAATGCTCGATTTTGAATACGGTTTTAAATTTTGTATCAAGCAGTGAGGAGGAGTCTTGTTCCAGCCTTCGAAGAGTTAAGATCGCGGTGTTAAGGTGAGGCGCCACCAAAACATGACTTGACTTGACTGGAGTGCCAGACTGGACCAACACTGTGATTTTAATAGGGAACGGAGACACCAGGACCGAACTTGACTTGAGCGGACTTGAGCCCGCTTTCTTTGTCAATGAGATTTTCGAAGAATTAGCGGCCATCTTTGGGTTACCAGCTTAAATATCCCAAGAAAAGTTAGTTTTTACAGTGCCGCTATGGATTTGCCAGTTCAGATTGGGAAGTTAATTTTTATTTTTATTGTTAAAATCATTGTTTATTAGGTTCTAAGTTTTATATTTACTAGTTCTGTCTTTATTATCGATTGCAATTAATTTAATGTTTGTGTTGTTAAATCGTTGCTTATTAGCTTTTCATTTAATTTTATATTTACGGCTTCTGTTTTCCTTCTTGTTTGTAGTTAATGTTAATTTGGTTTTTAGTATAATTTTCCATATATCTGGAGTTTTGATAATAACTATTTTATAGTTATATCGTTAAAAAACGTTTCCCCTTAATATGTATATAATTTGTATTTTTAAATGTTTTTTTATAGTACATCCATCGTTGTACAATCGAAATTTATTATTTATTTAACTTCTGCAGTATTATTTAATTTTGATCTTTCCTTTCTTAATATTTAGTTAATATTTATGTATATAGTATCATTACTATTTTTATTCATTCTAATATATTCTCTGATTAGATGTAAGTTTATTTATTTCTGTTCCTATTTCTTATTCATAAGGGACTTTGTCGCGAAATTGAATTTTTTATACTATTCTATATATATTTTTGTTTGTTTCTTAGCTTAATTTATATTAGGAAGACTTTATTTATAGTGCGAACATTTGTATATCTGGTTCAGCGATATGGAATGTCGAGTTTCTTCAAAATAACATTATTGAATCGAAGTTCAATTGTGGGCGAAAAATTTCAAAGATTTCAAGTGTCGTTAGTGCGATTTTAAAGATTATGATTCGGTAGATCCTCCTATGGTAAAACTCTGTTCTATATTTACAAAATCGATACCTGGCTTCAATGAGTTTCTGAAAGAAACTGCTGGATGAGAATGAATTCTGAAATTATTCATTTCCTTATCATGTACTGAACTCTGGAACCTTCATGGAATGTAGTGATAATTTTTTTTTTTATTGTTATTCTCTTTTAATCCATTTCAACTGATTTAAAGTGCTTTTTTTTCCATTTACTTAAAACACGTATCTACTCTATAAGAAAATATCAGGTTAGCTCAAGACTAGCACGGAGAGACTAATAAACTGTTCGATAAGGTTTTTTTGACTTTTGTCTCAAGTACACATGCAGCATCAAGGCATGTAGCTTTGTCCGGAACTGTATAACATTGTATGCCTTTCTATTCTACCCCCGAAACTACCACAAAAAAACATCTTCCATCTACTCCTTTCATATAAGATTTCGACATAGTTCATATTATCTTATATCTCCTTTTGTAATCCCTATCCCACAGAGTTAGCCCTTTAGTATATCCACCTTTACTTATTTTATGTTATTTTTTTTTTATATCCTCTACAAAAATATAAGACATTTTTTTGTTCGATTATTACAATAAATTGAATATATTATTATCCAATATTTGTTCATAATTGTGTCCCTTCATGAAATTTATGCTGTATTGAATTCAATTAAATAGCATCAATAATCCAGTCATCTAAAATACTTACTTGCAAATATTACTTTATCAACATGTTCTACAGTGACACGTACATTACAATTCAATACAATATTTATTTTTAACACCCAAAAATATAAACTATGACTTGTAATACTCATTTTGGTTAATAATTCGAAGTATATTCTTTATTCTTGGACAACTTGTCCCCTAAGAAGAACGTTTGAATCAAAGGGCAATCGTCGGGCTATGATAATTGATTAATAAAAACTTTATGAGTTACAAAATAAATTAGAAATCTTGTAAAATAATACAACATAACTATACTATTATAATATCTATAACTTACATATTCGAATTTACAATCTACTAAAGGACGACCATTACAGAAATACATTCCAAATATAACACCACAAAACTATAAAATAGCCAAAAGTATTCATCACAAACTAACTCAATTACTTACAGAACACGGACCAACGAACCATTATCTGAAACTATTTCACTTACAAAATTCAGACGCTTGTGAATTTGACGGACTAACTCCACAAACATTCTTGCACATTGTAAAAGACATTTTAAATACGAAGACGAGAGACACAAATTAGTTAGGGCTTCTCTAATGGAAGGGGGTACATGGCCTCTTCAACAAGAAGCTTTATACCGCAAGTATAAAAAGGAACTACTGGAATACAGCAATGATTTAAAACTGCAGTAATACTAATTGAAGAATTGTGAACAACTAATTGTGCATTGACACATTTTTCGTTTTATTTTTATTTATACTCATTTTTTTTATTTTTGTTGAAAGTTATTGAAACTTAAAAATATTGAATTGTATTAAGGAAGAAACGCTACCTAAAACATTGTATGCATATAATATGCTTTTTGCATGGTGTATGCACAATTATAAAATAAACTCCTCGTCTGCAGGGTTACCACAGAAGAGAGAAAAAAAAAATATTCGAATTTTGCATTTGGTCGAAAGATTGAAAATTCATGAGGTAAAGAAATGGATGTTGTTTAGAGGAAGTTAAAGAGGAGCGTTTTCGGATTGAGAATCCCATAAAGAGGAAGCAGCGGATGATAAAGAATGTTTAGAAGGATGCAGTTCTATGCGCAGGAGTGTTGATGGGTTGATGGGTTGGGTTCTAGTATTCTTCTTCTTCTTCTTCTGCGTTCTTCTTCCCTTAGATGGCCAGGTCGGGGGTCAAGATGAGGAATTCAGTGGTCCTCCTAAGGTCCTCCAGGTCACCATGGAGCTTGGTCCGCACATCAGTTGGAGAGGGCCATATCTGCTTCCTTTGCTCAGAATAGAGCCTGCAGGTCTGAAGGATGTGCTCAGTATTTTGTTCACCCTCTCCGCACTCGCAAAGGGGGCCGGATCCAATATGGAGCTTTTTGAACAGGTGAGCTCTGAGCCTGTTATGTCCCGTTCGCAATCGGAAGATGAGTACCTGCTCTTTTCGAGTGAGTTCGTAGATTGCATCTCCAGGATCGTGATGTGGATGTCTCCCAATCCATCGCTGGCTGACTGCGGCTTTGTTGAGCGTTTTTACTTCCTCGAGACTGAGGGTACATTCGAACTGCCCATTCGAAGCTCCTTCCTTGGCCAGCTGGTCCGCCCTCTCGTTCCCAGTGAGTCCGCAGTGTCCTGGAATCCACTGCAGGATGACTTTTTTGTAGATAGCCATCAAGCATTGAAGTTCCTTGGAGAGATTTTTCAGGCCCGTGCCCCACTTCGATCTAAGAGATTGCAACACTGATGCTGCATCAGTAAGGAATACTATTTTTGAGTTCTTTGGTCTCTTAAGTATCCTAAGTATTCTCGATGCCTCACATATGGCTTCCTGCTCAGCTCGATAATTTGATGAAGTAAAGCCAGTCGGAATAGCCTTCTCGATTATGTTTCCTGCAGGAAATTGTATATGGATACCAGCGCCACCATTTGTTGTTGCATTTGTGGCCGATCCATCAGTATATATGCGGGTCCACTGGTCTTTTGGGTACTCATTATTTACGTGCTGAAGGGAAAGAAACCTCATTTGCTCTTCGGATGAGTTCTCCTTGCTTGCGATACCAGGGATTGTCAGAACTATTAGAGGTTTCGGAGCCTCAAGCCATGGAGGGTTGTCTTCTGCCGCTGTAGACTTTTCTGAGATCCGCCGCTTTCCATCGATTTCCAAAAGTAACCTTGCCGTAATGTGCATACTGCTTTCCCGCTTTAATCGATTGCTATTTCTTTCAGTCACTCTTTTTTGGAAAGGATGTTTCGGAGTGGATCTGGCTTTTTTGCATCAAGGTGTAGGAGTTTCACATCTCTCCGGTCTTCTATTGAAGGAACTTTCGTAAGGGCCTCCATTTTGTCTATAGGCGTAGATTTCATTGCTCCTGTCATGATCCTTAGTCCCTGGTTTTGCACGGTCGAAACTTTCCGGAGGTTTGAGACAGCAGCGGTTCCCCAACTTGTGATGCCATACTCCAAGGAGGGCCTGACATAGCCCATATATAGTGACCTAAGTGTCCTCAGGTCTGCGCCCCAATTTGAACCTGCAATTTTCTTCATAAGGGCAGTTCTTATCATTCCCCTACGAACAGACTGCTCGATATGAGGTTTCCATGTGAGCCTTGGGTCCAGCTTTATACCAAGGTAAGTGGGGTTTTCATCTTTTGCAAGAGATTCATGCTTGTAATTTAGTTTTAGAGCGTCCGGTATTTTAGGAGAGAGGCTAAAAATGGAGTATTTGTTTTTGGTTAGATTAATTGTCATGGCCCATTCTTCAGTCCAACGGCAGATACTATCCAAGGCCATTTGCATTCTGTGTTGTGCTGCGTATATTGAAGTCGAGCTACTCCAGAGGGCAATGTCATCCGCAAACAACGACACTTTTACAGTATTTGGAAAATCCTGAATGATGTCGTTTATGTATATTAGGAACAGTGCTGGGGACAGGACTCCACCCTGTGGTACCCCGTTTTCAAATTTTTTGGCTCGGCTCCTTGCATTTCCAGATTTCACTCTTGCTTTTCGGTCCCTCAGATAATCATTGAGCCATATGAGGGCTTTTCCATGGATGCCCATGGTGGCAGCTTTTATAATTAGGCCTTCTGTCCACACCTTATCAAAAGCCTTTTCCAGATCAACCCATACCGCAAGCGTGTGCTCTTGTTTCTGAAAGCCATCCTCTATTTCTTGGGTGATGAAGGCGACTTGATCTTCTGTAGAGCGGAATCGTCGGAAGCCTGCCTGTTCTGGTACTATGAGGTCATTCTTTTCAAGAAACCATATGAATCGGTTGTTTACGAGTCTCTCCAGTAGCTTACCCATGCAACTGAGAAGGGTGATGGGTCGGTAGCTGTTTGGGTTGGTTTTTTGTTTGCCATCCTTTAGTAGAGGGATTATTACTCCTTCCTTCCAGGTCTCAGGAACTTTACCTATCTTCCAGCTGGTGTTGAAGAGCTTGAGGAGACGCTGCTTTGTTTGGAGCCCCAGATTAATGAGAAACTCATTCATGATACCATCAATGCCCGGAGAGCTTTTTGGTTTCAAGCAGTTGACAGCATTGTTCAATTCATTCATAGTGAATGGCCGATCCAGCTCCTCTTTCTTGGATTTCGCTGCCCGGAGGGTTTCTTTTACTTTCCTTCTCATCTGTTTTTTCTTCCCAGGGCTAATGTTTAGAGCTCCACTTTGGCATATATGGTCGACAAGGATATTTCCTGCTGCTTTTCCAGTAATGAGTTTTCCATTTCTTTCCACTGTCAATGGGTCATTCCTGTTTGTGTCACCTGACAATGATTTTGCCAATTTCCAAAGCTTCCTGCCTTCCCTGTCCATGTTGAGGCCCTCAGTTTTTTCGCGCCAGGCCTTCTTTTTAGATTTTTGAGTAGCATGGCGCAGTTTTGCAGTTACCTCTTTCAATTTTATATTATTTTGAGAGGAAGGGAATCTTTCTACCTCATCACGTAACAGCGAAACATTATTTTCTAGTTGGTCCAGCTCCTCCGTCCAGTATGGCTTATACTGTTTTCTGCATCCTCTAGGTATACTTTCATTTGCTGCGTGTAATATGGCCGAGGCAAAGCGCTGGGCAGATACATTTACCTTCTTGGATGTTACATTGATGCATGATGTGTACTTATTCACAAGATCGGTATAAATGTTCCATTTGGCTTTCTTAAAGTTCCATCTCGGGAGAGGGTTGGCTTCAGGTGCAGGAAGGTTTAAGTCTATTTCCAGTGTGATCGGTCTATGGTCGCTACCTCCAAGTTGGTCTGTCACTAGTCGCCTTGTAGCCCTAGCTAGGTTGTTTAGTTAGGTTGTTTAGGTTCTAGTATTTAAGAGGTGGATGGAGGAACGCAGAGTAAATATGTCATGAATATAGCTGGGCTTTTCGGTTTTTAAGGATTAAAGTATGAGTGCAGCTAGGAAGTATTGACGTCGGAAATAAGGGTTATAAGCCACCCGATTTCAGAATTCCTGTGAGATATGTGAGAACGTCTAGAGATCCTGAAAATAAATCTAATAAAACAGTTCATTAGTCTTTTACATCTCATATTGTGCTCACCAGTCAGTCCTCTATATGCTATGCATCCGTAGTCAAGGTTGGGAAAACGGGACAGGATACTAAACAAGTACTTGTCGAGTACTTAATGGTAAAGAATCGTGATAATTTAAATTTTTAATAGAATTTTGAAATGAATTGAACGGTTTTTAAGGAATGCTCCTTTAGGAGCATTACAATAAGACTGGTTTAAAAATGAAATAATTCAATATATTATAGTACACCATTTTCACTCTAAGACATGATATTATAGCCAATAAGATAGGAAGTAGGAAGTATTGACATCGGAAATAAGACTAAAGCCACCCTGTTTCAGAATACCGATGAGATATGTGAGAGGTCCAAATAATATTCAATGAATAAACACTATACCCAATGAAAAAATAAGTACTTTAACCTTCAGTTAGTCGCGTGCCCAATACGGTCAAGAGTTGCTTGTTTACCTTTCTTCGATAAAAACAACTCAAAATGTATTTTATTTCTGGTTTTAAAGGTGAAATAAAAAAATATATTAATTATCCAATGAATATTAATGCTCCAGTGGAGCATTGCTGAATCCCTGGAGTCTTGCCCCCCCCCCCTCACTAGCTTGTTACGGCCAAGATACGGCCAAAACAATTTCATAATGCATATCACATGATCACGCGACTAATGGAAGGTTTGTAAAAGTAATACTACTTATGTCAGTCTTCTTATTTTTGCTTTAGTTGAACATAAGTCATGTTTCAAAATAGCAACCTTAAAAAATTAATCTACTGAAAAAGTGAGAAACTGAAATAATATACTTTCAACCAACATTATAGTTATAATTAATATTCATTTAAACTTGTGGATTGACCAGACAACAATCGATGTTACTACGGATGTTTATGCTTTTGGGAGCACTTCTGAGGTATTAATCTTAGTACCGTAATCTTTTTTGCCCAATTTTGCAGTTGCGTTGTTTTTCCACCGGATGGAAGATATGATATATGGAGATAATTTAAATTTATCAAGGCTATTCCAAGACAACTATGCTGTTACAAAAGTTCTTGAACATGAAGACAACTATTTTCCATCTCTCATAAATAATTCTATAAGAATGTAGGTCTTCATTATAAATATATTTTAAGTTGTGAATTTTAACAACCAATGACTTTAATTGAATATTAAAGAATGTAGCGACATTGATTCTAAGTCTAATTGTCTCTCATTTATCTTCTTCTTTAATCTTCCTCTAAAGTGTCATTTCTAGCGTCGAGGAGCCTCAATAACCTGTAGCCATTCACTTCGGTCCCTACTTAGGTTCTTCATCTGCTGGAGCGTTTTTCCTTTTTTCCCTCCAATCCTCTGGATGTTCTCCTGGTACGTCCCGTCTCGCGGTCCTTTCCCAGTAGTTCGAGCTTCCAGGACTTTCTCTGGCTCTGTTTCATCCTCCATACGACACACATGGCCGAACCACTTGAGCTGTCGGGATTCTATTGTATGCCTTAGTTCTGTCACCTCGAATTGTTCTCTTATTTGTTCGTTCCTGATGCAATCCCTTCTTGTCTTACCTACTACTCTCCTCAGAAACCTCATCTCTGCTGCAGTAATGCGGCTGGCTTGCTTATCAAGCATTACCCAGCTTTCACTTCCATATACCTTTTTGTTTCTACACCTACTTCTCGGTGACCAACTATGCTATTGCAAACCTGGTGATAGACTTGGTTAGCTTTGGTAATCTTTCTCATTTATATTTTTTATAATTTATTTCATAAATAAAACCTGAATATGAAAGGAATGTATAAAAAGAAAAAAAATAGACCCCCAGCAAAAAAAAAACCCCAATTTCTCCCTGACTTTGAAAAACAATGGATCATGTAGAATTAAAAGGATCAAATTACTTAAATAAATAATTATATTAAATTAATAATTAATGATTATTCGAAATAAACTGAGTTGAGAGAAAATAGCGGTTTCAAACATGACTTTTTTCAAGGGGTAGGCCCTTGTGACAAATGTTATATAATAAAAACTCGCTATATTTTCAATACGACTAACACCAACAGAGCTACAGCGTGTTTAACTGTTATTTTTTTGTGTGTAAAAAAAAAGAAAAAAAGTTAAACAACTTGTGGGTGAAAAAAAACGTTAAACCCAAAAAGTATAGATCCCAGCCAAAAGACATATCTATGTCAAAATTATTTAATTAATTTATTATTACAATATTAATAAAATAATAGGGAAAATAATGGAGGAAGTTATATAATAAGCTGATAGTTTTCGTAATTCTATCGATTAAATTAATGAAAGTAGAATAATTACTAGTAATAGGTACCATTATCGACTCACAGTGTTCCACTTTTTGCATTGTCACATTTTGGGGCAATTTTTCTTGGCTTAGTGAAAATTACTTTCCTTAAAATCATTTTCGAATCCATAATCTAACAAATCATTATTTTTTCATCCTATCCAATTATTATTATTAGAGCGTAAACGTAAGTAAAAAAATTTAATTGAACAACTCATTTTAAGAGTTTTTCAAGGAAAATATAATTTAGTCATGGAACTGGAGGTAATTTCAATCGATTGCTAGCTAATTATGATCTCTGAAAATTGATTTTCTATTACTGTAGATATTTAATGTAGGTCACTACGTCAATGCCATAAATATCTCTTAATGGTTGTATGTCCAAGATAGAAAATACATCCGTTGAAATTTGCTTTGATACTTTTTATTTGTGACAGACCCAAACAATGAATTCGACCTCCTCAGTCTGGCCAGGGTATGTGGATAACATACAGGATTATCCATAATTTTGTCTTAGTGTACAAAAGATTATGCCCAAGTAGTGAACATGTTTTTTTCTCTTAATTACTAATTACAATTACAAATGAGCAAAAAAAAAAAAAAATACATTAACTAAATATGTTTTGTTGTGAGTATAGTGACATGACAAAAAAACTTAAAAACTACCCATTGGCAGCAATCTCATGAAAGTTCAACATTAGATATACTTTTCAGACACCTCGGATGATCGCTAAGAATGGAATAAGAAACAAGTGGATTCGGGAGAGTTTTAATGGAAGGAAAGTTATCTGATCCGTGCCAAATCAGCGACCTATGAGATATTAAAGTCATTTTGGATCTGTCAATTATAATTGCGTATGTTGTTCATTTCCGTTATCGAATGTTCGCTTTGTCACAAGTGAGACCGCCAAGCTGTAATTTAGTACCTTATATCGACAGAGATTCAAATTAATATTCAAAGAAATCCTCCTACACAGATACCTAAATACTATATTAGTGAGATGTCATCACAACGGGTAGTTGGCAAGCTTATAAAGCGTCTTCGGGGCTAACCTTTAGGCAGTTCATAATTTAGATGTGAGTTGGCTCTAAGAAGTTAAGAAAATAAATTTTTCATGGGATCAGTTCAAAGAAATACGATCGATATCAATTACCGATTGAGGTCAGAGAACAATGATTCTGTGTGTTTTTCTCTGGCTGCCTCTTCACTTAAAATAGATTATTATTTATACTATTTGTACACTACTGAAAATAATAATCCAAAATAGTAGTCCATTAGAAACTGTTAAAATATTGAATATGGTGAATTGCTTTTGCATTATTTTATTTATTATTTACTTCGGTATCTGTTGTACTATTTTTTTGGATCATTGGCGATGCTTTTGTATTTACAATCGTGTAAAGCCTAGTACGCAGTGGGACTCTTTGGATCGACTCATTTCCGGACTCTGGGTATATTTATGTTTGATTCTGCTTCGATTCAAAAGAACCGTGTCCACACTAAGATTCATTTTTTATTCAGTACTTCCCAATACGATAACGGAGTAAATAGGCTTGTTTGCTTAGGGATTTCCGTAGCCCTATATGGAATAATTAACCAAAATAGTAGAACTTTGAAAAAAAAACGGCCTAAACGATGGTGGGTCCGAAAATTATTTAATCGGGGAATCATTACGCACACGAGCTTTCGAACAAAATAGTGATTCATAACAAAACCAACTAAATTTTTGAGGCTAATATCCACTTTGGAGGAATGCAACCTTCCTGTTCTCCCGACAAAATTGGTCTTTTAGTGTGTGGATTTTTTTTGTCGACCGATGAAACCTGATACTTAGTTGCCAATGACAAATGACATTCAATTTATTTTCCGGTTCTATATTCAGTGAAATATAGGTCCCACAGACTTCTATTCGAATACAAGTCCTCAATAAAACTTAATGTTTAAACACTACTCTACGACATAATAATTAACTATGTTATTTAATAATTTAATTATTAATATTAGAGGGTAAACAAAAAATATTATAATGAATAAAATTAGCCATAACAATAGGCGCACGTGATTTGAAGTTAAAATATGGGGTTCTTTCTCGGTCAAGATTCACGTCCACACTGTGTCATGTTGCGCCACATGAATCAACAAGAGCCGAAGAATCTCATTTTAGACGGGACGCAAAAGGAGCCAGAAATACTAACCCGCCCAACACCAGATATATTGACACAATAGTCGACTCAGACCGGACTCAGCAGACTCTTGTGTTTATTCAGAAGCCAAGAGTCGATTCAAATGAGTCCTAGTGCGTACTATGCTTATAGTTTCACGAAATACAGCTTTTCGGATCAAGAGGAAGCTTCTAGAACATGAATCCTATGTCCCCATGGCTTTCGATCCTGGACCTACTACTGAGCAGAGTTGTGCAAAAATTAATCATAGCTAAAAAATAATCAAAATTTAATCATCACTATTTGATAACGCCGGGAATCAATCACATAATTTAATAATGATTAAATCTTTCAGTCAAATTATCATTAATTCACTAAAAAATGACTAAAAGATTTAATCATTAAAAAATTATGTTGTTGATTCCAAGAAATTAGTTGTTAAATAGTTATGATTAATTTTTGCCCAACTATGCTATTGAGTAGTGTGTCACAAAAGTAGAAATGAATGGATTTGATACTATCAGAAAAAATTGTCTAGAAAAAAGTCGATGGAAAGTCTTGGGGGTGGAGCATAGCAAGCTGAGGAACTGGAGATCGTAGGTTCGAATCCGGTCGGTGGAAGGGTGGAACTATTCGTAGGAATTCGTTTTAATCAATTCCCCGTCCCTAACGTCCTAGCCTGCACAACCATATGTCGACAAAACACTGACAATGGAGATAAGGAAAAAAATCGATAGAAACTGTTGACGTTAAACTTCGCTATATTTTGTAGTTGTTTTTGTTAATATTCTGTTGTGATTTTTCAGTTTTGTGACCTAATCTGCTCCAGAGTTATTTAATACATGCTTTTACCTTGTCTGGCTGAAGGCAGACCCTCCTGGGGCACACACCACCTCTATAAAAGTGGGTAACCTTAATTGTGAAAAAACTGGTAGTTGAGCGTAAATTCTGGTCACATCTCTTCCTTTATCAAACTGTTGACCCTGTAACCTTACGTCCTCTTTACTTATGAAGTTCTGAAGACACAAAGCCTAATGTAACCTATCTAGTGTTCTAATATTGGAACCTATTTGTTAGATCTTTGCTATGTAATTTCTATAATGTCTCAGGCATGCATTAACTGCATTCTACGTTTATCATCAATACTTATCATTCTGGATCAATAATATTTAAATTAATAATCTTTCTTTCTTTCTTTCTTTCTTTCTCTTCCTCCTTAGTGCCTTTCAGCGTGGAGGTGCCTCTGTCCAGGCAAACCAATCCTCCCTACCCCGGGCCAGCGCCCTCATGGCATTCCAGTCTTTGCCTCTCTTCTCTCCCACCTTGGAGATGTAGTCCATCCATTGAGTTCTGGGTCACCCTCTGGGACGTTTTCCTGTTGGTCTGGCCTCAAAGTACTTTCTCGGGTCTCGGTCCTCATTCATCCGGCAGAGATATCCGAACCATCTAAGTTGCCTCTTTTCAAGGGTATCCTTTAGAGAGACAACCCCTAGATCCTCTCTAGTCCTATCGTTCCTGATCCGATCCCTTCTGGTTCGGCCCCTACTTTCCGAAGGTACCTCATTTCCGCTGCAGTAACTCTGCTTAGGTGCTTCCTTATAATGGTACCCAGCTTTCACTTCCATGTAGAAGAGTAGGCAGGTAAACAGCTTTAGAGATATGTATTTTTTAAGATAATAAATTAATAATAAAGTATTAAATTCATTTTTCATTGTGCTTACGGTAGGTTTTTCATATGAACTTTAGCAAGTAGAGGAGAACCATATTCATTAAAAAGGGACTACAAAACTAATTAATTAAGGCATTCCTCATTCTATTAACGCATCAGCTTCATTAGATTAGTAAAATAGGATAAATTATAAAATTTTGTGTCCTGATAATCGAAACTCCTTCATTGACCAAATCCAGACACTACTCGCAGACGCAGCCACGGAAGTGCTCGGAACTTACGAACTGTTACGCCACATCCTGACCTCACGCTGTTAACTTTCTCTCAATGCCGCTACTGATCTTTCAGGGTCCTTTTGAGGTCAACGGTCCAAGATTCGGTAATTTCTCGTCCACTGGGTCTGGGAAGAAATTATTCCTGAAAGGATCTTCAAAAAGAAAAATGAAACATGGGATGGTTAATTATTCTAAGCTTTCATCGATGTTTCTCTTGTAAATATCTCATATTACCTTTTGTTAATGTTTATATTGTGATGAAATATGTTTTCGTCTAAGTAAACAATGTCATGGAATTTACTCGAACAAACCATTTGAAGAGTAGCCGAAAAAAAACGACCAAATTGACATTACTCAAAAACCTCGGAATTTCTATAAGAGATCCTCCCTCTCTATAAATGTTATTTAATAACATAGGAATCATATTCTTTCTTTCTCAGATGCTTTCATACATAAATTCTTTCAACTATAAGTTCTCTGTTCGCACTACCATTTTAACTCGGTAAAAATGGACAGTGATTGTTCTACCCCGTGGCCCTTAATTTTTCAATTATCCAAATGTACCATATATTTATCCACTATAAACTAATCTATTTTATATTAATCTATTACTATTTATACATTTTATATAGATAATAAAGAAGTAACAAAATCCTGTGAAATTGCCATAAAGTGATATCACTTGAAAGGAAATTAAGATTATTTAGTTCTGTTTTAGAGGGATATGTAGTCTAGGTTTTCATGAAAAAATGAGGTGTTTCTACACCTCATCGATAACTGCATCTTTCTATCTTTTGTTGTTAGTTTAATTTTATGTAAGTAACTTTCGGCTTAGTGTCTATGTTTATAAGTTCAATTATCTATCAAAATAATCATGGTAATTAAATAAATCTTATAGTTAAAAAAAAATACTGTCATGTAATTTCTTCTAGAAAAATTTACTTTCATATTATTCTGCATTATAAAACCACATTGAGGTCAAATGTCAGAAGTGTCAAAAGAAAGTGAGGGTAGAAAGGAAAAATTATTGAGAAAAAAAATCGATACAAATCGGGCGGAGGAGAATGAATGTTTGATTCGACCGCATCACGCTAGCCGCCAGTAAAATCGATAGAATAAACGTTCCTTTCACATCCTCTAAACACATTTCTGAATGACAGGTCAGAGAATGATCGTTTACCCTGAAATGGTTGCTACCTTCCTCGACTGTTAATTGTCCCAATATATAATTTTTTAATTTGTATTTTCAGAATAAAATGAAAATGAAATTAAAATCAATTTTATTCTCGGACCATTGCTCCTTAAGAATAATTACAAAGAACAATATAATGGCGGCCTAGTTGCCATATATAAAATCCTGTTGCCTGAGAGACTCACTTTAGAAAACTGTCCATAAAATCTTTCCTATGCAATTTTATCCCACAAACTTAAATGTATCACGTTTTTAGAAATGTATTTATAAAAAAAACATTTGTAGAGATACTTATTTATTAATCATAAATCTAAAGCCAAAAGTATTAACATTTCAAAACAAACGCAGAACAGCCTTACAATTTTGTATATAAGTATTATGAAAGAATAAAATAGATAAAAAGAATTGCATTATCACATTCGATTGCAGTTTATTGAGCATATTGAACGTTTCCTTCGACTTCAGGAAGCATAATGGTGATGTTACGTTATGAAAAATGTAATCTTCAAAATACAAACATGTTCGGGCACGGTGTGCCTATTTATATACATTTATTATGTTATATACTGATTATTACATTCACCATATTATATTGTTGAATTATCACTATACTGTTTTTGTTACAACACGATGCCATTATCAACACTTACGCAAAGAGCAGTCAAACTACTTTCTGAAATTCACTTATGTACTAATCTACATAATACTCAGCGCTATCCAAGGGTTAAAAAACCGTGTTGATGTAGATATTTTACTAGAGAAAATTCAGGACTATAAAATATTATACACCGATACTTTAAAATGTGAAGAATCTGTAGTGTGCTTTGCAGTGTTGTCCGAAAGCGAACATTTTTTCAAGTTACCTCAAGTCTGTTTCGTTATCACTGCATATCAATAGATACTGGATATGATAGTCAACTGCCATTAAGGAAGATCCTCTACAATTCTTTGGAGCCAAGCGTAAGTCAGTCACTGTCACAGATTCGATGAAGGTATTACTACCAAACATGAACCATCGGTCTAAATTTGTGGAAATATTAGAAATTCTTGGTCTTATATGGAAAAGACAACAGAAAGATAATATGATTGCTTTCATTTAGGTTTTATCCAATTTTCTGGGTATTTGGGTAATGAAAGAGCCGATTCAGCACCTCAGTCAGCTTAACGAAAATGGTATTAATACCATCAACCTAATTCCTAGGAAAGACTGGGTGAGACATGCAAGATCCTTGATTCTATCGAAGTGGGAAGTCTTGGACAACCTATCCGTCTAAATTATTAAAAATAAAGCAAAACGGCTTAGAAAAGTGGCAAACATGTTACTGGAGCTCCAGAAAAGAGGAATCAATTTTGTGCCACCTGAGAATTAGTCACAGTGAATTCTCCCATGGCTACCTTCTCCGTGGCTTGGAGTCCCCTGCTTGTGTCAACTGTCAAGAACCCAGGACGGTAAAAAACATACTATTAGACTGGGTTTTCAGTCATAAGGGAGAGACCCGAAATGGCATCAAGACTGAAAGAAGCTCTGCAGGATAACGAAAAGAGAGGTCCAGTGAAATCCTTACTAGAATTTCTAATGGCCATCGAGTTTTATGGACAAATTAACGAATAAAAAATAAAAAAGAACTTCCAATGACCCTGAAGGCATATCAAAGAAAAAAAAAATGTACTTCAATTTATTTTAAATCTTATTTGATTTCGTAAATACACAAGTGCTATTATATATTTTATGCACCTGTATTCTAAAATTAGAGTCAAAAGTAGTCGTAAAACAAATTAATAAAAATATTACAATTTATAATTTTTATCATCAGTCTGAAAATGAAATGAACATTAATTTATAATAAATTTACATTAGTAAAAAACCCTGAGAAGTCAAAAATAAGTAGCAAGGTGTGAGAATGATATAAATGAAAACTAATGAGTGAAGAAATGTTATGTTGTTGATATTAATAAAAGCTACAAGGGTTCGTCAATACCGGTAGCTGGAGAAATAGTGTATAAATATATTTATTTGATGTGATAGAGAAGAGACAAAGGGTAAGAAATTAATATTTTCTGCTTAATATTTAGTAAAAATCCTAACGGTAGTCAACAGTGGTGGTGATGAACTTAGGTAACAGCGAATCCCGCTCCAAATTGTCCAAGAATGGTCAGGAGAATGAAAAGCAAGGTTAGAAGTTTCTGGTAAGGGTATCTCGGGCGGGAACAGGGAACAGCCGGTTATTTTAAGAAATTCCAAAAGTTTTGTCTTTGAAAGATCAGAAACGAACATTGAATTAGGTTTTATTAATTTTTTTTTTTTTACAAATCGACCGCAAAACATATTCTAGAGAAATTAGTCATAATGAGTCGAGTGATCTATTATTTCTTTGCCACACACTAGTTTTAAGAATCGCGGCAACGGAATGCTCCTAGTTCTCCTGCATATTTAACGCTTACATTTTTATTTTTCCTTATTATCTGTATTATGAAACGTAGCTGTCCTTTTCTTTACCTTCTCTGGCCGATGGCCTCCTTGGAAAAGGCCTTTCTCTTCTCCCCGAGGAGAAGTTGATGAGCCTATTGTTTACTTCCACTGGTACACAAAGCCGGGTTGTTCTGCTTTGTCATTAGTAGGGATGGGTATCGATACACGATAAATCAATATTTTTCTTTGACATGGGACTGTCGAAGAAAAATATCGATTCGAATATTCGATTATTTTTAAATCGATATTTTTTCTTTCAAATATTTTTCATTCGGATATTTATTATTACAACCATAAACGGTTCACTGCGATATCCCTGCTTTTATAAGTTAAAAATATGTTGTCCACGCCTAGCACAACTTTATTTTGTCCATTTCGTTTCTGGAAAAAACAACTTACCCACATTGATTCATGAATAAAAACAGAGTCAAATATTTCATTATGTTTTTAAATATTTATTTAAAAAGTTATTATAATAAACTGTACATTTGCTATATTTTTCCGAATTTTCAGAGAAAATATGGTGAAATTCCTAAAATTTAGTGAAATTTCGACCTTTTTACCACTTAGCTTCATGATTCCCAAGAAATTTATACTCTTCAAGTGTGTATGTAAAAAAATCTTAAATTGGAAAAGTTATACATTAAAACTTTATAACCATAGTAAGACCAGTGGTAATGTATGGATGTGAAACATGGCCCCTAACGAAAAAAGATGCTCAACTCCTGGGAAAGGAATGTATCGAGGAGAATATGGGGTGGTGTTTTCGAGAACGGTATTTGGAGGAGAAGAAAGAATAAAGAGATCATGAACCTGTTTGAGGAACCCAACATCGTGGTGAAAATAAAAAGATTAAGAATGAGTTAAATAGGTCATGTAGAAAGAATGCCAAAGATAGCAGAAGAAGGAAAGGAGATCCTCGGATCAGATGCCTAGACGGTGAGGAGGAAGATCTAAGGCAGTTGGAAGTTCAAGGATGGAGGGAGGGAGCGCAGGATCCTGAAAATTGGTTGGCTGTTGTGTAGGAGGCCCGGGTACTTGCAGTTCTGTAGTGCCGATATAATAATACGGTCAAAACTCGATAATTCGAAACTCGTTAAGTCGAAAAACTCGGTAAATTGTAGTGAACCCCATTTCCCGATTAGGTTTATATGATAAATTGTATTCGTTTACTCGAAACAACAATCGTTAACTCGAAGTAAAATTTTTATCTACACAACTCCCGAGATTCTATAAGTCAAATTTCCTTTAAAAAACCCTATCCTCGCTTATCCTCAGCACTGCTGCATTTCGGTAACAAGACAGACATTTATTGTGTTTATTGTTTTTATTATTAGCTATGGCTACCAGGGGTAGAAGCTGTCTTTGCAAACAATTCAACGTGTGCTAGATTGTTGCACTCCTACATGTATGCAGAAGAAAGTTACAGACTATTTTAAATAATGTTTTTATTACATGTGTATTTCATTATGTTTTATTATATATTATGTTTTATATTTATTAGCATTAGTATCTCGGTTTGTGTTAATTTTTCTTAGAATAAATTATTAAACATTAAAAGATTAATTTGTTTAAAATTAATAACCGTTTTCACACACAATCATCTGTATATATATATTAGGAAAAACTCGATAACTCGAATAAATAACTTTGGTGAGCTCGATACCTCGATAATTTGTATCATGAAATCTCGAAAAAACGATAATTCGAAGTAAATTTGTTCACCCTTTAACTTCGACTTATCGAGTTTAGACTGTAATAATAATAATACATTACAATTTAGAATAAGAGCTTTTAAAAAAAAAATCTAGATAAGGTAATTACTAAACATATTTAAAAATAAGCCAGCAATCTTATTAAATAATAAAGAATATTGAAAAAAAAATGGCTTTAAATCTATTAGATGCTATTTTCTAATCTCCCCACTAGTATGTAAAGAAAGTGGCGCAACAAAAGACCTGATAACATTCGTGTAAGGTTGAAAAAAATTTAGTTGAGCTGCTTCCATGAGAAATAAAAATTGATTATCTTCCTCATCCCGTGTTCTAATTACGATACCTTTCTAAACGACACTTGCTCAAGGCATGAAGGCTGCTTGGTCCTTACAACGCCCTACTCTTCTTTTGTCCCATCAGGCGCCTCCCGATCAAAAAACTGAAAGTGCACTCAAGGTCACTTTCTAAGAGCCTAGACGAAGGAGCGGTGTTATATAACTTCAGGATGTTGTTAGTGGACCACGGAAATACCCTCAGTTACGTCAGAGCTCTACCGGTTTTCTTGGAGGTTTGGACGTCCTAGTTTTTGAACGCAATAAGTTTATAAGATCTGGCCACTGGGATACAGTTCCATTAGGTGACTGTTGCTCATTTTATTGGTTTTGACTAATAATCAAAATAAAAGGTTATGTCTAATCCCTGCAATAAATCAATTAAAAAAAAAAAGAACCCTATTCCTGGTGATAATAAAGTGAATAAAACAGGACGATCATTTAAAAAAAAAAAAAATCAATTTTTTAATATATTCTAGGTGTAAGTCATTATTTTTATAATTAATAAATATCAAATTTATAATATTATTCATATCAACCAAATTTTTTAAACTATTTATCGATATTTACAACTGTATACATTATATCCAAAAAGTAAATTTGAGGAATATTATTACAATGACATGTCAATAACTCGGAGGATTATTGGGAATTGAGCGTGAGGCAAGAAACGATAGGTATCTAGTTTGGACGAAATCAGCAACATATGGAACATTGAGATCTTTATAGATAAATTTGTTTTTGGCATAATAAGAAGCATTGAGGATTTTACGAAGGGGTTTTAGATTGTAAGGATTGGATAGGAAAAGAATTGGAAGGTTTAGTGGACCCCAAAGCTCAACTCTGTATGTCAAAATTGGTCTAATTATTGTCATGTAAATAAGTATTTTATAATTTACTGGGAGCTTCGAACGCTTGTCTAGTAAATGTAGTAGTCGTAAACGACGAGCAGTTTCTTATCTTTTAAGTCTGGTAACAATAAAATTCAAATTTATAGAATCAAAACTATCATAGAATGTAACTCAATTTTTATTGATTAAATAGTACGATTTTTATATTCGCCAATTAATATCTTGGTTAGAAATGTTAATTTCTATAATTTTTCTTTTTCTTATTACTATTTTGTTAAGTTGAAAAACAAAAACAAAAACAACATTCTTTCGTATAGATTATTACAAATAAATGAATGAATATGAATATTTATATACAAATGTATGAATGTAAAATTAAACATATTGATTTTGATTTTTTGTTGTTTGTTGGGGCTTAACGTCCTTATGCACTCCAACTAGGACACGAAGGAAGTATTATCCTGTAGAGTACCAACTTATTCTAGCGAGGGTGGGAAGGTCAAGATTTATTCCGAGGGTCGACTACCTGATTAAGTTCAATCTACCTAGGTGGGATTCGAATCTTTTACCCCTCTGTACCGTGCTAAAACCATCGGCCCGAAGAGTTCGGCCATCGAGATCCCATATTTTTATGTTTTAAAACAATGTTTGATAATCAAATGATATTCAATAATTTTCGTTTCAGTTTCATTCCATCCAGATCTATATCATTTAGTTATTCCTTTCAAGATCCTAAACAATTTCCTTACTATATGATACACCTATTAAACTGTTAGTCATGATTTTATATCTGCTGTAATGACTGGAATAAAATACTATTAACCATTTTTTTATGAAGAGTTGTTGGTTTTATTATAATATTATAAGGTAATCTGAAAACAATGTATGGAGTGTTCATAAAGTGGTAAATCTTTTAATTCATAATTTGCATTTCCATATGATAAAGAATTTGATGAGTAGTTCGGTTGTAGGAAAGATGTAGACATTTATTGAGCCGTAAGAAATACCTTTAACTTGGTAATCATGCCGTAACCTGTTGTTGTTGAATTTGCTACACATTTGTGTTAAGTTTGCACAGTCCATTACTTTAGATATTTTCTTAGTGAAACTCGCCATCTTCTCTGATCTGATGACATTGCAATAGCTACCGCGTCAGTTGATCGCTCAACCTTGCCTAGCTTTCCTAGGAAAGTTATTTTATCTATCGAACTTTCACAGGGTGTATTCAACTCAACATTCATGTTTAGTCAAAAAAAAATATTTTTAGATATTTATCAATAAAAAATAAATTTTTTTCCGAATGATACTGTTTCAACATCTTAGAAGATATTCCATAGATGTATAATTATTCGGCTAGTGCTGATGTTACTTATATTCTCGACCTTATCAAGTATTATAAGCATTTCATAAAATATAATTTTCAATTATTTGGTAAAATTTAAAGGCATTAACAAACTATTTTTAAAAATTAATTTAATAAAACTTGGTTTTATTTAACATTTAACACCATTCACCCGTTCCGTTTCATAGAATATTCACGAAGAAACTAAAAAATTGACTGTTTGCCGCCTAATTTACTTACTAAACAAGTTCACTTTAAGAGAATGCAAAAAAATAAATATTGTCATTGAAAATTTATATATATATATATATATATATATATATATATATATATATATATATATATATATACATACATATACATGTCAAATTTCACATATACGAGTCAAAAATTCAGGGAACTATATAGTAACGAGACAGCTATTTCGGGATAATAGTTTGTCTGGGTTTCTCCTTTTCCTAGCTAATTTATGTAACACAAAAATTAAGTTTATACAAAGATCAACTGATTACCTTGTTATTCTTTATTCTGTGAGACTTCTGAGATTTGATAAATATTTTAATAGTATGTTATGTTTAGCCAGAAAATATTGTCTTGTTCTTGTATTTTAAAATCTTTTATTATTGCTTTCTAATTAAAAAAAAAAAAAAAAAAAAAAAAAAAAAAAAAAAAAAAATAAAGAAATTAATAAGCATCGTTAATCAAACAGATCAAAAATGTAGCATAATGTTAATATAATTTCTATAATCGAAAATGTAATACATTATTAATATTATATTAATTATATCTTATGTTACGTATTGTTTTAAAATGATGTTTTGAGTTTAGGAACTGTTCCTTGCACTTTCACTCAGCCTGTTCGTTCTCACGGCGCTTGAACTTTATCAAATGTTATGCCTCATAACATCACGTACTCAAAAACACCTGAATTCTTGAGATGAATCGCATTCAGATGTTTCCTCAGAAAAATTAAGATCATTGTGAACTAGCAAACTGGCGACATCAAAAAGATATAATAGATCTTATTAAAGATTTTGTATTGAGGGTTATATAAGGAAATAATTTAATGTTTTTCTATCAAAATATTGAATAACGAAAATTCTTAAAAAATTAACATTATGATAAATATAAATTTTACGTTTACAGAATATTGTATTTCATTTATATACACTACTGAAAAATACACTTACCTTAAAAAAATAAAAAAATTTTAATATTTGTTCAATCCAGAATACTCAAACTAATCACTAAATCACCTTGCTACATCACTATCCACACTCAGATATGCATGTACCCACAGTAATGGAACATATACATAACCTCTATAGACAATTTAATGAAACACTTGGCCATTACAGACATACTCCCAAAAAATCTCAGAAGGCTGAAAAGAAGCTGGATGAGAGATCTGCTCAAATAATTTTTTTAATTCGTGCCAAATGGACACTCTTAAGTGCTACTCACCCCCATGTCTATAAGGCATGCCTATGTTCAGAGAATTCACTTATTGTTACATCAATAACAGGCGTGAATAAAAAATTGAAAGCGAAAAAAATATTATGTTCGAAATGACAACTTGTTGAAAGCTTTGGGTTCTTTCGGGATAATTCTCTTTTTTTATTTTCGAGCTAGTGTATTACCATAAACATGTAAAAAAAAATTAACAATTTTCACAATCCATTACACGTTATCGGACAGGAAATTCAAATTAAAGTGGAACAAATGAGCATGAAGGATAAACGTGACATAAGTTCATTGTAGAAACTTAAAAATCGAAAAATGGTTAGTGGCCAATAATCTCATTACCCAAAAATGTTACCCTTGTCATTCGTTATATGTTGTTTATTTAGACTTAACATCCCTAAGTACTTCCATTATTGCAGGAAGGACGGGGTACTTTACAGGTTAGCTACCTATTCTAACAAGGTCAAGATATTTTCTGTGTCCACCACGAATCATATTTTAAACCGCCTAGTCAGGATTCTAACCCACGAACTTCGGCGCGCTGAGACCCTCGCCGCAATTCGCTCGGCCATCGAACCTCTCTTTATATATTAATAAGAACATTGTGTACTTTCGAAATAACCACAACTGATAATGCTAATATGTAAAATATTTTCATATTGTTGCAGCCGATGTTCTGAGGGATGGATAGCGACACTAACAACAATAGCGAACGGACTGGCTCCGTGGAAGACTTCTACAGAGGCGGGTGTATCCTAGTCACGGGAGGTACGGGCTTCGTTGGCAAGGCTTTAGTTGAAAAGCTTCTCCGTTCATGTCCGGGTATAGACACTGTTTACCTTCTCATTCGGCCGAAGAAAGGACTCACTCCGCAGGCTAGACTCAAGGAGCTGTTGGACAACGTGGTAAGTACAGTTATTAATTATCTAAGGTTGATATGAATTGAGTCAAAATTCTGTGTTTTAGAAACAGAAAATAAGATATCTAATATAAAAAATAGTACAATCTTATTTGTACCAGATATGGTTTCTGTCGCACTGAATAAGACCAGGAATGCCGAAAAGTCAGCAATCCATAAAAGTTTCTAGCTTGGACGTGTTTTTATTCCTCCTAAATTCCTCGTAAATTATAATCTATAACCTATTAAATAAATTTGGTTTGAATAGGCTAACGCGTGACGGCATTATGGGTAATTGTTAAAAATTGAAAGTAAAATTCAAGAGCAAATGGTAACTAATATATATATATATATATATATATATATATATATATATATATATATATATATATATATATACTAGAAGAACGACGGACCTAAGAATCGAAGAGGACCGATTGAACTATGGACCGAGTGATCTAGTCGGATTGAAAGAAATTAAGACTGAGTATACAGGTTTAAGGAACGATCGTTCCATAAAAGTCGTTCCTCGGTCCTTCAGCTCACTTTACGGAGCCGTTCCAGTTGGACTAGGAACGACCCATCTCTATTATCCACCTATTATTTATTTTTCAATAAAGAATTAGTTGAAAATCATTAGATTTTACTATTGCTAAACCATCCTATAAAGATGATGTCAAAATCAGTAGTTTTTGGCGGTTTGTGAACACAAACAAAAAATTGCTTGTCCTTTAATATAATAGTATAACCTTATACCGCCATATGTTAGAATCGTGTAGAGCTAACAGATAATTGTGACTTACAGATATTATACAAATAATAGTGCGACTATAAATTAAGATATAAGGTATCCTATCTTTTTTGTTGGATCAAACTGCACACGGTGTGCAAATTTGATTAAAATCGGTTCAGTAGTTTAGGTGTCAGCCTGCCCCAAGACAGCGACACGTAATTTATATATATTAAGATATATATATATATATATATATATATATATATATATATATATATATATATATATATATATTTGTAATTATAGAAATATATTTATAGGTGTAAAAAATATTTAAAATTCTATTTTATATCATTCAAACGATTTTTTGAAGGATCTCTGTTAGATGAGAGATGTAGTAATTTTTTGTTGTTTAAAAATAATTACAATACATGGGTTAACCATAGATTTATCTACATTACCGCAGACACGCTAGTTTTGAACATTGTAACTACTTCTGATGTCCTGTAACTAGAATTTAATAGTACATAATATATGTCCTCCTTCCGGGTAGTTGAATACCCGACCTTCGTAACAAATAAACATTGCGGGCTCCCAACTCTGTAACTAACGCCCCCGTTTCAATGGTCGATATCGATGTGGTAAATACGAGTACACTTTAGTATAATATGGTGGTGACGAAATACTGTTAAAGAATCTCCAAATTATTTCGTAAATAATTTATTAAAATTAAAATTAATCATTGTACAGAAAATGCTCTTTACAAACCAAATTATTATATTTTACATGATAAAGTTAGGAGATTTTACTGATAATAAGAAAATTAAACAGCGAAAATATCTTCTGATGTAAACACTTTATTTGAAAGATCGATATTTATTAGATGAATAACGATTCACTTCAAATGTCCTCAGGCGTTAATGACCCTGGGGGTTTTACGCCTTAAAACCCAAATAAACAAACTTCAGACTTTGCAACATACCTTTAAAATAATTTAACTAATAGACGAAACTAATAGTGAATAATTACTTATTTTAGACTATGGATATATATTACAGGTAATAAAAATTGAAAGCATATTAATATAAAATATAAATGTAATATACATTAAAATAAATAAACAATATAAAATAATGTTAAGAAATATTAATAAAAACCCACATAATTTGAATAAATAATAAATTAAAATAATTTTGAATGAATTCTTGAGGGAACTACCTCATCTAATGCAAAACTGTAATAAATCACATTCCTTTGAAATTTCGAAATTATACTTTTTTTAATATACAGATTTCTTTAATTATTTATTTTAATAAATAAATAAATTCTTCTAAGTTTCATATGCCCTAATTAAATAATATTGGAACCTAAACAAAACACCTAAAGGAAAAGAAAACTTTAAACTTATAAAATGAAAAAAAAAATAGGTGGTTTTTGCATGCCTGTTTATAGAAATTAATGTCATGATACATATTTTTGCTACGAAATATAATTATTATTCCAGCGCTTGAAAATTAGGCTTAATTCACTTAGCCAGTCAAACGTTGCCCGTATAATAAATATTGATATTTTGATATAACGTGTAGATATTTTTTCTTTTCAATTTTCTAACTAAAAACTATAATATATTATCTTAAATAATAACACGTGAAATGGGAACTTTTTAATAAATTATCTTTGTCTAAATTTGAATTGGTTTTCTTGTGTTATCTCAAATAATAATCTGATTATAAATAAATTATAATAAATGGAACTAAACATATATGTGGCTTTACTTTGGAAGTTTAATTAATATTAAAACGATGATTTGACATTTTTATTAAAAATTTCTAAATATTTTTTTTTTTTTAAATCGATAGGTATGTATTTTGGGAATTACGAAAACCGTTTTTGGACGTTTCGAAAAAAAATTAAAATGAGCGGAAAATATATCAAGTGATATATCAAATTAAATGCCATTTAAAACGAAAAATAATGCCGTAAATTTGAGCTCTTTAGGAGCAATAGTTTTTTAATGGTGTAATTTGTAATATACTGAGTGAGGACCAAATACAGCAGTTTTTTCATTTTTAAAAGCTTATAACTCAACAACCAAAAGTCAGAAAAATGTAATATTTTACAATTTTACTAGTCTTAGTAACTATAATTTCTATAACTAATATCATAGAAATCTAAGAGGTCAAGGTCCATGGTTGATTTGACATGGAATGACCCTATTAACTTTTTTTATTTTATACATATAATATTTTATTATAAATATTTATTATTATTCTACGATATTCTATGGTTCTATAGGCATGCTTAAAACTGTAATTGATTAATAATCAATATGACATAACCAGAATTATCCTGAAAAAGGTTCATTGATGGTTATTATAGTCTTCCATTTCATACACTATGTATTAAAAACTAAACAAAAAAGTTATGAAAAATTAACACAGCATTGAGTGATGAAAATTATCTGTTTAAAAAAAAAAATAACAATAAATAAATGTGAAAATAAGTAAATCAAATTTAAATTGTTTAACTTTTTGTTGAAATATGTTTTTAATGATTGGAACTGGATGTATGATGGAAGTATGTTATTGCATATATATGTCAGATAAAAAAGAAAAATATTGTTTTTTATTTTTTTGTTTTTAGACATTTATTGAAATTTACAACTGTAAATTAATACAATAATAATATATCTAGTAAATGAGATGATAATGCTCGTAATAACATGTCAGTAGTTATGATGACTGATCCAGGGGAAGCTTTTTTAAAAATTTAATTTATTTAAAGAATACAAAACTTGACTGAGAGAATAATTAATACCTAAAACAACAAATGACTGACAGATTGGGAGTGACGCCATCTTGCTCCTGGCAAAGGTTTTAATAGCCTCCAGGGTGCTGAAATTGTGGGATTAGGGTTGTGCGTAGTTTACCAGGATACAACGTCTCCCTCCCGAAGATCTTTGCTGTCCTCAGCAAAGAGTTGTTGACAGATGAGTAGGGCTGGTGAGGGACTCCTTCGTTGACAGCTTTCAGTTGGTAAACAACATTTAGTAAACAACAGATGGCGATAATGAAAAGATAGATACAGCAGAAAGATAACTAAGAATAGACGAAATAAAAAATAAAAAGCATACAATATGCGTAAGTGGATGAGGAAGTTCGTTTAATGTTAACAATGGTTGAAAATTTACATTGGCAGAATGAATATGTTCAAAAGTAAAATTAGTAACATGTTTAGGTATTTTAGAAGTTTGGAGGGATACAGATACATAACTTTCTAAATATATAAGAGGTCTAGAGTAATTTAACAATGATTCATTTTCGTGTAAATATAATAGTTGAGTTAGTTTACGATGAATAGAGAGATCATAACGAAAATTGGTAATAACAAGCTGGTTAGTATTATATATTAAATATCTATTTATAATTGGAATATATTTTACAAAAGAAGTAGTATTTCTTAAAAATAAGCTTTTACTGTCAATTAAATCCTTATCATCTGATATTTGATTAATACACTTATTTACAAGTTTAGTAACATTGTTACAATAATAATTATTGTTTAACAATAAACATTGTCCAGTAAAGGTCTCATCATTTCTCAGTATCAGGGATGATGTTCGTGTGTAGTTAATATTTCATTATTTCTCTGTAAAGGAAAAGAAATGAGAAAAAATGATTCATACAATACAGATTTTAAAGGAAATTGTATAGAATAAGATAGGAAATTATCATGTAAAGAACAATGTACAGATGCCAAATGCCATAATATATTAGTGTCATTAGAGATTAGGAATACCTTTGATTGTTTAATTATATATTCTATCTCTTTGTAAGTCATTATTCTTGAATGTAATAAATTTAATTCGCAGAATTCCAGGCTGGTGTCTGTATCACTGATTTTGTTATATAATAGCAGAAGGGTATCAAACAAAAACAAGTATTGTTGGTTAAATTCTATATCTAACATTTCATTGGATAAAGTTTCAAAGTAATTGATAATTTTTAAATTATTTGAATGAATAATTTTGATATCTTTATTGAATCCCTCCATTAGTCGTTTATTGATAGCTAATTGAGTTTCCACATTGTTCTAAATGATATTCGTTTGTTTGTACTTTTTGTAATATTTCGTCATATTTGGCTTTATCGTTAGCGTCCATGTTCCCTGTAACCCTTGATATAGCCGTCCCGAGGCCATTGAAAAGTCCTCTTTTTATTCTAAAATTATTTGGATGTAGATGATCTAATTTTGCTTGAGTGTACCTTAAATGAGTTCTGATTAAATTAATTTGGGAATTATCATTATGTTTAGTGCTAAGAATTTTTAGAGCTGTCTTTATATTGTTTAATTCATTCTGTAATAATTTAATGTTAATGTGATGCATGTAAGTGTATGTCTTGTTGATAACGTATGAGTCTTGAATCTTAATAGGTAAAAGTCCGGCTGATTTGCTAATGTCCGTTAGTTTGTATGGGGTGGCCGGGAAGATTAGTAGTAGGAGAAAAAGCATTTTCCTACAACAAAAAAGTTATTGTGGCGTTTCCTTCCTTGGACGTTCAATTCGATTTGGGTGGACCTTAAAAGATTTTCCGCTGCATTTACCACTGGCAAGGTTTCTTTTGCGATCGTACTTGATGGGAAAATATTTTGGTCTGTCCTTTTTGTTAAATGTAGTTTTAAGATATGGTTCGTCAGGAATTTATGAAACTGTTATAAAAAACTGTTATGTAAAATTTATAAATTTTTATTAGGATTATTATAATTGATAATTAAATTAAAGCAACCTGTATAAATAAAAAAATTATAATTACGAAATTTCAAAGGAATATGATTTATTACAGTTTTGTATTAGATAAGGCAAATCCCTCAAGAATTTATTTTAAATCACATTAATTTAAAATTGATTTAAAATATGTGGGATTTTCTTAATTTCACAGCTGTTAAGATTTCAAATTTAAGTTGTATAACTTATCAATTATGGAATAAAACTATATTGTATACGTATAGGATATATGCCGGAACATATATATCTACTTATATGAAATTTTTCAATGTAAATATGCAGATGAGGTTATGTTGATTGATTGTATCACTTACTTTTAGTCAATATTTCCAGTAAGATTAACCTATGGGAATCTTTTGTTGTTGTTTTCTTTAATATTATTTTTTCCTCTTCTTTAAAAATGCTATTCACATTCCTGATTGGCTGTAAAGGTTTCGCAATAGAAAATGTATTCCACAAGTTGGCAGGGCGTTATGCGTTTGTTGGCCAAGCTCATAATACGTGTTGCAATGATGGAATATCTCGGTAACAGAAAAAGAAAGCAAGAATGACTTCATAATGTACAAGAAGACCTTTCAAAATAAATTTGGTTCATAAATCTGCATAAACCCTCAGGAAACACTTTTCAACCTAGAGAATTCAAAGATGTCAGGACAGACTCCTCTAAAACCTAAACCTTTTAAATTTATTAAAAACAAAATTCAAATTGAGAATAAATACAAATAATAGAAGAAGTGAAAATTTAATGCAATTTTAAAATAAAATTACATTGTATTATTTCTGAGTTATTATTTCTAAAAAAATAATTTTAACTACTTAAATCAAGAATTGTAAGGCTTCTGCACTGACTGGAATATGCTTTTTGTATTGGTTCGGGTCTCCTTGCTGAAATATACCATATGGGTTAGATAACTTTAAAATGTTTAGGCGAAAATTTTCTCACAAATTACAATAAGCTCCGAATTCGCAAGAATGTGCAGATGAATTTGTAGGGATATTTTTTCCGATACAACCCGATATTAATACAATTAACGCTAACTCAAAACAGTTATTTTTTTTTTGTCTTGTTTTTTTTTCGAATGGGCCAGCAGAGGACCATGCACCAATTTCAATTTTTTCTCCCTTGTTCTTTTCACTTCTTCCAGTATGCTTTCATCTGTTCACCACGTTTCCTCTTTCTGTCCTCAAACCATTTTGCACCAGTCCTTTTCACTTTCCTGCCCTGGAATCCCACCATTTTCAATCATTTTTGCCGAAAGTCTTCTCTATTATTTATTTATTCTATTTTTATATTGTTTTTTTCTAAATCTCTTTTTTCTTCATTGACCCAGCTTGTTGTTGATTTCTTACCCCACAGATATCTAAAAATCTTACTTGTCAATGTATTATCCGGTATTCGATATAAATGTCCAAAAAACATCAATCTTCTTTTTCTCATTACATCTGATATATTTCAGCATCACTTCGTAACTTCCAACCTTCTACTGTGTTTTGTGGGCGTAATGTTTTCCTCATGATTTGCCTTTCTAGTATTTCTAATTCATCTAAATTATTGTTTATTGCCAGAAATTCACTTGCATATACGCATTCTGGCTTCACTACTGTATTGTAAGGCCTTATTTTTACTTTTTTTTTTTTTTTTTTTTTTTTAATCATTTTAAAACTCATTTTAAAACCTAGAAAAAAATTTATTCTAGGACAATGTCCCTTAGGAATAACATTTGCATGACAGAAAGTTTTGTTATCTATATAAGATAATGCCTTATTTTTTTTCCTTTCGTCCTTTCTTACTTTCAACTTAAATGTAAATGTTTTAAAGTACTAATCACTTAAATGTACAAGAATAAATACAAAATTATATTTTTTTTAAAAAGTAGATTGAATTTACGATGAATAATATCTATATTTTCAACTTTAAAAAATCACTCTTTTTGGTTAAGAAAATATATTTTTATTCTTCGACTATCCTACTTTCAAACACAATACAAATTAACTCCAGTATTGAATGCTGGATTTTGGATTTTGTCTGCGTTTGCTCCTTTATGCGGCGCTCGGTCTCGTTCGATAACTTGTAAGTTATAGAACGAGACCGGTAAGCATTTTACTTAAGGGTAAAAAAAAAAAAAAAAAAAAAAAAAAAAAAAAAAACAAAGCATTGAGATTTAGCTGAAAACCACTCATTTTTTCAAGATAAACGTACCCCAAATAGCTTCAGGACTAAGCTTTTTCTAGCCCTAATGGCACCATCCAGACATTCCGCTAGGTGTAAGCAATCTGTTGGCAAAACTGGACCGTTATCGTTCTTTCACCTAATTGTTTTTCTCAAGTCGCAAATATGAAGTTTATCTGTTAATTAATGTTGGTATATAAAAAATGATATGGAATATTCAATTCACAATTAAAAAACATTTTAAACTGATAAGAACAAGAGATGTGTTTAGGCATGGTTTAAAAGTATATCATTTTAATTGTTTCAAAAAGATTCAACTTTAATTTTAATTACTGATTTTTTGTCTTCACCTTTCCAATTATGAAAACCAAAAATTAATTTGTAGTTTAGAATATTATTTTGTCAATTTTAGGTGATAAGTTTCATTTATTATAGTTCGTCATTTGTTTAAAAACAAAACATATGTTTTTTTAAGACGTCCAGTCGCTACATTAATAATATAGGACAGTCTAGCATCTGATCGTAAGAAGATTGCATCTCGTTTTAACCGCTTATATCAACAGTCTGGCATCTGATCGCAAGAAGATCGCATCTTGTTTTAACCGCTTACATCGACTGTCTGGATTTTGATGTTATGAAGATCGCACCTCATATTATTATTGGCTTGTGCAGTCTTGGCTTCTAACGCAAGAAGAGAGCACCTCGTGCGAACAGTTTGCATATTATACAACTACTAACCATTTACATCAACAGTCTGGTTTTTTGATCGCATTTCGTATTCACCGCTTACTTACTTCGACTGTCTGGATTTAGATGGTATTTGGATCCTGAAATAGCAAGGTGTGCACCACCCGCTGCAGTTAGAGCAAATGAATTAAAGTGGAATAATCGCATTGAACTTCGGTCTTTTCATCGTTTAATGAAGGTCATCTGGAGATAATAGTTCTTCACTTCGTGAGTTGGTTGAACTTTATTTTAAACATTTAATTTATTTTAACTTACCATTTTTCAATATATTGAGGTTAAACGATTTTCTTTATTTACAAAACTTTATTTATCTTGTTGTAAACTATTTATAGACTAAATTTTTTCTCAATTGAAAAATTTGTTTTAATTGAATATTTTCCATCGGATGTTTTTTTTTTTTGTTTATTTGTAAATACATATATAATTAATCTGTTAAATAATTGGAAAGGATTATTTTCTTTTGTTTTATATGTTTCCAATTTCTTGTTGTTTCACATGTTTTAATAATTAAGGACGCTGTAGAACCGGCTGGAAAGGGGACAGCGGTAGGCAGCCAATAAAGGTAAGCCCCTCTTCCCAACAAGATGGACTGATTATGATTTTGACCGACTGATCACTGGCTAATGCTTGTCTACATTGAAATTTGGGTGTCATCGCCAATGTTAACCGCTTCTTTTATTGCTTTATAGCGGTCTGGACATGTTAATGCAGATTTTTGTTTATCTTATATTTTTTTTCTTCTGCATTTTGCAAACTGGCTGGTAACGGAGTGTTTTCTATAGAAAAATAAAGCAAAAGCCAGCATTTCAATCATACCAAAAAAATACCGTGTTGATGGACAAACTGTAAAGATGAATCTCAAATAAAAATTATAGTCAATAAAAGCCATGTGTTCATTTTCAATCAATCTATTTTAAGCGTGGAAATAGAAATTAATAAAATGGCTAAAATAAAAGCTTAAAACGTGTTTTATTCACTATGTATATTATAAAAAATAAACAAAAACAGTGCAATAAAATATGTAGGATACATAATTACTGCCATAAACGATCACATGCTGTTAAACGTAATATCAGTTGGATGAAACAAAAAGAACTTAAAAATAAAAAAAGAAATATTAGGCCGGAAAAGAATACCTTTCATACCACAAATTAATTTATAAATCGTTTCTTCATGAGTTTATCACTTTTTTTTTTGTTTTTGTTTTTTTTGTTTTTTTTTATAAAAACACATGCGATTTCGTGGCGTGCAAAGCTAGATCACTATAGATACATATTTTTGGGAACTTTGACATAAACTATAATCATAAACCTGTCAATTCTATTAACTAAATGTACATTCTAAAACTAAAACAATGTGACGTATTCCTGGCAAAATACCCAAAGCTTCACTTATTTCAAAGGATACACTTAGCCAAATATTAATTAGCTGAATTCAAGTTTAAATCACTAAGAAGTATTATATATATATTCTATTCTATTCTATTCTATATATATATATATATATATATATATATATATATATATATATATGCATACATACACACCACGAGGCTGTTACGTATTACCGCTATAGGCAATGATTATATATAATGTATACCGATCTGGAACTACATGTATATTTATGAGTTATTTTTGTAGAGGATTTTTTGATACAAATATACGTAATATCTGCTATGAGAATAAAATTGAATAAAAAAAAAATAATATTTCTTAAGATGTAATATCCCCATTATTTTCATCACGATGTTTTTAGAGGAACAGTTATGGAGACTGTGGTGCAAAAAGAGGTTGTGTAATATCGAATACCTGGTCAAATAAAGTGTAAAATTACTAAGCATACAAGGCGTAGCTCTTAGCCCCTTCTATCTTTTTTTCTCGCTTTCTATAGTCCTAACACCTCTCTTTATTTTCCTTCTGTGATTTTCAATTAGTTTCTGAAATATAGTTTACCCGTATGAAACTAAAAAATAAAAAATGATTTGTCTATTATATGATTATCCTTATAAATGTTCAATAAGGCAGTGGTGGACGAATTTATTAAGATATTAAATATTTTAGTGATCCGGCCTAGGCAAGTTAACATTTGTTTCCTGGTGGACCAACGAGATACATTTGGACTTTCTAACTTTATTGAATAAGTTTGTAACCTGATGAATAAACTAACTTCTTTCCCTAGCAGGAGTATATAAGTACAAGAAGCCACCCAAAAATAACAACTAAAATATTTATCATATACACATATGTTATTAGATTATTCTATAATTAAAATTGTATCAGTAGACCTTCACATATAAAATGAGTTTCTATCTATTCAGAGCACGCAATCCCGTTTTAAACCTTTTTTATATTCAAGTTTTCTCGTTATCCTCTGAACTGGATTACTTTGAGCGGTAGCAATTCGTAATGTTTTGGTTCTTTTTGTAATTCCTACTACAACTTATTATGTTACTAGATTTTTGGATTCGAAAAATGCCTATTCAAGTGGAAGAAGTTCCCAAAGCGATGCTACTTGTTGAAAATGACCGCGGTGCCCTCTACACAGCTCATTTTAACGGTAAACCATAAACAAAAGTCCACAGAGCAATAAAAAGGTACAGAAAGACTAATTCCTACTCCAAACATCATGGCTCGGGAGGACCTAGAGCGTCATTGGCTCGAAATGACCGGTATTTGATTTTACAAAACCTCTAAGGTCTTCATTCTACTGTCAGCTGGCTCAGCGGCGTAGGAAGGTTCGTAGGAAAGAGGTAAACCGACAAACAGTGAGGAGAAAGCTAGTAGATTATAGCTTAGGAGCCAGAAGATTAGCTCGGGAGCCCCAACAGCATCGAAAACTTAAAACGTTGTATGTAATTTGCCCAAGCATTGTGCTGATGATGACTGGAGGAGGTCCCTGTTTCAGGTTTTGTCTTAGCTCACAAGATGGACACTTTATAGGTTATAGAAGAAATGGTAAGAGAATGTCATCAGAAATTTAATCTTGTGCATACTCAAGTAGGTACAAGCTTTATTGGCTGCTATAGGAGGAAATACACGCATTTGATAACATGGTCAGTAAAGAAAAAACATGAAATTTTTTTTTCTAAATTATTGAAAGCTGTTAATGATCTCATTGAAAGCATTAATTTATATTTAATGTTCAGGGCTGTGCTATTTATTTTATTTTTGAAATTAATTTAAATAATTATTATAAAAAAAAATGATAAAATTAGTTTTTTCTTAGTTAAATGCAAACTAATCCATATTTTCTATGTGCACCACTTTTTTTGCAACTCAGTATATTACCATCATCATTTACAACAATCTTTTCTATTTTTGTCCTTATAGTCTGATATTATGATCTAATGTTTATGTTCTCGAGACGTGTAAATACAACTGTATTCATACTCGAGACGTGTAATACAACTGTATTCATACTCGTGACGTGTAAATACAACTGTATTCATACTCGAGACGTGTAAATACAACTTTATTCATACTCGAGACGTGTAAATACAACTGTATTCATACTCGAGACGTGTAATATAACTGTATTCATACTCGAGACGAGTAAATACAACTGTATTCACACTCGAAACGTGTAAATTCCAGTACGTATTCGCAATTTATAAGTAAGAATATAACTATTTATATTCACACATGTGAGTACGAATATATTTGTATTCAAGTTCTAGAGAATAATCTGTGTGAATATATTCATATTCGTATTTACGAATATAAATACATATGCCCAACACTGGGTCGAACTAACTCAGAAACTGCTTGATTTACATTGCTATCTCTGCCAATTTTAGATTCTTAATCTTACAGTAAATTCTTTTGTCAACCTATCTGGAATAAATAACGTGAGCTGTATTCTTCTGGAGACCACAAGAGTCGATATAATTAGGAAAAATCAAATCTAGTTTTTTTAAAAACCCTCACTTGTTCTTAGTTACCAGTTCGTTTCCTGTCATGTTGGTTCTAAGCCTAGCATCAAACAATATTCTAGCACCTTCGTCCTTCCCTAAAAATAGTTAAATCCTCTATAATGAAATCTCACTCCAATTCTAAGGGCATAGACGGTATTCCTGTAAAATTCATAAAACTATATCTTCCCGAAACCATAACAGTCGTCCTATTCACATAATTATCTTTCTTTCCATCTAAATCACCGAATCACCGCCCCTTCTAGAATGTATACAATTTTTACTTTCACCTAAACTGAGATCAAATTCTTCACCACCATCCATTAAAGATGTAATTAATTTTATATCTTCCGCATTTACTATTAATGTAATACATCATCAGTTTAGTCAATATGGGAAATTTCATATACTAAAGTATATAATATTGCGATACAAATCTTTTTTTTTTGGTGAATTCCAAATCAAAAATAATTACGGAAAGGTAAACACCTTTTTTAACTTGGTTGTGTTAATAACTTCTTATCTTATATCTTATATCTAACTTATCTCGGATAGCAATTAATCGATCCGGAATCAAAAATAAGTTACAAAATGCATAGTTACTATTATAAACCCTTTTTAACCCATTATTAGGGCGGTGGGTGATATTTTTCCTACTTGTCCACACACAAGTTTCACGCAATATCTTAGTTTGTTTTTATAGAACTCCTAGACATAAGTAAAAATAAAAATGTGTTACCTGTACCAAAGGTTAGATATTTTTATATTTAAGTTTTAGTGGGATCAAAATAAGTTCCTGGAACCGTTTCATTAAAAATATTTTTTAAATTTGAGCATAAGTAGATCTGTCCTATAAAGGAATAATCGTAATATAATAAAACTTTTGCTGGTCAATAGGATGATAAGGATCAGTAGGAATCAGTAGACTTTTCTAATATTTATGCAATAGTTCAAACCTTGCGCCTGATTCCACAATGATAAAATTTCAAGATGTGAGAAGTAAATTTGTAAATAAATTCATATCTTTCTCTCTCAGGTAAAGTCCGAGTAAACTTCCACCTGTCGACCAATCACAAAACTTGAAACATATCTGTTCTTTTAAAATTCAATGTATGTATTTGAGCAGAAGAGAATCTAACCGCTGGAGAAAGCGGTAGTATTCTTCAAAACTGTATCATAAGCTTTTATCGAGCACTAATTACCTTTTATCTGTCATCTCTCGATTTCACGATTGTTGTCAGTCGCCTCGTTATGAACAATATACCGCTTGTCACACTGAACCAGTTAGACCACACATCTTCAACAGCATGCCTATTACATCTTCTTAAAGGATAGAAAATACTATCTAGCAATCTACCATAGTTTACTTAATGGTGGGGTAATAGGCTTCTGGAATGCTAAAAAATATATTTTCGATTTTACAGGCCTAGAGAAAAAAAGATATTTAATCAAAGGAGGCGAAGTATAACACGTTACATTACACTTTCACCCTCAATCCACTGTTTGAAACAATAATTCGTTAAAATTATATTGGTTGGAAATTGCAAGAAACTTTGTTTACTAAAATAAAACGAACTAATTGAAGATTAAAGGGAACGTACACTTACTCAACAGAAAACATTAGTTTTCCAAAAAGAACAAAACTTCACAAGCCAAATTGTTAACAAATGTTTTACAAAAAACATAGATTCAGTTATTCTTCCATTTATCCTGCAATATGGCGTCCAATAAGATGGGATTTGACATATGTTTAAGATGGGGGTACGTGAGATTGGCTTACAAAAAAAGAGACACCAAGGTCAAATTCAAAAAGGACAGCTAATGATGATGTTAAACTGTTCCCCTAGTTACATTATACCCCATTTGACCGTACGACGCATGAATTTTTCATATGTAATTAATAACATTGAAATGCTTACTTTTAAGTAAATATATCATATAAATAAATTTGTGAATAAATACATTTTTTTAAATTAGTGAACTAAATAAAAAATAAAAAAAGGCTAGCCTATTTAACATTCCTAGAGAATCTAATCTGGGTCTTCGGTCCCGAAGTTGTAATTACTTTCAACCATAACTTTTAAGAAATATACTGAGAGGATAAAAAAAAAAAAAAAAAAAAAAAAAAAAAAAAAAAAAAATCTCACAAATAAATGAATAAAAATGCATGCATTTTTTGAAGCGAACTTCCATTTTTTTCTTAAATTGAAGGTCCCTGAATCTTTTTACTAGAAATTATTAACTTTCTATTATTTCCCAGCATTGTGCAAGCTAAACAATAAGAAATTATAAAAGTCAAATAAACTTTTCATAAAAATCCGATTTAAGGATTCACTTTTTTTTTCTCTACTAATTTTAAACCGAATACTGACAGGACATCGAAAGCAAATTATTAAATAAAATATATACTATATTAAATATAGTGGAAGTGAAATATTGCTCTCAATCTGTAATTGTTGATTTGAATAAATTATTAATTAATTACTTCATTAAAGGTAATAAAGTAATTACTTATTATTAAAGTATAACTAGAAGAAAAAAAATTATAGGATTCAGCATTTGTATTTATTTTCCAGGTTTTCGATAGGGTACGGGATGCTGGTCTACTGAACAAAGTTGTTGGAGTAGTAGGTGACGTGATGGAACCAGAACTCGGACTAAGCACAACAGACAGAGACATTTTAACTAGAAGAGTCACAGTAGTCTTCCATTCTGCTGCAACAGTCAAGTTTAATGAAACTCTGCGGGACGCTGTGAAACTGAACACGATGGGAACTCAAGCCGTCATTGAACTCTGCAAGCATATGGTTCAGCTACGGGTTAGATTTATTTTATATTTTTAATTATTTTTTTACTATATTATAACTATAAATTTATAATTAAAATTAGTTATTTAGGTATGGAGATTATTACCTATGCATACATAATAAATTATTTTTTGTTATGTTTATGCTTGCGCTTGAATGTACTTTGATTTCTGTATTCATATTCTCAAAACTAGATGCATACTCAAATTACAATAATTGATTATTTGTTTTAATGAGTTTAATAATTTTAATTAAGTTCTCTAATCTTCTCAAGACAAAGTAATCACATAAAATTTAATTAACATGTATGATGTTAATGCTTTTTCAAAAATACTTGATTTCGTCTGGAGTCTTAAAACAATGTCATTGTAATACAATCATTGCTTATTTCAAAATAAAACTTTTATATATTCTATAAATTAAAAATGTTAATTATAGAATTGATATAGAAGTTTTGTTTTAAAAATTGTTTTTTTGTTTGAATTTAACGTCGTTATATGTTCAAACGCTGGCAAGATGATTGCATGACCTATTATGATGAGGTGAAACAAAAATTACTCTTAATTTGTTGTGCTTCTGGAACATACTTCCACTCTTCCAGTAAATAAATGACAGTGACCTAGGGGCGTCAATTAGTCGTATGTAAAGGCGATATCCTACTTCTATACTGCGCAAGTCTGAAAATCGATTGTGAATTGTACCTCTTAGCTTAGTTGTTTGTAGAGGTTACCTCAGTCCACGTGCTTCAGTGTTATGACGGACAGGTTATAAGTGTTTGTTGTGTTCATTATAGAAATTGCTCCTCATTAAGTGTTCAAGATGAAGTTTTCATTTAAGTTTTCGAATCTTCTGGGCACGGTATACACCAAAGGAAATTTGATATTCACCTCAGATGGCAACTCAGTAATAAGTCCTGTAGGCAACAGGATAACAATCTATGATCTCAAAAATAGTAAATCTCAGACACTATCCATAGAAAACAGGTTCAATTTCGAGTCAATTGCACTTTCCCCAAATGGAACAACTTTAGTTGCTGTTGATGAAAAAGGTGAAGGATTGCTGATTAGTATGATGAGTAAAACAGTTATTTATCGTCACAATTTCAAAATGAAAGTGCCAAAAATGTTATTTAGTCCAGATGGTCTGTATCTTGCAGCATGCAGAGGAAACAGAGTTACTATTTTCAGAGCTCCTGGTTTGCATTTGGGAGAATATAATCCTTTCATCATGGAACGCATGTTTCGAGGCCCATATGATGATGTTACATGCATTGATTGGACTTCTAATTCTAAAATTATTGCTGTGGGATCCAAAGACACAACTGTTAAAATTTATGGAATTCCTAAACTGAAACACTTTAAGAGATATTCTTTAGGAGGACATGCTGATGTAATAATCGGGGTATTTTTTGAGGAAAATAGTCTTGATTTGATAACCATAAGCCGGAATGGTCGCATCTGTATATGGGAATGTAATCTTGAACTTTCAGCATTAGAAGAAATTACTGATTTTCCCACTGAAAAGAAAAAATCAAGGATTGAAGACAATGAAAATGATATTGATTTAAACAGAGGGGAAGAGAGGATAGAAAAATTAGAAAATGAAGAGGAAGAGTCAGATATTGAAGAGTCTGATGATGACCCAAATGTAAAAATAAATTACAAACTTGTTTCAAAAAATTTTATTCTAGACAAAGGTCAACTTAAGTTAACTTGTACCGATTATCATAAAAAGATTCGTTTACTTGTTGTTGGCAGAAATGATGGAACATTTTTACTATATGAATTGCCTAATCTTACTCTTATACATTCATTAAGTATCACTGATCAAAGCATTTCTACGGTTTCTCTTAATAACACTGGAGATTGGATTGCTTTGGGATGTGAAACACACGGGCAATTGTTGGTTTGGGAATGGCAAAGTGAAACATATGTATTGAAACAACAAGGGCATTCATCAGCAATGTCCTCATTATGCTATTCCCGTGATGGGCTTTATGTTGCCACAGGAGGAGAAGATGGTAAGGTGAAGTTATGGAACACTCAAACTGGTTTCTGTTTTGTTACATTTAATGAACATTCATCAAGTGTATCTGCGATTAAATTTGCTAGCAATCGTAAATTTCTTGTTTCAGCCTCTTTAGATGGAACTGTAAGAGCATTTGATATGACAAGATACCGTAATTTTAGGACATTAACATCAACTAAACCTGTTCAATTTGGAAGTTTGGCCATTGATTCTAGCTGTGAATTCGTTGCTGCAGGTGGACAAGATGTTTTTGAAATATTTTTATGGTCCTTGAAGATAGGTCGTTTACTTGAAATTTTGACTGGTCATGAAGGACCTGTGGTTGGTTTAGATTTTCATCCTGGTCTAACATCGACAGAGTTAGCATCTGTTAGCTGGGACGGCACCCTCCGTATATGGAATGCTGTAGAAACTGATTTGCAGTATGAAGCTATACGAATAAATTCAGATTGTTTAGCTGTTGTTTATCGTCCTGATGGTAATGAAGTAGCTGTTACTTCTTTAGATGGACAAATATCAATGTTTGAACCCAAAACAGGTCAGCAAAAAGGGTTTATCGAAGGAAAAAATGATCTTCACGTAGGGCGATCTGATACAGATTTAATTACAGCGAAACGGAAACAAGAAACTAGGTCTTTTACTAGTTTATGTTATTCTGCTGATGGAAAGTATTTATTGGCAGCTGGTCAATCCAAGTATATTTGTATTTACAATAGAGAGGAAGAAATTATTGTAAAAAAAATTGAGATTACCCAGAACAGATCATTTGATGCAGTTGATGATTTCATTAATAGGAGAAAAATTACAGAATTTGGAAATAAAGATTTGATTCTAATGAGAAGTGAAATCTCAGATGTATCGTTGCCAGGTGCTAAAAAAGGTGATATGGCATCAAGAACATTTAAACCAGAAATAAGAGTATATTCTATTCAATTTTCACCTACTGGCCAGTCTTTTGCTGCTGCAAGTACAGAAGGACTTCTAATTTATTCACTTGATTCTGGGCAAGTTTTCGACCCATTTATGCTTGAAGAAAGCATTACACCTGAAAGTATTAGAATTGCCAAAAATGATGGGCGGTACAGTGAGGCATTAATGATGGCCATTAAATTAAATGAGACAAATCTTATACAGGAAGTAATTGAATCTGTACCATCCAATGAAATTGAGTTGTGCACACTTTCATTTGCTGATGTATATATTGAAAAGCTCCTTACTTTTGTTGCAAATAGCCTTGAAAGTAGTCAGCATTTTCAGTTTTATTTGTTATGGACAAAATCTCTTATTACAAAAAGTAAAAATATCCCTTTACCATTATTGGTTGCTCTTCAAAAAAATTTAATGCGCAAATATAATGATTTATCTCGCATCTGTGATCATAACAAGTATTCTCTTCAATTTCTTTTAAAAATAGGAGAAATAAAAAGTAAAACAATAAAACCATCAGAAGAAGAGATGGAAGTTGAAGATGATGATGAACTGATGCTTATGAATTCCTAAATATATTTTATTAGTGTTATAAATTTTGTAAATATCTGTATATTTGTAAATACTAATTGAAACGACTATTAAATTTTGTTTTGTTAAATTATTGTTGATTTTTGTGAAATTATTTTCCTATTTTAACCAGTTCTATGTTAATTTCCCTCAATTTAATTTTTCAGCTACTGGTTCCCTAAATACTATAATCATATCATGTAACTGCCAAAAAATTAATTTTTAATTTTAGTTTGTTTTGATTTTAAACCATTAATTTAATTTTTTCGTTTTTAACATGGTTGTTTTACGTGGACTAACTTGGTTTCAAGAGTGTAACTGTCGTAACAATTATTTTCTTGTTACTCACTATTTAAAAAAAATAATATCATCAGTTAATGTTAATATTTCATTGCCGCTTTAAGGTCACACTAGAGTCTAATATGAATTAATATTAATCATTAATAATAATAATAATATTATTATTAGTTGTAAAGCTCCCAAAGTGGAAGACGCTAAGTAAAGATGATTCAATTTTGGAGCTTCTTGTTCTTTTTATTTGCCCTCCAGTTTTTTATTTTTTGCGAGAATTCAGCTTTTCTTCATTTGCTCCAATTTTTTAATAATTCGTGCCATATTATTAATAAATGATTGGACTTACTAATGTAAATATATACCTATTCAAAAAACATTTACCATATATCCTTGCTTTGATCATTGATCTAAACTGAGATAATGAGGAGGTCTGAGAGTGTTCCTCAGAAGTTAGAAGGCAATGCATGTTTAAGATAAACACAAATCACAGGTGTCAATTTTTGTTTATTGTACTTTGTATTTATTTTTCTTTGTAGTGTCCATTTATATTTTTCTATATTATCCTACAATAATTTTGTGAAAACTTAAAAACATTATCAGGTATTGATTTTTTTTAGTTTGTTCATAGCATTATTTTTATTAATTTTTTTTTTTTTTTTTTTTTTTGAGCCCAAGGCTTCCATTGAAGTCCTATACTGCTGTGGGTGGGAAGATCACGATTCATTTTCGTGGGTCCGCCACAAATTAAATTTTAACTCGCCCAGGTGGGTTTTGAACCCACGACCTTCTAGTTACAAGTGCACTGAGACCCTCGCTCCAACTCACTCGGCCATTGAGTCCTCTCATAGCATTATTATTTAATATAGCAGTTTTTGTCATGAGTTTCTTTTTTTTGTTGATTAGCTTTCACAAAATCTAGAAATCCAATATTATAGAATAATTTTTTCAATTGAATTCTACATTAATAACAAATAACTGCTTGTTGGAACAAAAATTAATTTTAATGAATATTTCCTCACTTAAGAAGATGAAAATAAACTTTATTCTGGGAAAACTTGTCCCCTAAGAATAATAAATGAGTACAAGTATAATACTTAGGACAATCAGTAATTAATTATAATAATCAATAATAAAAATTGATTAATAATTAAATTATGAGTTACAAAATAAATAAAAAATCTTGTAAAAGGATATATCTTATGTGTGCTATTATAATGTATATAACATAAATATTCATGTTTTACATTTACTCGGAAGATTAAAAATCCAGAAGGTGAAGAAATATATGATGTTTAAAGGAAGTAAAATTGGAGCTTTTTCGAATTGAGATGGGCAATGAATTCCATAAAGAGGAAGCACGCTTAATAAAAGATTTTTTGAAGGATGCAATTCGATGAGCAGGAGTGTACAGGTTGATGGGTTGGGTTCTAGTATTTAAAAGGTGAATGGAGGAGTGCAGAGTAATGAGCTTATGAATGAATATAGGTGGGTTTTTGATTTTCAAGAATTGAAATATGAGTGCACCTAGGAAGTATTGGTGTTAGAAACTGGGGTAAAGCCACCCAATATCAGAATACCAGTGAGATATGTGAGAACATCTAGAAATCCCAAAAACAAATCTAATAAAACAGTTCATTAATCTATTATATCTCATTTCAAGCTCACTACACATAATATACTTCGCATCCTTAGTCAAAGTTGGGAAAAACGAGAAACGATACCAAAAGTTGTCAAGTATTTAATGGTAATGAATTGCGGTAATGGAAAAGTTGCTTAAAAATAAAAATAGATTTCCTCATGATTTGGAAAATATGATTATTCCAAAAAAGATGTTTATCAAAAGTTACTCCCAGATTTTTAATAGAATTTTGGAAATGAATTGGTCGGTTTTTGAGTTAAAGCAGTGGATAGTAGGGAAGGGCTTTAAGGTGAGGTTTTGACCCAATGAGTCTGGATTCAGGCTCAACCTATTCTCTACCACCCATAAGTTAATGCTATAGATGTCTTTCTGAAGCTTACGAGTCACCTTATACAAGTTCTTAACTACTATTACTACTCAAAAGCTGCCAAATATTTGAAATATAAAAAAAAAACAAAAAAAACTAATGAGATTTATTATTAAAAGTTATTTTTTTATATATAAACACTACACATTAAATTCTAATAGTGGATGCGGAACAGCAATTTGAATTTCCCTTTTTACAGTTTTCCCGAACATCTCAGAATTTATCAATCTTATCAAAATGTGCTTGATATACCAAACTAATACAAACAAAACTTTGTTTTTATTTTTTTCATTGAATCATTAGTTAGGGAGATGGTTATTGGAATTTTCAAAGTGAGCATGATTCGCATTTCTTTATTCAGATTTCTTATCATTTTTTAATTATTTTGAATGTTTTACTAACATTTTATCGCTGTATTTTTTTTTTTTTTTTTTTTTTTTCAAACAAATGACTACATATAAACAAAATTAATAGTCTTTCTTAAAGGAAAGTTATATATGTATTCTTTAATTTTTTGGATCATGTAGAGAGTCAAGGTTAAAGAAGCATTTGTCTGATGCTTAATAGAAATTACTCAATTTTGGTCTTGAAGTTATCCAAAGTGAAATCAAGTGTTCCATCAAAGTGAGAAAAATCAATTTCTGAGAATCCTCAAGTGATAATTTTTTTAATTTATTTGTTACTTTTTATTGTAAAAAGAGACATTCAAACCATTCTCCTTCCCCTGGCTCACCTTCCAGTGTTGAGGATTTTTATCATTTTGTTTGGAACACAGCAGTAAACATTAAAATAAAAACCCAGAAGTTTAACCAAACTCTTAATGAAGACTTTAAACAAAGTCTCAATGAAAACCATTGTGATAATATTAAGAAATTCTGCCGCAAAGTTAAAACAACAAAAAATGTCGGGTCCACAGCCTGGCAGATGACCTTAGGATTTTTTAAAGGGAGTAAAAAATCCTTAGCTATGCCGTCCTTCGGAAGGGATGTGAATGGGAAGATGGGTCCCGAGCCTGTGCGATGTCAGGTACTCGTTAAAGTTCCCTATCCTAATTATACCTGGACAGGCAAAATTTAGGACTCCCACCGTAGCATCGTCCGATTAGCCATAGCAGCATAAAGTGATGTTAAACAAAATAAACAAATAAACAAACAAAAAATGTTCCAGAAGAACTTATCACAGTTGCTAAATCAGCTTATGCATCAATGGTATAGGGACTCCATGTCTTTTCACATAGAAAGAGGCAGGAGTTGGGGAGGAAGTCTAAGTTCCCTTTTATTTGTTATAGTCGTTGATGGAAGACATGAAAGTAATTATATCACTAGTGGAAATAAAGCACATACAAAAAGTCTATATATCTCCCAACACTACCTTGTGGTAGCTGACCACCATTGTAACAAGTCCTAAAATGAAGTTCCTATAGAGAGCCATAGGAAGGACCATGAGGAACTATGTCAGTAATGAATTTAAAAGGAAGGAGCTGGGGTGAATGTTGCTGAGGACTAAAAACATTTATCAAAATGAGGAAGAGAGAGCCTCTGAAGGTAGTGCAAGCATGACCTATTGGTCCTAGAATTTCCTTCAAGGAATACATACCGAGGACAGGAGGTAAGAAAGGCATGAGTGACCAAGAGGCATGACTGCATAGAGGCTCATACTATACTTAACCTGTTTATAACAAAGTAGAAATAGCTTATTTTCATATTATCTTATTTATATGTTGCAGGTTATTTTTTATATTTATATCTATACCAAAATTATGTTTAAAACTGCTTTATGTTGGACATCATTATTATCTATGTTATCGCATCATCATAGTCCGAGGGATCTGCTTCATAGACTGAATCCCACTTTCCCTGGCAGTCTGTTCAGAGCCTTTTTTTTCTTCCTTCAGTTCAGTTCATCTCTCACATATAAATCTATTCACTATTATACATTCCTGAAGTATGCTGTTGAAATGAATATATAAAAATTTTTCAATTTCCATTAGCAAATTATTATGTCCTGATAGAAATAACTTCTCAATTGAATTTTAAAAAGTCTGGACTTGACTTTAATATCTTGTCAGTGTCTATTATTCTCTAAAGCAGTTATTCTCAACCTTTTTTGCTCCATGAACCCCAAAAATTAAAAATGAATGAGATTAATATTTTGCATCCCCTCCTACCTAGTCAGCCTAGCTATTAATAATTTATAACAAAGTAGAAATTTTGACTGCAATTATAAACGTAAAATGTTTTTTTTTTTTAATATTATATAATCAAACTGCGCTAATTTTATGTCTTTAAAAAAATATTGACAGTAAAAAAAATGAAATACAATTATTCTTATTATTTTATATTGCTGTGTTTATACTTTTATAGTAGTGATGTGTATATATTACTAGTAAAAATTATTTTTCACGACCCCACTATAATACCACTACGACCCCAAAGTTGAGAACCGCTGCTCTAAAATATATGAGGATACTATTTTATATATGACGATTTCTTTCTCTTTCATGACATGAATATAATATGTATCTCATAATTATTTTTCACCTTTAAGTAATGAAATTTTCATTAGTACATGGTTTATAATTGTAAAATTCTGTTTCCTATAAATGATATTTTGATATCATTTCAGGCTGTCATACATGTTTCTACTGCATATTCAAATGCAGATAAAATTGAAGTTGAAGAAAAAGTTTACCCTCCACCTGCAAGCCCTGAATGGATTATATCCTGCCTTCAGCAACTCTCTCCGGAAATGATGGACCACCTTGCAATTGCATTGACTCAAAATCATCCTAACACTTACACTGTGACTAAAGCAATGGCTGAAACAGTTGTTGAACAACATGCAGAGGAATTACCTATTGCCATAGTTCGACCATCAATTGGTAAATAAAAAATTTGTATTTATGGAGTTTTTTATTGCTATTATAAGTAAAGAATTATTTATGGAACAATAAAAATAACTTCCTCTTAGTGAATTAATTAAATGAAAAACTACAAAGAAAATTTAAACTTTTATGGACAAGGCAACACAATTGGTTCTTTGGTTTTACGTTCTGGTTGGTTGTCTCTTCTTAAAAGAAAAAAAAACATTTAAGCTTTTACTTAAATAATAGTAAATTTATTGTCATAATCGTTTCTTATTTGAAGAAATGGTTAATCAATCAGCATTTATTTATAAATTATAGATTTAAAAATGTATAGGAAAAGCATTTATGTCTTAATTTAATATTGATTTCTAGTCACTGCTGCGTGGCAAGAACCTTTTCCAGGCTGGGTAGACAATATGGCTGGAATAACCGGAATCATGTGTGAAATAGCACGTGGCACTATTCGATCTATCATTTGCAATGACAAATATTTGGTTGATATTATCCCTGTTGACATTGTTGTTGATACTCTTATTGTTGCTGCATGGCACACTGCTACATTCAGGTACATCTATCTCAGTAATCCTTTTCTTCACTAAGTATGCCCATTAAAGATTGAACATGGGTTAGTTTATTAGATATTTATATAGTAGATTATTGAGACATATTGTTATTGTTATTTTCATATATTGTATTAGGCTTCTCTCTTTCATAAAATCAATAAAACATAATAAGTGGTTGATATTGATGCAATGTCATATACTGTAATGCTATACACTGTTTTCTTCTTAGTCCTAATCATGATATTAAAGTTCATTTATATCTTCCTAAACGAGTCTGTTACAGCAATTAAAAATTTAATTAACAAAACTTTTCAGTAAGTAATGTTTCAAAATTGGCTTGTTTTTTAGGAAAGGTGTAGTGCCGGTGTATAACTGTACATCTGGAACTCTTAACCCCATCACATGGAAACAATTGGGTATATTAACTCTGAAACACTCTTACACTACTCCATCAAAATATGTTCAATGGTACCCTGGATTCAGTTTTACAACAAACAGGTTAATGCACAATGTAAAGGATGTTGCACTCCATACATTTCCAGCTTTTATGATGGATATTCTGCTTCGTATTAGAGGAGCTAAACCTATGTAAGTAATTTTATTAACCATTAGATTTTTAGAATAAATATAATAAAATATACAGAAAGTTCATCAAAAGATGACTGTACTTCATTATTTTTAAGATCTTTATGTTACGATAGTTACTATAAAATATTCTCATTCTCTTAAGTAAAATTTTGAATATAATAAGAATTTTTTCATCATCAATATACTAATAAATTTATGAATACTGAATGTAATGTTTTCCCATTATTGAAACCCATCACTCTGACAGGTACATCAAGACAAAAGAAAAAACATTTTCAAATGATAATGAATAAATTTTAAAAAACGTTTTTAGATTAATTTATTACATTGTTAGAACAATATTGCATAGACTGCTAGCAATAATTAACTCAAGAGTAAGTAGTACCTCCAATTTAAATTAAAATTCTTTTTATGAAAAATGTATAATTTTTTGTAGATTCAAAAAACAAAAGATTGTACTATTGTAATGTAAAAAACAATATTCATTTTTTGTGATTTCAAGGATAAATTTTATTTATAGTTGTTTATAAAATAACGAATGTGTTTCGTCTTTTTCATCGTAAAATGATCAAAAATCGCTAAATGTCATGATTTCTTAAACATTTATTTATCTTCTTGTTTATTTTGTGTGATGTATATCAGATCAACTATATCAATGTTATGTTCTAGGTGTTTCTTTCTTGAACCAACATTTGTTAAAGGTCTGAAAAGACCTACACTTATAGATTTATTTGAAAACAAGGTTTTTTGGAGGTAAATATAAAACAAATGTGTGTTTCTAGCACTTCTATATGAATCACTCCCAACGGTCATATAAATCTGTTCTTACACTGTTGATCACTGTGAGTGAAGCATGGTTTTGTTGGTTTTTTTTTTATGTTTGTCTATAGGCCTAAAACTCATAGGTTGCCAACACATATAATTGTTTACCTTTTACATTCTTTTTTGTTTATATCAAACTATTACAAAGGCTTGTGACTTGGAATTTAGTATATTTGTCAGAGTTATGCTTTTTCTTGTGATAAAATTACTCTAAGCAACCTTAACTTATAAGCCCTTATAGAAAAAAATGTAGGATATAGATGCTCAGGTTTTATATCATTATCAGTTTGCAAGATGTTGATTTTCTTTATATTTATTTATAGAGAAATGATAACTATGATGGGACCTCCCTTGGACCTTTATCTCATGGAGACATGTCGAATTCTATGACAGCTTTCAACACTTGACAAACCTCTTGTTAAACACACCTATACTAATACGAAAATACAGAGGTGGCAAAAATCTTAGTTCGGCATAATTTCAAATTTTTATTTTCCCTTCTTTCAAAAACCTTGTGAGCTCTATGGGGCTAGTAATGCTAGTTAATGACTTATAATGATCTTTCCAAACCACTGCTCTTCTCAGCATATTCAGAAAATCTACGCCTAGTGCAGTAAAAGAGTTAGAATCCATCAAATAAATAATTCAACGGTTTCTTTTTATTTTTTTATTTTTTTTAGACATAGGAGCTTGAAAAAAAATTGAAAGTGTTTTGATACATTAAACCAGTAACAAGTTTTAGGAATGTAATTCTAAAATATCCCCCAAATGATTTTTTTTTATTCTAATGACAATGTACAAGGAACATGGGCTATAGCTTCAGGATTTGCTCCCTATGCCGCATTAAACTTAATAAAAAAGTAGATTGGTTCATCCTTAAAAAAAAAAAAAAGTGGGAAGATTTGTTTTTCCAAGAGATGAGTGCAACCCATGCAGGAGAGATTTTTTTTTCAATGGGGCTTAATGTCCTTATGTACTCCAACTATGGCAGGAAGGATGGGCTATCTACAGATTACCAACCTACCCTACCTATGAGCTTGATGAGAGATTTATTTAACTGAATAAGTTATTGGGCAGGTTCTCTCTTGGGATTGATGTTCACAAACTCCAGAATTATTGTAGGACAGTTAGAAGATGCTTAAATTATGCTAATGCTCCTATGTTGCCAGATTGCAATATGCTTGAAAACATGTTAGTAGGTCAGTCGAGGATATGGTACATGTTCCATTAACAGACAAGCAATCTTCAACTTTATATTTATCCATCCTTCTATCTGGACAATATAAAGCTGAATATGATTCCTTTAATATTTAAAATGCATGGAAATAGATGTTCTGAATACTAATTTTCTTATATGTTTTCATTATAACTGTATTTCTTTTCATTCACCTGTGTATGTCTTGTTTTTTATAAGCAAATTTTTTTTTTTTTTTTTTTTTTTTTTTTTCTCTTTCAATTTCTAATTCACACCTGTTATTATGGTAACAATTAGTGAATGTGGTGGAATTGAATACTTCAGGCCTTGTATGCGTGTGGGAGACTAGTACTCAATAGTACCTTCTCCTGGCATGGGTTAAAGAAATTTAATTGAGCAAATCTCTCATCCAGCTTCTTTTAAGCCTTCTGTGAGTATTTCCAGGTATGTCAGTCGTGGCCATGTCATTAATGAGTATGTTGTTATGTCCATGAAGTCTGTGGTGAAATCGTCTATAAAGGTCATGTATGTGTTCCTTTATTGTGGGTATTTCTAAATCAGTGTGAAGTGTGTGGTTTGAAACGTACCAAGGTGATTTCGTGATTAGTCTGAGTAATTTTGATTGGAATATTTGTATTTTTTTAAGGTGTGTATTTTTTGCAGTCCCGTATATTTGTGTGGCGTATGTCCATATGGGTTTAAGTAAGTAAGTGTATGTATTCAGTCGTTGTCGGAGTTTTAATGTTGAACGTTTATGAAGCATTGGATATAGAATTTTTAATCTCTTGGTTAGGCTGAGACGTTTTTGTTTTACATGTGGGCCCCAGGTCATTCTTCTATCAAATGTAAGTCCTAAGTAATGAATTTCGTTTGTTTGTGGTATGGGTTGATTGTCGATGAAGACAGGTGGACAAGAGTCTTGTCTGAGTGTAAAGGTTATGTGCTGTGATTTGGTGTAGTTTAGTTTTATTTTCCATCGTTTGAACCAGTCTTGTAGTATTGTTAAGTGGTGTTGAAGAGTTAATGATGCAATTGTGGGGTCTTTATGTCTAGTTAATATTGCTGTATCATCAGCGTATGTTGCTGTCAATGTTTGAGGGCTAAGTGGCATATCGTGAGTGTAAAGAATATATAACAATGGAGCTAGTATTGACCCTTGTGGTACTCCGGCTTTTACTGGATAAATAGAGGAGATTTCTGAACCTTGTCGGACAGAAAAAAATCTATCAGAGAGAAAAGATTGAATGATCAGATAATAGGTAAAAGGAAGAACATTTTTCAATTTAAAAAGAAGTCCGTCATGCCAAACTCTGTCAAATGCTTGAGCTACATCTAGAAATGCCCCAGTAGCATATAGTCTTTTCTCGAGTGAGATTGATATGAAATCCGTTACACGGTGTAGTTGATGAACTGTTGAGTGAAAAGCACGGAATCCAAATTGATGTGTAGGCAGTACTTGTTTATCTGTCAGTATGTCTAGTATTCGTCGGTAAAATAATTTTTCAAAAACTTTAGAACACAAAGGAAGTAGGCTAATTGGTCGGTAGGATGAGGGTGAATCGGTGTTTTTGTTTGGTTTATGTATCATGGTAATATAAGAATATTTCCATTGAACTGGGAATTTTGTAGTCCTGAGAATTGCGTTGTAAAGTGTAGTTAGAAAGACTATAGCTTTTTTTGGCATTTTCTGGAGAAGGTCAGCGGTGATTAAGTCAAATCCTGGAGCTTTTTTTGGTGATAGCTTTCTGATTACTTGCAATACATCAGAAGGAGTGAAAGACAGTGGTGGTAATGTCAATTGAAGGGGAGCTATTAGAGTTTCTTGTAGGTAAGTTTCATGTTCATTGTCTTGGTAGTCTGTATGTGGTGTAAAAACTGTCGACAAATGTTCAGCAAAGAGTTCAGACTTTTCTTTGTCCGACATCACCCAGGACCCATCTTCTTTTCTGAGAGGCGCTATCACCTCGTGATGCTTTAAAAGTTTTTTAGTGTGCCTCCATAAGCTTCCGTCGTCTGTCGTGATATTGGATAAGTAATAATCGTATTTGGTCTGTTTGATTTTCATAATTTGTCGTTTCAGTTCGTTATTCAATTTTAAATTTTAAAATTTTGCAAATTTGCAAATTTTAAAATTTGAATCTATGTAAGATCATCCTACAGATGTCAGTTTTTAAAAATTAGATTGCAACATAATTTTATCACATATTGTTATTGCATGTTTACTTATAATTTGCATGTTTTATAAATTAATTAATAGATCACTTTAAATTGATATTAAATACTATTCTTAACACCAAAATTACAAACAAAACATTGCTGATTCTATTTCACTCACACATACATTTATCCTACATATTACACATATTACAAAATTGTTACTAACTCAAGAGAAAAGACTGATCAATGATTCTCCAATGCATGGGGATATATGATCTCAACCAGAAGATAAAATGTCGCTGCTGCTACATGAAGAAGATGATCAAGTTCTTCATCAGCTTTGATACAGATCTTGTAATAGTGAAACAACTTTTAGACTTTGGTGTAAGAGGTATAAGGTGGAAACAGTTTTGAAAATAGAATATAAAAAAAAAAATTTCTCTATTTAATGCTAAACTGTATATGAGAGTTGATTTTTATTTTATATCTTAATAATTAGTTTTTATAGTGCATTTATTCAATTTGATATTAAAGGTTTTACTTATTCAATAAAATACTCAAATCTTACTAATTTTTTATTATAAGGTAAGTTTCTTAGCTTAAAATAGTTGAAATGTTGAAATTTCAAAGAATAAAATGTTAAAAATTGTTGTTTCTTATATTCATCTATTTTCCATTCTTATTATTTGTATACTGTCATATGATGGCATATTATCAAAGACTTAGTAATCTCAGGAGTCACTACATGTTCCTTTTTTTTTTCTTTTTTTTTTTCATGTATTACGGTTATTGCAATATATGAATCATTAACTGTTTTCTGTTTCTGTTATGATTGGTTAGTTTTTTTTACTTCCATTGTAAGCTCACTATAAATTATAAACTTCTCAACTCAGAATGAAAGAAAAATATTTATGAGCTGATTAAACTAATTAAATCTCTATTAGTGAAATTTGGTCCATGTATTATTGGAATTTGGAGGTGTGGTAGTTCAGTGACTAAGATGCTAGACTTCCATGCTCCAGGGCCAGAGACCAAGTCCAACTGCAGGCAGAAAATTTATATTTTGTCATTTCAGCCGTAGATCGGATTTGAGGTCGGGGACCCTTAATGGGGGAAAACCTGACAGTTGAGCATGAATTCGGGCCAAATCACCTCCTTTCACAACCGTCGGCCCAGGAAAAATACATCCATACCAAAGCACTGAACCCCTTCATAGGTTGTTAATTCACATTCAATCAATGTCCAAGTATCAGGAACCAGAGAATTATGGACCATTTAATTTTATTTTTATTTTAGATTTGGATTCCTATTGAAAACATTACTTTACATCTCTACTTAAAATTGCTTCTAACTCTGTTGATGTCTAAAAGCTATCACAGACACTTGAAGATCCATGGCCTAACTGACACACCTTTCTTCTTCATCACTTGTCTTACATTATTCTTTCAATATTCTTTTGATTTTCTTTTAAATAATATTGATATAACTTCACTCTTGTACCTTTATAAAGGACCTTTATGATCTTCCGTACTCGTGAGAGGGAGAATCCAGTTCACCTTTTGAATCAAATGAAAATACTCAAATGCTGATATTTCCCATACAGTTTAGACTTTAGTTTAAACTGCATAGAACTTTCTTTTTTTTTAATCTGTCCAGATATTTATCTCAATTCCTTCCTCTTAGAGAAATTTTCTTTTACTGTAGCTACTTGTTTGAAAGTTTTTGAATTTCAATGGTGTAAAATGATTTCTCATTAATTATTTATGGCATCTTAATTTTTTTGTGTAGCTTTTTTTTAAATTAAAGCACACCCCACTTACTGATGCAGAATATCTTCGAAAGTATAGTTTACCATTAAAAAATTAATTTTTTGTGGGCTTCGCTCTGCTAAAATAATCACAACCAGCTTAAAAACCACAAAATGGACTTCTAGTATGTGGTCAAATTCATAGATAATTTTTCTTAGTTGCTTGAGGATCAAACATACTATGTCTACAAGAAAGAGCAATACAATTTGTTTTGCAATATTCAGGAGACTAACACTTGTGATTGATTCCTTAAGTATTTTTGTAGTTTTAATCTAGTTCCTCAATATCACTATTTCATTACTTTATTATTATATTTCATAATGTATTATTATTTATGTTTCTTTTCCTTATTAATTATTATTATTGTTTTTAGCATGCTGAAATTGTGCAAAAGAATTCGTTTTGCAGCCAAATCTGGAGAATTTTTTTCTCTTCATGAATGGAAGTTTTCTTGTAATAACCAAGTTACTTTGAACAGAGATATGAGTGAGCAGGATCGTTCAATTTTTCATACAGAAGTATCAAAAATTGGTTGGGATAACTATGTAAAACTTTTCCTAATTGGAATCAGAAAATACGGGCTTAAGGATTCACTTGATTCTCTTCCAGCAGCCATGAAAAAATTGAACAGGTGACTTAAGTGTGATATTTAATTTGAGATCATATTTTATAGATGTTGAATATGTCAAGTTTTTAGAATCGTGATTAGGTTTATATATATACAAGTTTGAGTTGAATTGTAACTATGATCGTGTTTAATATTATAAAAAAAAAATATCCAAGAAGAAGCTAATTTCAATGGAAGGTTCCCATTAAACACTACTGCAAATTTATACATATTATATTTATACATTAATAACAGAATAGTGTCATTTACAAACAGTATACACATAAACATATCGTCAACACTATATAAAACTAACGAATGTAAAAAATCGCATTTCTTTTATTCTGTTTGGTAGCCATTGTATTCTACAAGGTCTTGTGGTAAAATGTCGAATTTGATCGACAATTAGAAGACCAAAATCATTAATGTCATTATTACAAAGGTCTAACATTTTACCTTAAAGAAGGCCTTTCAGAATACTAAGGTAAACAAATGAAATAAAAAAATGCAATTTTACACATTCGTTAGTTTTACATACATCGTGTCGACGATATATGTATGTATCACCACATGCAATACTTCATTAAATTCATTTTATCTCTGTCATTATCCTGGAAATGATATCTCTATTAATGACTTCAGAACAACAAACTGTACTGAGTTTGATTGGCTTTAAAATAACTTTTTACTGCAATATTTCCTTAATAGCGTGTTCTTTCAATACTTTAATACAAGAAAATGTTTCATCATCCTATTTTATAAAAGATCTAAAATTTTCCTCTTTTTAAAAACTCTTAATCAATCATGTTATACCTTTTCTTTATTTAAACAGGCTTATAGGAACATACCAGATTTTGTGTTTTTAGGTGGCCTTTGTGTGGTCTTATCTAATTTAGAAATTGTATATTAAATTTATCTCCACATTATATATATTCAAAATTTTTTCAGGTTACTTTGGTTGCAAAGAGTTGGAAAATTAGTCACTTTTTACCTCATTTATAAGCTAGTTATGAGGTTTAGATGATATTTGTTTAATTATAACAAGCAAATGAACATATTGCTGAAAATTCATAACCTGTGAAGAATGGGCTACTTCATAAACAATACTATCTGTTAAGGTGAATGAAACTGAAATAACAGAATTGAAATCATTATTCCATCTTTATGATAATAATTCTATTTATAGATATGCGGTTAAAGAAACTGCTCAGTATCCAAAGTTTTATTTTATACTCCTATATTTATAGTATATTTATTATTGTAAAATTGTTAACATATAATCTTAATCTCAATGCCTTATGAATACTTAGAAATAAGTTGAAGCAATATTAAACTGAAAATTTAAAGATAACCTCTAACTTTAAAGTGTTTCTTATCAAAATTTGAATATACCCCTGTCATTACTGGGCTACTAAACATCTAAATGGAACAGATATTTTTACATGGACAGATATTTTATATATTTTCAATAATCATATTAAATGATTTATGATTATTTGAAAGTCATTAAGCATGTTTTATTTGGCATTGTATAGTTATAATCGCTTGAGAATTGCAACTTAAGAATGTAGTTGATATTTGTATTAAAAGTATTTGTATTTAAATTCTTTTATGTATTATAATAAAATTGTAAATGTTATGAAAAGAATTTTATCAAATGTATTACTTTGAAATGTTGTAAAATTTTTGTTAATAAATTTACTTTTTTTTTGTTTGTTTTTATAAATAGTTCTTCTTTTTCTCCATTTAAAAACAAAGTTTATAATTTTTTATGATTTTTGTCCAATCCTTTCCTTTTTATTTTATTTTTCTTTTATCATAGAATTTTTTTTTTTTTTTTTTTTTTTTTTTTTTTTTTTTTTTTTTTTTTTTTTTTTTTTTTTTTTTTTTTTTTTTTTTTTTTTTTTTTTTTTTTTTTTTTTTTTTTTTTTTTTTTTTTTTTTTTTTTTTTTTTTTTTTTTTTTTTTTTTTTTTTTTTTTTTTTTTTTTTTTTTTTTTTTTTTTTTTTTTTTTTTTTTTTTTTAATTGAAGGCACAGGGCACTTTATAATTCTGTTCATCTATTGCACTTATATTATATAAATGGTGTGGCTACGAGGTAGTTCTAAAATCCATGAAATTAATTATTTAAATATGAACTAAGTTGCAGTTAATTAATATTTTATAAGTAAATATTCTTGTTTTGAGTTCTGTCTATTTTTTTAAAGAGTTACTCAAAAGTAAAGAAAGTGTATAAATGTATAAAATGTATTATTTCATACATTTTATTATAATGTTATATGCTGAGGAGTAATCTTATAAATAAAAAGGTTTAATTAAATAAAAGTAAGAGATATTGAGGTTTGTTCAAATGGCAATACATTTTGTTGGAAATATTTAGAATTACAAAGAAATTATCAATTAATATTAATAAAATTCAAATTGTATTTTTTTTTTTTTTTAAATAGTAACAAATTTTATTTAGCTAGTCACATATCAGTATTATTTAAACAAAATTATCCATTTTAATTGGAGTTGATTCTCCTGACTTTGACAGGCCTCTGCATAATGCTTGCAGACAATTTAAATATAAAAGACTCCAATTAGAACACCATGAGCAACAGCTATTTTTCTCCCCAACATAATTCATAAGTTTTCTGGACATATAATAAAGCATACAGCAACAATTTTATAGTTACATTTAATATATCTTTTAAAAAAATGCTTGATATCATTTGTTGTAAAATAAAAAAAAAGTTGTATTTTTTTTTTCTTTTTTTTTTTTTTTTTTTTTTTTTCAAGGTGCTGAAATAGAAATACAATTACACTATTATGTAAACTCCTACCAATACTACCATAGGTTATCTTTAAGTATTTTTGAAGATACATATTTAGTAGATAGATAAGTTATAAAAATAATAATAAAATCCCATTCATAGGTAAAATCCTAAGAGTATTTTATTTTATCCTTAGAGTTTGTAATTTTGATAGGTGTAAATTTATTAAGTAAAAATATATGAGTTTGTATAATTTAAAAACCATAGATTATGAGGAAATTGGAGACTATCTTGCAAGTGAATTTACAGAAAAAGTTGAAGAGTAACTTCTTACTTCAAAGGAGCCAAAAAAGCAATTTTTATTAAAATTAATGATATATTTATTTCAAGGATTGACATCATCCTTGAAATAAAAACATTATTAATCATAAATCAGAATTAGCAGAGGAGGTTTACACATGCAAAATATACATAGGTAATGTAGTTATGGATGAAGGGTTATAAAAAAAAAAAAATACATAGAGAAAGCAAATGTACCACATTTGGAAGACATCATTATCTCTGATGAATGCAGTTTTAACTGGAAAGTATTTAAAAATATATTGCAGAATATAATGGTGTATTTATTTTGCAAACAAATGACTGCTTATTATACATACATGCATTCTCACCTTGCCTTCTCCCAAAACCCGCAAGGAAAATCCCTTACACCCTTTAGACCTAGTCCGATCCAAATGCCATTACAGAGCCATATGGCAAAGAACTAGGCACCCTGATGATCGGAAATACTATAATTACCTTACCAAATTCCTTAACCTTCGAGTGGTCGCGCGGATGACAATAGTCCTCCACTGCTCTTAACATTGCTACTGTGTATTTGTTTTGGCATGGATGAAAATGAGGAGCCTAGAGTCTGCAAAGGGAGGCTAGGGGGATAGTCTCAGTACCTCTGTTAGCTGCTATTTGATATTCCCTGACCTGTAATTCCCATTTGTTTTGGTTGGCTAACAATTGTCCTCCTTGTGAACTTTCAATTTCATATCTTTTAGTTAGCAAAATTAATACAATTAGGGTTTTTTATAATTACATTGAGTGTCTTCAACTAATATTTTCAAAGAACTGTGCTATATGAGTGAATTATTTCGTTTGTCATCCAAGCGACCTTCCCCATAATTATTATTTTCAACTTGGTATTTGTTGTTAATGATCTACGTACTTTCTTTATATTCCAATATTTTGAGTAAATGGTTTATTTCTCTTATCCTTTGTAAAGTATTTTTGAAAATTAAAGGGATTAAAAAAGATGCCTATTACTAAAACACCAGAAAACCTAGTGGATGACTATTTTCATCCGCGCGATCTTTCTTATAACTAAGCCATACATGACCACTCAAGGGTTAAGAGGTAAAATCAACATTTTATTAAATGGATTACATGAAAACACAAAATTAATAATTCAATATAACTCTGTTTTTATGCTCTGTTTCTGCCAGAGCAAGAAGGGTTATCCTACAGGCTACCATCTTACAGCAGCCAGAGAGAGGGGAGGTCAAGAAACATTGTGCGCGTCCATTTTGAAATAAATTTCAACCTGCCCTGGTGAGATTCAAATCCATGATCTTCTGTATGGGATGCTCTGAAACCCTTGTTCCTATGCACTTGGCCATCAAGCCCTCATTGTGTAATGTTGTCCTCATTTTATAACATAAAATCTATGGTATGTATTGATAAACGCTGTTGTACATACAATGTCTTATAAACCAAGAAGCAAACTTTTGTTTTTGTCACAATTCACCAGATTTTTTTTACCCACCCCAGGTTTTTGGTATCCTTTTTATGGAAGTTAGATATTCTCCATTACTGGTGCCCCGACCAATGAGTGAATTAACAATGTAATAAAATAATATTACTGATATAACAGAAAATTTTCTACATGAGCAGGATTTGAATTCAGGTCAGAGTATTTTTAGTCCAAAGCTGGACCCACTGAGATATTTTACTCCTTAAATAAATGAAATAGATATTTATTTAATAATTATATACATACAATATAGAATATATATACAAAGTGAAAGTTATTGAAACATAGCATTATTTAATTGCTTACAATTCAATTTCAAGCAACATTTGTATAACAGTTGTATATTTCTTACTTTCTATCTTATTTTTTTATTTTTTTGACCCCTCAAAAAAACTTAAACAAATATCTACTGGATAGCATAATAGGAAAGATACATTTTCTACCTGAGGTATTGGAAGGAGTATTGGGATATGGAATTTTTGGGGTTAGTTCACCTAATTGACACGGGTCGTTGTACTCGGAGTTGAATGGGCCTCGTAGAGACATGAAAAACCACTGTTTGTTTTTTTTCTTTTTTTCTAATACCTCTGGAAAGAAAACAAAATAATATCAAACATATACATAAATAAAAATATATATACATTAGAAGAAAGAAGAAAATGTTTACCTTTTTCTACCTGGTGCTAGAAGGTTTGCTGAGATCATTGATAATTGTAATATTATCAATAGATTACAGCACTAGCAGAGATGGAAAGCACCCCCTCTTCCTATTATTTCATAGTTGCTTTTTATTATAGAAAACACAAATTATCTAGGCCATATTACCTCCACATTCATTTCTTTACAAATTACAAGCCCATACCAGATAAATTTAAATTTCAAATACAGTCTAAATAAATATAATAATCGTTTTAGGCGGATAGTGAATCAATCAACAGGGTATATAAAAAAACAAAACAGTTTTTTACAAAAAAATAAATATATTCTTTCTTTAAATTAGTATAATATTAATATTCAAAATATGGTGCATACAATGGTATTTGTGGTGCACTATTATTTTTGATCTTTCAGCTTACTGAACTTAGCACGATTTGGGACAACTATACAGGGTGTCCCGAGTTTAAATGGCAAAACTTCAGGAACTTATAGGGGACCGAAAAACTAAGACAAAAAGTCCTTCAGAGGTTTGCTCATTTTTGCTTGGTTTTAGAGAAAATCGCAAAAAAAAGAAACAAAACAAAAATGTTACAGGTAGCGATTATCGCCTTTCAAAGTTCGTCAGGCTAGGCAGTGAGATATGTAAACACTTAATGTTATCCTTTACATTCTTTTATTTGTTTACATTTTGGCTTCCTTCAAGGATTATAATTCCTAAATCAGTCTTCAGTCAGTTACTCAGATATTTTTGTGTGAATAGCATCAGTCACAATGCCCGCATACATATTCTAATGTTGAATACTCTGATATGATTTTTGTGTATGGTTTCTGTAACGGTAATGCTTTAGAAGCGGTGTGGGAGTATGCGCGCCGATTTCCAAATAGAAGAGTGCCTAATCGACGAGTCTTTTCGTAAACTTTTAATTTACTACGAGAGACTGGATCATTCTTAATACGTAATGAAGGCGACCAATGCCAGGCAGCAATAATAGCAGATTATCGGAGGAGAAATTGTGTCCAACGCCACTTCAATAACAATCCTGAGACTAGCATCCGAAGAGCATCTGCTGCATTAGCACTATCGCGGCAAGCAATATGGCGAACTTTGAAAGGTGATAATCGCTACCCATACCATCTTCAAAAAGTTCAGAATTTATTACCTCAAAATTATGTCAAGAGATTGTATTTTAGTAACTGGTTTCTTGACAAAATTCGCGATGATAATATATTTCCATTAAAAATTATATGGACCGATCAAGCTACCTTTACAAGAGGAGGAATTGTTAATCAAAAAAATTATCATGTATGGGCTCTTGAAAATCCCAGAGCTATTGGAGAGAATAGGTTTCATCACGAATTTGCTATTAACGTTTGGCTTGGAATTTGGAACGGATTAATGGTGGGACCATATTTTATACCTGGAAAATTGAATGGTATCACATTTACACATTTTTTGGAAAACTACTTTTTTAATTATTTAGGTGACATTCCCTTACAGCAGTGGATTGAAATGTGGTTCCAACTCGACGGATGTCCAGCTCATTATAGCAGAGTTGCTCGAGCTTGGCTGGATATAAATTATCCACAACGATGGATTGGACGTGGAGGAGTAGTAAGTACCTTGTTCACCCAGATCACCTGATATGACACCCATCGATTTCTTCGTATGGAGAACCTTTAAGCAGAAAGTTTATTCGGTGTCAATCGACTCAAGAGAGCAATTAAGAGACCAAATCATAGATGCAGTGCACCAAATATCATCAGAACAATGTTTAGCTGCAATTTATCAAATGAGTGCTAGATGTAATGCTTTCATTGGTGCAAGGGGACAATATTTTGAGCAATATTTACATTAAAAAGAACATAACATAATATAAATGTAAATAAATAAGTATGCAAATGAAAACTTGTTTTGTTTCTTTTTTACGATTTTCTCTAAAACTAAGCAAAAACGAGCAAATCTCTAAAGGGCTTTTTGTCTTAGTTTTTCGGCCCTCTATAAGTTCCTGAAGTTTTGCCATTTAAATTCGGGACACCCTGTAGAAAAAATAATGAACATATATTTTGATTTATTGTGATGTATTATTTTTTTCCCTTGCAAAAGTGGGCCATGGATTGAAATAAATAAAACTCGAATGGATTAAGATCAAAATTTTTAAAAATGTCCTTGATCTGATGGGAAGTATGAGACTAGGCATTATCTTGCTGGAACAGAACTCCTTTGCAGATGTCCAAAGCTGGATAACGCTGACAGCATTGAGTACATTAAATCTAACTATTCGCAATAGAGGTGAGAGAATATTGTGTGCCCATTAAGAACTAATTCATGATGTATTACTCCTCCATAGTTCCTAAAAAACGTATTGGACGGCCGAAAAAGCCGTTTGACCTAAATCTAACCATTTGCTTAACGGTATTGGGATTTCTTAAGTGATCACTCTTTTTGTCAAAAGTGACAATTGTTTGTATAAAATTGCAAATCGGAAGAATCTTCAAACACATAACGGTTTGTTGAGCCTAAAACTCGTTGACCAATCTGCTGCTCCTTTTTACTTTGCCCATGGCAACATACAGTATCTTTAGATACACCACACCCTTTAGCTAGATCGTGATCTAGCTACAAGTACCCGTGATTCTTGTATGCATTTGATGCTGCAGTTTGATTAAGAACCTTACCAATCTCGACAGATGGTAGCCCTGAGAGCTTTGTTTCTAAGGACGAACCTCCATTAGACATAGATTGAAACCAACTCTGCGCAGTTCGTTCATCAAGAATACCTTTTTCTTCCATTTTTTCGATTTCGCGGCCAAACAAGATTATTTTTTTTAACAATGTCTTAAATTGACAAGAGTTTCTTTAGTCACCGATATTTGGCATTTTTAAAATTTTTGAATTTACGCTTCATTGTTGTTATTTTAAGTCCATTGTTGATTAACGAGCTTAGATAAGTGTTTTAATGAGATAATGCGTTTTTGACAATAAATGCGATAAAGGTGTCCATAGTTCTTGAGATTATTGCATTTATTTTATACACTTTACGAATTCAGTAAAAATTATAAGTAATTACTAATAAACACTGATTTAAAAAATGTGTTAATTTTCTGTTTTAATAGACTTCATAGATGAGTCTCTGTTTTTATTTTAAGATCATAGACACTAGTATTTGTTCTAATGAAGCGATATCTGATTAGCATAAATGTTTATTCATATCGGCGTTTCCCGAATGGTTTAGTAAATTTATTTTTCCTCTTTTTATTACTATTTGATTTTTTTAATGAAAATTCGCTTGGGTTTGTTTCAAGCGGCAAGTCCTCTATTATCGTCCGGAAGTTTAGGATTTAATAATTGTTCGCCCAATCGCTAGGGTTTGTCACTTCCCCTGGAAAGTGCATCGGCCACGTAATTTGTTTTTCCCTGATTCGTCGAATTCAACGCCACTTCATTATACGCGTGTTATTTTTCAAGTAAATCCACGTTAAAGGTTTATGGTCCGTGCATAAAAGAAATTTTGTACCGTATAAATAAGGCTTAAAGTGCTGGGTTGCCCATACTACCGCCCTTTTTCTAAAAAAATTTAATGGAATACTCGGGAAATGATACTGGGTTTTTTTCCCTTTTTCTAAGCTTCCGAGGCTTTATTACTGGCATCTGTAGTTAATATAAATGGCCGTTCCCAATCCGGGTAATTTAAAATTGGTGTGTTACTCATCATTTCCGTTAGGGTTTGACATGCCTCTTTTAATATATTAAGCAATATTTTCATTTTTAATCGTTTAGAAATTTTCTCGTTATTACGCGGATGGGGAAATTTAAAATTTCTTCAATCTTTTTTTCTACCGTTTTTAAGGGGTTACGATGTATTTAATTCGGTTTTATCTAATTGTATCGATAAGTTATGCTGTTTTAGCGCTTTAAATACTCTTTTTAAATCTTTTAAATGTTCTTTTTCAAATAAACTATTATATCATCAATATAAATCATAAAGCGTTTGCATTAAGGCCAGAAGGCATAAAAAAACTCAAAATGCGATTTTCATAACGCGGTTTTAGCTACCGAAAGTTGAAAATGCTTCAAATAGAATGCGCTCTTAGCCTATTGATTTGCTTATCTCTAAACGCTATTTTGTTTGTTAGTCATTTGTTTACATCAGTTGTTTTTACGTTCATTTTTTTGTGAAAAATGTCTTTTAAGCCAAATAAAGTTTGCGGCACGTCATGATTTTTATTTAATTTTGTTTTCTTGTTGAGACTTATGGCGATTTTGCTCCAACCGTCAGGACATGTGAACGTTGGTTTCAAAGTTTCAAACGTGGTGATTTTGATGTTACTGATCAAAAACGAAAAATCGAGAAAATACCAAAAAAGTTTGAGGACTTCGAATTGCAATCTTTATTAGACGAAGACAATACCCAAACACAACAAATGATGGCAGAACAGTTGAATGTCATAGGCAAGCCATTTCCGATTAAGCTAAAGATTCAAAAGGTTTGGGTTCCACATGAATTGGACAAACGACAGATGGAAAAAAACGAAAAACTGTGTGCGAAATGCTGCTTTTAAACGAAAGAAAGGGTTTTTTTGCAAAGTTGAAAAATGGATTTATTTTCAGAATAAACGATCAAAACCATGAAGATTTTTGCTTTTGTGGTAAGAAGGGAGTAGTCTATACGAGCTTCTCAATCAATACATTGATCAATTTGAGTCACGCATTGATCGAAAAACGCCCAGAATGGGCTCACAGGCACGCCAAAGTCATCAGCAATAACGCTCCTGCAAAGCCAGATGTTTTCTTCGCTTGGTTGGGAACTCCTACCCCACCCGCCGTATTCACCTGACCTGGCGCCTTCTTACAAAACCTGAAGATTTGCTTTTTGGTAAACTATTAATCAAACATTTAATTTCATGAAAATTCAGAACAAAAATGTTTCTCTGATATTAAGGACAGAAATAAAGTCAGAAAAAAAGTAAATAAGAAGACACCTAACCGGTTCATTTTATGAGTGTCGCGGGTATTTTTCCTTTCCAATATTGTTTTATTTATTTATTTTTTTTTTTAAAGATCGGCAAAACTGCAGGAAAATGGAAATTTCGTTCTGCCCTGAGCCCAGGACTAGCAATGTTTTAATTTGATAACCAAATTACACCTGGTTATCGATTGCAGTTCAGTCGTAAGTAATTGAGAACTATATTTATGATCAACTTGGTTTCAACAGCTTAGTTTTCTTTTATGTCTGAAATGCTGAAATGCTGAAAAATAAGACCGAACCTTTTTAATGGCCCGCACCTAAAATCTTTTGTCTTGCGCGAAGCCGCAAAGTGGGGCCAAATTCCCAAAAAGTGGGGGGAAAATCTATATCTTTTTAACTAACAATTCTTTCGACTTACAGTTTCATTCAATTCAGGATGAAAGATTAAATTGGAATTTTACCCTGAAATAAAAAAAAAAAGTACTTCGGGAAATCAACCTGAAAAAATAATTTTATTGTAATTTCTAAATTAATTGTGGAGATTTCAGTTATTCAGTAATTTTGTTAAAAAAAAAAAAAATGATATCTAGCAAAAAAAAACTCATTTATTAAAAAGAAAATTCCAATTACGATTTCACTTATTGTTTATCACTTTTATTAGAAGGAGTGAGTAGAGATATATAGTTAGTATTTAAAAAAAAATTGAGGCTAAATACAAATAATAGAACTTCTTTTACATGGTAAAATATCTCCAAAAATTCCATTGCGTATAATTACTTTCATCATAAAAGTTTGGTATACCATAACTTTCAAGTGGAAATTTTCACAAAAATACAATAATTACCGAATATGTAAGAATATGTCGATGAATTTATATTTTATCCGATACATCCCGATATTAATAAAATAAATGCCAACTTAACGTTGTTTTTATAATCTTGCTTCAACTTTTTTGTTCAGCTTATAAGGTTTTCTGTTTCTTAATGGTATATATACGATGGCTACTATAATATATGTTGACTTCCACAGGTGTACAGAAATATTATACAATACTAATCAATTAAATGTTCAACAAGTATAAAATTATATTTTAAAAAAAGGTGTATTAAATTGACAAAGAGATACTTCTATATTTTCAGCTTTTAAGGAAATAGGTTTTAATTCTGAGGCTTTTCGACATTTAAACACAATACAAATTAACTCCCATATGGAATGTTGGAATTTGGATTATTTTCCGCGTTTGCCCCACTGTGAGCTGCACCCTGGGACTCCTAATTTCCTCTTATTCAGGATCAGAGACGAGTTCCCTGTTCCGGATGATCCAGTCGAATACTGCCCTTGCGAAGACTGGAGGGGAACCCCTCCTCGGTTGGCACTGACCATATCCTTCAGTTCGCCGCCAATATCCCGACATGCTGCTGCCGCTCGGTGTGGTGATTCTTGCCATCTCGTACGTACCGGCATTAGGTACAACATGCGATGATGATTCCTGTCTTACAACGGTAGGAACACCTCCAATATTTTTCCATTAATCCGTTACATGACGAATTTAAACAAAAAAAAATCGTCATAAAATAATCCATCACAAATATAGAATTGTAATACGACTGATAATGTTGACCAATATACTGTTTTAATGACTTCGAATATAATAACTGTAATACCTCACCTCTCTTACAAATCATTTTAAAAATAGTGTGGACCACATAATCAAAAATATTTCGATTTTAAATTGCGATATTTTTCACCTCTATCAAAATATTTGGAGCTTGTCTTAAAATTACTCATCAAAACATCATTCAGTAAATATATTTACTATACAGAATATAAACGCCGAGTCAAAAATAACTGTATATTTTTACCGTTTTCAGAAATAATTTCTTTGTTTTTCCAATAGCTATAAATACAACTCAAGTTAAGAAACAGACCACTTGTCTACATCATTTTTAACTTAAAACATGTCTCTATAGAATGCGTGCATGAATAAAAATATCATACCTGTATTTTAAAATCATTAGAAAGATTATTTCATGATATTTTTTAGTTTTTATATTTTATATTTTTTAGAGTAAATATTAAAATCTTCTTCGATAAAGGGCATATTGATAAATGAAAAAAAAAAGAAAAGGAAAACAACCTTTAACTATACTATAAATGAAATGAAACCAATAAATTAAAAAAAAAAATAAAATTAAATAAATGTAAAAATAAAAATTGAATTGAATTGAATTAAAAGTTAAAAATACAAGAACAATTATATGTCCCAATAATGGTTTATTGTAGTGTTGTGTCGGTACCAAACTTTTTCGATTCTCGATATCGATACCGGTACCAAAATATCGATTCTAGTTTCTCGGTATCGATACTTAGGTTTAAAAATAAATCAATATTTTATAGCATCCAATAATAAGAGAAGAATTGAAAAAACAGTAATTTCCAACAGAAAAAGGCATTTATAATCTTCAAAAGATTATATAAGTCCTACAGTCAAGTCAATGTAAAAAAAAAAAAAATAAATCAATAAAAAAATCTATCCTTTTATAAATTCTTATTTGAGTTTCTAATCATATTTGTGTTCATAATCATAATCCTGGAGTAGACAAAAAACCTTTAGAGTAACAAAACAGTGCGATGTAAAATTGGTCAATTATTAAACGTAAAAAAGAACAGCCTTTGTTTATTTTAGTTTCATTAGGGAGTAGAATCTAAGTATAATAATTAAATAATTAGGTATCGCAAAGGAAATGTTGAAGTCTTCGGTATCGATCGGTCCCTAGGAATCGACTTTGGACCATTGATTCTCGATACCAATTCTTTTCTCATGAATCCCTGGAATCGAGAATAGACGTTAGGAATCGACAAATCTCTAGTTTATTTCTGATAACTTAATACTTCATGCCATGATGACACCTATACGTAAATAAATAATACAGCAAATTTCATATTTCTATCCATTAACAACATGAACTCAATAGAATTCACATCCATCCTTTTTTCGCACAACTAAGTAATCCAGAACGCAGGCTAAAAATTTATTTACTGAAAGCAATGTATTGAATGTAATAATCGCAAATCAGGCAATCAAGTCTTTCCATTCCTCAACATCTTACAAAAAAGGATTTATGATGTTTCAAAATTAAGATGTCAAAACAAAGTAAATAAAATCTAAAAAATTAAAAGTTACCTCTCCCCAATAAAAAGTACTAATAATAAATTCTTATTCAAATAGTTTAATGAATTTTAAAACATTTCAATGACCTTGCATACATTCGAAGCATTTAGTATCAAAAACAACCCAATCTTTTACTGGAGAGACAAAAAACATTTCACGCTCTGCTCATTCAATTAAAAGAAAAACCTTTGGTTTATGGTTCCAAATCGTTATTCTTGCTTAAATTATCAGTACTGCATAATTATTTACAATTTAAAAATAAATTGGATTGAGCTGGTGTTTAATATATATATATATATATATATATATATATATATATATATATATATATATATATATATATATTATTTATTTATTTATTTTTTTTCCATTCTTTCTCTTAAATTTCAATTAAATTAATGTTTTTTTCTCAATTTTCTGTCATGTATCAGACTGTATAAATCAAAGAGCTGAGTTGACTTATCAATTTATCATATTAATGTTGACAATTTATTGTTCATCTGAATGCACAAATAAATTTAAAATACCTAAATAAATTGATTAAAATTACAAGAAAAGTAGTGCAGTACTACTAATAACCTAATAAACAAAATTAAACATATAACTTATTCTAAACAGATTAAAATGTCAATAGTATAAACCTAAAGGAAAATACATGAAAGATAGTAAGATAGTTTGTTTAGATAAATGAATTTTCATCAGACTTCACATTGAGAACACATTCTTATTCTGCATTATTTTCTAGTTGAATGTATTTCCTCACTACATTTTCGTAATATTTGAGAGATTCAATTTTTATCTAGTGACCCCCGAAATGCTGGAGCAAATTGTTCACGTCATTTTATCTTTGTTTATCTTTCGTAAAACAACAGGAATACCAGCTGCCACAGCAGAAGGAAAAAGTTTCTGAATAGTTTTCTGTTTCTTCGACACACTCTTAAAACCACCAATGTCTGAATTATAACATACTTCACCTATTACTTTGATTTCGTTGGTGCATGGTGGGCATTCAGCCGAAACTTGGATTTAGCTGGGTTTGAAAAATAAAAAAAAAACAGTTTTTGAAAGCGGTTTTCGAGCTGGATTCGATTGAGATGGATTTGTTCCAAATCGCTGTGTAGCGTGATAGTATAGATCAAAAACTATCAAATAACTACAATAAATTGCTCATTCAAATTTTTTTGATTATGATGATTTTGATACTGAACGCCTCATTTAATGAAGGTTACTTAAAAAAAAAAGTATCAATTCTTTTGAATAATAGAATTTCAAAATACGCTTATTTTATGAAAAACCTACATAGCAAAAAATATAGTAAAAACAAACTATGAGAGCTAAACAAATAAACAACTGAAAAGCAGAAAAAGTGGTGAAGACAGAAAAAAAAAAAATTATCCTTCGAATTTACTTATTTCTAAGGACTTTCAATGATTTCTCCTGTTTGCAGGCCTTATTAAGATCAGCTAATATAGCTAGCAGGAGGGATTTATTAACACTTTGATAAAACTGCATTTACGACTCTTAATTGTAGTTTTATGATGCCCGAAGTATAGGTAGTACGGAATACAAGGTCTAACGATCTAACGTTGGCCTTAAGAAGTTCACTTGGTTGTACGAAATCAATAAAACATAATGTACCGGAATCATTTTTCAGTCATTATCATTATTAGGATTGATTCTTCAAAGCCATCATGTATACCTAAAGTAATTATCATTATTGATGAATTTCTATTATTTCTTCACATTTTATTTTTATATAATTTTAATCAGAAATATTTTGAATAAAACTAAATAATTAAACGAATATTCTTCTTATGCATTATAAGTTAAGAGACATATCACATTTAGAGAAAATTTAAACAACAATTATGGTTAAAAAAAACAAAATTTTAAATTGAAATTTTAATTAATTCTTGAACGTATGTGAGGATTAGTGTATAAAAAAATAGCGTTTTTCATTTATTTATTTTTTTTAAAGATAGGTTCACTTACAAAATGGAATAAATTCACTGTAAAAAAAATGTTTCTTAATTTTCTAATTGAAAATGTAGGTTTCCTTATAGAATCTATTTCCTTTCTTTGACTTTGAGAAAAATATGTTTATTTAACGTGTAAAAATATAAAACTATAATATAATAATTGCTATATTTATTTAAAAATTATCTTTTTTAATTTTTGTATATTAAAAATTTGTTTTATAAATATGTTCATTCTATTTTTTTTCTTTTGTCATTTCACTAATCCCCTTCAAAAGAGGATACATTTTGTCTTCAAGTTTTAACAAAGCAAAAATTTGTTTTTTTTGTGTTTAGGAATGCATGGAAACACATGAATGGCAAGGAAATTGTTTGTATTATGGTCTGCGAAGTATTTTTTAACTATTGAGAGAATTTTATTTATGCTGGTTTTTGTACCTCCTGAAAATTTTTACAATTTGCACTTCCCACTTTGAAAGTCAACGTCTCATTTGAAGACGTGTGGTTTGGATAGACATGGAATAATGGACGGACCTGTACCTTGTAAAATTGAGAAATTTTTATATGTTAAATGCAACGTGACGACTAGTTTTAATGGCCAGGAACATGTATGATAAATCGAGATCGAAGTATTTCCCATGATCTCTTCATAATTATGTCAAATCCACCGGTAAATCCTTCAAATAAGGGTCCATCAATTTATTTAAAATTTATCACAAATTCAGCCGCCGTCCCTAAAGATTTATTTATGTAATAGTATCATTGATTTATCACCAGGTAATTGAAGTTCTCCACAGTAATTATAGTCCAGTCGATTTGTATATTGAACTTAGGAAACGCGCATGTATCTACTTTTAAGAACCACGAGGATGGTGTACCATATATTCAAGTTTGCAACCATAAAAACCTGGTGCGATTTGTTTAGTACTCGGAAAACCACGATAATTTAACTCTATTTTTATTTTTCACTTATATCTCTTAAATTAAGTGGTTTTCAGGACTAAAGCTTAAATGTTTGACTATTTAAGCCCAAATGCAGCTCCGTAGGCTAATTTAATGCAAACAGTTCTTCGAAAAAAGGTTATTTTTCAAAAAATTTAAAAATTTTCAGTTACAGTCAAGTTTTCAGCCGCAGACTGAAGAATGTATTAGTTTCCCAAAAATATTTTCAGAAAATAATTAATTGAAATTTAATAAGTTTTGATTGGATTCATAAATAGTGTCCGTAGGTCAAATAGTTTTCTCAGAAATAGGAAAAGTCGGAAAATCGGGTTTGGAGGAAAAGTTATTTAACGTAACACGTCAACATTTTACTTAATAAACGTTTACGGTCTAAAAATAATGTTTAATACATAAGAGTTTAAAGAACGAAGAAAATTATATTATAGCACATATAGTTACTTTGAAGGAAATTTAATTAGCTTCATTTGAGTCCATTCACCAAATATTTTTCTCAGAAATAGGAATATCAGATTGGATGAGAAAATAGTATGACTGGTTTCACAAGTTTGTGGATTAGTCAGGAATCTGAATACTTCTTTTTTAATTTAAAAAGATGTATTTTTGGTACTCAGAGGATGCTGCGAAAATAATCACGATATCTGCGAAAAGTTTTATTGTCAATGTTCTCGAAAGAACTTTATAATAAAAGATCTAGTAAAAAAGTTCATGCATACACTTTTTTTAAAAAAAGTTTAAGTTAAAACAAAAACTATTTAAAATCAAATGTGCACTTTTTTTCTTTTTTTTTCTGGTTTTTTTTTTTTTTTTTTTTTTTTTTTTTTTTTTTTTTTTTTTTTTTTTTTTTTCATATCCTCCATTTATTAAAAAAACAAAAACAAATAATAATGATTGGATTCTAATGATCTTCTGTTGCTTTCTTAGCATTTTAAGATCTGTTGCTATTGTAGATTCGGGCGCCTCGGTTGACTATTGTCTTCCTGTTGTCTTGATCGAGTGAGGAGGAATCACTCAACTGGCGATGGTGTGAAAATGGGTCAGTCTGAAAAGCCTGAACCCCTTCCCTAAGCGAATACGTCCGCTAAGGGGGTCAAACCTTGCCACCTACCAGGCCTGGGAGGAGGGGCTATGTCCCTGAAGAGAGGGTTGGCACAGTACTTAAAGCCGTCGAAGAATTTTACGTGCCGTCGAATGAAGGGACCGATGGTAGTTGTAAATTTTCCGTTATGACGGTATTTCTGGCCCTCTCAAGGCTTGTTCCGCGGACAATTCGTCGGAGAACTGAGTTCTGAAAGCTCTGAAGTGCTTTCAGTGTTGTTGTATACATGTACTGGAGAAGTGGGGTGCCGTGAAGTAGGGTGGGGTGGATGATGGCTTTGTACAGCAGAATTTTGAGTCGAAGAGACAGTTGAGGAGATGTCAAGAGGTAGTTCAGGCGGTATGTCTTCCCGGCGGGCCAGCTTAATCCTACTTCTCACATGAGTAGAGAAAGTAAGGTGTCGATCAAGGTGAACGCCTAGGTATACGATGGAGTTTGACAGTGTCTGTTTCACATTGTCCACAGTGAAGTGGGTAGGCAATCGCTTTCTCTTCCCTTTTTGAAAAGACATTATGATGGCATCGGTCTTTCTAGGGTTCACTTTGATTCCACATGACTTGAGTGCTTCAACTATGGTCTCTGTTGCCCTCTCAGCCATACTAAGAGCCCTTTTCGCATTCATGCTAGATGCATAAACTCCTATGTCGTCAGCATAAGCAGCCACCACCGCTTCAGGATGTTTAATGGCAACTACTGGTGCAGTGAAAACATTGAAGAGTATTGGTCCGAGGACCGAACCTTGTGGCACTCCACATGTGGTGGGAACAGGTGAAGATAGGCTTTCCCCTACCCTCACTATAAACGATCTACCATTGAGGTAGTTGTCAATAAGTCGACATAAGGCTACTGGAAACCTGAACTCTTCTAGACGGCGTAATAGCAGTGGATGAGACACACAGTCGAATGCTTGTGAGCAATCGAGGGATATAAACGCCGTAGCTTTATTCCTGTGCATCTGGTTAATAGTATGCGTCTGAAGTTTCACCAGATGATGATCACAGGCGACACCTCGTTGGAACCCAGTTTGTTCGGGAGGGATTACGCCTTCACTGAAGCAGTGATTCACGAGATGATAGTGAACAAGTCGCTCGAAGACCTTACTGATATGTGAAAGAAGGCTGATTGGACGATAGTGGTCCGCAGAGTCACCCCCTTTTACCTGGCTTCAGTAACGGAACAACAACAGCTCTTTTCCAAGCATTAGGAAAGTAAGAGATCCGAAAGCATGAATTATAGATATTGAGGAGGTACGCCTTCCCTTTTCTGGGTAACATCTTCAGAAGCACTTAAGGGATGCCGTACATTCCTGGTGATTTCTTGCCCTTAGTGCGGCGCAGTATGGATTCAAGTTGCTTGAACGTTGAAAAGATAGGAGTCTCGTTGGAGTTTGGTTGTGAGCCAGGCGTAGGAAGTGGTGCATTAGCCGTCCTCTCAGCGTCCTTTGTGGTATAGGCCATGGCCAATGATTCGGCTTGTTCTTTAGGGGTCAGCAGCTCGTCTCCACAGGTTAGATGCACCGCTTTCATCTTGCTTATGAATGTCCGAATTGACCTCCAGAACTGACGATGGTTTTTGTGCGTCCGCCGTAACTGTTCATGCCATAAGACTGTCTTCCAGTCGCTCATGAGGCTTGCAATTTGGCGTGTCATAGCGTTGATTGCGGGCTTAAGGGTGTAGTCCTTGGTGCGGTTAAATATATTTCGAATGTTGTTCCTTTGAGCAATCAGTGCCAAAATATGCGGCGGTGGGGGCCGCTGAGAGTTGGGAAGTGGTGAAAATTTTGGAATATTTTGGTCCGCAGCTTCTATTATAGACGTAGTGATGGTATCCACCGCTGCATCAACCTCGGCAGGTGTCAGACAAGATTTATAAAGAATTTATAGCAGAATTTACAGTCAGTTATAGCGAGAAGAAAGTAAGTGTATACACACTTACCAAAGTTATTGTTATTTTATAGAATGATATTCCTAGTATCCGAGATATACAGTCATACGAAACTTATTTTTTTTAAATTTACTTATTTATTGTTCGCTTTACCTTGCCTTCTGGCAATGCAGGTTTAGGCAATATTAACTTTTAATATTGCCAAAATATCAATACTTATATACACACAATAAATTATATAAACAATAACTACACACAATAACAATAACTACACACAATAAAAATAACTACTATAACAATAACTTGAAAACAATTACAATAATTACAACAAAATAATTAAAATAATATATACAAAATCAATTACATCATTGACAATAAAAATGTGGCAATGTAACAGAGAAATCCAATTTTAGACTGCTCCAAGGTTGTCACCATTTCAGCACTTCTTCATTTTACCATTTCAGCAAGGTTCTTCTTCAGCACCTTCGCTGTCCGGCGGCCTCCCAGGAATATACCTCTCCTATTAAGATTGAAATGGGATGAACCTATTGCAGTCTTCCACCCGTATACAAAATTTTTGTAGTGTGGGTAATTGTCTTCAGTGATTAGCTGAGGGAAATCATTCTTCGAGAGAACATATAGCCCAGTTTCCCTCAGTAGTTTGGCCTGGTTTCAAAGGCGATGCAATTTATAATGATGTGCTCGGCCGTTTCTGGAATTCCACATCTAGGGCATAAGGGATCTATGCATACAACAAGACTATGGAGTTTAGCCCTAAAGCCCCCATGTCATGTGAGGAATTGCGATATCCAGTAATCGGGGAGAACCCATGTGGCATACAAGCGATCCTGAACGGAGGGAAAGTATTTTCTCAAGGTAGCACCTTTCGAAGTTGCCACTCATCGCTGGTTCCACATTTCTATAGAATCATCCCGAAGAACCTTTTTCCATTTTCTGGGCTCCGCTGTAAGTCTCAGTCCTAAATTCTCTGGAAGACCAACTGAGTCCCCTCTCTTAAATTTATCCTTGAATACCTCTTCTCGTAAGAAGAGATCGATAGGTATTCCTCCCGCTAATCTTGCACAGCCTTATGAGAAACACTTCTGTAAGACTTGGTTACCCTCATTAGAGTCGTTCGCTGGTTGGTCGCCAACTTGCTTTTCTGCCGTTGTGAGAGGTTCTGGTACCAGGCGGGAGTTGCGTATCTTATAAATCGTAATTGTTGCTGGGTATCGAAGGCCCCAAAATGCACCCCCAACGTGGCTAAGGCCGTTTAAAGCTAGTTCCACCCTATTTCTAAAGTATTCCAAATGAGGGGTCACATTAAATCCTCTTCCGATTCTTATTCCAAGATAAGTGACTTCCTCACTGGGACGAATTCTGATACCTTCTATACATATGTTAATTGGATGTGCCCTATCCGTCTTTCCTCTTAGTAGCATGGCCTGCGTCTTTGAGTACCATTCTTAGCTTTTTACTCGCGGACCCCGTCCTACAAGGGTGGCGCACCGTTGTGCCTCTTCTTTTATTCCAGCCCTGCTGTTGGATGCCACTATAACAGCTAAATCCTCGAAATAGGCCGTGGCAGGGAAACGCTCTTCTTCGAAGACACGTAGTATCTCATCAAAAACTAGCTTCCATAGCGCTGGACCAAGAACTGATCCTTGGGGGCATCCCCTCTCAATAGAAACCTCTTTCTCATAAGAACTTCCTCGAATCTTTACTACCCTATTCTGAAGATAGCTACTTATGAGAGTATATAAGTTACTGAGAGCTTCGTATTTTTGGAGCTGTTGAAATACACGGGGCCACCAGACGCTGTCAAAAGCAGAGGATATGTCAAAGAGCACAGTCTTACGAAACATACACTTTGATATCAGCTTGATTTCACAGGGAATAAATTTCTCGAACTTAATATGGAGTTGTTTTTTTTTTAAATTTCAAAACCCCTATTTATGAAATATATACAGTGATGGGCATTTATATAAATTATACAAGCTAAAATGAGTATTGGAAATTCCCTAAAATATAGAAACAATAATCAAACGATTCATCGAGAACCAAAAAATTGGTAAATTTTCCTTGCAATAATCCAAATCCAGTTTAAACGATTTATTTGTATTTTATATAATTTATTTAAGCTCTGAACCACCAAACATATTAGAAATATTTATCTGGCCATTTAAACAAAAAGCTGGATTGGTTTTGAACGATTTAACTATTTATAATAGTTCGTAAACATTCGTAATTATAAACTATTTTCTAATTATATTGTCGTTTCATTCTCGAGTCTTTGTTTAATTTATGGTTATTTTCATTTAAATATATAGCGAAGTATGAGTTATACTTTTTATTATTTTATGCCCTTATATGTTCTTTAAATATTTAATTTACTGATTGTAAAGTTATTCTCTTGTGTCCTTCACAATAAAAGAAAATTCAACACAAATAAAAAAATTCCAACAGAAGAGGCAAATAATTTATCAATCTTAATTTTGTTGATCCTTCTATATGATCATAGTGTACTTCAAGTAATATGTTTATTTTTTACTTTAAAATGTATTTTGCTTCTCTGTTTCAATTCATTGTATTTTATCTTTTACTTAGTTTTGGCTTACGTTAAAACATTATATCCAATAAGCAATAAGTAGAGCGCTTTTACTTTTATCTAATATTTTATTTAACTTGAAATACTTGATATCCTTGGTTCGGCCTTCCTGTTTTAAATTACAATAATAAAGTTTTTTGCTGTTATTAATTTCCATCTTGTTTCATACCTTCATGACGGATTCTGAATAAAAGTTATGTATGGATAACTAAACTGATATAAAATAATCCTAATTCAACACACAGAGACCCGCTGTAGTGCAGCGTACTGGTTCTTTTAAGTTGCGGTTATGTTATTTAGAAAGGCTTCCAACTTTCTCCTGCAAATTTTTATTATTTTGCTACTTTTCACTTTTTATTTATTTTTAATGTAGGAAATAACGCGATCGTTACTATTTTAATTTTATTATCAATCTTTTGAAATATACCTAAAAATAATGTAAAAACAGCAGTAACGTTCTAATGAGCCCTTACTCATTTACATAACAGTAATTAAACCTATTTTGGCATACGTAAAAGAGGTTTGCGGCTGCTTGCACGATCTTGTACCAGTCCTTACTATTTAAAATCGGCCGGAAAATTCTTCAATGGTCCTAACCTAAACATAAATAGAGTTATCTGTAAAGATCGAAATGTTTCATATGTTTGGTCTAAGCTATTTACCTATCGTTTCTTAGCCCGGACGCACACTGATCCAGCATTTCACCTGAAGCAAGTGTTGCGAAACAAAATGTTTCGCTGGGTACGAGCGCTCTGAGTATTTTATAGGGGTCCCACACACTGATCAAGCAAATGTTGCGAGGCATTTCGACACCTTGAAACATTTGCGCATTTGTCAAGCACAGTGGGGCCTCGGGCAAAACCTCTCGCAATAATTTTTCGTTACAGAATGAGTGGAAAACTATCAAAAGCAGTTGATACGTAAATTTGTGGTTCGGGTTGGGTCCAATCTAAATAATAATGGTGATTTTTTTTTTTTTTTTTTTTTTATACGTATTTTCTATGACACTTGTTCCGCTGCGATTCGGATTCAACATAAAATCTATTGGAACTTCCTTGTCAAAGAGAGAAAAGAGAGAAAGAGAGAGAGAGAGAGAGAGAGAGAGAGAGAGAGAGAGAGAGAGAGAGAGAGAGAGAGAGAGAGAGAGAGAGAGAGAGAGAGAGAGAGAGAGAGAGAGAGAGAGAGAGAGAGAGAGAGAGAGAGAGAGAGAGAGAGAGAGAGAGAGAGAGAGAGAGAGAGAGAGAGAGAGAGAGAGAGAGAGAGAGAGAGAGAGAGAGAGAGAGAGAGAGAGAGAGAGAGAGAGAGAGAGAGAGAGAGAGAGAGAGAGAGAGAGAGAGAGAGAGAGAGAGAGAGAGAGAGAGAGAGAGAGAGAGAGAGAGAGAGAGAGAGAGAGAGAGAGAGAGAGAGAGAGAGAGAGAGAGAGCGAGAGAGAGAGAGAGAGAGAGAGAGAGAGAGAGAGAGAGAGAGAGAGAGAGAGAGTGAGAGAGAAGTATGTTGAAAGAATAAAAAAATTGAAACTAACATTTTATATTATAAAAGTTACAATAATGTTTACACTAGAAATTTAAGAACAATTCTTTCTTTAATATTTAACACATATAATAATGAACGAAAACGAAATACAAAATATAAATCAATTGTACGGAACTAATTGTATGCGGAGGTTTTGACCTCAAATATTGGTCAGTGGCCCCACTGTGCGACGCACAGTGGTCCAAAACAGCCTGTTTTGCGAAAAAAAAAACCCTATAACTTTTTATTTAAATGCGATAGAGACTTGAAATTTGGTACTTTAAAGCAATATTATTTCCCAGTCATAAACCAAATATAGTGAGCTGAACATTTTGTGTTGTTCAAAAAATAATCGCCATTTTGATATTTTAAAAAAAAAATATTTTTTTAAATATCGAGCAACACATCAAATTAAATCTATTGCAGAGCAGATCAAATATAAATATTAAATGTTTATTGATTATTTTCAGAAAAATACCTCTAAATTTAAAATTTAAAAACTTAAAAACGAATAATATTCATTAATTTTAAGTATGCATTTATTAATATTTATAATTACCACTTATGAAAGTATTCTTTTAATTTCTAAAATAACAATGTTTTTACATCTTCATGTAAATCGAGAATTTTTTTCTTCGGTTGAACTCGGTAAGTATTGATATATGGATCTGAAGTTACTAGGAGCATATTCATCACGTCTTCATTTGTTGATGTTCTTGAGCACTTTCGAGAATGGTCTAACCGAAAGTGTCGTAAGTCTTTATTTCGCGCTTCTTGCGCTTCCTCGGATAAAGCACCTATTGGCAAAATAGCGGCTGATATTATTTTCGCACCATGAAGAAGGACTTTATGGACAGTAATAGGCATGTAGTACCATTTGTATAGTTGCACGAATATTTTTGCTGTATCTAAAGCATATTCCCCGAACTTCTGAGGATCTACAGCTTGCCCACAGTTAATAGTGTCCAAAATAATGCGGAGTCGGTGTATAAGATCTTGGTTGATTCCAGTTATTTCAGCTGTCAAGGCAGGATTTTCAAAAAATCTGCGCGCAGAATTTCCATCATTTGTAGTTCCCACTCCCTGCTTGATTACATCGATGTTGAGGCCCAAAATCTGTTTGAATTTCTTTTGTATTTCTGATTTAGTTTCGTCTTTCAACTGTCTTGTTTCGGCATTAGATCTCCAAGATGCAAAAGGCTTATTATAGGCTACGTGTAGGATGCATTCCATGAATTTTATACGAGCATGAAGGGGTGACAACCCCACGTAAAGCGCCTCTTCTTGTTCAGATTTAAGTTTTATTTTATCTAAATCGTTCATTTCGGATGGTTTAGCTTTGCAGATAAAACACACGGCCATTGCTGACGTTTCTGTGACTGTTTGCGCAATTTTACCATCAATCATAGAAAATATTAGTTTATGTTTCACGCTGATTAACCTGCCATCGACATTGATGGCCGATTCAGTGAGCTGTATAATTTCATTTCTGATTCTGTCCACTTCATTCTTAATAGTAAGCGGATTTTCTCTAAGGAACTGAAATTGAAGAGGACGACAATATCTTGTAGAAGATGGTCTAGTGTTTTCCCCACATGATTAGAGAAGAATTAGTACTTTCACTTAAATGAAGAGGTACGAGAGATGACAAAAAAATATTTGCATCAGAGGTGTTTTTTCTCCTAAAAATGTCTGTTTTAAATTCATTATGACCAGCAGAGCCGTCGCAACCCCATTTCGATACTAGAGTAAGATTGTGACTAATCTTATCAAAATCTGTTCCTGATTTGGTCTTTAAAATCCTAGAAGCTGTGTGGTCAAGTTACTCCTGTAAACCCACTTTACTGTAACTCTCCGTTGTTTCGACATTGACGGGTAACATTCTTTTTTTCGATGCAAGAACTTGATTGTAGGAAGGAAAAATGTTACATCCTATTTCTTTAGCTGATTTCCTCAGAATTTCGTATTGATATTTTGAGAGGGACGCGTCTAGGATTAGTGCTAAAGCTTTATCAGGACTGAAACATTTAACTGATTCTCCAGAAATTTTCTTGGCTGCTGCTAGGATTATATCATCGGAAAAAAACTATTACGGAGACTTTTAATTTTATATTGTTGGGATCGAGCACAAGATTCGTTGAAAGCCTTTTCAGGGCGTCCACCCAAGTCATGGGTAGTCCATGCACCTGTATTTATTTGTGGAATGCTAATATTTATGGATTTATTCTCAAGCCATGTTTCATTTTTTTGTTTAAAGTACCGTTTGATTCTACGAGCCTCTCGCCATTTAATGTTAAAACGTGGTAAAAAAGTTTGACATAAATACCCTTGTATGTTTGAAGAAGGTCCGGTGTTAAATATCGATGATCCTTCTTAATCTGCTCAATGGATTTTTCTATATCACGACCACTATTCAACCAAATATCAACTAATTCACGATTTGACAATTGAAAATTCATTTTATCGGTGTCACTAGAGCAAGTAACAAATGGAAACTATTTGGAATTGAATACACAATAATAATATCAGCTAAGGTTAGGAGAATTAAAATAATCCTTACGTTCTCTCTTCTCGGGGTAAACAACAGTGTTTTGTGTTTGAACGACTCTAACAAGAAATATTGCAGTTTATAGCGGCTGAAAATGATTTTATCTTTTAATTAGGACTCTTGTGCAATTTTATATGCAAACATCTCATCGCCGGAATGCCGCGGAGAAAAACAAATTCCTAACGAAATTTTTCAAAATGCATTTTTTCACCTAATAAGGTATATCACTATTGTGGTTAATAGCTAACCATAAATTTCCTTTATCTGATATATTATTTTACTAAGGGAACTGAGAAGGACTGATTTTAAACAATATGTTCCAATTTTGTCGAGTTTTGGAACAACAGTACACAAAAGAATAAATATCATGTTACACAAAAAATTTGCTTTTGAGATGTGCAGCGACTTTGAAGGCTACAAATATGAAACAGAAATTAATTTATCATCATGATTCTTATCGATGCTTGTTTCTTGATCGTTTACTAATTCTTTATCAGTAATTTTAATATGTTTTGAACATAATAAAAAAATAGGGTTTTTTCGCTATTTGAACCACTGTGCGACGCCTGGATCCGATAAAGCACGATGCTTGATGTTTCAAGGGGCAAAACCTTCTGCGCATGCACCAACCCCCTTCCACTACCCACCACTACAGCCTCAGAAAACCCTCTTGACTACCTTCCTCCCTCAGATCTCAGAAAAAAATTTAGGAATGGATTGATAAGGCTGAGCGCACAGAGGTCGCAACGTTTTTCTGCAAGCGTTTTGCTTCATTGCTCCTCCAGTGTGTGGGAGGTTTGCGCGGCGCAATATTTTGTTCCAAGCAACAGAACATAATATTATTTGTATTGTTCTTCGACAGGAGTGGCGCAATGAATAATGAATAATAAGTAATGAGTAATAAATCGTATTTGACTGGGTTTAACTTGATTAACCACGTTAAAAAAACATCGCGATCATGTTGACCAAAACGAAAGTAAGCTTATTATGATCAAGCGGGTTAAAACTCCCGCTCATCATGTTTTTAATATAAATTTACATTCAATGAAAAATATTAATATTTACATTTTGAATCCAGCATGAGATTCCCATACGTTTATCGAAAATAATCATAGATTTGAACGATGCTCAGTGGGGTATTTGACTGATTTTCTTTATCAATCCATTCCTAAATTTTTTTTCTGAGATCTGAGGAAGGGTGGTAGTCGGAGGGTTTTCTGAGGATGTAGTGGTGGGTAGTCGAAGGGGGTTGGTACATTCGCAGAACGTTTCGCTCCTTGAAACATCAAGCATCGTGCTGTATTGGATCCAGGCGTCGAACAACTGCTCAAATGTTTCCTTGCAACGTTTGCTCCTCCAGTGTGTGGGACCCCTATGAAATACACGGAGCGCTCGTATTCAGCAAAACATTTTGTTTCGCAACATTTGCTTCAGGTGAAATGCTGGATCAGTGTGCGTCCGAGCAAAGACTTAATGTCTCTCTTCTGGTTGATCAGGTGAGCCCGATGTTTCCTTTGATTTGAGTCCAGAATTTGCAAAAACTGCCATAGAGCAATAGCTACTTTGATACATGTTAATTGCGCCATTACTGTAGAAGAACAATACAAATAATATTGTGTTCCGTTGCTTGAAACAAAGTGTTTCGTCGTGCAAACCTCCCACACACTGGAGGAGCAATGAAGCAAAACGCTTGCAACAAAACATTGCGAAACATTTTGCTTCAGGTGAAATGCTGGACCTGTGTGCGCCCAGCCTTAGTTAACTCCGTAGCAACCCAAATCCAAAATTCTCTCAACTTGTTTCACATTATATTTCCGATAAACCTCTTAAGTCTCTGAAAAGAGGATATCCTCGGAACTCTCTTTTATAGAACTTTCAAGTGCAACCAACGAGTAAGTACTTTGCAAGCAATAACCAGTTTTTTTATTAACATTATCACCACATTTTCTAGATGCATTTTAACGTTACGGAGTACATTTAGTTTATGGACTAGACTTGGGTGAAGAAATCGCTACTTATTTGATACTAAGAAAAGTAATATGTTAAATACATCTAAATAGTCCTAGATTTGTCAAATTCCTAAATATAATTTTTAGTTTATTTTAGGATATTAATGTATTATATCAGAATGGTGAAAATGTCAGAATTTACTGTTTACAAACTATAAACATGTTTTTTTTTCTTGTAGCAAGGTAGGTTTCTGTTACATCTTCGAAATTCCAGCCCAAAGTAGCCTGATGTATTCTAACTAGGGCAGGAAGGACGGGTTAGCTCACAGATTACACGTCTAAATTTTAACCACTCAGGTGGGATTCTAATCAATGACCTTCTGTACCAGACGGGCTCATACCCACGTCCCAACTTTAAAAGAGAGACTTTAAAAAATTTTTGTTTTTTTGTTTTATTATGAACGGAAGCTGTTATATTTATTAAGGACATTCGGTTCTATATAAAGTTTAAATATTATTATTTTTTATTTGTTTCTTTAAGATCATTTTACCTACCAGCTATCAAAATAAAGAAATACTGTTTAAAATTTTTTTGTATCTTTTAACTTATCAATGTATTCCTCAAAAATACAGATCCTAGGTTCAATTGAGACATCACTGACTCACCAATAATACAAAAATTACAAGAATACTTCAAACAGTGGAAAATTAACTCAAAAATGACAAATCTCAGCACATCACATTTACTCTTAGATAAATCTGCCTTCCACCCTATATAAACAATGAACCTATTCTATCAATCTATACTCTGGCTCTACAGCCCATTCAGTACCTTGGCCTCCGAAACTATCCACATCCACTCTCTCCTCAGCAGTATACCTTCTCCATCTCCTCACTCCCATCTTGCGCAGGTCACCCTCGACGTCATTCAGCCATCTCAAACGTGGTGTTCCCTTCGTTCGGCTTCCATCCATTGACACAGTAACCTCCTTGGTAGAAGATCTGCTGTCATTCTTTCCACATGGCCAAGCCATCGTATCCTAGCCCCTTTGATGAATACTACTATCTCGGGTTCACCATACATGGCCATTACTTCTTTGTTATTTTGCTAAAATGGAAGCGAGATTCATTAGAACAAACCCAGGAGGGACAATAATGAATTGATTAACTCAGCATATGGCCTATGCTGATGATGTGCTTATCACAGGCAGAACTTTTTCATTGATCTCTGGTGTTTTCCAAGAAGTCCAGGAAGCGGTAAGTAAATCTTGCCTTCATATCAATAAAGGAAAGACCAAATACATGAAGTCCTCCAGAAACGAAAGACAAAAAGATCCATACATATAGATCTACCACCAGGTTTTTAAAAACGTCGACTGTTATAGATATCTTGGGTCAATTGTTACAGCAAAAAATGATGTAAGGGAAGAAATAAAATCAAGACTGGAAGCTGGCAGTAGATATTTGTAAGCACTGCGGAAGGCTCTCCATTGGTGGAATCTCTACCAAACTTATCATATATCAAAGAATCATCCGGCCAGTGGTAACGTATGGTAGTGAAACGTGGGTCCTGACTCAAGAAAATGAAAAAATCACTAAGGCGTGGGAAAGAAAAGTCCTACGAATGATACTTGGACCAGTGAATGAATCAGGACAATCGTGATCCAGAAAAAACAAAAAAACAAATAAACCTATTCTTCAAAAATTATAATTCATTACTAAGGACTTACTCTTAACAGGATAACCTAGGGCCCACATGTGAAAATGAAACGCCTGTGCCTGAACCACAGAATAAAGCTTCTAAACTTTATACTTTACTAAATATAGACTCTAGAAATAAGACTACTATTAAATACTTATAATTAGTTACTGAATCCTTCACGGACCTATGCGTCACAAATTTTCGGGACAGCGAATAAGACTTACATTCAAAAACGGTATAGTTTTCGGTCAAAAATATTAAGAACATGGCAGGTTCACTCTGGTACATCAATAACAGAACATGGCATACAGCATTGCACCCACTGCACAGGACCGTACTTATACTAAATTAAAAAAGATTTCATGACAAACATCACGGACACTATAACAAACTTATACAAAATATCGACTATGAATATGGCTCAGTCAAACCGAAAAGGAACTCCTTAGATAAACCTGTAAAGGTAAGACTAGAGTAGGTACCGAGAGGTGCTCAACTCCCACATGCCTGACAAACCAATTGTATTCCATTTTACATCAAATAAGCTGATTTTCGCGGTTGGGGTAAAAGAAATATAGAGGAAAAAAATTGGTACCAAAATATTGTAAGGTTAGTATAAAAGCATCAATTCGATAGTTGCATAATCTTTAAACAAATACAACCCTCGGCTCTCATAATGACAATGCGATGCAACGAGATGGTTGCTTAATGTAGCTATTTAATTGTAGATCCTTTATAATTTTCATAACCTATAAAACTACTGAAGAGAGTTAATAACTCCTACTTTGAGGAAAATAGCAATAAGGCCACTAACTCTTACCTCAACAATAGTATTAAAGTTTATCATAATAATTAATAGAATGGCTACAAAAAAAAATTCTATTGACTTATCCATATTTATCATATAATATCTGGAGTATGACTTTTTGAACCCTGGCATTGACCCTCAAGTCTCCTCAGAATGCCATAACAACGAAATGGCCCACTTAAAGTATACACACCAAAACCCGGAGACTAATACACATTTAAGGATATATTACAGTTATAATAACCAAAAAATACATTTTTCTTTTGATATGAATGAATAAAACAATTCTGTTTTTTGTATAATTACAATTACGGGAAGTTGGCATAAGTGAATGAAAAAGACAAAAAGGTGATTACTGGCCATTACCATGTCCTAGAAACGTATATCCCCCTGAACGTCAAATTGTTGGCAAGTTCAATTAAATTATACCTAGTATGCTTATTTTACTTTAGGAATAATATGGTGTAGCATTAAACATATAAGGTTTAAATGGGTATATTACGAATTTTAGTCACGAAAACCGTAACTTTCCATCGCAGTATTCTTTATTATTCCCTTGGACTTCCTTGTCTATCACTTGAAATGAATTTTTTTTTTTTTCATGTAGACCAAAACTTAACCCTTCTTTAACGATTATTGTTAATCATTAATTTTTTCTCCAAGTATTTGCATCCATAATAATAAGTTCAAAAAGACGTGTCCCATAGAATTATGCCATTAACTTAACCAAAACCAAAATCGAGCATGAGTAGGTTTCGGAGTAAATTTTCGTAAAAGAGGAAATTTATGGAAGATTAGTAACCCTTACTGAAACGAACCCACTCGGTTAATGAAAAATTTCACCATACGTTCAGCCTTGGAAGGTGTTTTCCAGGTTAGTACTTTTTAATTGTAACTTTAGTTTACTATATTTTTTTCGTTAAAGGCATGATTCTTTTTGAATCCGATGGAAAGGCGTAACAAAATCATGGGCCAGCCATTGCTATTTTCTTGCAGTTTAATAACTTCTTTTTTTTAAATATAAACCTAAAATGTCATTACAGTAGCTGAAACTTTCGTTTCGTTCATTCAACGTTCGTTTGAAAATTTCGTTTAACGTCACTTTATGCTGCTATGGACAACAGGTTGTTATTACCGCAGCGGTTTTCATTATCGCATCGGTTGTTGTTATAACCTTACATGCTTAAATTTGAATTTTGAAGCAGGAGCATGATTATAATTCGGCCTAAGCATTTTTATGATGTCAGGAGACTATTCTGAGTGAAAAGATATTTAAAAGGTGATGAGTTTGTTGGCATATATTTATAATATATTTTATAAGTAGATTCGTCAAAATGGTCTGTAATCTTATAATCATCCAAACAAGTTGCTATTGGGACTAATAAATCAAAATGTATAAATATTTTTCATTATCTCTTTAAGTTACAAATAATAAGCTTATAAAATGAAACATTGAACTTTACAAGAAAACTGAAAAACTAAAAACAGTCAAAATTTAAGGGATTATAAAACTCCAAAAAGTTTAGTATACGGTGATGTATGGTTATTAAATAGTGTTGTTTACTGGAGATAACAATAGGATAACAATAGTACTTAATTTGCTATTAAAAAATATATATTAAGAAATACATACCTATATTTATCCAACGATCTAGATATGTTTATTGTTAAAAAAAATTGGTCGGTTTTATGCACTCATCATGGTTTTATTTATGATTGTTTTATGTGTTTTGTAATCCCTCTTATGATTATGTTTCTTGAAGAATTCTCCAACTATAGTTAAAGGTGAACGCTTCCACCATCTAATCAACAACGATAAAATTATAGACCATTTTTACTATAATTCATATATAACATTGACATGCACTTAATTCACCGAACACTTTTATGTGCCCTGCATATTATTTTTTTATTTATTAGTTTTTCATATTCCAATTTTTAACATTATACTGACTAATTTACAAAACTTACTCTTCATGTCAAGGAGTGCTCCATTTACAAGAAGCGTAACAATGCCAACACAATCTCCAATCAGCCCAATAACAATGGCTGACACCCACTATCGATTAGTCTACGGCTCAATTAGATATACATCGTCCTTGTAGTAATGAAATATTGCTGTCGTTGTAGTAGGTCATGGTGGCTTTGGGGCATGTCACCATTTTGCAATATTTACAACTAATAATCGTTATTAAAATAGCATTAAAAAATAGTCAAAATTAAGCCTATAGATAACATCTTCAGAAGTTGCTTTATTCACCCAATCTTTCAAGAATTAACTTGTAATATCCTTTTGAACTTTATTGGGTCTATTATTTTTTTATACCTATGTTCGGTATGTTTAGGAGACCATCCGTAGTTACTTTCGAAAGGCCATACTTTGTCTAGAACTTTCAGGCAAAATTTTCTTTCCTTGATAGGAATAAGAGGGGGTTAACTGCTATAGTTACGTTGGCTTCTTATATCTAATGACAAGTATCTTAGTCGGGAATAGAGATGCGGTCTTCCAGGATGCTTAAGTAGCCAGGAGGTTCGATCCACTGGCGGTCAGTTTGGGAGTATACATTTTTGGTCCAATAGCCACCGTAGATCTAGACAGATTTGTCTATCTCCTTGAATTCTGCCTGTTGAAGCGTAAGTCAGTGGATAGGGCACTGATGAACCAGAAGCAATGACTTGCTATCGAGATATTTATTAACATATTTTTATAATAATTAAAATATTTCTTAATATTATACCAAAACTTCAGTAGAACAAAAAATTTAAACGGGAAAAAACATCCATCGAGTGATCTTAACTGATCCGAGAGGTTTCCCTAAAAATCTAGTTACGCTCATTTATTCGTAGAAGATAATTGCATTGTATGGGAATTTATATTTTTTGTGTTTATATTCATACTTTATTTCCATCAAGTAGCTAAGGTCATAGCAAAGAGTAAAGGAAGAACTATTAAAACAGAAGAGGAACAGAATGGAGAGGCAAGGTACCAATGGGTGGAGGATCGCGATTTATGGATCTATCTAGTCTTATCTCTGCAAGACAATACGAATGTAACTCATACTAGGGTGGTCCGAAAAGTTTCCGACCTTAAGGTGAAGATGGCAGCACTCGTAAATAAAAGTCTAGTGAATTCGTTGATCATCTGTTGACAGTTTTACTCACCAAAGTTTCAGCCATTTTGGACACGCAGTTGCTATGTAACAGTCGTTTGAGTGAGTTGATGTGAGTGTTTTTTGTGAAAATGGAAAAAAAATTGTCATTAAATATTTGTTGAAAGGCAATACGCCGATGCAAATCAAAGATGAGTTGGATTCTGTGTATGGGGACCCTGCACCATCATTTACTGCAGTGAAATTTAAACGTGGCCGTAATAGCCTAGGAGACGATGAACGTTCGTGACGTCCAAAAACTGAAACTACCAACGAAAACATCGCCAAAGTTCACCAAATGGTGCTAGACGACCGCCGAATCAAAGGGAGAGGGATAGCGGATGTTATGAACATGTCAACAGAACGTGTTTGTCACATATTAAATCAACATTTAGGCATGAGAAAGCTGTCCGCGCGTTGGGTGCCGCGTTTGCTCGAATGAACATTTCTTAACGCTCTGTTGGCGCAGTTTAGGCGTAATAAATCAGAGTTTTAGCGTTGATTAATTACTGTAGATGAAACTCGGATACACCATTATACACCCGAAACAAAAATACATTCCAAATAGTGGACTGCAAAGGAGGAACCGGCTCCAAAAAAAGCAAAATCTTTTTTTTCGGCTAGGAAAGTGATGGTGACTGTTTTTTGGGATAGCCATGGAGTTATTTAATTGATTACCTTCTAAAAGGAAAAAGCATTACCGGAGCATAATACGCATCATTACTTGACAAGCTAAAGGCAGAACTTGCAGAAAAAGAAAATCCTGTTTCACCAAGACAACGGCACCGTCTCTCACCTCAGCGGTTGCCATGGCGAAAATCCACGAATTACGGTTTGAACTGCTTGACTCACCAGATCTAGCCCCAAGTGACTTCTTTTTGTTCCCTGATTTAAAAATTGCTTTCGGAGGACAGAGATTTTCGTCAAATGAATGGCAATCACCTTCGTAAACAATTATTTTGCAGAGAAAAACGCCGAGTACAATTTGGACGGGTTACAGAGATGGAAGCATCGCTGGGAAAAGTGTGTAGAGTTACAAGGAGACTATGTTGAAAAAGAAAAAAAAAATCAGAAAAAATGTCTTGTATCTTTGTTAGGTCTGAATCTTTTCAGACCACCCTCGTACTGCTTACCATTACATGAGGATATGATTAAGGAGATATTTTATTTTAATTCTTACTACTTGTTAGACTTACACCTCCTGCAGACGTTTTAAGTTTCCAGAAGGTCTTGCAGATACTCAATTATAGATAAGTCGACCGGCAGTAGGGCATTGTCAAGCGATCAAAAATGTTTAGAAGTCCAAAAGTTGCAGCAAATAAAGCACTGCGTGATTGTAATTTAGGTACTCAGTAAGAAAGTTAATATGGAATATATCAAAAGCGTTATATTGTTTCTTTCGATTTATTTAAACGATCCAGAAGTATGCTTTTAAATTTCTGTTAAAAAATGACACTGATAGATATAGAAAAAAAATTACGAAAATGTTATTTCCGTATCATGAAATCAGGCCAGGAAGTAGAAGCCTCATAAAAACACGTTTTGAATTGTAACAGGGCCATCTGAAAGGAACTTTTACTCTGCAGTGCATATTATTAGCTTTAGTTTTAATATAAACTTCTTATACATGGAATCTTCGTCCAAAAAAAAAAAAAAAAAAAAAACCATTCTCTAAGACTATATAATCTTGTTGTTTGTATCAAATAATTGAAAAAACCTTTAATTGCGCTCCTACATAAATTATTGCAATATCAGATCCTTGATATTTAGACTTCAAACATTTCAGCATAACCTTAAAAATATATCCTGGTTCTAATGTATTTGAATAGCATTTTCAAAAACTGGTTGTTTTTTTTAAATTCAATCTTATGGGATTTGTAATGCGATATTTATCATTCATAGTATTTATTGGCGGACACGTATGATATAAAAAGGGTAAGGTAAAACTAAATTAAAAAAAAAAAATCTGACAATTTTTTATAATTACAAAACATTAGGCATTTACTTTCCAATTTGTTTAAGATACACTACCCATGCGACCCTTTTCGAGAATTTTGAATTCCTATCTTCAGGCATAATTATCTGAAACATAATTATAATTACACCTTGATTGATACTATATTGAATAGTTATATATCAGTTGTATTAGCAAAATAATTTACCTTATTAATGCTTATCAATTTAATCCATTATTGCTTCTATTAGACAAAACGTCAAATTAAATTAACTATCACAATTTTATGCACTTTATTACTGAGCTATGCTGTATCTAGTAATGAATTATCATCGGATTGTAAGAGCTTTTGAAATGATTTTTCTAAAATCTGGATCAAGGAGTTACATTCCTCGCTAAGGAGAGGAATAGGTGTATAATAATTACATAATTAGGTATCATGAAACTATCGTATACAACCGTCCGAGGAGTCATAATGGAAGGTGGCCGCGGGACCTTATCATGTAGACCTTTTATTGAAGTGCTACCAGTGGGTAGTTACTTCACAAGGAAATAACATGTTATTATGACTTGTAATCACAAATACTTGATGTATTTTTTTTTATACAGTTGTGAATTTCAATAAATAGATAAAAAAAAAAAAATTACTTTTGCATCATAAAAAGTTAGAATTCTAAAGAGTATTTTCAGAAAAATACGTTTCCTGTGGTGCAGACAAGTTTTTATGATGTAGTCCAGAATCTTCATCGCGTGCAGCCTTGGACTGCTGCCTGGTATTAATTGATCCAGACTATTTAAATTGAACTAACGTTTTTTATCTTTTTCCTTATTTTATGTCTGAGAGGTCAAATCGGTGTCTGGTTGGTGTTATTAGTACCTGCAAATTAATTTCAAATGGTGTTTTAATGTACCATCCAGTTCGACGGAAATATTTTTTGCAGTTCATACGATTAATTATAGAGGCGGTAATTATACCTTGTTTTACAAATATGACCCGGAACAGGAATCTATCCATCCGCATTCGCTTCCTCATAATAGACTCTGGTGCCTAGAAAGAAAATGGCCTCGTGATGGTCGTTAGGTGATGGTTTAGATTTTACTAAATGTTGAGTGTCTTTCAACTGGAATTAGCTTGGTGTAGGTCATGGTTTGTCCTGGAGCGTGTGGGCGTTGAGAAATATCCTATCCATTCTGAAAACATTGTGCTAAATCTATAGATTACAATGTTAACATTTTTTTGAGAATATTATTCTAATTACAGTTACTTTGCCATACTTTTATAATCCCCATAATGTATTAAATACCTGTGTATTTTAATAAAATTATATAATTTCTTTTAGATAAAATATCAGCATCACATATTTAGCAATAGAATATATTCTGTCGTTTGATATGAAACGTTCGTTTTTATTAATTAAGAAACTCGAAGTGGGATTAGTGGAATTATGGTGTCCACTGTTACAGATTATAATCAGCCGTCATCAATCCTCTCTTTTTTGATAATATTTACAATTACTTTCTCGCACATTATTGTGTCATCAAATATGACTATGGAAAGAAGCGATTTCAGACTTTTTTTCTCTTTTTTTTTTTTATCAGTTCAAACTTGGACACTGCAAGAAACATTATCATTTGCTAAGAGTGTTGTGACGAACGGATCATTCGCACACCCCAAAACCAAATTGACATTAAAAAATGTATTAGTTTCTGTGTGTAGGTCAATGGTAGGAAAAATTCATTTCACTTTTTAGGCAAATGTTTACTGTATTAACCTCGACATAATGCATCAAAGCTAAAAAGCAACCTGCATTGGCTAATTGGAAGGGCCTATACTCGACGATGCAAGTGCATGTTTCGCGCCAGACAGTGAAGAAACTAAGCGAGGTGTTTCACGAAGTCCTTCCAAACCTTCCGTATTCGTCAGACGTATGCCCAACATATTTTCATCTGTTCAGAAATTTGAACAACTTCCTTAAAGATAAAATTTTTGAAAATGATTCTGTAGTCGACAATAAAGACATTCATACATTCATTAAAGATACATACTTACCTAAAATTGCTTGGAAAATAATAGCAAGAGATAGGCAGAGGTGGGCAACGCTGTTAAAAGTGATTTACAACGACCCTTAAGTCAACTGGGGGAATACTTTAATTACTATATGAAAGCAATCTATAAATACATTTTAATGAAACAAAATAAGAAGATAAAACAGAAAAAATTATGTGACCTTCTGATTTAATTATAAAGAGGCGCCCTTTCGCAAGTCAGCTGTTGGAATGAAGCAATTGACTTACCAAAATAGGAACACCTCATTACAGTGCAGGAGGAATACATCGCCTAGGCCCTTTCGGAGGTCAACAGCTATTAAACAACAAATTCTACTATTTTCTATTTTTAAACATTATACAGGGTGTTCAGAATAACACTGGTGTAACTTCGTGAGTTGATTATGGGCATCATTTGCACCAAAAATTCCATATAAATTATGGTCGATTCTCATACATTTTTAGCATATTTATAATTTTATTTTTTGACAAATAATTGCCTATATTTCCCGAACTACTAAGCTAGAACGATTTCAATATTCTCATTAGAAAAAAGATTAAATTTCCTTTAAAATAAGCTTTTTTAGACTCCATAATAACCACATCCAGTATTTATCAATGTGATCCAAATAGTTTCTAATTTCGTTCCAAGACTTTGACTGTATTGTAGAGTCTGGACAAAATGAGCAGAACGCTACGCTCAGTGCAATATTGTAGGTACAGTACAGTTCGGAAGAGTGTCGGTGATGGTGTGGGAAGTCATTTGTTTAGAAGCAGAACAGACTTCCATGTGTTCCGAAGACCATCCCTCGATGCACAAATGTATATAAGAGATATCCTTGAAGAGTATGTAGTCCCTTTTGCGCCATTCTTTGGCACTAATTTTATGTTATAATGCACGGCCACACATCGCCAATATTGTAAGTGACTTCCTTGTTGAGATCGGTAGCCGAACCCTGGACCAGCTCGCAGTCCGTATCTCAATCCTATAGAGCATCTGTGGGACCATCTTAAAAAGGCCATCCGACAGCTACATAACCCTCCAGAAGCTGAGAACTGCCGTAGAAGAACAATGGGATCAGATTTCTCAAGATCCAGTGGCCAATCTTATAAGGAGCATGCCTACAAGGATGCAGGCTGTTATTCAAGAAAGAGGAGGAAACACTCGATATTAAAGGCCATGAATTGTGAGTTTCTTGCACATTTTAAACAATGTTTAGATGTTTTATTTTTTTTTTTTTTTTATCATAAAATCAATAAATGTTCACTTTTTTGTTTGATAATTTTTCTTGCTTTAAATTGCATGTTTTACTAATTGTCCTTTTGTGTCATAAAAACAGAATATATCCACTACATATATATAAAAATTAGACAAATTTTATAAAGTTGTGAAAGAGAAAATTTTGCACTCGAGTGTAATACATAATCAATTTATTATTTAATTAAAATATAATTTAATCAAAATTGTATCTTAATTATTAAGAATGGAACCAAGCTTTCATAGTACCGATAGCGATACAATTAGAAGAATAGATTTAAAACAGAGTTGTATCTCTCCAAAGTTTATAAAATAGGTGATTATTTTAATAAAAACCAGTCGCTTAAACCATTTGCCTGTTTATTGTTATTTGTAAACAACTTATGTCGAAATTCGGGTTAGACACAAAAGCTGAATGAAAAGGTAATTCTAAATTTTGTGTCTTGTTTGATGATTCATATTCATTATTAATTGCTTTATCTTCGTGATATAATAACACTATGCCACTCATAGTTCTCACGCCATCGGGAAATGACCAATTATATTTTAATCATATTGTTTCTCATCTTCATTCTGATCTAATCTTCATTCTCTTGTTTAAACAGAAATACTAATTGGGTGATAAGAATGGAGTTCCTTCCGTATTTTTCTTTTTTTTAACTTACAAGATAAATCTTAATAAATGTATTTAGAAGATAATTTTTCCTATTTCCTTATATTAGTAAACATATATCTTCCCTAGTGGCTGCAAAAAGTTCAGAAGTTCATGAGAAAAAAACTTAATTGGCTGACCATTACGTTGTACTATTAATCATTATTTGATTCATTTTTAAATATTTTAATTATTAAAATAGCATTAGGGCGTTTTATTTTCAGTGGCCTTCAACGGATAAGCACCCATTAAGCGGTTAAGTATAATTCTCTGCTTACGCACTTGAATGATGGGCTATAGAATAAAAAAAAAAAAGATTCAAAAAGCAAGGCCAAATATGATTAGACAACTTAAATTGAGATTAAAAGGTTTTTAGGCAAATCATTCGACAGCTAATTTATTTTTCTTTAATTCTTAAGATCTTAAGTGTAGTTTTAAATAATTATCCTATTATTTACAAACCAAATACAACAGATTAGTAAGCTTTTTTTTTTTTTTTAAATGTATAATAAGATTTAAAAAACAAAAATTAAATGCAATTTTAACAAAACTAAGCTGAATGAAATATGAGGAAATAAAAAAACTAATGTAAAGATTAGTATTACCAGCATGAGCCACCGAATATATGAAATATTTTGTAAAATTAAATTTATTCAAAAATTAATGTGAATAACTAAAGGGTGCATCACTACTAAAGGTATATTACTTTCAACTTTAAACATTTTAAACATACTGAATCTTTATCATCCTGACCTGGTTAGTAAATCTGTGAAGGACAATGCAGGGGCAAGCCCGCATAACGCGTTCCAAGTTCAGGGATATCAAAACCTTGCTTGAAGGAACGTTAAAATTTTTATCATGAAAAGATTTTTTTTTTTTTTTTTTTATGGCACGGTGCAATATAAAATACAATATATATTAAACTTCACCTACCCACTAAATGAATCTTGATACTTGACAGGTTGGTAATCTATAAGATAACCCATCTTCCTGCCCTTGTTAACTAGGAGTACATTAAGAAATTAAGCCGCAATAAAAAAAAAAAATTCTATGAAAGACCTTTAAATACTTCAAAATCATTTGTCATTACATTTACATTTGACATTATGAACGTATAAAAGACTCATTTTTTTTTTTTTTTTTTTTTTTTTTTTTTGTAGAAAAAACCATTAACGAAAAATTTCAATTGCAAACACTTTGCATTATATTACAATGTATGAAATACATGTAAGTGATTTTATAGTTATGTGTTAATTTTACCTCAATCGGGTTTTATAGCATGGGTAACAAGAAAAAAATCACATTTTTAGTTTGAGCTTTTCAATAGTAGTTAAGAATTATAATTTTATTAATTTCTCTTAGATAATAATAAGCAATCTATACTACCAAATAAAAGGACAAGTAATTTTTTCGTTTGTGATCCCTAACCACGAAAACTACTGAACCAATCTGTACAAAATTTTAACCACGTATCTTTATTGTATCAGGAAGGTTTAGTAATAATAAAATCTATTGAATCATAATTAATATTTTATTTTTTTTAAAAATAATATGTGGATAACAGTGAAGTTTGGTAATTGACCGAAAGGGCAAGCTAGGCTTCATTCAACACGAGTGGTTACTAAGGTTGGTGTTATATAGAGCTTGTAATTGATAATAAAACTTACTTATATTCAATTAAAATATTAAAAAAAGATTTAAATATGATGTGTGACATGTAGATCCCAGAGAAGTTTAAAAATCGACTGATATGTGGTTAGCACCATTCTTCTATAGAGTTTATAGTAGTAAAAGTAATAAACCCATCGGTACCAAATTTTAACTAAATCATCTTCATAGTTATTGGAAGTTTTAGCAATAATTAGACAATACAAATTTAAATGCATGATGTTGAGTAGCAGAAACGATGCCACACTGTCATACAATTTCATGGTTAGAAATTAAAATCCAATCAAATGAAATAAATAAAATTATCTCTGCCGAATTAAAATGATTACCTAACGAAAATGTCGGTATTTTGTTTAAAATATGATTCATAGGCTCTTTAGCTGCAAGCACTGATAAAGCAGTCCATTTCCGCAAGAGTTCCTTCATTGTCTGACCATCTAGATTAAAATTAAAAATCCATTTTTAACTTAAGATTCATACATTAAAATTAAAAATTGGATGTCCAATTATGCTTTTACGTAATCTTCCAACACCAAATCAGTGCAATTCTTTTTTTTTTTTTTTTTTTTTTTTTTTTTTTTCATTTATTGATATTTACAACTGTACAAAATAATATACAACAAGTAAATGTGTTGACAGTGAATACAATGGCATGTAAATAACTTGTGAAGAACTACTCACTAGTAGCACTTTAATAAAATCTACACTAAAAGGTCTCTAGGCCATCTTCTTTTCAGATGCCTCGGAGGATTATCAGGAATGGAGGAGGAAGCAAGTTGGGAGACTAGTGGATTGGAGTGGTTATGGAGCTTACTATGGAAGGATAGGTATCTGGTTTGGGCTAAATCAGAAACATATGGAACATTAAGATCTTTATGGATAAGTTTATTGGTCACAAAGTAAGGAGCATTGAGGATTTTTCGAAAGATTTTGGATTGTAAGGATTGAATACGATATGAATTGGATGGTTTAGTAGAGCACCAAAGCTCAACTCCGTACGTCCAAATAGGTCTAACCACAGTCATGTAAATGAGTCTTTTGTAATTAATTGGAAGTTTCTAGTCGTTTTAGTTTTGTATGTGGATTCCAAGTTAGATGTTTGTCCAAGTGGAGTCCTAGGTAGCGTATATGTTCAACAGGAATTGGTGGAATATCATTAAAGAATACTGTAGGGCAGGATGTCGTAGGTTTACGACGAAGGGTAAAGGTTATTTGATGGGATTTATTTTGATTCTCCATTTTTGACACCATTCTTGAAGGTTTAGTATATGGGATTGGAGTGTTTGAGAGGCAATAAAGGAATCATTTTTTACTGATAACACACATGTGTAATCAGCGTAAGAGGTGAGGACAGTGGTAGGATGAGTTGGGATGTCAGCTGTGTACACTGTGTAGAGGATAGGACCTAGAATAATACCTTGAGCCACTCAGGGAGATTGGGTAAAGAAAGGAGAATAGGAAAATTTATGGTTTACTTTGAAGGTTTGGTCAGTGAGATAAGATCTAATAATAAGGAAATATGTAGAAGGTTTTTAGAAATATGTTCTGACGGAGTTTATACTGCAGTCCCGGGTGCCAGACTCGGCCAAACGCTTGTTCTACATCAAGAAAGGCTCCCGAGTGCAATTCTAATCAGGTTTCCAAATTATTGTTGTGCGTGAAAATATCTCTAAAGAAATAATGCTCAATTTCTTACTTCAATACCACATTTCTTATCGATAAAAAAATAGGTATAACTTCAATTATTAGTTTAACTTCTTTACTTAGGATAGGTAGCGAAGTAGCGTCTATAGAAGCTAGTATATAATATTATAATGTCATTACGTTAAAGTATTGACAAGTAAAGTGTCAATTTGTGAGTGAATGTAAGTATCAAAAATGCTGATAATGAAATAATAACGAAAATGTGCTTTTTGTGTGTAAACTTGCCAGATTATTGTCCATATTTTGACTTCCTTTTTTTTTTTTCTTATCACCGTATATTCTTTTAGTGTCTCTCTTCTCTTCAGTCCATTTTTTTTCTGTGATTCTTCTTCTCATTTCCTAAATAAACATACAATTTAACCCTACCCATACTATCCCTATGGCTAATTTTAAGTTTTTTCATTTGATATTTTGTGTGGCCTAGGTAAATTTAACATAATTGCAAAGGAAAACATTTTTTAAATGTTTCAATGAGACGGAGGAAGGGTTAGGTGCATTATGTTTCAAAAGATCAATTTTCTCAGCTTCCATAGGAAAAAAAAAGAAATTTAGGTGATTGTATCTCCTCGTTGTCTTAAATTGATAGTTTCTTCACCTTCACTTCCAGAATCAGAACTAACGAAAAAAAATCATCGGTTTTTTGAGTAGTTCATTTTCTGTTTATGTTGTAGAGTTGAAAGTTTGGAGAGAAGTGAATATAAAAGTCTTTGTCTAATGTTGAGCGTTTTCCTTTTTTTTATATGTGGACCCCATGTCATTCTTCGATCAAACGTCAGACCAAGGTAGTGTACAGTGTCTGAGGATATACAGGATATATAGGATAACAAGGTATCTAAGTTCTTCCATTATTATATTTGTAGTTGATAGTTTACACTCCTCGAAATAGGTGAACTATCTCTCTCTCTTGCATACAGTGCTCCCTCCTCCTTTGAGTCGCCTTTTTAAAGTTACCAAGTTTTCCATCTGTGCACAGTAGCACCATGAAATATTAATTCTATACACAGCTGTGAATCATGGAATTAACTGTGAATTAAGAAACCTCGTGTTCTATTATAGGAAATAGGGTATCCAAAATATTTTCAATGATCTATTATCAAATTAACATTTAATAAGTTTTTTTTAAATATACAGAAAGAAATATATGAGTTTATCAATTATTATTTGGACTGATGAATTAATCGCTTTAATGATATTTGAAAACTAGTTTTGAATGCTACACATTCATCATGAGCACTTTGTTTTCTAGATTATATATACTAAATTTTAAAAAAAGTAAGACAAGAAATCAAATATATTGGTATTCACTTGAGGAGACAGAACGGACTTCTGAACGATATCAAGAGTGGAATCGAAATAGAAAGGGCCAGATAGGTTACTTTTTTGGGTTCTTTCTACGACTAATTGGTTTTTTCGTTCCTATTGGGAACAAATTTAAGATGCAACTATTGGAAACATTTATCTGGTCATTCAAACAAAAATCTGAATTGGTTTTGAACGATTTAATATTTCTAATGATTCAGAAATATTTAATTTTAAGCTATTTTTCTATATTATTTATTAGTTCCATCCCCGAGTTATTGTTGAATTTATGATTATTTTCATTAAGATAAATAGCGAAGTTGGAATTCTGGGTCCTATTATTGCAGGGTCTTTTATGTTCTTTTAATCTATAATTTACCGATCGTCAAGTTTTTCCCGTATTTTTAGCTTCACAGTTATTACATTTTAGTTCAGTGTAATGACTGAAGCTTTCAACTGATGAATGTTTAGCATTCGAAACTACTTTTAAAATGAAATAATTCCATTAGAAGTGACAACTAATTTATCAATACTAATTGTATTGATCCTTCTTTACCATCATGCGTACCTCAAGTGAGTAATTCCATTATTTTTTAATCTACAAGGCACACGATTAATTTAACAAACTACACTTGCATAATATTTTTTTTTCTTTTATGAGTGTTTTACCATTTTATTTTTAACTATATAGCCTATACATTTATAACTTCATGGTTCATAGATAATTGAAATTTCAAAGTAGCAGTTTATTCAACAATCCATATACTTTAGAATTTCCTCTTCGTCTTCCCACTTGTATGTGGTCTCCTCATTGGAGCGGTTTTGCAAAATGTTCTTGATGACAAGATCGAGCCTTTGGATGTTATTCCCACGCAGATCCAGTATCTGGAGGTCTAAATTTTGGATAATGATGTCGAGGATCTCGTCGGAGTTTGACACGATGTCACAATCTCTTAGGTCGACAGCCTTCATGAAGAAGTCTATCTGAAGCGCCTTCAGGATGGACTTCATGCCCTCTGTCCCGATCCTGAACATGACAAAGCACAAATATTTATAATTTAATAGATATAGCTTTTACATCAATTTTACAGTAAATGACCTATTATCATATAGGTAACAATGTTAATTAATATGAAAATTGAGAGAAAAATGTCCGTGTATTTGACCCCTCCCCTCCCCTGGGTTAGTTGAATGAATCAACTACATAAACAATTTGAAGTAGATTAATCAAATTTATCTTTTATGCAAAATGGATTTCCACCTTCTCAGTCTGCTTAGAAAGGGTTGGTAAACTGTAGGATAATCAGTCCACCCTGCCTAAATGGAGTGCATGAGGACGTTAAGCTCTAAAAAACTGTTTGAAAAGGAATATAAAATAAATCAATAAGAGGTATTTACAAAGAATATCAATCTTAAATCTGAAATTATGCTCTTCTGACGGAAACTTCCTAACAATAAAAAACTAACCGCTTCGGCGGTGCATATAGTAAGATTAGAACGATAGATAGAAAATTAGCATAGCCCCTGCGCTAGGATGACGCACAAAATCGTTAAGCATTTCACATTATTTAGCCTTCGATAATGTTCCATTAATCTCTGTTGTACAGATCCACTACCTAGGATTCCATTTGGACAAACATCTTACGTGAATTCTGGGAATCCACATACAAGATTAAAACGACAGAAAACTCTGCCCGTAGCACAGTGGGGCAAAATGAAGCAAAACGTGGTAGAAAGTCCTAAAACTAATTTTCAACGTGATGACTTAATTATCTGTTAGTTAAGGCTCTGCAGAACAATATAATGTAATTCCTCAAGCTGATAACGGCCATGTGTTGCACTGATAATCGGTGAAAGTGGACAAAGTTCAGTGGCATCAATATCAATGTCCGCATTAATTTGTTATTAACAGAGCGTTATTTTTTTTTTTTTTTACATACAGTTTAAATACTTGTATATTTTTATGACATGGAATCATCATCTTCAGGTATATAATTTTGAAATATTGGTTTTAGTTTATCTATAGCGAAGGGTTTAGTAACTTTCCAAACCCGCCCAAGCATATTTTTTTCCACCATCTTCTAGTACATTATCTAAATGTTATGGTTTCGTTGAAAAATCTTGCCCCATTCTGCCTTAGCGTCAGGAAAAATATTTCTCCTTTGTTAGTGCATAGACGAAAAAATCATTTTATTCTCTATCCTATACACCTATCCTACAAGCTTCCACTAAAAAAGTGGCAATCCCGCAGCAGTGAAGAGAAAAAAGTTGTTAAAGAAACCAAGAGTCGAATCCAAAAAAGTTTTAAGAAAAAATGTGGTTAATTGTTGACATGCCTAAACCTGGCTTTGGAAATAGTAACGATGGAAATACGGTTAGGCGATTTCTTTCTCATTCTGATATTTCGTCAGAAATAATCGAAGTTGACGCTGAACTAATTAAAAGGCTTCATACAGTACTAATAGCAATATCAAGTGGGCTCGAAATTAATACTAATGCCTATCAAGAGTTTGCTAATGGTACTGCAAAGTATTATGTAAAAAATTACACCCCGATGTCACCGTCCCTCCACAAGTTTCTTATTCATGGTACAGAAATAATATCTTGAGCCATGTTGCCTATAGGGCAGTTAAGCGAGAAAGCACAGGAAGCTCGTAACAAGGATTTCAAAAAATATCGTTAACATCCCTCACGGAAGAGCAGTCAAGAAAAATCCAACCAGGGTATATTCATTAACTTTTTGTTGAGTTCAGACTCTGTTCTAACAATCAAACGAAACTGCCTAAGAAACAATTTAGGTCACTACCAACAGAGGCTTAAAACCTTCTTTCTGGTCCTTTTGAAAATAGGTCTGACCCAGAAGAAGAAGACAGCGATGATGAGGAAATGTTAGAAAGATAGATAGGAAGTGTGCTACTAATTTTAATCAAAAGTGTGAATTTTTTTTATTTACTGTTTTTTAAGTTTTTTCGTATTATCCACAAATAGGGTGACTGATTTAGGTTTTTCAATGTTTCAATGTATGATACATATATAGCTTTAAGAACCAATGTTGATGATTATTTAAGATGTAAGTAAGAATATTTAGTTTATGCCAACCATTAGGGCTACTTACCCCACTGTGCCTCGTTATATACTTCAACTTTTACAAGACAAACGTTCAAAGCTTCCAATAAATTTAAAAAAACTTATTTACATGACAGTTACTAGACCTATTTGGGTAGACGGAGTTGAGCTTTTGGGCTCCACTAAACTTTACAATTCTTCTTCTATCCAATCCTTACTATCCATAATCCTTCGAAAAATCCTTACTGCTCCTTACTTTGCTGATTTAGTCCAAACCAGATAACAATCCTTTCATAGTAAACTCCATTCTCATTCGAATCCATTCGTCTCCCAACTTGCTTTACACTCATTTCCTGATAACCCACCGAGAAAAAAAGAAGATGGCCAAGAGACCTTCTAAACTAGAACTTTTATTAAAGTGCTACTCATGAGTAGTTCTTAAATCGTTTACATGTCATTATAATCATTTTCCTCGAATTTCCTTTTATATTGTACACAGTTGTAAATATCAATAAATAGTTTTTAAAAAATAAATGAAAATAATAATAATTTGGGTTTTTAAATGTATTAATTTTACTTTACGGATATTTTCCCAAAAAGATAAATAGAAGTTATTTTCCTATTAAATTCATTTTTATATTTAAGTGTTCTTGTTAGTTTACAATAAACCGAATATAATAGAGTTTTTCATTCTTTAGGAATGCAGAATTATAAAACATCACTCACGGATTATTATTGAGAGTCACTCTCTCCAATGGCAAATGGTCAGGATCCATTGTTTTGCACATTCCTTTCTTTTCAATAAGATTGGCCACCCTCTCAGCTCCATGTTTCGTAATACCGTTGTCTGTAAAGTCGATTACACGGAGGATTTTGGATCTCCATAAATATTGGCTTAATTTCTTTATTCCTCCATCTTTCAGTCTGAAATTGATAAATAAGTGAAAAAAAAATCAACAATTGTAGTCAAATATCTTTATAGTGAATATATGAACCTATATACAACAAATCGTGCATTTCTTTCGATATTTGAGAAACATAGGACAAGGGTTTGATTTTAGTTTCATTTAAACCATTCTACGAAGCGATCAGTTGCGGTATAATTGGACAACACATGCATTGCTCATTTACACAATTATTCATTCACAAAAGATAGGTTGTGTTTAAATATGTATAGGTGACTTCTGTACAATATAGTGTCCGAACGTCGACTTATTTATTATTTAGTTATTTATTAATTAATAAATATATTTAGTTAATATTAATCAAGGTAATTAAGACATGGATATAAATATATTGATTTTTGGTAATAATAGTTACTTGCTAAAAGAATAGTTAAAAGCCATAAAACACAAATGATAAAACTATGGTGATATAATGGTCGTGGTTTTCTTGAAGAAGGGGATTAGTGAAATTATCTGGAAAATTAGATAACTAGTAACCTTGAAAGATAGGATTCAAATATCAGCGCTATGAAAAAATGTTCAAATTGTGCTTTTTAAAAAGGACTTAGGAACGTATTCTACGAGTATATTCTGGTGCAAATGACATTTCTAGGGTTACAAGGTGTAGGAAAACTATGCCCTGCTGAAAAGTGAATAACTTTCATTATCCACTTCTTCGTAACAACCACCATATTGCATCATATATATCGTCATATTTTGTATCGTTTGTATTTTATGGCATTTTAACTACGATTTTAACAAGTAACTATTATAAACAAAAATCAATATATTTTATATAAATTAAATATAACCAAAATCTGACATTATGTTAATCGGTTTCGCTTTCTAAGTATCTTTTGAGTTCTTAGCTTTCTTTAATTTTTCCTGGGGTGATTCAAAAAAGCGATTATTAGAAAATCTCCTATCTTTGCCCAATTATTTTATATTGAACTGTTTACAATGAATCATAAGCATTTTTATTAGCTGTCAACATATGTAACATTAAAAAAAAAAAAAAAAAAAAACATTATATCTATGTACAATGTTTTACCTCAGAGAGATCCATGACTTTTGTGGGGGTGTCTTTTAAACAGAAATATATGTGAGATGGGTGTTCAAACCTACATCACACCCAATGGTCCCAGAGGTAGACCGAAACGAAGATGGGAGGATTGCGTCAGAGCAGATCTTGTGGATCATGATGGGGTGAGTTGGAGGGAGGTCTGTGGTCGAAGGTTGGTGGTGTCGGCATCGATCCTTCGTGTTTGCTAAGCCGTTGTTTATTTATTTATTTATAAGGCTAACAGATTGTTTAAGCTCGTATAATAAATTAATGAAACTTGTACCACTAAAATTCATGGAGGTCATTGGTTGTATTGTTGCTTCCCAAATGGATGTGCAAGGATGCTTTTACCCGCCAGGTTTTTCCCATCTAAGGTTTCCCACCCAACAGGTGATGAATGTTCTCTAAAAAAGTATCCGGACCCTTGGGCCCATATCTTAGTTGATAAAACAAAATAAATAATAACCTGTTGCAGCTGTTTCAGTTTCCCAACCTGTTGTCCTGAAGTTAGGAATACAATGCCTTACCGCACCTAATGTACCACCTTAAGATATTTGTTTAAAAACAATAAATTAAGTAATATGCCAAATTCAATTCAATCTGAACACTCACTTGGCACTGACGAGTTTGAGTATCGCCAGGTTAGCGAAGGATGGGATGAGCATTGCCTGGACTGAACTGGAAAGAGGGACGTTCTTGAAGGTGATGCTTTCTAGGCAAGGGTGTTTGGAAATCTTGCAGCTGAGGAACTCTAGGGCGTACTTGGTCATGAGGACTGGTCCTTTCATCTCCTTCAGCTTCGTTGAGCTGTCCACTGATTCGTCTACAACTTGGTCCTTCTGAAATACCAACATTTAGTTCAGCAATCATAATTGGTATGATTTAATAAATATTATTGTTATTCTGTTGGTACAGAAAATAAGTAGCTCATCTGAGACAATGTATTCAGCAGTGAGCCATTTCCAATAATCATTGGAATATTTAAAATCGAAAGAATGACACGCTAATTGAGGCGCCTTTGAAGTCATCAACAGCGCAAACAGACTTCCTAATCACCGAACAAACGACATTATCATAACATTAGCATATGCGTTTCGAATAACAAAACTGATAAGCCCACACACTCTTCATTTGATCAATGAAGTAAAAACACCACAAATAAATGGGGGTTTTCTTATTTATAGACAAGCCACTATGAAACTAGAGAAATCACAATGGAGTTATAACTCGTTTCAATTTCATCCTGAATTTAGATATCACTAAGTAGTCAGAAAAACAAAAGCTTTGTCAACGTTTTAATCAAAAATTCTGGCAACAACTATCTTACCCCTGCTAACAGAGCAGAGGTAAGATACTGTTTTTATAATGCATCTTTATATTTTAAAAATTATAAACTGAAATTGTAAATACTACAAGATAATATAAATAATATTAAAATAAACCTTAGGGCTATCGTACGCTACCTACGCAAATCTGGGGCTTAAATATGGCGCTCAAAACTCCATAAGCTGGTTTTACTAACTTATTTTAAATAATAAACAAAGAGATAAAGTTATATTTATAATGTATTAAAAATGTCATAATTTTTAACAATAAAAAGTTTTAATTAATTAAAATGCATTGCTTTTAATATTATACTTAAATTATATATCTAATATAAACTTTCTTTAATAGAATTATTCTAATGATAATCAAAATTGTAGAACTACATATTGAACAACGGAGTAAAGACAAATGTAAAAAAAAATACATATAATATGTTCCTATAGTATAAAAATAATAAAATATTGTAGGTACTCATATTTCGCACAATATTTCTCATAAAACAAAAAAATATAAACAATAAGGATTTAACAAATTTTAAGTATCAATCATGTTTTCAGAATTATAATTATGTATAATAATGTAATATTTTTTACATAATTTCTGTGTTTGTTATAAAATATTCAAGTAAATTTTGAAGAATAATTTTAAATTTTAATATTGAATCAATTTTAGTATCACCTGATCCCCCCAAGAAACTTTATTATGGCCCTAATCTGAATTATTCGAATCCGTAATATGAAGCTAGATATAAAGTGATATATAATGATGTCTAAGCTAGATTGTCCAAGTCCATTGTTTACTTGTCGAAAACATTGGAGTCGGATGATATCTTTTTTATGTTGGCGTTTTCTGAGTTTAATTATCAATAGATCGGAAGATATTAACATCCGATCAAAAACTCCGTAATATTATGAATTCTCTAATTCTTCCTAGTAAAATGTTCCCTATAGAAATTAAAATATTTATTGCGGGCCTTTCATTAAATTTAAAATTTTCAATATCTTAATTTTGTGCTAAGTAATTCCTCCATTGCCCTCACTTTTATTTATACAAGAGCTTCTATTATCATATTACAATAGCAGTTTTGCAGTTTAGGCCAGCGGCCAGGTATTTTTAGGTCGCAAAAATTGAAGAGAGCTGCATTTTTGATATGTTGTAAGGGGGTATCTGAGTAGTTTAAATCCAAGTTTGCAACCGAAAAAAACAGATAGGAAAACTTTTGGTGGCCGAAAAACATCTAACTTTTCAGAGAGATTTCAGTTTTTGGCCTGTATCTCCTAATCGGTGCGTTTTTGGTAAAAAAACATACACAATTTTAAACGACTTTAAATTAACTTATTTACTATTCCACCTAAAACACGCAAGTCATTCAAATCCTCTGGTACAGTCCAACCATATCTCTATAATCCAATACCGTTTTTATTAAAGCTCTCATCCTGCCTCCCCATCGCTCCGAACCTTTGATGCGGCCAGAGAAGCGGTAGGATCTTCAGGAATCCTGTTTTATTGATTTCATTCAATAAATGTAAATCATTCAATAAATTGATATCATTCAATGAATGTAAAGTTTGAATGTTTTTTTATTAATTTTAATACAATTTCCTATTATTTCTAAACTACATACTGATATTTTATTATTACCTTAACTCGTTTAAAATAAATAAGGGTGCATTAAATATCAACATCGAATAGTATTATTATGAAAACTATTATATCTAGAAGTAGCACCAGTAAAGTATTGTTATAGACGACTTCTTTATATTTGGCATTTATTATAATCTACCTCTCCATTTATTGCTCATCTATGCTCATATTATAATCATTATATTATAATACTACTTCTTATACTACATTATATTATAATAATTGTATTATAATACTTCTTAAAAATATATATATATATATATATATATATATATATATATATATATATATATATATATATATATATAAGTCAAGGTCCGAAGCAGGCTAGTATTAGCCTTAATCCCTATCTCTAGTCACAACAAACAATGTACTTGTATAAATAGAGCTGCATCAGAGCAATAAACCAGTTATTCTTTAACAGTCATTACGTGCGTTTCATTATCCCTTTTATTTCTTTTTTTTTAAGTTTAGTTCTTCAGTCTATTTAACTGGTGCCGAAACCCGGGACCACGAGGAGCAGAGGACCGAGGTAGGAGAATTTTTTCTTTTTCTTCTTTTCCGGTCAGAAGAGTGCGGATGGAAGAGGACAGCATCCTGAGGCCACCCATTCTACAGGTGAACAACGGATTGCAACCACTTCCAAGAGAGACGATGGCTGAGGCCCATGCCAACACACTCGCCTGGCTCAAGGTCAGAACAGCCACTGCTCAGGACCTCAGAAAAGCGGTCTCTGACATAGAGAGGTTCACCGGGGAAACAGGTGAGCTCAATCACTTTATTAAGAGTGTTGATAGAGTGCTAGCGAGGATAGAGGCCAAGAGAGCAGAAGATTTATTGGACGGCCACGACGCGGAATCTCTGCGGGCAGACCTCATTTGCAGGGTGAAGAGGAGCGTCCTGAATTTAATCCAGGCGGATGAAGAAACGCCCTGGGAAGTCATCAAAGAGAGATCGAAGAAGGCGTACGGCGGAGGAAGATGGACGCCGGATGAAGACCTCTTTCAACTCTTCAGGGAAAGCAGGCATCTCGGCAAAGCAGCGGGCGCTATGCAGGTGAGCTCCTAATAAAATTCAATAAAGTGACCGATAAAATGAGGGAGACAGCAAGCGCACCGGAGGTAGAAGCAAGGATGGCTTTTGTTGCAACCATCCTTAAGGTGCAGTTAGCCCGAGAAACGGGGAAGAAGGAGAACTTCCCCCGAGACAAGGGATTCGTAGAGTGCGCCCAAGAACTTATGGATATGGGCGCCCGCGAAGAAGAATGCCGGCTGGAACGCGAGGAAGAAAGGAGCTGGACCGAGGTGGTGCACCGAAGACCTCGAGGCCCACCGTGGAGAAGCAGAGAAAACCGAGAGGAGAGCCGATCAGCCAAGGAGAGCCGAACTTCGGAAGCCGGGGCCAAGAAAACCGGCTACTGGCAGTAAGAGAGAGGACCGGCGGTGCCACGGGTGCGGCAAGCCTGGGCACTTGGTCGCACAATGTCCCCGCACAAAGTGCTTTGAATGCGGGAATGAAGGGCACATTGCGAGGCAATGCCCTTACATGTTTAGACGGAAGGAGAATCCTCGGGGTGAGCCCATGGAAATCAACAGGGTCTGGAGGAGATAGAGATCACGGCCAGAATCCCCGAGATCTTCTGAGACATCTGAAGTGTCGGATACCGAAAGGGAGGACCCAGGACCAGGGAGCAGCGGAGACGAGGGAACCAGCAGACGGGAGCGGAGCGGCCGGAGGAGAGCGGCACAACCTGGACGTGTGGCGGCCTGAGGAGGGTGTCCGAGGAGAGGCGACCGCATCATTGATGCCCCCGGGGAGGAGAAGTACAGGGTAGTCATCGACTACCGCAAACTCAATGAGAACACCCGGGACGAGAAATACCCTATCCCCAGATTCGAGGACATTTTGGATAGGTTAAGTGGGGCTAGGATATTTAGCACATTAGACTTGAAAGCCGGGTACCACCAGATCCGAATGAACCCCAGGGACCAGTGTAAGACGGCCTTCACCTTCGAGCGAGGTCACTACGAGTTCACCCGAATGCCTTTCGGGCTTAAGAACGCGCCCATTACGTTCCAAAGAATAATGGACGAGCTCCTTAGGGGTTTGGATGAGAGTATGTGCCAGATTTATATGGATGACCTCTTGGTTTTCAGCAAGTCGGAGGGCGAGCATCTGGCACATCTTAGGGCGGTATTCGGGAGAATTCGGGAGTTTGGCTTGAAACTATCGGCGGAAAAGTCGCGTCTGGGGGAAAGCGAGATAAGTTTCCTGGGGCACACAATATCGGAGAACGGGGTGAAGCCGGATAAAGGGAAAGTAGAGGCCATTGCGAGAATGGAAATCCCGCGGGACGTTAAGGGCATACGGCGGCTGTTGGGTTCCCTGAACTACTATCGTCGATTCATCCCCGAGATGGCGCGGTTCTTAGTTCCGTTAAACAACTTATTGAAGAAGGGCAGGAAAATTTTTATCACACCGGAAATGGAAAATAACATCAGGCGCTGCATGGAGGAGTTGCAGAGAGAGCCGGTATTGGCCTTCCCGGACTTCAATAAGGTGTTTACCGTATCTACGGATGCGAGCGAATACGCGTTGGGGGCGGTATTATCACAGGAGAACGAGAAAGGGGAGAGGCCGGTAGCGTATGCGAGCCGAAGGTTGACGGACGCGGAGACGCGGTATAGTGCGTTAGAGAGGGAACTACTCGGGATTGTGTGGGCTGGGGATCACTTCCGTCCGTATATCTTTGGAAGGAGATTTAGGGTCCACACGGACCATAGGCCGTTACAGTGGATTGGTAAGTTAAAGGAATCTTCCGCAAGAGTTACGCGATGGAAGGAGTTCCTCAGCCAATACAATCTCGAGATAGTGTACAAGCCTGGGAAAGAGAACGTGGTTGCGGATTGGTTATCGCGCGCACTAATGATAAATGCCGTTGAGGGGGACGAACCGGGGCCGTCGGGGGATATACGACAGTTTCTTAGGGAGTGGACACCGGAGGGAGAAGGTGAGGATGAGACGCGCAGTGGTATAGAGGATCCCCAAGAAGACGAAAGCTCCGCTGATGAGAGGCCCTCAGACATGGAAGAAGTAGATGAAATAGTAAATGATAAGAGAGACCAGATCATCTGGAAAACCAGGACTGAGGGTCTCCCAAAGGCGGACTTTTCGAAATATGGGAAGAGCACGGTCGTCACCATTTGGACGGAGCCTGGGATTAGGGAGGAGTCAATGGTGAGACTACTGCGCGGGGTGACTAAGGCGGGAAGGACATATCACCTCTATATCGGGAATGCCACTATATGGGACAGGGTTAAGAGGCTGTGGAAGGAGGAGAAGATAGGGATCGACCGAACTTTTATTAGGTGCCTGAGGTCGGTAGAGGTGGTACAGGACGTCGAGCGGCAGAAGGAGGTAACCCTGTCATACCACCAGGGGAAGACGAACCACCGTGGGACACAGGAGACTCTCCAGGCATTGAAATGGAGGTATTTCTGGTGGGGCATGAAGCGGACGATCCAAGAGGTCATTGGGTCGTGCGAGGTATGCCTCACCACGAAATACGACCGGCATCCCCCAGGGTGGGTACAGGAAGAGACACCTACGGTAGCGTTCCCCTTATCGGACCTCCAAGTGGATACGTTTAAGTGGCGGGGGGGTACCAGTGGGTTACTATCTTCGACGTATTCAGTAAATATGCCCTAGCTCATCTCGTGCAGGCCAAATCGGCGGAGGCGGTATTGGGGGCGTTGAGAAGCTGGTTTAGATCATACGGGATCCCGGATCGTATCACGTCGGACGGGGGTCTAGAATTCGACAACGCATGGGTCAGGGCGGAGGCCAAAGAGTTAGATATTAAGTGGCATATCAATACCCCAGGGCATCCCAAGGGCAGAGGGGGGATTGAGAGGCTTCATGGGACCCTTAGTGACCACCTGCGAATATATCAGGTTGAGAAGGGGCTAGAGCCGGACATCGCGATGGAAAAGGCGGTTGCGGCGTATAACGGTTCCATCCACAGCTCGACGGGATATTCGCCGGTGGAGATCGTCTTTGGGCTCCGGGAGCGACGCCGGGACTTCCGCGACACCGTAGTAGGGGAGGAAATGATAAATTTTATTACCAACCGTCGTTGGGCATTCGGTAAGTTATGGGGGAAGGCGCGTGAGCGCATACTCAAAGAGAAGAGACAAAGGGTTGAGAGGGAAAACGTAGGTAAGGGATGTAGCGGGGAAAATCAAGATCGGGATGGTCGTCTATAGAAAAAAGAGTACGAACCGAGGGAAAGAGATTTGTAGGTATGAAGGGCCATTCCGGGTAATTTGCATTAGAGAGCACAACGTGGTGACGCTGGAGAGCGTCAAAGAGCCGCGGAAGCGGAGAAATGTGCATGTGGAACAATTGAAAATTCCTATTGAGGAACAGGTTATACCCTGATCTGTGAGTGGTCCGTTGCCAGCAACGGAAGAAGAATTTTATTTTTTGTTTGTTTTGTTTGTTTGTAGAAAAATGTTTTTTTAAATTTTGAGAAAATTTTGTTCATGTGAAATTAATTTTATTGTATATAGTAGGGGTAATGTGGAGTTGTAAATAAGAAGAAAGAGATTTATTATTTTTGTACAGAGGAAATTTTTGTTTTGTGTGTGTGTGTGTGTGTGAGTGTGCGTGTGTTTTATTTTAAAAGGAGTTCATTTTAGTTTTGGATGAATGTTTAGTTGTAAGTTAAGTTTAAGTATTGTTTTTATAATGTAAATAAAGTTTTACTTTTGTACTATGTTAGGTTAAGGATTATGGTGTAAAGTTTTCTTTTATTGTACTTTGTATCATAGAGAATTAGTTGGTAGAACTATGGACAGGATAGGATTAGGTTGTTTATGTATCGCTATCTGCTTCGGCCTTTGACCATGAGGGGATTAGTCTCTGGACTCCTTAATACCGTATTGGTATTAAGTGCCCAAAGTTAAAGTTTATGAAGGATGGTCATAAACTGGCGGGGGGAAGTCAAGGTCCGAAGCAGGCTAGTATTAGCCTTAATCCTATCTCTAGTCACAACAAACAATGTACTTGTATAAATAGAGCTGCATCAGAGCAATAAACCAGTTATTCTTTAACAGTCAGTACGTGCGTTTCATTATCCCTTTTATTTCTTTTTTTTAAAGTTTAGTTCTTCAGTCTATTTAACTTATATATATATATATAAACACATATATTTACAAAAGTCGTTAACAGGTTCAGACAACAGCTTGCCTGTTGATACTCGTATGACAGAAATTAGTAACAAAGTGTTTTTATATTGATATCATATGTCACTGTTAAAATGAGTTACCTTGCTAACGCTGATAAGGACTGCGCCAACCTTGTGGTTACTCTTCAGTTCTTTGACCGACTTCTTGATGTCCACCAGTTCGGCAGTATCTCCATCGATTTCCACCGTTTCTGTACAAGTGCACTTCCTCTCTCCAATGACCGCCTCTGTCGGATTCTTGTAGTTCCTCGGCGGGTCAAGCTTGTACTCATAACTAAGGACAGATTCTTCAGTTCCTGGTTCGGGGTTGGGATGCTTCCGCTGCATGGAGTCTGCAAGGGCTCCGAGCCTGTCCACGTACCTAAAGAAGAGTTGCTCTAGCTCATCATGATCTTTTGGTAGCTCTTCTATCGTCGGGAATTTTTCTCCAAAGCCTTCCCAAAAAGAGGATTCAGGCCCTCCAATATTTTTTATAAACTCAGATTCCTGATTCTTATCAATACTTGGATTAGGGCGTTTTTTATCATAATGAGTAGACTCGCATTCTACATCGTCGTTTTCATTCTTCATGTATCTGATTTTATCGTAAGAACTTTTAAAACTCTTTTTTCCTTCGGTTTTGCCCCTTTGCATACTTTTAAATATTTTTTTAGCATCTGATGTAAGGATTTTACGATTTTCCTCAATCTCACTGAGAACCTCTGCCTGTGTCCTCTCCTTTGATTCTGTGACTGGCGCTTCAGTTTTATTATACATGTTCCTAAGTCTGGCGTAAAAATCATCACAATCGTCACCTAACTGTTTGATCGGATTTCCACCAGTCGTTATTCCTTTGGGGCATTCTAATTTTTTTTTGTTTATTCCTTTGCCTTCCACCGTCAAACATTTAGTCGTCTCTTTCAATTCTTCTTCTTTTGTCATTTTATTTCCTATTAAAAATATCTTAAGATTTTAAGTTATGTTTCATTACGCCTACTTAAAGATTCTGACATCTATCTGTTGAGAAATCTTCTAATTTTTGGTAAATATTTATTTGAAGCAAACAATCTATACCAAATGGACATCTGTTTCAACGAACAGCTGAAAAAGATTAAAATAAAAATTGTTAGCAAAACTCAAACATCGCAAATGTAAATTTCTTGCTCTAGCTGTACTAAACCAGGACATTAAGCCAAAACTAACAAACGAATAAAACCTTTCTTTATTCTGCAATATAAACATAAAAATTCTCAGCTCTACAAAGAATCCAAACTGAAGAGTAACTTATGTTTTTAACTTCTGTGAAAGAATCGTTCTAATTTAATTACTTTACTGTATTGAGGTTAGTTGTGTAAAAGAGCTCAGCCGGAAAGCTTCCCCGACTTACCTAAGACTCCGAATCTTGAGGCCTCAAGGTAAAAGTTTCGAGTCCCGGTTCAAGCCTTATGGTAAAAATATTGAACTACCATAATATTACTGTTTTTTTACTGAAAAAAAAAATTAGGAGAAGAGATAGTTGGGGTATGCAGTCATGAAGATAAAAGCAATTAAAAAATATTTTTTTTTAATTTTTAATGCATTAAAAATTTAAAAAAAAACTTTTTTTTAATTGCTTTTATCTTCATGACTGCATACCTCAACTATCTCTTCTCCTTATACCTAACAGTCAACTATACCTCATCAATAAGAAAAAAAAATTAATTAAATTTTAAAATCGATTGCTGTATATCAAATTCATTTTTCTAACTCTTTATAAGTTTTTGCGAGAAAAATAAATAGGTGGGTTTGTGATTTGGCAATGTACCTTTTCAAAGAATAAACTATATTATTTTGTTCTTTTTTCTCATTATTTTTTTCGTTTTAATTCATTTTTTTATTGTTGATTCATAGGACCTATGGAAAGTTAATCTTTTGTTGTAGTTTCCAGGAAAATAATGATTTATGTGAGTGATTCCAAGATTCACTTGGAAAATTAAATTTTATGAGCGACTTGAGTCTCAAAGCCTCAACCTCGAGTCCTTTTTTTACGGTCTTTGTGCAGAAAAAAAAAACAAAAAAAAAAGAAAATGTATTTCTCCCTGACAGGAAAAAACTATAGATCATAGATAGGTTTGTCTATAATGGGTTGCGTATAGCAGCTCTTCAAAAATTTTAGTTGATAGCCGACGGGTGTAAGATCTCTTTGGATCACACCAGGAGAATGTCACTCTATGAGTTCAGTGAAATGTCCGCCAATAGGTTCGTCTCCTGGGCTTTTGAATAAACGTCTCTATATCACATCCAAATACTCTGTCGACTAGATTTCAATATCGTTCTTTTGATCGAATCACAGTTTAAATTAATAATTAAATTGAATTAACAATTAATGACTATTTGAAATAAATTAAGTTGAGAGAAAATAGCGATTTTTAACATGACTTTTTTCATTCAAACTTACATAGTTCATAAACGGTAGATCCTAGCGACAAATGTTTTATGACAAAAATTATTCCCCATTAAATTTCTAATCAGGAAACTATTTGCAAATTTTCGATTCGATTAACACAAACTTGAACATTTAAATATGTAGGCAAAAAGTGACTTTTTTCATTCAAGCCAATATAGCTTCTAAATGGTAGGTATCAGCGACACATAATACATAACAAAAATATTCTCCATTAAATTTCTGATAGGGAAATAGGGTGAGCTAGTTAGATTAGTGAGTTAGTTCTGATAGGAGGAGTTACGTATAGTTTTCTACAAATCTAACAAACTCTAGAGTTACTAAGGCCAATGGTTCTGTATATAAAACTGGCTAAAACATATTTATGCAAAGATATTATCATATTACTGTATATAACATACGTCTCCATTTCCTTTATTTAATTATAAGGTTAATAAATGTCTTTCAATGTAATTATAACACATTTATAACGCTTAAAAATATGTTTCATTCAAATTTCCGGTAATACGACCTTTTGGCCGTTCCGTCGTACCCCTTGGTCCCTTAGGGGTCGGATTAGTGAGGTTCAACTGTATGAGAATGAACAATGAATGGCGAGAAGAAAGTTGAAAAAACGAATGCCTGGAAATCAAGTAATTACAGCTGTCCCTACCTTAAAAAAGGAAAACTAAAGATACAAGATTTCTAATCAATGAATAATTGGTGGATTCACAAAATATTTGATGCATTCATAGAATAGGTTGTTGACACGTTTAAAAATAATATAACCCACCTTAAGTTAAATATCTTTGATATAGGTTTTGAGATTGTTAATAATTAATCAAATTTCAATATTTCTTATCTCGTTTTACTCATCTAGCTTCACTTCTTATCTTCTTTCCAAAAATGTTCAAAATCTTTTGCTCTAGGATTTCTTTATGTCTCATATAAGCTCCGTATTATTTATGTGTACAATAGAACCATATGAGCCTGTGTGAATGAAAGCGGTGTAAATCAAGGTTCCTTCATTTCGAGAAAATAAAGGTTTTACAAACGTTCTTATTAAAAATTACATAAGCAAGATAGATTGGACTGTGTTTCAAATTTAGACAACAATGCTTTAAAGTTTATAAAAATGGGTGGCGTAGGTTTTAATAATAAGTTATTAAATGGTTTCAACGTGCTAAAATCTACTACGCCACTTTCATTTCTATTCGTCGCCCGATTTGCTCGCTCAGCGATTTGCTCACTTAATAAAACAAATATGCGAAAGAATAAAAATTTCTAATAAAAATATGAACAATTTGACACCAAATTTGAGTCTTTACGACACTCAGTATTTGATTTATAGAGATTATATAAGCAGTGCCACATCGACTATTGCCGCCCCCTTCCCGCCTAAAGCTACCAACTTCTCGGGTGGAAACATGCAGTTTCATGGTCAGTCGGACCCCCTGAACAATAATCAGAAAAAAAACACCGGTGAGTGATTTTTGTATACTCAACCACACTCACTACCTAGACTATACCTATTGACTTACACCACTCTCATTCTCAACAGATATCCGTTTTTGTTGAATTTGATAATGATATTATGTTTTTACAGATTTTAGGTGAAGAGTTTAACCAAATTGACAATGCCAATAAATAGAGCAGTGATAAAGGAGCAATAATAGTGAATAATACCAATTTTTGAATTTTTTGACTTACACCACTTTCATTCTCACCGGCTCATATCTACGCAGTTTTCACCAAGCATTTCTAAATATTGAAAATTCCATCTATCTAAAGTTGTGGTTATTTTATCTAAAATTTTATTGATTTATTGGATTAAACTATGAATTACTTGGATTAATTAATTGTAAAAGTCACAAATAAAGAACTCAGTAGATCAGATTTAAAAACCTCTCAACTAAAATAGTTATCATCGCCTATTTGAAATGCAATACGACACTATTTTACAGTTTAAGTTGTTTCCTGAATTTTCAAGTCCATGACAAACTTTTTATTTAAACTATAGGGATGACTAAAAATTGAGTTGTCAATAGTGTTCACATACAAATAATTAGTTTTTTCATAATTAAAAAAAATGAATAGGAAAAGAACATTTATGCATGAGGAAAAATGTATTTAAAGGCCTTCTAGACTTGAAATCAATAATTATATATATTTCCGTTTTCTTAGTGACCTTTAGAACAAGTTGTTTCTGGTATTAAAAAAAAAAAAAAAAAAAAAAAAAAAGAATGTAATGCTTTTTAGCGTATTTTGTATATTTACAAACACCATATATTTTTTTCTAATCAGTTGTGGTTCTTGTTAAGTTTTATGGAATCAGTAAATTATATATAGAATGATGCCATTATTAGTATAATGTTTTAAATATAAAATGTTTTAAATAAAACAAACTCATAATATAAAATTATTAATGACATCAAAATATTAGTTATTATAAAATTTTCACGATGTGTGTGTGTGTATGTGCCTAAGATGCCTCCATAGATTAAATGAATTGTTTCTAATATGTTTTTTAAGGAATTCATAAACAAAATCGTTTTCCCATCAACAGGCTAATTTTATCATTACACAAATTTTCTATTTATTGAATTTATTCTATTTATTGAAAAAATAAATTGATTGTTGATATTTTAATGTTACTGAATAGATAATAATAAGAGTAGACTTGTAATAAAATTCTAATATGACATAAGTTACGGTTATATGTGAAGGAATTCCTCCAAATTATCATGTACCGTAAAACGGCGTGACTTTGCAACACCTTTGTCGAACTTCATTCTTTAACTAACTATCAAGAAGGTTTAAAAGGCATGTATTAAAATATTTGCTTTGAATAATTAGCTTAAATATGCTGTTGATTCATCGTATAATCTTGGAATTGCAAAATTAATTATTTATTGTTAATTTTATTGTTTTTAAACTTTGGTTCAAAGTCAACCGGATAACCGTGACACCACATTTTTTCAATTAAAAAAGCATTAAAAACGTATTCTGGAGCGAAGGCAAAGCTTTATAATAGTTATGAGATGCAAAGTAATTTCTTAATAGTGTTTTAAGTTTAGCCTAGTGATTTTTTTCTCTGTTTCTAAGGATTTTGTTAAAGGAAACAATAGTAAATTACAATGTTTTCTTTGAAATGAGAAACAAAATTGCACATTTTTTAATATTGAGGAACGATAGGTTTATTGAGGAACGATAGAAAATACAAGAACATACCAACGCTATATTATATAGAAACAAAATAACGACTTAAAACGTGCCTAAATGACGTAAACAACTATAATTTTGACAAACAAGGAACAAAACGATACCTATGAAATAACTTGCACACAGATTCATAGAGAAATACTTTTGAAAAAATGCAATCTGCTGTAGACCAAAATTGTTAAAATATAAAAACGAACACTATGGCTTGAAAAAATTTAAAGCTATAGCTAGGCAAAATTTTAACAGTCAATATGCTTGCATATAGATGACAAAAACCTTATTAAATAGAAGCAAAACTCTATCTCAAATAATTTGGATTTTAACCAGCCTATGAACTCCTTAACTTCAAAATATCCTCGTTTATTGATTTGTTTAGGAGAAGCACTAGGGCCTAAGACTTCTTCCCTCAGGGAGGCCACCTTGCGCCAAAATATACTTGTTGCAAAGTCATTCCTAATTTATATAAAAAAGGGGATTCTATTTTATTTTCAAATACCATGGCTTTTGGCAAATATTTTGAGCAAAATGGATTGGAGAAATATTTAGTTATTAAAAGCACGACTTTATTCCACAAAGGAATCACACCTGTTGAAATACTACAATCAACTAACTGTAATAAAACATGAGATGTAACTAGGATCGGCGTGAAAATTCCTAAGACCCAATCAGTGTTGTCTTAAGTAATTAAGGAATATAAAATATACCTCATTTAGACAACAGCAAAACACTTTTTCCTCAACGGAAACTTTTTAGTGAGCTTGGTGCAAAATTAACTCACTGGGTGCAAAGTCAGGCCGTTTTACGGTATTTAATTTTAAAATAAAACTATTTACTCAAAATCATTAAAATATAAATAGATGTTAAAATAATATGTTTGTTATTTGGGTTTTAAGGCGTAAAACCCCCGAAGTCATCAACGCCTGAATGTAGTTTTCCTGGAATATAATAATTACTGGATTTGATTTTAGTCTATAGAACATTCTGATCTTCAAATTATTTATAGACTGAAATATTTCTATTCAACATACGGACCAGCAGTAATTTAAAAACTTTTGTTGGTGTTTTTTTTAGAAGCATGACACTGAATGAAAACGAATGCGCTTCAAACAGTTGCCAAAAGTTTTTGTGATACATACAAACATCTTTTCTGAGTAATTTATTACATAAAATCCACAATTCATTATATTTTCTAACTGTTTTCTATCTTTCTCCTAATAATGGATGTAAGTATTATGGTTGTGTTCTTGTATAAATATATGCTTACATAAATATGCACTTCTTTGCTAAAGCTGTTTTTATGAATGTGAATTTATAATTTTTCATTTTATCATGATGGAGGTCGTTTTTTATGAAGACTGTGTAGAATTCAATGAACAACACAATTAAGCATTGAGTTGTTCTAAAGTCAGATAAAAGGTTTCCAGTAATTATTCCAAAAATATCAAGATAGCTATTTTTATAGGGGAAACCTAAGTTCTTTGATCGTTGAATGAGATGGGACCAATTGTGGGAGACATAGATTTAGATACCTCACATTACACACAACAATTACAAACGTATACAAAGTATCAACTACAGACTAAACCAACTAATGAAAGAATACGGTAAAACTAAACAATATCTGAAATGATTGAACATTCTACGATCAAACATGAAATGAAGACGAACACATTCAAAACTTTATTTAGACATATACTTTATAAATGTAAATCTTTTGAAAGCCAAAGGTTTAACCAGATAAAAAGTATAATTTTAAACGTGGAACAAGGCCCTAGACAAAATTTTAAACGGACTTACTAACATTTATACGAAAGATAGACTTAGACTCATGAGGCAGTTAATGATGGACAGCATATGTAATTTCTAGTTTTTTTTGTTTAGATGATTTATTTCTTGTTGTTTTTCTTTTGTGTGTGATTTTTTACTTTTTTTCTAATTGTGTTTTTTGTTATCTTATTACTTTCTTTTTTTGTATACTTAAGTCACTAATTATGCTAAATTTTGAACTCTTATAATCTTTCATTTAGTATGCCTTAAAGGCATGAGACATGTTAATATATAAATAAACGGTCCTTATGTGGGAGTAACATATAAGGAAAAAACATTATTTATAAAGGTGCTAAACAATTTGATAACTGAATTTTAAATACCTAGCACAGTTAAACTAGAATCTTATTAAAAAATAATCTTCCTTAAGGTTCGGATGGTTTAATATTTAGTATATGTTGTATGATCTCTAAAGGGTTTTAGTTTTGATGTACAGAATATCTTATTAACTCATGCTTATAATATTTAAAGGCCGAATACATGACTGATGGATTTGTTTATTTAATAAAAGTTGGTTTACTGCTAGAATATTATTTAGGAGAATGCTTTATTTTAGGAGATCCATGAATTAACAAAACGTTTAATAATTTTATATAAACTTTAATTGGGGAAAATCAGGGATTGGAATCTTCCAAAAACTAATATTTATCTACTAATAAAAAAAAAAAATAGATTGATTATTTCAGTAACAGATTTTAGAAGTTTTTCAAGAAAATATCACCCAAACATTTCATACATCTGATATCGAAACTGAAACATTGTATTCAGGACTTATACAGCATAACTATCCATACTCATATGACTTCTGACAGATTCACCCAGCCTTCAAGCACTGTGACTACGATGTCGCCTTCTGTTCCAAGCTAACACGTTACCATGTCGTGATCTCTCGGAATAAATCTCCAGTAGATAATTGAAGGGGTTTCCTCCGCCTATATAGGATAATATAAAGGTGCCGATACGTGACAGGAGATCGAGTAATAGATCACGTTTACAGCCAAAAACTACTTTTATATAAATTGCTTATAAAACGTAATCATTTATTATGGATCATATGTGATGCAGAAGGCTTGTTAAACTTCCGAGAGAGTGAAATAATCCACACTACTATACAATAGGACAAGCCATTTTTCTTTTATGATTGTAATCAGGAAATCTTCTGAACCAATCTGTACCACATTTAAACTAAATTATCACCACAGTTCTAGGAAGGTTTAGCAAGAGTAAAATTTACTGATTTTTATTGTTGTTAAAAAGCGATAAATATGTGGTTTGCAATTAAGTCTGAAAATTTACCGAAAGGTGGCGAGCACTATTCTGCAAGAGAGGTTACAATAGTACAGTGTTATATAGAACTCGAAATTAATAATAAAATTAAATTGTTATTCAAAAAGAAATAAATATGTCGTGCGATATGTGGATTCCTTTGATGTTTATAAATTGACCGATATATGGCAAGTTCATCTGGATTATACATCAAAATTAAAAATGGAATATCCAATCTTATGAGTACGTGATCTTCAACCACCTAATCTGTATCTGATTAAAAATTACAGCTATGCGTGAACATAACAACAACGGCCCTACACTACAATGCAGAACCTTCGGCTCTTCCACGATACCCCTCCATTTACTTCGGTCACCAGCTGCTCTCCTCCAATACCTCACACCAAGGGTCTTTAGGTCCGCTTCAACGTCTTCCTTCCAGCGCAATCTAGGCCTTCCTTTTCTCCTTCGGCATTCTGTGGGACCTCATTCGATAAACATGGTCCAGTCATGCTAACCAGTGAACATATCATTGAGGCCATAATTCTCACTAAAACGGCGACAGAGAAATTATTTATTGCATTTATTCCTACATTTCAATTCAAATGATTAAAATTTCCAATTAAAGATTCTTTTTCTATTACAATTTACAAATTGCAAGGACAGACTTACAAATACTTTGTAGTTCATCTTTGTACTGACTGTTTTTCTCACGGTCAATTATGTGTAGGACTTTCCAAAACCGGAAACCAGAAGTGTTCAGAAGTGTTATGAATTCATTTTTCCCTTTTTGTATGTTTTCTACAATACAAGATTTTTTTTTTTTTTTTATAGACGTAAAACTTCAATTATTAGTTAATATTATCTCAGTTCTTTACTTATGAGAGAGGTCGAAGCGATGGGAGATTCTAGAAATAGAATAGGTGCTAGACTAAGCAGTTAAACTCATTTAACAATATTAGCAGTGGCGGTGTAAAATTCTTGAAGGAGAGTTGCTATGCTTCATAAGAATAAAGTCTCTCTTGTGCATTTAACATTGGAAACTTTTAGGAGTCGAGGATGACTGCAGAAGTGTAGGAAATTGTCGCCGTCCTATTTTAGATGCTTGCGTTTATGCAAGAGATGGAACAGATATTTTGTCCTCAAACTTATTAAGGCCTGACAACCCTTATATTTCACAGGGTGCCCTCCTTTGCAGCCGGAACTTGCCTTCTGTTATATGGAACTAACATAGTCTTCTCCACTCTGGTGGGTCAAAAGGTGTTGGAATATCCATTCTGCAGTACCGGTTGAGGAAGATTCACTCTTCCCTTAAATTTTTTAACTATTAATTTTAAAATAGTGTACAAACATTTTTCAAAATACAAATTTTTTATATCCACAATTTTATTTTTCCATTACACAACCCCTTTCGGCAAAAGTGCCATTCCTAAAGAGAGATCGTACTTAAAATCAGGAGAAAGAAGTCGAAATTAAAAAAGATCAAATCATTAACAAGTCTACAATTGAGGATGTCACTTGTTTAATGGAAAAACAAAATTGGGGATAGGAAAAAGTTTATATTTTTCACCAATTATATTATTATATCAAGAATCCACAACGTCTTACTCATATTATATTATTTAATTTTTACAAACATTTTGATATTCCTTTTTTATCACCAAAAAATATAACTCCACAACTTTTTTTTTTTTTAATTCAGTTCAGTTGATGTTGAAATCAAAAATCATTCTTTGTATTTGCACTGTTTACGAGCGCTAACGATTTGATGAGAATCAAGCTGAATCAACACTAATCATCGTATCCCTATGTCAGAGTACAAGACCACGGTTCTCGTAAATTTGGTCTGCATTGGAACTTGAAATATAGGTCTTAACTTTAAGGAAAACGTCTTTTTTTTGGTTTTACAAAGTCACTTCATGTTTTTTTTGGGGAAATAATATTCAGTTTTTACTCACAAAATACAGTAAATGTAGTTTTTTTTTTGTTTTTTTTTAATCAATTTATTGAAATTTACAACTGTACAAGTATACATCAAGCAAATGTGTTAAAAAAAAAGTTTACAATAACATGCCTAAACTTGAGAAGAACTACTCATCAGTAGCACTTAAGTAAACAAAAAAAATGAAAAACAAAATCTACACAAGAAGATCTCTGGGCCATCTTCTTTTCAGACGCCTCGGAGGATTATCGGGAATGGAGTGGGAAGCAAGTTGAGAAACTAGGGGATTTGAGTGGTTATGGAGCTTACTATGAAAGGATTGGTATCTGGTTTGGGCTAAATCAGCAACATATGGAACATTAAGATCTTTATGGATATGTTTATTGGTGACAAAGTAAGGAGCATTGAGGATTTTTCGAAGGATTTTGGATTGTAAGGATTGGATACGGGAAGAATTGGATGGTTTAGTAGAGCCCCAAAGCTCAACTCCGTACGTCCATATAGGTCTAATCACAGTCAAGTAAATGAGTCTTTTGTAATTAATTGGGAGCTTTGAACGTTTGTCAAGTAAATGTTGAAGTAGTCTGTAACGACGAGCAGTTTCTTCTCGTTTTAGTCTTGTATGTGGATTCCAAGTAAGACGTTTGTCCAAGTGGAGTCCTAGGTAGCGGATCTGTTCAACAGGGATTAGTGGAATGTCATTAAAGGATATTGTAGGACAGGAAGTTGTAGGTTTACGACGAAGGGTAAAGGTTATTTGGTGTGATTTGTTTGGGTTTATTTTGATTCTCCATTTTTGACACCATTCTTGAATGTTTAGGATGTGAGATTGGAGTGTTTGGGAGGCAAGGAATGGATCATTGTTTACTGATAATACACATGTGTCATCAGCATAAGTAGTGAGGACAGTGGTAGGATGAGTTGGGATGTCAGCTGTATAGATCGTGTAAAGGATAGGGCCGAGGATACTACCTTGAGGAACACCGGCAGATTGGGTAAAGAGGGAAGAGTAAGAAAATTTATGGTTTACTTTGAACATTCTATCACTGAGATAGGAACGGATAATAAGGAAGTATGTTGAGGGAAGGAATTTGCGGAGCTTGTAAAGCAGTCCTGGGTGCCAGACTCGGTCAAAGGCTTGTTCTACGTCGAGAAAGGCTCCCGTGCAGTACATTCCGCGCTCTAATGCTGAGGAGACCACGTCCACCACACGATGAGATTGCTGGATAGTGGAGTGTGATGTTCGAAAACCAAACTGGTGATCTGGGATGATATGATTGGAATCTAGGATAGGATACAGGCGTTTCAGGATGAGTTTTTCTAAGATTTTGCCCATAATAGGCAAAAGTGATATTGGACGATACGAGGATGGGAGTTCAGGTGGCTTTTTGGGTTTAGGTATCATTTTAACTATTGATATTTTCCAAGGATCAGGGAAATATGTGGTGCGAAGTACCGCATTGTATATGTATGTTAGAAATAGGATTGCTTTCTGAGGAAGGAGTTTTAGGATATAAGCTGTAATAAGGTCATATCCAGGGGCTTTGTTGGAAGGTAATCTGAGGATTATGTTGGATACTTCTGAAGGATGGAATGCATTCGGAGGAGGAGACATTTGGAGCGGGACATTTAGTTCTGCTTCAATGCATTCAATGTGAGTAGGATTGAAGATGTCAGGATGTGGGTTAAAGGTTTTTAAAAGGTGCAAGCCAAAAATTTGGGATTTTTCTTCGTCTGATCTAGTCCAGGTTTGAGAATCAGTTAGTAGAGGGTGATTAAAGTTTTTGTAATTAACCCTTTAACGGGCAGGCCAGGAATTTTGGAATACATTTCTTCTTATTTTTTTCTTTGAATGGCTATAGCCACGCTAACCCCCACACATGTATCATGAAATTTATGGTTAAATAAAGGATATTAGGCAATAATAAGTAGGATAATGCGTCGGACATTACGTCATTTATTGAGCAAAAGGCATTAAATATATGTATCCTCCAGGATACATCGCCTGTTAAAGGGTTAAGGAGCTTTTTCGTTGTCACCCATAATGACTTGTCGAAAGTGTTTAGGTTTTCAGTATGATTTTGTAGGTTTTGTATTCTGAAGTTTCTTATTTCTGTTTTCAGTTTGTTCGTTAAACTTATTGTAATTATTTTTGTCTGATGGGTATCTAGTACGGTGCCATTTCGCCCTTGCTCTACGTTTTTCTGTCAATAAGGTGCGAATATGCTGTGGCAAGTTATAATGTTGACTATTAGTATTTTTTCGGTGTGAGGTGTTTTCAGTTATACTATTTTGTATTGATGACGTTAGTTTGTCAATTGCTAAGTTTATATCTTCTTTTGTTTTAAGGTTAATTTTAAGGTCCAATTGATTCTCAAGATCACATCGAAATCCATCCCAGTCTACACGTCCGGTTATCAGTCTAGGAGGAGAGGGTTTAGGAACTGGATTTCAATGCAATAGAAGCAGAACAGGGCTTTGATCTGATGAGAGGTCGTTCATGGATTTGATGATTGTTTGAGAGGTGGAAATTTGGGAAGAAATGAAAATATCAAGGACATCGGGACGTTTTTTAGGAGAGGTTGGCCAATAAGTAGGGTTCAAGGGAGAGAGGATAGAATAACAGTTGGAGGTTGCAATACGGGATAGGATGTTACCACGGGAGTTAGATGTTCTACAACCCCATCGCTGGTGTTTGGCGTTGTAGTCTCCTCCAGCGATAAAGCGCGGTCCAAGGGAGCGGAATAAGGAATCAAGGAGGCTATGGGAAAGGGAATTACCAGGAGGGCAGTACATAGCTGAGAATGTAATATGGAAAGGACGAGTTGAAATGGTTACTGAGGTGGATTGAATGGTGTCAGATGGAGTAGAGGGAACCAGAGAGTGGGATATTGATTTATGGATAAGGATGCAAGATCCGCCATGGGAGGTGTCGTCTGGGTGATCTGTTCTGTAAGTGATGTAGTCGCGTATGTAAAAGTGCAACCGTTGGGTAAAGTGAGTTTCAGTCAGTAGGGCAATGTCTATTTTATTGTCGTGGAGAAATTAGTCGAGTTCGTTTTGGTGATTTTTCAGTCCGTTTGCGTTCCATAAAATGATAGCAAGAGGCTTAACACTCATCTTGCGACATTTAAGGGAATTTCCGAAAGGGCTCTTGTGAGAAGGGCGATGAGCGGTCTTATGGTTTCTTTTAGTTCTGAAAGGAAAGAGGAAAGGATAGCGTTGATATCGGTAGAGTTTTGGTAATTAACTGGATATAAATTGGTGGCTTGTGGTATATGGTTTGTCTCTGTGAGTGAGTTGTTTAGGAGCGGGACTCTTCGTTGAGTATGAGGAGCAGAATGAACTTGCAATAGTGATTAGGATATGGGGTTGACCTGAATAGGAGTCTGAACTTGGTGTTGCTTTTCAGGCGGTAGTTTTACCTTTAGTGGTAAATTATGTGAAGGGATGTTCTGTCGAGGAGGTTGAGGATGAGAACGGGACGTGGGAAGCTGGGATTGGGAGGTTTGAGGCGCCTGACCTCTAGGTTGTTCCTTTGTCTTGTCCGAGTATGCAGCTTGTTGTCGTGGTGGATGATGATGTGCTGAGGTTGATTGCAGTTTTTCTATGTTTTGATCTTGTTTTCCTTGAACTTCTGGGAATACTGTGGTATTATCGAAATCAGGTGCCTGGGTGCGAGGGTTTTGTTTTATTGTGGATGTATTTGGCTTTCGTTGATTTTGCATACTTTTGTAGACTATGCAACCTCTGTAATTCGCAGGGTGAGCTTCTCCACACAGTACGCATTTAGCAGGAGTATCGCGTGATTGCTGGCATGTTTCAGTTGCGTGTGAGCCAGAACATTTTACGCATCTTGGCTGATGGTGACAATATGTCTTCGTATGTCCTAAGCCTTGGCATCTAGTGCACTGGACTATAGTCGGTTTACTCTTAGGTACTTCGAATTTGACGCAGGAATTTACTAGTCTAGTGACGTCAAATATATCTTTGTTGTTGCTGGCCGGCTCCAAGTCCACAAAGAATAGAGGCAGCGGATATTTTTCTCTAGGATGAAGCACATTAGATACTCGCCTAACGCTATATCCAATTGCTTCTAAACCGTCTTTTATGGCGCTCGTTGGGGTAGTAGTATGGAGACCTCGGAGTACTACTCTATAAGCCTTATCTTCTTTCAGCTGATAACAGTGAAAATCGTAGTTTTTACTTGTTAGATGATTAATCACTTTTTTATAACAGTCTTTCGACGCTGTTTCGACCTTAATATCTTTGATTCGTGAAAAACAATCGAAATTGGTCTCTCCGATCAAATTAGCTATTTCTTTACAAAATGACAAGAAATTTTCGATTTTATAAACATAAATTGGTGGCGGATCTGAGTCAGGAGTATGTTGAGGATTTGTGCTATTGTTATCACTGTTAGATGGTATAGGGGCATTGAAAGTTGAGGTGTTTGGCGTAATTGATGGAGTTGTTTTCGCTGCAGTAGATTTACTGCGGGTTTGATGGCTTTTTTGATTTTGCCGTCTTGTTTTTCTTCTTGTTCGGCGAATTGCCCGCTGATCCAGGGGCACTATTTCGGTGGCACTTTTGAAGAACTCTTCTTGATTGGGAATCAGTTTCACTGATTTCCGAGTAGGGGGCATCTTCCTCCGATTCGTCACCAGATGTGACAACCTCCATCATTTGATATTAAGAAAGTAAAAATAAAAACGAAATATAGATAAATTAAAATTAAATTAATGGTAATAATAACAATTATACAATTAATGTTGAAATTATTACCTCTTTGAAGAACCAATTTACATAAATTGAACAATTTTTATTCTGCAGTAAAACATTATAAAATAAATCTATTAAAATAATACTAAGAATATGCAAAATTAAAAATTTATAAATAAATAAAATTGTCCCAAGAAGAAGAAAAAATAAAAAAATTGTTTTATATTGTCTAATATCGAACGAGAGGCAACATAACTATCAAAACTAACCTTAACCGTGTGATAGATAGCGATGTATTCTACCAGCCGGTAGGATTACGGCAAGCCAGTTAGACTGCTTTACCTGGTATATTGTTATTGTTCACAGTTAATTTAAATGTTTCACTCACCTCACTGAAAGTAATATAAAAATGTTCTATGGTCACTTATTTCACCTAATGGTGAAGATAAGGGCGGAATTTGAGTTAATACACTGTTAAAGAAAGTCACAAACACAGAGCGATATTAGGCGTGCAGTGTGGGTGCGGCCATCTTTTGTAAATGTAGTTAAGCGAAGAATTATGCTAAAGCGGGAAAATGAAAAAAATATTTGAGAAAAGAAATATCATATTCTTTCACTTCCACGACCTTCAATTTTGAATAAATATAGACTTTTAATTGGTCAAAAAGGTCTGTTGGACATTTAAAACCGTAGATTTATGATCGCTTTCTCTCAAATTTTTTTTTTACGTGAATACGTCTTTAAATTTGCTGACATATGGGGGAATCCATAATAATTTCAGGAGAACGGGCAGTACAGGGCGAAGAAGTCAGAATTGGGGATTACAAATTTGAGAAAGTTAACGAATTTGTATACCTCGGCTGTCAAGTGGATGTGGATAACAACATATCTGGGGAAATTAGGTCACGGATCAGCAAATCAAGCAGATGTTTCTATGGCCTACGTAACCATTTCCGAAGCTCCCTGCTTCCGAGAGCAACCAAGGTACAGCTGTATAAAACCTTGGTCCGCCCAGTCCTGAGCTACGGTTCTGAGACCTGGACACTCACGAAGAAAGATGAGTCCGCATTACTTATCCACGAGAGGAAGATCCTGCGATCTATCTATGGTGAAATTATGCAGGGACAAGAGTGGCGTCGACGAACCAATCAAGAACTATATGCTCTCTTTAGTAAAGTAAAGTTTGTTCGGCTTGGAAGGCTAAGGTGGGCTGGACACCTTGCGAGGATGGATGAGGGTTCCATTCCAAGGAGGACATTGCTGGAGGAACTTCATGGAACCAGGCGAAAAGGAAGACCCAAACTGCGTTGGCGAGACGGTGTTGCGCATGATGCCCGGACATTGCTTGGGGTACGTAACTGGATGGTGGCTGCGCAGAACCGGGACATATGGCGTGGGCTGATTGAGGAGGCCTTGACTCAGTAATGAGTTGTTGCGCCGCTGATGATGATGGGGGAATCCAAAAACCGAATGATAACAAAATCGGGAGATACAGTTTGGCGTAGTAGTTTCGAATCTATCCTCTACATCCAATATTAAATTATACCACTAGATAGTTTAAGGATCAAAAAATTCATTAAGATCAGCGGGGAATGCATTGCGCGCAGTGGAAAGGGAAGTGCCGCAATTTTGAGGTTATTTTGTTGCGTATCGAGATTTGCAATTAGTATAACTTTTGACTCGAAGAAGATAAGATGTTCGTTTAAATTTTAATCATCTGTCGTCAAAATTTATCAATTGTATATAAAACATAAGTTTTAAGTAGTGACAGTAAAAATAATAAGGTGTTAGAATTTAAAAAATTTATCAAAAATATTTAAAGTCGGCCTATCTGCGTCGAAAAGCCAAAACCAAATACAGAGATCATATACGGTTGGAAAGGGCTTCTCAAGAACAATCGAATGGTAATAATAAAACACCATATGACCGAGTAAAGCAGTGCCGGGAACGTAAAAGTTCCTGATCAGTATTGTTTTATACTTATTACCACCATTAATGCACAAAGCTTGGTCGCGCACTCAGAAGACATCACTAACGATACAATCATCAACCGATCTGATTATTTGGCAATCAGTGAAACTTGGATGGAAAATTTCATGCCAGTGAATGTGCCCAGCTTTGATCTGAGATCATATTGTAATACCGCTAGAAACAGACAAATTGCAACTACATCATCGGTAGCGGTATCATCATTATCAAGTCGCAAAGCCGGTGGAGTCACCATATATAGCTCATCAATAGCTTCACTGATTGTAATAGAGTTAACATTGACATTTCGGAAATAAAAGATGCAGAACCTGGTGCTGTCTGTCTCGTAAACGTAAAGGCCAATGGTATCTTCAAATTCGTTCTCGGGTGTGTGTATATCCACCCGGGCAAAGCGTTGGCAGAAATTAAACTCTTTATGTTGCGATCGTTGTTAAAATAATCAAAAAACATCGCTAAAATTATACCCGATTACGAGCCTGATCTTACTACAACAGTTATGATAGTTGGAGACTTTAATGTTGATGTCTCACTAAACCGCTCATTGCCCGACTTCATGCTCAGCGAGTTCAATTTGTCTTATATTGAAACTTCTCCAACGTTAGGTAATACCTGTATTGATTTAACGTTTACCAGAAATCTCGATGTATATTGTGTGCCATTTTTTTCGTATCACAGACCTATAATTAAAAAAGTTATATTGTAACACAATAATTATTTAATTCCTTGATTTTATCCTAAATACATGAATAAAAATATTTTATTTAAAAATATAACTCATTACATAAACGTATTCATGCACAACACACGGCCGGCCGTGTCCATTTTTAGTTAAAATAAAACTTCCTGTTCCTCTTTACTGAGTTCATTTGTGTTATAATTATTATTACATCCTGATGTCATTTGTGTTATAATTATTCAGTCACGTTATAAAAAGAACTTTAATGATTGTTTTGCAAAAAAAAAAAAAGTTTCATTCGTTTATCATCTGCATTACAATGATCTTAAAAAAATATTACTAAACTTAAATTGTAAGAATGGACAATGGTGGATCTTTCCATGTTTATTGAGAGAATTCATGAATAATACAGTGATGACAGTATTTTTTTTTAATATCTTTCTGTTCCGACCTCTTGTTAGCGTTTCCTTGTTTGAAAATGAGACAGTTCCTGGTGTCCTCCTTCGCGGTCCCATGATTGGACAATCTTCCTGTTAAGGGGCAGAATTGTATAACACAGACCACTGATAGTCGTGTTTGTTGAGGATTGGAAATAGTACTCGTATATGGTGGAAAACGTAAATAGGTAATTCCAAAATACGCAATTAAGACTCTTTCTTGAAATAAAAAAATCTTAGTACTGAACCACACACCAGCCTTGTTTCAATAGTGTTCAAAGTAATTTCTCTTCGATGTAATTGTTTTCCACAGAAGCGGTATTTATTTCCAGAGATGAACCAAATGATTTGTCCCTTTGGCCGTCACATCATCTTCTATATTTTTCAACCATTTTCATGGAAAGTGTAGCTTCTTTCTTGTTAAAAATCTTGCCCAGGCAAATTCAATTTAATCTTGTCAAATTATGCATCAAAGAATAAAAATACCGTAAGACAAATGTGTTTAAGTAAGGATCTAAGGAAATCGGATAGAGAGAACATATAGTTTCAATGGAAAAAATGTTCTGAGATCGGGGCCAAGAAAGATAAATTCATTATTAAAATTCAAGTTTTCGACCTTCTTCATTCTGTAATTATTAAATTTTAAAATATTTATTTGGTTTTACTGATGTAGACAATTTTATATCGAACCCTCAACAACTATTGTTCATTTTTGTCTAACTTAATGTGCATAAATCTTTATTATTGTTTATTCATTGCGAAACAGTAGGACTTTTAATGATATTTGGAAAATTGAATTATTAGAAAAAAGAATAAATAAATATAATGAAGTATGAAATATAATATGTTTATGAAATGTATTATCGAAAAAATATTTTTCGATTTCCGACTTGTTACACTAAACTGTTCGTTAATAAAATGAATTTATTGGGAATTATATCCAATCCTACGAAAACGGTCGGAATTTTAATGATGAATAAACATATTTATACATTTTATTTGAACCCATAGAGTCTACAATAAATACGCACGTTATAAAAACTCAAATATTTCAATCAAGAATAATTAAATTAATCACGAAACCAAACCTAACACTTCTTTCTGATTTCATTTACACACAGTAGACGAAAATATACATACCCTTTATTCCTTGCTAAGTAATGCCACGCATATTGCCTAGGCATTTTTTTGTTTGTTTTTAATATTATTCTTGTTATGGATCTGGAGTTTAATGCTGCGCTTCGCTCATTGGTTTTCCAGGTGGAGGCTGAGGCTGATGCGAGTGCAATGAAATTTGTGAAAACTTGAGCAATCATAATGATTGCGTTGGTTTCCGATCTACTTGGATTTTTTTGGCTTCTTAAATACTTAACGGTTAGATATTCCTTATTTTTCCATGGGCATGACAACTGGCATGTGTTCCAGGAGTTCTCTTTTCTCACAAAATTAACTTTTTTAACGACACCTTACCTATTTGGAAGATATGGTGCATTATCTATTGTCGAGGTCATACTGTAGGAATTCCTTTTATTTTGAATTGTAAATATTAATTATTTGAACAAGCATTTGCATAATGATGCATATGGCTGATTGTTGGTATGAAATCACTTAAGTAACTGTTACTTATAAACAAAATTCCGATTAAGAGGAGGTAAAAAAAGAGATAGACCGATTTCCATTGAAGGAATATTCTTAAATAAAACGTTATTATTAATAATGTGTTCAATGGAAAATTGTCAATAACTTTAATCCTAGTTAAAGATGAAATAAACTAACATAAAAATATTGTAAATTATTATCATAAAAATATCGTAGATGAAGCAAGTTTACGGACGTTTCATATTAACCTCAGTTTACTTTAATTATGAATGTCAATCGATGCTAATATTTTTGACCCCGAGATTTGACATTAACATAACCAAGAATTGAAGTAAACTGAGGTAAATGCTTTGACGGTCTGATGCAGCGAAGATAATTCGGCGGACCACGCTATCAGGCTAAATGTCGTCGAGAAATGGGCCATAATGTCCTTATCGATTCTATGACTCGAATGTAGCTGCTGCATTTTAATTCAATTCAGACCTCATTTTTAATAGAATGGCTTTACTTATTCTGTAATCCACTGAATTTTAAATACAAAGTTTTGGATCGAATCATCTAGAAGTAATTATAGAATAGTAGATAATTTGCTTATTTGTTACATATTCAAACATTAACATTTCTGAAATTTTCCAGTACTTTCTTTAGTTCGCCTTGCCTTAAGAATTACTCTCAAATCCAGATGACCCAGAATACAATCCTTAGACTGCGTTTAGTAATTTTAACATTGGCGAAAATTATGGTCTTGTCTGGAAAAAAGGACAACTGCCAAAATTTAGTGATTTTTTTCTTTGTAAACGAAATAAAAAATAAATTATTAACTGTGGTATTTCAAACAGGTATTTTTTTTAGAGGGGGGAGGGCTGTGCCCTCTATTAAAATCTTATCTAGTACAGTAACTTTATACAGTTTTATATAAAATTATGTGTATATGACAAATAAAATTATTTTAAAGTAGCAGTCCATCAACTATTAGTAATTCTTGCAATGTACTGAACTGGTATTCGACACATCCCAAATGATGAGAGAAACATTCATTTTATCGAGGAATGAGCCGATAGTTTCTCAGAAATTTGATATACAGGGTGTCCCGAATTTAAATGGCAAAACATCAGGAATTTATAGGGGACCAAAAAACTAAGACAAAAAGTCCTTTAGAGATTTGCTCGTTTTTGCTTAGTTTTAGAGAAAATCACAAAAAAAAAGAAACAAAACAAGTTTTCATTTTTATACTTATTTATTTACATTTATATTTATGTTATATTCTTTTTAATGTAAATATTGCTCAAAATGTTGTCCTCTTGCACCAATGCAAGCATTACATCTAGCACTCACTTGATAAATTGCAGCTAAACATTGTTCTGATGATATTTGGTGCACTGCATCTATGATTTGGTCTCTTACTTGCTCTCTTGAGTTGATTGACACCGAATAAACTTTCTGCTTCAAGGTTCCCCATACGAAGAAATTCACGGGTGTCATATCAGGTGATCTGGGTGGCCAAGGTACTACTCCTCCACGTCCAATCCATCGTTGTGGATAATTTATATCCAGCCAAGCTCGAGCAACTCTGCTATAATGAGCTGGACATCCATCGAGTTGGAACCACATTTTAATCCGCTGCTGTAAGGGAATGTCATCTAAATAATTAGAAAAGTCGTTCTCCAAAAAAATTGTAAATGTGATACCATTCAATCTTCCAGGTAAAAAATATGGTCCCACCAGTAATCCGTTCCAAATTCCAAGCCAAACGTTAATAAATATATATAAATAAACGTCTCTCTAATAGCTCTGGGATTTTCAAGAGCCCATACATGATAATTTCTTTGATTAACAATTCCTCCTCTTGTAAAGGTAGCTTCATCGGTCCATATAATTTTTAATGGAAATAAATTATCATCGCGAATTTTATAAAGAAACCAGTAACTAAAATTCAATCTCTTGACATAATCTTGAGGTAATAAATTCTGAACTTTTTGAAGATGGTATGGGTAGCGATTATCACCTTTCAAAGTTCGCCATATTGCTTGCCTCGATATTGGTAATGCAGCAGATGCTCTTAGGTTGCTAGTCTCAGGATTGTTATCGAAGTGGCGTTGGACACAATTTCTTCTCCGATAATCTGCTCTTATTGCTGCCTGGAATTGGTCGCCTTCATTACGTATTAAGAATGACCCAGTCTCTTGTAGTCTATTAAAAGTTAACGAAAAGACTCGTCGATTAGGCACTCTTCTATTTGGAAATCGGCGCGCATACTCCCGCACCGCTTCTAAAGCATTACCGTTACAGAAACCATACACAAAAATCATATCAGCGTATTCAACATTAGAATATGTATACGGCATTATGGCTGATGCTATTTACACAAAAGTATCTGAGTAACTGACTGAAGACTGATTTAGGAATTATAATTCTAGAAGGAAGGCAAAATGTAAACAAATAAAAGAATGTTAAGGATAACATTAAGTGTTTAGTTATCTCACTGCCTAGCCTGACGAACTTTGAAAGGTGATAATCGCTACCTTTAAAATTTTTGTTTTGTTTCTTTTTTTGCGATTTTCTCTAAAACTAAGCAAAAACGAGCAAATCTCTAAAGGACTTTTTGTCTTAGTTTTTCGGTCCCCTATAAATTCCTGAAGTTTTTCCATTTAAATTCGGGTCACCCTGTATTCTTTTCATGCCGGTACATTGATATTACGAAAATGTGAACGCTTATCGTATTGGAGTAAAAACAAATGGAATCAAACATGCCGCTGTTTTTTATAATATAAATTTTTATATTATCATAATTGTTTAATATTTATTTAATCTGTATTTTAATAAGTATTGAATAAATTTATATATATATATATGAGCGAGATAGAGAGAGATTCATTTTTAAAAAGATTTATTTTATATGTATATTATGCAGGTGTGCCACCTTAATGCTCGAATGAATGCTCAGCCGCTTATTAATATTGCTTACTATTTGGCTATCAACTAAATACATTAAACATAATAAGAGACCATTAACCGAGCCAAATGGCTAAGAGAATAAAACTGACTTAATTTCGAAAGAGTTGGGTTCATTTTCTTACACCAATATTTGACGTACATTTTTTAATTGTCAGGATGTAAAGTATTTCGAGATTTATTTAAGTATAACAATATAAGTACCTTGCATTAGTGAGAGGATACAAAGGTTAAAATTAGTGACTAAATATTGATAGAAAAAACATATGAAGTTTATTAAAATCTCTTCAAAGAGGAATGGCAACAATAAAGCAGTAGCGATAAGCTGCATGACCTTGCGAAGGACGAAATTTAGTGACCACTAAACGAGGGCACCAGGTGTATCAGGTGATCTGCTCCCATCGACTTCAACTTCCCGCTATAAGTCTGAATGATTTAATAACATAAATATATATGATCGTGTATATTACACTATATACGTATCCCTATATCATAAACATATATGATCCATAAATAACATCTAAATATTAACTTTTAATTTGTATAATTAAACCCTATACGTACACTTTCTTGATTGAAGCCTTGTATGAGTCAATTCTTTCCAAATTAATGAGATTATATAACGGTAATATCCAATGCTTAGGAAGTTTTAAAATATTAAATTCGAGGTATATCCATTTTTTTTTAATTCTATTTTTATACTATTATATAAAAGGACAAGCCATTTTTCGTTTGTGATCACTAACCGCGAAAACTACAGAACCAATCTGTACCAAATTTTAACCATACAACCCTTTATAGTTCAAGGAAGGTTTACCAATATTAAAATTTAAATATTTTCAATTATCTTGCGATAAAAAAACCCGATAAATATGTGGTGCGCAATGAAGTTTGATAATCGCCCAATAGGTGGCGAGCACCATTCGAGAAAGGTTACAAAGGTTCGGTGTTGTATTGAGCTAGAAATTCATGATAAAATTACGTATTTTTAACTCAATTGTTATTAAAAAAGCTATAAATAAATGGAGCGACATGTAGATCCCAGTGCAGTTTAAAAATCGACCGATATGTGGCCATTCTGCAACAGAGTTTGCATTGGTAAAACTATTAATTTAACTACAACATCTTCATAGTTCTAGAAAGGTTTATAATAATAAATTTTACTATAATAATAATTAAAATGCAGAGTATGGAGTGCCAGAAACGAGGTTTGCCACGCTGTCATATACTTTTATGGTTAGAAATTTAAATTCAACCCGATGAAATCAATAAAATTATTTCTGCACTCTTCAAACATCTAAGCAGTGCAATTTTAACCAGGTTAAAAATTACTGCCATGCGTGAAAACATCATTGAAGAAATAATGTAAATTCCATTCTCTTATCCAATATTTTTATCGATAAACAAATGAAATTCAGTTATTAGTTAGAATAATCTTAGTTCTTTATTTATGAGAGCGGGCGAAGCTGCGACGGAATATGCTAGTCAAACTATGTTATGAATAACGTTTATCAATGAAATTGTTCTATACTGATTACAAACTTATCCATCATTATATTTTATTAGCTGTATTAATGTTTAGGATATTTATAGTAAAAGGTAATAGTGAAACTATGTCTAAAAAGTAATAAAGATGAAATAATATCTAATAAACTTATTAAAACAGGTTAAATAAATATCGAAAAAATCATAAAAAAAATTAATATATATATATATATATATATATATATATATATATATATATATATATATATATATAAAAAAACAAGTGACTTGTTTGATGCCATATGCCTTTCGATACTATAAAGCTGTGTCCACACTATGTCGAACGAAACATTCGATTTCAGTCTAATCCACAATGAGGCACGTCCACAATATATCGATCCGAGTCGAACCTTCTCGAACGACATCATCGCCAAAAGAGTTTCGACGTGTTTTTGAAGAAAAGTGCGACTTACCGCAAGTTAGCCAATTTTTCTTCCTTCACAGTTTCAAAACTATTGATCTGATCAAAAAATGAATAGAACCAAATTTATTGCAAATTTGCTTAGCTTTAACAATGTATTTAACACAAAATGTGCTGAAAGTTACCGTTTCCGAGTTATGGTATCAAAGTGCTAAATACATGCAATTTTCAAAACTTTCCCTCCTCCCTGCCCAAACCTGAAGATATTTCAAAGAAATCTTTTAAACACATTTACAGCTAAGGTTGGTGAACAATATGCAGTAGTCAGACCTTTTTATTTCTGGTTCGATTTCAAGATTCTAATGCTAATTTCCCTGTACTATAATAAGCATATTAGACTTAACGACAATAATTTTATTTTTAGCAATAAGCGTTCAATTAATAATAATAAACTATTCATTTGTGTCAATATGCATTGCAATTTTAACAAGAAAAGTATTAATTTTAACAATAAAAACGTATTTTTTTTTGCATTTTCCATATTCCCCCCACTATATCTTCTTAAGCATTGATCCCAGAAAAAAAATTTAAAGAATCTTTTTTGTAAATAATTTTATGTGAATTAATTTAGTACATAAACATATTTTCGCTAGAGGCAAGAGTTTTCGAGTTATTAACGAAAAACTGAAAAAAAAAAACCGACCTTTAGATCCCCCCCCCCACCCCCAGTACTTTTGGTATGTTATTAAGCTTGAATCCGAGAAATAGAAAGAGGTCTTTTTGGAAGAATTAGGTGTTGGAGGAAACTAACAATAAATTCTTTCAACCTTTAGAAAAAAATGTGTTTATTTTCCTTAGTAAATTAATTAAAAAATATTAACAACTGATAACAATTAAAAAAATAAAAAAACTGCCAACAAAGAAATGTGGTTCAACAGCTAAAATGCGGTTAAATCTGCTTTCCAAGTTCCAAGTTGGAACCTTGACACCATTGCATTATGCATGTACTGACGATGTATTTTGGCAGCAGAATCCTAAATCTTTACTCCAACTTGGGTCGAAGAGCTTGTAATTGTGGCATTACTATTAAGATCGATACAGACACATCAAGGAAGTTAAGGAGGTGAGCTCAGGATGTGATCAGAAAAATAATAGAAATAATATTATTCACGTAAAATTTCAATTTGTATCAGGAAATATTACATTTTTTTTGTAATCAAGTTCATAAAATAAGTAATTAAATTTTGTTACAGTTTGAATGGTCTATTGAAAATTAGAAACAGACTATCTTTATTGTGTGAATAGGTCAAACGAATATTGGGGCTAGACCTCCTTATTTACTCTATTTAATGGAGTGGAAAGGCCGATGTTCATATAGGTGACCCTGGCCATCATGGTTTCCATATTTGCTTATAGCTCCTCAACAATCCTCCTAATTATATTTCCTGGCAAATCTAAAAATATTTACATATTTTTTAACTCTTGTTTCCGTTTTTATTTCTTTATTCACGCCTATTTATATGTATCAATAAGTGCATGAGTTGATAATATATGTAGTGTATTATCCCTGGCCTCTTAAGCATGAAGGAAAGTAGCACTTAATATTACCTCTTTCAAAAATGGATCAATAAGTATATATAAAAGTGTGTTTTGTTGGTAGTCCCCCGTCCCCCTCTGTTTCGGAGTTTAAATGTCGACCGTTTTTGTATGATTGAATACAAGAGTTGTTTATTCTGAGACGCTTTTTCTTTACTTGTGGGCTCCAGGTCATTCTTCAAATCGAATGTAAGTCCTAAGTAATAAATTTCGGTTGAAGCAATGGGTTATGTCTGAATCTAAAGGTGATGTGGTGTTGGGTGTAAGTGAGTTTTATAAAGCATTTTTTGAAAAAATGTAATAAAAAGTTTTGCGGCACAACTAATTTATTTAGCTTGTTTCACTACATGTTTCGGGACTTTAGTCCCATCCTAAGGTTTCCCATTTAATGTGATTTATGCAGCCTGTCTGTCATTTAAGAACTATATGAAGTCTAAAAAAATGTGATATTTTTAAGAGGTGTTGAAGAGTTAATGATGCTATGGTGGAGTCTTTATGTCAAAAACAAACTGCTTTCCAGAAGTCATCATTTGTAATTATTAACAAATGGTTTTCATTGTAAGCTAATTTAGTTGAATATCCATAAACTGCCGCTTTTATGGGGGCACCTATTTGCATTTATTGCATGTTTTAATCTTGTTCGAAGACCGGTTACCATATGTTGACAATTTAATTATCAATACTGATAGAGCAGTATGACACCATTTGCGCATATAACTCATAGGAAGAAAGACATTGAATTATAATATAATAAAAGTATAATCGATCACGAAACTGTATATTCAAAAGCCTTGATCAAAAACAGAGGGAAGGTCGTCCTGCAATGAAGAGTCACTGCCTCTACTTACTAACTGCCACATTATCATATATTTACTAATCTGGGTCTCTCAGCTCTGCGTCAGGCAGCTACATATGGTGTTGCCATCACCAGCAACTTGTTCGTCTTCAGGACTCTCTAGATGTTGGACTACAAAACATAGAAGCTATGAGATCAATACTTATATAATATAATGGGAAGAGATTTATTAATCTGTTGGCATCACGACTTTCCTTGATGTTAACTTCCCGTATTACAACAATATCCATTCATTGAATCGTTGAGAAACGTCATCCTGACACCATAGTAATATACTCGTTCATAACTCTCTTTTTGATGAGTTTTTAATCTATAGTACATGACGCCTCTTCGTCGTGTTCGTTATGAGCATGAAACTCCTGCGGCACTGTCCTCTTGTCAATGAAGTGATGGTTTGTGAAAGCGCGTGGAAGATTGCAATGAGGAAGCACTTGCATAAGATGCTGATTCTAAAGTTCTGAAACAGAAGGAGCCCAATAGTGTAGCATTAAGTAGATAACGCTGTCTATGAAGTAGAAGGTTGGGAAATACTCGTACTTATTACATTTTCTTAAATGCATTCAACTGAAGTAAGACTGAAATAATTGATATTAATGATATTGATGTAATTGATATTACAAAATATCACTATAGAGCATATTAAAAAAATAGTATTTTTAAACTTTTATGTTGTTATATGAAATATCTAAGAGATGTTTTTGATCTAATCACATATACAAACCCCCAGTCAAATGTATTGTAACACCCATAATTCTCGAGATTTTCTGGTTTTTACCTTAATCCATACTTGGTTATATTCATATTAATATTATGACATTAAGGATTAGATATATCAATGTTTTTCCCTATTAATAACAAACGATGGAATTTTAGATTTTTTTTTTTTTTTTTTTTCAAATTTCCTTCAGTCAATGTTTATTATCGTTTCGTTATTTACAAGTATGCCATTATCCTAGGCGCTATCCTCTTCATGGTTTATACAGCTAACATTCCAACTCATCCTACCACTGTCCTGACACATGTGTGTTAACAGTAAATAATGATCCCTTCACCCCTTCCCCTCGTATCCAATCCTTACAATCCAAAATCCTTCGAAAAATCCTCAATGTACCTTACTTTGTCACCAATAAACTTATCCATAAAGATCTTAATGTTCCATATGATTCTGATTTAGCCCTAACCAGATATCTATCCTTTCATAGTAAGCTTTGTAACCACTCGAATCCCCTAATTTCTCAACTTGCTTCCCACACCATTATTAAAGTGCTACTGATGAGTAGTTCTTTTCAAGTTTTGTCACGTTATTGTAATAGTTAACAGCACATTTATAAAGTTTGTACAGTTGTGAACTTCAATAAATTGTTATAAAAAAAACAAAACAAGTATGCCAAGACTAGTGGAAGCAGTCATTCAAGCCAAAGGGGACAATATGTATTATTAAATATAAATTTAAAAGTTAAAATTGTAAAAAATAAAAATTTTAAAAAGTAAGTTTTCTAACTTTTTTGTTTATTGGAAGAAATATTGTAATTTATTTTAGTAAAAAAAATTTATGTCTTGTTTTGGAATGTTTCTTGTAAACTTCAGAGCCTTTCTTTATTATGAAAAAAAAATATGTTTTTATAAAATTCAAATATTTCAAAGTGTTGCGATACTTTTGACGGGGAGTTTAGATAATGAATTTTAAAAAATTATATTTCCAGTGTATAAATAAAATAAATTTGTTTAAATAAAATAAATAAATTGGTATAATAAACATATTTCAAAATTATTTCATTTATAAATGAAATTAAATCATTAAAAAAAAAAAATATATATATATATATATATATATATATATATATATATATATATATATATATATATATATATATATATATACAAGCACAAATTCAATAATTTAAAAAAATAAACAAATAAATACAGTAACCATTACAATAAATATTTAATACTAACGCAAAACTATATTTAACGATTACTTATACATTTTATAAATTTAAGTTATCTAATCAAATTTAATATTTTTTTCAAATTTACTAAAAAATATTTTCTTCTAATGTTTTCATGAACTGAAAGATTGATTTGTATAAACATCTTTTCCGCTAAAAAATTAAGCTGATAAAAAATAATCAGCTATATTTCGCTCTGCTATAAATTCTCAGCTGTAATTCACTTAATTTTTAATTTTCAAATAATTGTTTTTAGTCTTGCCTGGGGCAAGAATTCTTAGATTGGATCCTAAACACTATGGGCCTCTTTCTCATTCTCTTCACGGCCATTTTAATGTGCACCATCTCTTTTCTTTAATAACATTTTTTTTTTAATATAAATTTTCATATCTGTAAGAAAATAAAATGTAATTAAACTTTCCACTCATTTAAAAACAATTAATAAATTAAATAATAAAATATTGTCGAAGAATTAGGAATATTGAATTTTTATAGTTTCAATTTTTTTTAGTTATATTTGTATATTTAAAAAAATAAATCAAGCATATAACTGTTTCGATTAGCTACATATCCCCTCCAGTTAAATTAATATTTTTTTTTTTATTTATGGAACCCCTGGTTAACCTATACAGTACATTATAGTATTACCTAGAATCATTATAAAATTACAATTAGTCTAATTTACTATGTATAATATTTTTGGATCAGGGATATAATACATCAATATCCAAAATAAAAACTTTTTGAGAATAACGGTGTTATGAAAACATTCTTATGAAGGCAATGAGGGAGTGAAATAAATAATAAAAGGTTAACAGTATCTCTTGGAAGTCTTAATTTTATATATGCTCTCTATAAATGTTTACGCGAACAAACTATAAAACCTGTAATAAATAAATAGAATGTAGTACACCCTGTTTTTTAAAAGTTATTCTATAAACAAGCGACTCTTGATAAAACTGAACTTATCGTAGTAAAGATGGTCTTTCTTCAAGCAGAGGAATGTGGGTTATGTTATGAATATGTTATTCAGTGCAATTGGAGAAAGTTGTTCAACTAAATCCCTCAGACGCAGATGAAGTAATGCACAATTTACGGAAAGGACGTCTGATTATGTGTAATTAATTCAATAGATTAGATTAAAAATATCATAAATCTGTAATAATTCACAAATGAGCAGGGAAGATAGTTTTAATGAAATAAACGTATATGCGTCTGTAAAAAAAGTGAACCTATATACTCGTACGAAGATTCCTATATCATATTTAAGGGAAGATGTCATTAATGTTCTAAAAGAGAAATGGTATGGTTTTTAAAATTCTTATCTATTATTAATCAAAGAGGACATGTATATGTTTATAATATACAATGCAACAATCACAAATTAAACATCAAATACAAGCGATCGCCGCTATAATGTGGATTATGGGATGATAAAATCAGGCGCCTTATTTGAATATGCATTCATAATAAAAATAAAAAAATCCTTGGAGGCTCTTGGGTTCAGTGATGGGTAAGGAAGTATTGTTTCGTGACCAACGGTTGTGCAAGGTTGTGGTCAACAATAATGCTTCAACGTCAGGTTTTCCCCCAATGAAGGGTACTCAACTATAGAGACTGAATTTACCCCTGGAGGGTCCTTGGAGTCGATCCACAGACGAAGAAACAGAAATTTAATTTTCTTTTTCCGAACTGACTCGACCTCGGGCTCTGAGCAAGAGTTCAGCCTGACCTACTGAGCCACCGCACGCTCTAGCATCATTATAGGGAGCAGAAAATAAAAATGTGGTCAAATAAATGCCATATTACATTCATCAATGTAATACGTAGTTCCTGATTTTTTTATTCTTACCTTATAGGAAAACATACATAACAGTATGTTTTCATCGTATTTATCGACTAATCAGGGATCAAAACACCTTAGGTGAACCTACAAGGCTACTTTAACATCCACTAGAGCAGGAAGAACGGTTTGTCCTACAGGTTACCAACCTACTCCAGCCAGGGTGGAAAGGTCAAGATTCATTTCGTGGGTCCGCCACAAAATAAATTGAAACAAGATTCGAATCCACGGCATTCGACTGTACCGAGCCTGCTAAGACCACCAACTCCCTCGGTAATCTTTAAATATTAAGAATTTTACATTTATAAATATGTCACTTATATGTGGTTCGAAAACGGTCATGATTTCTGCCACATAAAATTGAAGACCCTGAATCAGATAAGACGCTTTTAACGTACACCTGGAAATAGGAACAAAGGAATTTATAAAAGAATGAGTTCGACAAACTGAGCAATGGATAATAATTTAGGAGAAATCGTTAAGAATATGTTATTCTTATTTATTAATTACTACTATTAATTGTTTACTGAATTTTTATGTTTAATATTTGTTATTGCTGTTGACTCATGTCTTCATTGTTTAATTATTGGTTTCACATAATAATAAAATATTAGTAATATGTTATATTGACGTAGTAAACTAAAGAATTTCACGGTCATTCATTAATAAGATGACCGACGAACTAGGAAACGAAGAAAGAAACAGACCTCGACCGATTAGGGAAAGTGAGTTCAGGAACCGTGACAAGAGCAAGGTCCTAGTGCCGGCAGATCCTGCTCTGCCAAGTTTACTTTTAAAAAAAGGGGGCATACAACAGATTAGTCTTTTTTATATACTGACATTATAATATTAGACCAAAAATGGGCAATCAGAGGAACTAAACATACTAGTACCAATTTTTTCAGGATTATCAACTTACGATGCATAAAATTCTTATTCACGATGCATCTTTAATAGAATAAGCACTGTTACCAAAACAGTTGCTCTCCGAAGAAGCCGCTGAGGCACTCAACATTCCAAGCTATACAGTCAGAAATTTTCATGAAAATTTTCCAGGAAAGAATTTTTAAGTATATTGAATAAACTTTTTTTTTCATAAAAAGTCTGAAAATATTTTTTTCTTAGCTTAAAATCATTAGTAAATATATTTTCGACTGTAAACTGGGATTAAATAATTTTGGCCACCTAGATTTGTAAAATACCCCTATGTGTGGCGGTCAGATTTCGGTCGATATTCTCAACAGTCAACAATTTGGCTACCACTGCAATGTTGAGATAGGGTTTCCATCCATTATAGTAATTTGCACATTTTTCAAGGAAAAAAAGTAGTTTACCACTTTTTGATGATCGAAGGACATCTTTGGATTCTCCTTTCCGACAAATTCATTTTTGTCCTTTTGAAATTAATTAAATATTTAATTTTTTTAAAAGGACACTGTCTTCCCGTATAATATTTTTTTAAGATACTATTATGGGATCTTCTCGGTATATTTATATAACAATAAATATACCTTTCGACTAAAATTAGGCTTATACCATATCACAAAATAACATTTAAGAATATACAATAATAAGACGCAGAATTCCGCTTATCGCCGCGGCACCCACCTTCTTTGTGACGCAGATAATAAAATATAGTGCAATAAATCTCAGCGATCGTACCGCGATATTTAGCGCTGACCGCCGCGACAGACCGCGCCCTATATGCCCAGGCCTTTAATTTCATGTTAAAATTGAAACGCTATTGTTTGACCTAAAGCCCTAAGTCTTCTATCAAATGTGATTCTTAAGTAATAAATTCGATTTGTTTCTATAATTGGTTGATTTTGAATAAAAAAGATTGACTATATGTTATTGGCTATAATATCATGTCTTAGAGTGAAAGGGCTGTATTATAATATATTGAATTATTTCATTTTTAAACCAGTTTTATAGTAATGCTCCTAAAAGAGCATTCCTCAAAAACCGCCTAATTCATTTCCAAAATTCTATTAAAAATTTAAATTACCACGATTCTTTACCACTAAGTACTCGACAAGTACTTGTTTAGTATCATCTCCCGTTTTTCCCAAACTTGACTACGGATGCATAGTATATGGAGGACTGACTGGTGAGCTCAATCCGAGATGTAAAAGACTAGTGATCTGTTTTATTAGATTTATTTTCAGGATCTCTAGACGTTCTCACAAATCTCACAGGAATTCTGAAATTGGGTGGCTTAACCCTTATTTCCGACGTCAATACTTCCTATGTGCACTTATATTTCAATCCTTGAAAACCAAAAACCCACCTATAGTATTGACTTCCTTACTCTGCGATCCTCCATCCCCCTCTTAAATACTAGAGCCCAACCCATCAGCCTGTACACTTCTGCTGTACAGCATCCATCGATAAAATCCTTTAATATCCGCGCTTCCTCTTTATGGAATTCATTGCCCGTCTCAATTAGAAAAAGCTCTTACTCCCTTTAAACATCATCTATTTCCTTACCTTCTGAATTTTCAATCTTCCGAGTAAATATAAAACATGAATATTTATGTAATATACATTATAATAGTATACATAAGTTGTATACTTTTACAAGATTTCCCATTTATTTTGTAGCTCATAATTTAATTATTAATGAATTGTCAAAGCCCGACGATTGTCCTATATGTATTGTACTCATATGTTATTCTTATGAGACAAGTTACCCCAGAATAAAGTTCATTTTCTCCTTCTTCTACTTTTACTAAAATTAAGCGCTCCAGAAATCAATAAGATTTCCAACTAAATCTCATTAGAAACCATCTTCGTCTATTTATTATATTTAAATTATATATATAAAATGTGCATAATACTACATTTATATAATAAAGTAAATTATGCACAAACTCCGAGTTTTGGAATTTTCTCAATTTGCGCTAAAGAAACGAGTACTCGACACAAAAAGAATTTGATAGTTTGAGAATTGTTCAGAATATTCAATGCCATAACTTTATGAATCTCTAAGTCATTTATATATTTTCAAGCAATCACTCGAAACGGACGATTATTGGAAGAGTAACATACGTAACTCAACACCGTCGTAAAATCAGTCGTAGATTCCGTGATCAACTATTATGTGACCCACGAGTAGTCATAAATTACCAATTTTTCATTCATATTAATTTTCAAAGTTTTTTTTGTTTTTTTTTTTATTTTCACCATTTCTGTTTCGTTACTTTTACGCCGACAACTTATTCTCACAAAATCAATGCTCTTTTGAAACAACACTCATATATTTGCGTTTATTTTTATTCGTTTAAGCAGCTGGTTGAGAAGCTCTTGTTTTTTTCCATATTGCTCACTACAAGTTTTCGCTGTGTAAATGTCAGTAAAAAATTTTTTTATCTGTAATAATCCCGCATTATGTGGGTATGGAAATGGTCTGTCTAAGCCCACAGCTGCCTAAAGAATATATAGCTCTGGTCTGAATTATTGATGATGGTGTGGTTGTTTGTCAGTGCTTTGCGTCCTTATGTACCCAACTAGGGTAGGAAGAACGGTTTAACCTACAGGTTACTAATCAATTCTAGCCAGGGTAAAAATGTCAAGATTTATTCCGTGGTTCTGGCACGAAATAAATATCAACCAACTTCTCGAATTCAACCCCACGGTTTCGAAAGTGGTAATGTGCCTAACACACCCGGCCTCTGATGGTAACGAGATGTGGACAAAGCAAAAATAATATAACTCTAACACGGTTGAGAATTCATATAAAAGATAGAGGAGCAGAACAGGCAGACGAATTCAAACATTTTTTATTTAATTTTGTTTAGATTTACTGACGTATGATTATGAAATTATGAACTTGAAGATGAAAATTCGGAAAATATCGAGGATTTGTTAAATAAAAGATTAAATATCGAGGAATATGTCAGGAACAATTCTGATAAGAGTACGACTTCCCATTTAGAAACCGGACTAAAGACCACACGCACTCAGTACGAGGAATGATATTATATAAAACTTAAATCAATTGAAAAACGTGAGATTTGAGAAAGTTCTAGAATTCTGCAATAGAAGCCCTCTTCCATAAACAACAGATTGATTTATATTATTTCAATATAAATTTTAAAAACACAATAATTACTAAATATTTATGATACCGAATTTATATAATTTTATATGTTATCTCAATATTTTTTTATCATGACTAAAAGGCAAATTCAGCAACGTCCACAATCCTCCTAATCTACATATTGCTATCGTAGTTTCATGTTGATAAGACGCTAGACGAAGGATCCATGTTTCTATACAAACTACCAGTCATTGGATGACAGAAAGAAAGGCCGAAATATAGCCTTTGTCCCAAACAATACTATGGATTCCATTTTGTTTAGTCAGCACATTCGCTAGTTACTCCATGGTTGTCACCAGTGAAATCTGACGTAAGTTGCACTGTCATGCAATCTTCAGAAAACCTTGAAATCGAAAATATAAAAAATAATAAAACAAGACAGATTAATATGTATTGATGTATGATTGAATTAAAAAAAAAATCTGTATTAACATAGTTAGACATTTATTGAAGAAGAAGATAATCATATATAGAAATATGGTATTTTATTTCTAAAGTATTTCTACTTAGCCGTGGTATTTCGCTTTGACTAGGATCCCTGGTTATCTTCTTCTCCATTCATCTTAACAGTTCTATCATTAGACATTTGTTATTTATTTATTTATTTTTTTATTTTTTTAAATATTCATTGGGCCTAGGAAAGAAGGAAGGAGCAATCGGAAAGAAGAAGAAAATATGGGAAGAGAAAAGGAAGGGGAGAAGGGGTATGAAGGGAGGGGAAAATATATTCGTAACATATAGATATTCGCTTGGTCTCTAAGGCCGTTCCGTGACAAAAAAAAGAAAAAATTCACTTATCCAAATGTATGTTCAACATAATTAAAAAAAACAAAAAAACATTAATATTGGTACACAATAAAGCAAACTTACTTATTTTTTGAGGTTCCATGAGAGAAAGAAAAATAAAACCAACTAATACCTAGAATTCACCTTTTGGATTGATGACAAGAGATTGATAAGGTGAGGAGGTAAAGCTGTGAAATGCAGAATTGAGTTTATTCTTGCCAAGCCTCTTCCCCTACTCCATATATTTGATTGAATTAGTGCCTGATCCACGTCACACTGGCTACCTAAAAATTAAAATATCTTTGTTCAGATTTTCCACTTTCGATGGCCGAGATCGGCTAAAGTGACCACTGTGCAACGTTTTGTTTAAATTCAAACTAATCCTTGCTTGCTGTTAAAGTATCATCCGAGAATTGTCTTATAGCCATGGGTTATCCTGATATATACCTCTGATTGAGATTTATGCCTAGGACGATTGAGGCATTCATTCTATTTCAGTAATAGTTCCCCATCCAGATCCCTCAATAGCTTCCTATAATCTCTAAACCCACTTATCTCTGATTGAAGATTGGTGTAACACCTGGAGGATCAAAGTTAACGAATCGAAATGTACCCGCGTAACGTTTACCCTTGGCCGCACATCCTGCCCTCTCGTTTATATCAATAATACTCCGCTACCCATTGCGGGCGCAGTACGGTGTCTTGGCTTCTACTTAGACAAAATACTTACTTGGAAACCACACACTAGACTTAAAAGGCATGAACTTAACAGAGGTTTCAGCCAATTGTACAGGCTACTAAATAGGACATCCCAATTCTCCATTGAAAACAAAATCCTCATATACAAAACCGCCATTAAACCTATTTGGACCTATCAACTTGAACTGTGGGGGACAACAAAACAATCGAATATCAAACGCATTCAATTCTTCTAATCCAAAGTCCTTCGTACTATTGTAAATCATCCATATTATGTCTCCAACAAAGCCCTACACAATGACCTCTATATACCTTTTGTTCTAGACCTGATACCCCTTGAATTCTCCGAATTTCATCAATAACCTTTCTAATCATCCCAATTATCCAGTTCCAAGCATCCTTATAACCCACCTAACAGATTAAAACGGCAATGGCTCCGGGACTTAATATAAATATTTATTGTAGGTGTTCTGACAATGGCCAGCTTCTTAACTCAAGTCCTGTGCGACTGTGCCATAGCTCTCTCTCTCTCTCTCTCTCACTCTCTCTCTCTCACCCTCCATGGGATTTTACTAGTGACGCAGCTGATAGAACAGAGCTGTGAACTCTCTGAGCCCGGCTTGCCCTCCAAATTGGGAGGCGGGCATGGACCAGGGTGTTCCCCAGAATCTTTGTAAATTTTGTATATAGAGTATGAATGTATTTATGATTCTTCAATATTCTTTCTTAATATTTATTTTTTATTTATTAGTTTCTACAATTATTACATATTTTACATTATTATTTATTTATTATATTCCAGTTTATTCTTGCACTTTATTTTATTTCTTGTATATTTAGAGGTTGTTTATTTTAATTTTCATACTTTATTTTATATCATTGTACATATTTTATGAATGAGTCTTTGTCATCCATATTACTCATTTCCCTTGAATGAGGCAGCTTGTAATTATTTGAATAAAAAAAAAAAAAAAAAAACAAATAGTAACCTCCAACATAGAAAGTTTATCTCCTTTATATTATTAGAGGCGGCTGAACCTGCACACCGCGGCGCGGTAAAGAAGAGCATATTATGATGATAAAGAATTTGGTTTTAATAAAAATTTAGCGTATCTCTACCCAAATTCGACTTATCTTATCACCAGATACTACCTAGCAGCGATGTTTTTCCCGATACCCCTGTACTTTAAAATCCGTGACTTCTCTTAACTACCGTCCGGGTTTTTAATAAAATCAACCACAGAATGTTAATTTATGATTCAAATGGGGCGTCTAGTCGGCTGCTTTTGTAATCGGCGATTAGTTGACCAAAACCGCCGACTAGTCGGCCATTTTATTCATTTATATTTCTACGCTTGAAGATAGGTTGATCGAAATGAAAAAACGACTTTAATTTATTATAATTTTTATTTTAGATTCATCATTACAGTTTGTTATTCAATCCAGGAATTGGAACTCTTTTTTTAGTAATCAATTATTGAACTTTGAGAGAAAGATCATGAAATTAACAAAGCATAAATCCGATAACTTCTACAATACTGAATAAAGGATTTTCGTAACCTACTGGATATTTTTTTAATTTTGTAACATAATTGAAAATTCTTGTAATTTTTAATTGAAATTTAATATAGAGGTTGGAACACGAAAAGGAAACTTCTATTTTAGCAATTTACATACTTTTTAATTTACTATTATTTGTAAGATATTTTTGTGTTACATTATCCATAAAGTCCATAAAAACGATATTTTATCGGCATGTTTAAATTCTAAATTTCACAATTGACTATCTAAGCTAAGTAAAGTAAATTGCTGACTTTTGCTTTATTTTTGAAGCAATGATCGGCTTGGCTGACTAATCGACCTATTTTCCAGCCGACTAGTCCGCCAAAGTCATCGTCGGCCTATCTCTATTATATATTATCCCTCATCACTTTTAAACATAAAATAAATATCTTATAGTCGGTATGTTACTTATCCAACCTTGTCTTACTAACTACCTCTTGTAGTTTTTACTTCAATTAACATAATATTATTCTAATATTAATAATTTAATATTATTAGTTTTCAATAATATCATTCTCACACCTTGCCACTTATTTATGACTCTTTAGGCTTTTATCATTGTCATTTTATTATAAATTGCTGCTCGTTCCAAATAAAGACCGTTCATAAAAATAATAAATTTTAAAACTTTTATCCATTTCTCTTCTGGCTATTTTTTACTCTACTTTTGAAATACTATGTGCATCGAATATAATAACAATTTCATATATACTGAATAAAATAAAATTTTACCACATTTAACAAATTGAAGTACAATTTACAAAAGTATGAAGTGTGATTTCCCTTTGCTTTATAATCTAGAATAATGGTTCCCAACAGGTGGTCCGAGGACCCCTGGGCGTCCTCGGGCGATAAGCAATGGGTCCGCGGGCTGTCAAAAAAAAAATAAATAAATAAAAAAAATAAAAAATAAAAATATATATATTTGTAAAATATAATTACTGTAATTGAGAAAAAGATTTTGCTTACATGAATTTAATCATATCATCTTATGATATATGATATGATTAAAATCATTAACTATACCACAATTATTTTTCGTATCATCATTTACTTTTTAATGAGCATTATATTATTGCCTAAATTACTTCACATTCATCACTTATGATGGTCTTACATGTAGCTATCATAGTCTTATGTATGATTACCATTGCAGTTGGAAATCGCACGCAAGTATGGCTACCGAGCAGAGAATCACTATGTCACTACTGCTGATGGTTACATCCTTAACATGCACAGGATTCCAGGATCGAAAAAGGAAGTTAAGAACGAAAGCCAGCCTAGGAAAGTCGTCTTCTTGCAGCACTGCATTCTATGCAGTTCTGCTGTATTCGTCATCAATGGGCCCAAAAAAGCTCTTGGTTCGTCTCTATTTTATTTTTTTTTCTATTTATTTAATTTTTCCTATTTAGAAACGTTTCATTAATATGTCATAACTCGAATCGATTTAAAAAATAATATTTTTATTTATGATATTGACAACTACAATTGTATTATGCTATATACTATATCTGCATAGCAAAACAACAGTACTTTTGTTTTTCTAAATATATTTATTTAACTGGTTTCACTGATAAAAATCAGTTGCCTTCTAAAGTCTCTGAGACTTCTTTCTTCATACCAAATATTTTAAGCAAAACTAAGCTTTTGTTCTTTAAGTTTAAGCAAACAAATTTCTAAATTGCTAAATGTTTCAATTAGTGAGATACTAATTATATTTTTTGAAATTACAGCATTTGTTTTAGCTGATGAAGGTTATGATGTATGGATGGGAAATGCTAGAGGGAACATATATTCAAAACAACATCTCACTTTATCAACAAGTGATCAAAGATTCTGGGCTTTTAGGTAACTATCATTACCCATAAATCTAATAACTGGATTGCGGCATTCTGTATTTATTGAACCTGCAGATATCGACTTTACCTTTGTTATCAACACTATACGCCTCTCGGGCGTATATAATTAAACAAGCTAAATGCATGATGTCTGAGGCTCTCATTTACATGTAAATACCAATACTAATTCTTGATCTTATTATTTTTATTGTGAAATTCATTAAAACAAACAATATATATTAATAAAAAAAGGTAAAATAAAATATAATTAAATTTGTTTGTATAAGTTTACCCCAGCAAGGAAGTTTCTAGTGACTGATAATATTGTCAATATTCATTTAAAATCACAATCAGCAAAGTTAAGTATGCTAATTAATTACCATAGGAAACAATAAATATACATTAATTTCAACAAGCGTATAAATTTCTTAATTTTTCAACAAGCGTATACTGAATTTTTGGACATATTTTTAGATTTTTTCAAATCCTAAAACCTATCTTTATCGTCTTGTATTTTCTTTGATCCCTTGTTTTCAATAAACAGGAATTTTTCTTTTGTTTTTCTTTTTTCCTTCTTGCTTTCTTTTACTATTACTTCTATTCATTTTCTTTAATTAAATCTTGAAGAATCGGGATCAGCTGAAAGAAAAACTAGAAATCTCAATTAAATATTTGGTTCAGCAACTTCCTACGCTCAAGAGGAGTGTAAAAATTTTCACCACTCACCGGCGTGGTATGTTTTAAAAATTACTCGTTAACTATTACTAGGACGGTGAAATATATTTATTTGGATATTTCTTCTCGCAAACTAAAACGTCTAATATTATCAAAATGTATATGTCTCGAGGCATTTGGAATCAACTTGAGTTATTTTTATTTTGTATATTTCCCCATGAACACATACTTTTGCATAACTGAACTGTAATTTCAACATTATTTACAAATCTATCATATCAGCATCGGGCATTTGAAATGTTTGATGTTTCTGTGCAGACAAAAATAAATAAATAAGAAGCAAAAAATAACAATGGGCACTCCTCCCATTCGTTTTTTCGCCTGATGAATGAGTTTGTTTGTTTAGAAATTGATCCTTTACTTTGTGCGAACTTTCGACCGCATTGTATTGTTTAATCTGTTTAATTTCTCGTTCTAGCTCCACTCAAATGCTTGGAATATTAATTCACTTTTCTTATTTTCCTATACAAAAGATCCTGTCTTTCTGTTCTCCATACCCCATCCCACAGAACTTCTGCTCCTTCCCTCTCCGCTCAACCCTACTCTGAAATTCTATTCCTGTCGATATTAGACAAGCGAAGTCCCTGAAAACATTTAAATGTTTCTATTTCCAATACCCCATTCTTACCCAAACTGACTCTTGGTGCGCTATCTACCTACTCAGTCAAAATATATGTTCTTGCATTTATGGAATCAGATTCAGATTCCATATTATTGTTGCATAATTTAGATTCCACTTAATATAAATTTTACTTTCTCTGAATATAGCATTTAGGTGCTTCCATTGTACATACTACTTTAAACATTGTACCAAAAGATGTTATTTTTATTTTATTTTTCTTATTTGTAGAGTATTCTATTATTTTCCTTTCATTTAATTGGAGACCCGATGGCAGAATGAATTGGAGCGAGGGTCTCAGAGCGCTTGGTACTGAAGGTCGTGGGTTCGAATCCCACCTAGGCGGGTTAAGATTTATTTCGTGGCGGACCTACGAAATGCAACTAGGCCTTCCCACCCTGGCTAGAATAGTTGGTAAACTGTAGGATAACCCGTCCTTCCTGCCCTAGTTGGAGTACATAAGGACATTAAGCCCAAATAAATAAACATATATTCTATGTATATATTATAATTATTATTATTTTTTTTTTTTCATTTTATGTCTCTGACCAGATGTAACTGTCTTCATTTCTAAACTTACTTGTTATTCTTAAGGGACATTGTCCTAGAATAAAATTATTTTTCTATTCTATTCTCTTCTAATCTATAATTTGGTGGATGGTTTTGTAAATCGCTTATAGAATGTTAAGAACTTCCCATGTACTTTCTAGAACACCACTATGCTTCTTAGGCGTATAGTTTTATCTACAGCGTTAATATTCAATAAAAAAGGATGATGGAGCTTGAAAGAGCAATCTAATATGTTATTTTGTAACGATTTCTAATTATGGAATACAATTACAGCTGGCACGAGATGGGCATTTATGACCTGCCTGCCGAGTTCGACTACATCTCCCATTTAACCGGTAGGCCAAAGCTTTCTTATATTGGCCACTCTATGGGAACCACAATGATGTACGTTTTGTTGTCTGTAAGACCAGAATACAATTCTCGGATAAATATATTTATATCACTGTCACCAGTGGCCTACATGTCTCACATAAGGAGCTCTGTATTTAGGTTACTTTATGGTCCACTTGGAGTAAGTATAATAATGATTTTATGATTTATTATTATTATTTATTTATTTATTATTATTATTATTAATACAGTAACATATGAAATAGATTAACAAAATGTTAAATGAGATGTTCTATTTTTAAATATTAGAAATATTCCTTAGCCAATATATAAGCGAAGATAAAAATTAAAAATGTGGAACACTGAAAAATCAAAATATTCGCTTTATAATAACATTATTTTGGCTTTCAACTTTTAGAAAAGTAATATTATTGGTTTTCTAATATTAGAGGCTGTAAATCTGAAGAAAATGCATGAAAACGTTGTACGAAAATATTCGTTTTAATAAGGGGTAGGCCATATACATCACTGCTGACTGTTAGATGTATGCTTCTTATCAAGTTTGCGGCAACTACTTGTTGTCTTACCATGTTTCAAGAGATTCTAAACTCTCAGGCCCAGAACTAGGGCGGGGCAGGGGGGCACGTGCTTCGGGCGGCAGATTTCAGGGAGCGGTAAAATTTGAAATGTTTATAACGTTACTAAAAACGTTATCAAAATAATATCACTGTAAATATTATTAATTTTATTTGATTTTAAAAAAGCTTACGGAGGTATTGTATTTTAATGGTGAGGGAGGGAGAAGGGAGGAGGAAGGTGGGGAGATGAGGGAGGCAAACTGACCTGTGGCAAATCTCCTAGTTACGGCCCTGTAAACTCCTGTAAGTCAAAGAGGGGGGAAAGGATTGGTCAGCTATCTATTACGTATACAAAGCCCATTCCATATATGAAATGAAAAAAATTATCTTGATTCCGGAATATGTTGTCCCCTAAGAATAACACATGATGGGGCTACTAAATGGGTGAGAGCGGAACATGCCAACAATTGTACTGCGATCGACCGGATAGAGTGAAACCTTGCAAAAGATGGTTTGATGGCGTCTCTGAGGACTTGAAACTATCCCAGATATCGTTCAGGCGAGCTGCTGGTCGGGATGATTGGAGGAAGGCTGTGGAGCAGGCCAAAGATAGCTTCGTGCGTCTGTCTCGCGCCATTAAAGAAAAAAATAAGAACACATATAAACTCTATCTCTATGAAAAATATTTTAAAAAAATGGAGATATTACAGATTTTATGACAAAAACTGTATTTTCCTTAAAAAATTCTTTGATTTTTCGTATATCTGCAACAGATTGGAATAGAAAGGTGAGGTCTGCGACATTTTTCTACATTTTTTTATCTAGTTTCACCCAATATTTTTTTTTTTTTACACTAAAAGGTACTAACCCTGTGAGTGTGTTTGTATATATATATATATATATATATATATATATATATATATATATATATATATATATATATATATATAGCTAAATAAAAGGTTCGCGGGACTGGGTTTTTTAAAAAGAGATTTTATTGAGAAGTACATACATTATATCAAGCAAAAGCACAATTTATAGCCTAATACAAGGACTTCGTGTTGAACAAACTGTCATCACAACGTGTAGAAGCAGAGTGTCACCGGACGAAGGTAGGGGTGCCCCTTTTATACAATTATCTAGGAGAGGGGATAGTGTACATTTATTTATTATCCCTTAATACCATTGGGTTTCTATAACTTCTCCCCCCCCCCCAAAGTTCCGAGGTCTCCGATGGAACAAATATCTTAGTGTAAATAGGTAAGATTCTATACAATAAAAATAAAAGGTTTGGACCTTATACATTTCTCAATACCTTTTACACTAAGTCATAAGATTGCAATAGATAACATTCTATAAACAAAAGGGATTGGACCTTATAATTTAAGTTTATACAAAAATAAAAGGATTATAACTTGTGTACTAAGTTTAGGATTTGTACTATCTATAGTTTTAAATCAAAAGATTAAACTCTGTACTGAAATACAACTATCAGCTTCCTATAAACAAAAGGATTAGACTTTGAACTTCCTGTTTATGAAGTCAGGATCTGTACACTTGCAAAATAAAAGGATTAAACCTTGCCCATCTCTTAATATTAACAATAAGCTTAAACTATAAAATGTTTATACATTACAAAATTCCTTACATGCTAAAGTACAATTTTCCTTATAACTAAAAGATAACAGGATATTTCTTAATACTAAACAATTCATATCTATACATTATCTAAACAGAAGGACAAATAAAATAAGAGTCTTTGAATTAGTTTCCTCTATTACAAATAATACTTTTAGCTTCAAAATTACTCAATTAAAATAATAATATTTTAAATCAAAATAATAATTCAAACACTCCTTTACAATAATTACAATTAATAATAATTTCAAAATAAAATACATACTTTTTCAATGATCAATCAAAATAATATTTCAAGACAAAATAATAGTATCCTAATATTTATGATAGTGACTTCAAAATATTAATTACAAAATAAATCGGACAGAATATTACTGTGAAATAAAATAATAATTTGAATGATCTTTTACATTATTAACATTGAATATAATATTTTACAACAAAATACAAAAGTCCGACTTTATTAAAATAACTACAGCATTGTCAATTTAATACAGATAATTCCTTCAATATAACATAAATATTACTCCTAATACCATTGCATTTATTATATTTAAAATAAAAGATTTTTAAAACATTTTTATATTGCTTAAATAAAATTAAATATTTTTAATCAGAACCACTGTCTGAATCGTAATTATCCGAGACATCCGAAATATTCACGCGAATGGATTCATTATCGTCGTCCGAAATAGATTGTTTCTTTTTCCGTTTTTTCCTATTGGGCCTTTTAATATTGTCGATATGAGTTTTAATTGGTCTTTTGTCTTTTACTACTACATTTACTTTTTTAAATTTGTCTCTACTTTTTATTTTCGCTTGGGTATTTTTCAAATATTCTGTATCCCCTAATTGTTTCTGAATATCTAAAGGGTCTCTCTATTTTTATTTAATTTTTCAGTCCTTGTTTCTTTTTCGTCATTTATTTTTGATCTAATTAATTTATGTAATAATTGTTGGTCCTTATGATATTTTAATACATATTGTTCCGTCAGGTCGATGTTTTCGTTTGATTCTAATCTGGAGGTTCCAAAAGTAATTTCATTAGGAGTTAATTTTAATTTATTGTTTAAGGTATTATTATACGCTATTACCTCTAATCTTAATTTTTGTTGCATCGAACATTTATCTTTTTCTTTTCCTATTATTCTCAATAATTCGTTTAGGGTAGAGTGGACTCTGTTCAATAATCCCAAAGAGTTTGAGTGGCTGGCTAAAGTGTAATGTAAGATAATATTATTTTCTTCACAAAACTGTTTTACTAAATTATTTTTCATTTCCGTCCCTTGGTCTAATGATATTTGTAGAGGTGTGGGAAAGTATGTCATATAGTTAGTCAGTGCGTTACAAATATTAATTGCGTTCTTTGATTGTAGGGTTTGAGCAAATAAATGTTTCGAAAATGTGTCTACTGCTGTGAAAATTATTGCGTTGTTAAAATTAAAAATGTCAATCATTAATTCCTGAAACGGTCTTTCTGGTGTAGGTGTAATTTGAAATTTGGTCTTTATAGGTTTTCGGTCATATTCGTAACTTTACAAGTTTCGCATTTATTAATATACTCCGCTATTTTATTTTGCATCCCTGGAAAATAATATTCTTTTTTAAGTTTTTCGAATGTTTCGTTTATACCCCTATGCTTTGTTTTGCCTAAATGATAATTATCTATAATTTCTATTTGTTCATTCGGATTTTCGACGTCATTTACAATTTGTTTATATTTTTTCAATTTAACCGATGGATATTCCGTTTCTATTATTTGTTGTATTGTTCTAAAATAATCGTCATATAAATTTTCGGTTATTTCGTTAGGTGATTTACAAATTATCCCGTATGTTTTATTAGGTTCGAGTATCTGTTCTAATAATGAAGCGATATCTGATTTAGCATAAATGTTTAATTCGCATCGGCGTTTTCCAAATGGTTTAGTGAAATTAATTTTTGTATTTCCCCTTTTTATAATTATTTGATTTTTTTCTATGTTTATACATTTTTCGGGTTCACAAATTCGTACTTGTTCGTTACTAGATTCCTGGGAATGGATTGTCTCTAAATCATCTTCCGGCGGTACTTCTAAGTCCTCTATTATCGCGTCATACTCGGAATTGTTTTCGTCCGCTATTTCCTGATTTAATAATTCTTCGACGTCCATTTCCTCCACGTCGCTATTATGATTCAATTCGTCGCTTCCCCTGGAAAGTGCATCGGCCACGTAATTTGTTTTTCCCTGAATGTGTTTAACTTCGAATTCAAATTCTTGTAATTTCCAAACCCACTTCATTATACGCGTGTTACCATTTTTCATTGAAAAAATCCACGTTAAAGGTTTATGGTCCGTGCATAAAAGAAATTTCGTACCGTATAAATAAGGCTTAAAGTGTTAGGTTGCCCATACTACCGCTAGTAATTCTTTTTCTATTGAACTATAATTTAATTCCGCATTTTGTAATACTCGGGACGCGAATGCTACTGGGTGTTCTATTTCATTTTCGTCTTTTTGTGAGAGCACGGCTCCGATGGCTTTATTACTGGCGTCTGTAGTTAATATAAATGGTCGTTCCCAATCCGGATAATTTAAAATTGGTGTGTTACTCATCATTTCCGTTAGGGTTTGACATGCTTCTTTAATTTCCTTTGTGCCATAAATTTTTGTTTTTAATGAATTAGAAATCGGTCTGGTAATTTTTGCGTAATTTTTAATAAACTTTCTATAGTATCCCGTCATGCCCAAAAATTGTCTCGTCGTCTTTTCATTACGCGGAATGGGGAAATTTAAAATTGCTTCTATCTTTTTTTCTCGTCTGTTTTTAATCCGTCTGGGGTTACGATGTAGCCTAAAAAGTTTAATTCTGTTTTAAAAAATTCCGTTTTATCTAATTTTATTGATAGGTTATGTTCTTTTAGGGCTTCAAATACTCTTTTTAAATCTTTTAAATGTTCCTTTTCGTTTTTTGAGTAGACTATTATATCGTCGATGTAAATCATAGAATTGGGGATATTTTGTATCATCATCGTCATCGCTCTCTGAAAGGTTGGGGGTGCATTACACAAGCCAAAAGGCATACGTAGAAACTCAAAATGCCCATTTTCGGTGGAGAACGCGGTTTTAGCTATTGAATCTTTATCCATTTCAATTTGGTGAAATCCCGACGCGAGGTCTATGGTGGAAAATATTTTTCGATCCCTTTAGTCTATTTAATAAATCTTCGATATTCGGTAGGGGAAATTTGTCTTTTACTGTAGCCTGATTTAGTTTCCTATAATCGATCACCATTCTAATCTTTTTCTGTCCCGACGCGTCTGATTTTTTCGGTACGATCCAAAGCGGAGAATTATACGGCGATTTGCTAGGTCTTATGATATTACTTTTTAATAGTTTTTGAACTTCATCATTAATTTGTTTTTTAAATTGTTCCGGGTAACGGTAATTACGCGTATAAATTGGATTTTCATTCGTTGTTATTATTTTATGTTTTATTAACCCTGTTGATTTTAAATTCTCGTCGTCCCTTTTTAATACTTCGCCATGTTGGCTAATAATTTCGATTAATTCTTCCTTTATTTCCGGACTAATATGTTCGTGGCGAATTAAGTTTTTAATTTCGTTTTTATCATTAATAAAAAATAAGTCATTCTCTAATTTGAATTTTTTCTTTTTAAATTTTAATTCATTTTTTTCTAAATTGATTTTTAATTTTAGTTTTTTTTCATTGTCTCGTAGCCCAATAAAATATTAAACCTTTCGCTAAATGGAAATATTAAAAATTTGACTTTTTGATTAATTCCTATCAGGGGCATTAGGTCAATTATCACGCTTTGTGATCCTTCCGCCGTTCCCGTAGGTGTTCGAATTGCAAAATCCTCTTTAGAAATTTCCGAGAAATGTGGAATGTGATCGGGGTGTATATAATTTTTTTGTGGCACCCGTATCAATTAGCCATTTATTTCCCCTACTGTCAATTAAGTTCGGTAAGTCGTTATTTAAATTTAAGTCGTGAATTTCTATTTGTTTATCCTGGTTATCAATGGTCTGTTTAGAATTTAAATTATTTATATCCGGTCCGGAGGTCTGCTTGTGCTCGGGCCTAATTCTAAAAAATGATCCTGTCTTTTTTCTAAAGATTCAATCCGCTCTAACAATAATTTAATTTTTTTGTCTTTTTCTTCTTCAATTGTATGTACCCTATTAGAAACAGTTCTCATCGAAACGGTGTTAGAATCTATTTGAGGTTGCTGGTGATTTTGCCTAATATTTCTAGAGGGTGGTTTATTAAAAAATCTATGTTGTGACTGGGGGTCCCACGGTTGGTTATAAATCGGAGTCGTATATTCAATAGCTCGCTGTTGTGGCCGGAAGTTATGTTGGTTGTTATTGTTATAAGAATTAGAGGTTGGGCCTTGCTCATACTGATACTGTTGCTGTCGGTAATGTGGGGGATTATTATACGACGTATATTGCTCGCGGTGGTACTGATGGGGTCGGTAATTTTGATAATCATGGTGGTTGTTAAAATTTGGTCGGTACTCTTTGTTTTTAAAATTATTTTCGAAATTTTTCTTTTTATAATTATTTTGAGTAGGGTTATTTTTATACTGTTTTTTATCGCCATAAATTCTATGTACGATATGAGCCGCGCTGTTTCTTAGTATTTCTTCTAAATCTTCTAACGAATCGAATTTTATATGGTAAATGAAGTCCGTTAGTGCTGGGTGTAAACTATGTACTGCGTGGTGGGATATCTGTTTGTCATACCTATACATTTCGTCCTGTTTATCTAATATCTCATTGTCAGAGTAAATTCGCGCATATAAATCGCATCTTTTTTGGCCCAGTCGTTCCAAGAAATCGAGTGGGTTTTCATTATGGTAAGTCCGCGTATTTAAAATTTCCGAAATTAATTGTTCTCTAGTTCTCGTGTCTTGGTACTTTTTCTTTAAGAATTTTATTATTTCCTTTACTGTATTAAATTCCTTGTCATATACGGCGACTTTAGCTTTCCCTGTTAATTTGTTTAAGATTGTTAAAACTAATTTGGCTTGGTTTGTATTTTTATGGGTATTATCATCTTTACAGTATAAATTATATAAAAATTCGCTATTTCTAATAAAATCAACTAGTTGTAACGGATTTCCGTCATATTCCGGGATTAATGCTAAATCATGATTTTTAATTTCTAGAGCCATATTATTTTCTTTTTTAACTAACGTTGAACCTGTTATTTTTAAGTTACTTAATTTTTCTTCCAAACCATAAAGATAAATGCTAAATTTAAATTATTATACTTATTACTAACTCATATTTAAATTACAAAATTACTTAAAAATAAAAATAAAAATAAAATTAATTATACTTTTTCTTGATACAACGTTGTCTTCGATGTCTTCTTGATGACGCTCCCTTTAGCTCCTTCCCGTCGATTCTTTAGCAAGAGGTTGAAGGTCCTTTTGGTCAAGGTATTGGAATACCAAAGCGCTCCCAAAGACTTGAAGATCTGCTGATGTACTAGTACTCAGCTCCCAATCTTCTCATGCCAGTGGAAAGAGGCCTCGCTGTTCTGTACCTGAAATAAGATAGAACTGCCGCGAAGTTACGTTAACGCTTCCAAATGTCCCTCCGTTCGGGCGCCAGCTAAATAAAAGGTTCGCGGGACTAGGTTTTTAAAAAGAGATTTTATTGAGAAGTACATACATTATATCAATCAAAAGCACAATTTATAGCCTAATACAATGACTTCGTGTTGAACAAACTGTCATCACAACGTGTAGAAGCAGAGTGTCACCGGACGAAGGTGGGGGTGCCCCTTTTATACAATTATCTAGGAGAGGGGATAGTGTACATTTATTTATTATCCCTTAATACCATTGGGTTTCTATAACTATATATATATATATATATATATATATATATATATATATATATATATATATATATATATATATATATATATATTAAGATCTAGAACAATCAAGTAAAAAAGCTGGCAGTGATAAAATCAAACAGTATATTTTAAGACTAACAGTGGAGATGTGTGTGTGTGTTTTTTTTTTTTTTTTTTTTTTTTTTTTTTTGTAATGGGAGGAGCAAAATCTTGCATAAGACGAAGTGGGCCGTGAGAGACCACAACAGTGTGAGATTCTTACTCACTAAAACCACCTCCCTATTCTTCTTCACCACTCCGCGGAACTGCTGTCAAGCATTACTTCACGGGGGGCGGCTATGTGCCTACTTTATATTTTCTACTGCTAATTATTGAGGCACTAGGAGGCCTCGTATTTCCCGCTCCTGTTTACGTAGCTTTCTGCAGATGTTAGCAGCGTAATTTGCAACAGCATTATAGTTTTCATCGGCAGAAGTCATCTGGCTAACCAGGTTTTCTGGCACCAACTGATGGCCCAGAGTTCTGGATAGATCTTCTCTCTCTTTTGCAAATTTGGGGCAACAGAAGAATACATGCTCTACAGTTTCCTCAAGGTTTGTGCAATTGGGACAAGACGATTCATTGTCAAGTTTGAACCGAAGCAGATAGGCTCTGAAACACCCATTTCCAGTAAGCAATTGGGTGAGGTAATGATCAACCTCCCCATGTTTCCGGGCTATCCATGTCGCAATACCTGGTGTCAAACGGTGGGTCCATCTTCCAGAAGATGATGAATCCCAGCGTCTTTGCCATCTTTGTAGAGTATTATTTCTCTCCTCCTTGGTGATTGAGGGCCAATAAGCACCCGGTTCCTCTCGTTTTCGGCGATAGATCCGACTGCGTTCATCCGCCAGAAGGTCAATGGGCGGCATGTCAGCTATAACACATACTGCATCATATGAAACAGTGCGAAATGCTCTAGTGACACGAATGGCACTTCTTCGGTACACGCTTCGGGCGTATGACAGCACTAGGAATGCGGTTGTCCAGATCGGAGCAGCGTATAAAAGAGCAGAGCTAGCCACACTAGCCAGAAGTTTTCTTCTGCTTTATCTGGGGCCACCCATATTCGGCATGATCCTAGCAAGTACATTCGTTACTTGGGCTGCTTTTTTGCTAATTATTTGCAGATGTTCATCAAACCTTAGTCTGGCGTCGATCTGCACCCCAAGATATCTAATAGATGGTTGGGAGGAAATATTATAATCTCCAACGGTCAGGGTGATTGTTTCTCTTACTTTCCTGCTTGTAACGAGAACTGCCTCGGTTTTATGATCAGCAAACTTGAGACCTAATGATGAGAGCAACTGGCATTTTGTGGCTACAGCTGTGTTAGCACTGTAGACAATTTCCTCAAGCAGTTTGTGGGTTGTGGGTGAGTTCGTGTGTGTATAACAATAAATAAGTTATATTTATTGTTCAGAAGTTATATCAGTTTAGAAAAAAAACTGAAATGTAAGACATACTTTCAGTACTAGTCAGAAAGAATTAATCAAAGTAATAAATAGAAGGATGCACTAGAACAATTTTGATTTGGTGGTAAAAGGACATAATGGTATTATAGGAGGGGACATGGTGGCCATGGCAGCTTTTAGTGAAAAAAATTCACCCAATACAATTCATATCCTTTTACAAAAGTAAAATAATGCATAGAATAGAATAGAACAAAAATGTTATTCTGGGACAAAGTCCCTTCAGAACAACATTACATGAAAGAACATACATTATATCTGGTCTACAGATTTTATATTAAATGATAAAATAAGTTAATTAAAAGTAAATACAAGTTTACAATAAAATAGATACTATTAATTTTAAAAAATCTTTACATATATATAAAAACATACACACATATGTACATGCTATATATACAATCAGCAAAGGAAAAAATATTATATACAAAGTTGATTGAAACATAGATTTCTAGATTACACATAGTAAAGCATGAAGATAAATAATGTTTCTTGAAAGAGAAGAAATGATAAAGAAAAAAGAAAAATGAAAATTATCTGAATAAAAGAAAAACATTATCATAAGAAGATTGTTGAAACACGATAAAGTTTTACATCTGATATTCTCAGATGAAATGCATTAAAGATCCATATAATTAAATAGCATCCGACTGGAGGGAGAAAAGGTGGTGGAAGAGGAGTGTTTTAAATGTTCCGAGGGAAGTTGCATTTCGAATAGGATGGCAACAATCAACTAAATTACAACCATTATACAAATATATCTCAAACATAAAGCTATAAAATACCCAAAAGTACTCATTACAAACTAACTCAATTACTTACAAAACTCAGAGGCTAGTGTTAAAGTATTTACATCATTTTCTTGTAAAATCGATTATTTTTATGTTTACACTGTGTAACCTGGATATAACCTGTCGTGCATGGCGTCGGAGACAGATTACTGTAGAGACATGTTATGCTTACTTTGTTCTCAGTGTGTTGTATTAAATAAAAGCTTACATCAGTGTATGATTGTGTAATTCATTCAAGATACCAAAACAGGTTATGGGCCCTGCATGAAGTTACTAGGAACATTGGAATAGCAGGAAATACATGAAAATCTGTAAGAAGTTAGTGCTCTGTGGTAATTTTTTTTTTTTTGTTTGTTTTCTTTTTAAATGGATTCAAGATCAATCATGATTCCTCAGATTGCTCTGTTAGAAGGGAAGAGCAACTGGGAAAACTGGAAGGCGAAAATAAGAATGGGATTGAAAATGATACCTAGGGCAATAGAAATAATAGATGGAACTTACAAGTGTCCTTCAGGCCCTGATACTACTGATAAAGAAGCTGTGAAAGTATATAATACAGAGTTAGCAACATTTAATAAAATTGACAACCAGGCACTGCTGGTTATGTCTAATAACATGACAGAGGAGATGTTTGAAAAGGTGAGACGCCATGAGTCTGGTAGAGATATGTGGTTGGGTCTTTGTCAGCTTTTTGACACATTTTCAGAAGACAGAATTTTTGATTTGTACAATAAATTCTTTGAAAGTAAGTGGACGCCAGATGATGATGCTGTAACATTTATTACTAGAATTTCCAATGCATGGAAACAGTTGCAAGGAGAAATTGATAAGCAACCTGCTGATAATAAAGATATTTTACTAATATGTAAAATTTTAAAATCCCTTCCTGATAAATTTAAACCGTTTACTGCTGGATGGAGACTCATAAATGAAGAGAACAGGAGTTTAAACAATCTTACCCAAAAACTATGTACTTTTGAGAGCAACCTGGGTGATAGTTGTTCAGAAGAAGTTTTGGTTGCTAAGGGGACCACATCTCAATTTCTCAAGCATGTTCGGAATAGAAATACTAATTCTTATAATACCTCAATAATTTGCAACTACTGCGATAAAAAGGGTCACACAGTTCAGAGATGCCGGTTTTGGCTTGCTGATGGCAAACCACCTAAGCCTGCTAAAGCTAAATTTGCTCGTCAAACCACTGTTAGAACGGTAATCAGTATTGCTGCAAATGAAGATATGAGTCTTTATCAGTTTGATGTATCGACTGCATTTTTAAATGGAGAACTCAAGGAGGAGATCTATATTCAACAACCAGAAGGCTTCGATGACAACTCAGGGAAGGTTTGCAGATTACATAAAAGCCTATACGGGCTCAAACAGGCTCCGCGTTGTTGGAATGAGAAGATAAAGAACTTCCTAGTTAGTATTGGTTTTCAAATTAGCTCAGCAGATCCTTGCCTATTTATCAAAGATGTTAATGGTAAAAAGGTTTTGTTATGTTTATATGTTGATGATGGATTAATCGCTGCTTCGGACGAAAGAGAAGCAATGGAGCTCTTAGACAAATTAAAACAGGAGTTCAAAATCAAGACTAAACTGGCTGATTTCTATCTTGGATTGGAGATTAACAGAAGCAAGGAAGGTATCAAAATAAGCCAATCTTCTTACATTAGGAGGCTTCTCAAAAAATTCCAGATGGATGAATGTCATCCTGTTAGCACTCCGATTTTAAAGGATGATTCATACAATGAAAAGGAACATGGAAACATCAAGACAACAAATTTTCAATATAGAGAAGCTGTTGGTTCACTCATGTATTTGATGGTATGTACAAGACCAGATATTGCTTATTCTGTCAACGTAGCTTCAAGAGTGCTTGAAAATCCTTCCAATAGTGACATAGTCAGGGTCAAACGAATATTCCGTTATTTAAAAGGGACGTCTGAACTTGGAATATTGTATAAGAAAAACCATAGAAGAGGAATTCTTCAATGCTACTCTGATGCAGATCTTGGTGGTGATAAATTAACTGGCAGGTCTACTACTGGCATTGCCTGTATGTATTCAGGTGGTGCCATATCATGGTTCAGTAAAAGGCAGAGTTCAGTCTCTATCTCTACCACTGAAGCAGAGGTCATCGCTGCAAGTGAGGGTACGAGAGAGATGGTTTGGCTCAAAAGGCTTCTTCAAGAGATGACTGAATTTAAAGAAGGTACTCTTTTTGTCGACAATAACGCTGCCATTAAATTAGCAGAGAACCCTGTGTGGCACAAACGTACAAAACATATACCCATTCGTCACTTCTTTGTCAGGGAAAAGGTTCAAGAGGGAGAAGTTCATATCCAGAGAGTGGATACCCAAAGTCAACTTGCTGATGGCTTAACGAAGCCTGTGCTAAGTCCAAGACTTAAGAAGTTAAATCAAGGTTTAGGACTCTTTTAAATATTCTATTTATCTATTTAGTTTGAGTTATTTTACAAGTAAATTATGAAGGAAGGTGTTAAAGTATTTACATCATTTTCTTGTAAAATCGATTATTTTTATGTTTACACTGTGTAACCTGGATATAACCTGTCGTGCATGGCGTCGGAGACAGATTACTGTAGAGACATGTTATGCTTACTTTGTTCTCAGTGTGTTGTATTAAATAAAAGCTTACATCAGTGTATGATTGTGTAATTCATTCAAGATACCAAAACAGCTAGTAGGTAAGAAGAACTAACTCCACAAATGTTTTAAGCATTTTAAATGACTGTGACTTGTATGGAGATGAGAGACACAGTTTGTTGAAATTGTCTACAATGACAGGGGCTTCATGGACTCAAGTTGACTCTGCAGTAAGGACTTAGTTTGAAGCCTAGTTGTGTTCTCTATTGGATTTAAAGTGTTTTATGGTTTTTTTTCATTGTGTTTCTTTCATTGAGATTTTTTTTTTAAGTAAATGAATGTAATTTCAATAATAATTATTATTATTGAAATTACATTAATTTACTTTAGTTCTTTATAATAAAAATCAATTATAATTAATTTTTATTGTAAAGAACTGTATAAATAATTATACTTCATAAAGTATAGCCAGCAACAGAATCCTGAGATTGAAATGGTTTGGTCACCTAAGGAGAATGGAGGACAGTAGGATACCAAAGAAAATGTATGAAGGCACACCAGGTTAAAAGAGAAGTAGGGGGAACCCAAGGGCCACTGGAGAGACAGTGTACTCCAAGACATGCGGCAGATGAGAATGAATGGGTCGGCCTGAAGTTTTCATTTTTTTTAAACTTTATATTTGACTTTACAACAATTTATATTTTTTTACCAGTCTATTGTTATGTTTTAACAATAGGAGGTATTACTCATTATAGCTTTCCTTCATAACTAACAGGCCTTACAATTTATATTGTCTATGAGTTTCTTATCTCTATTTTGTAACAAGTGTGGATTAAAAAATGTTACTGAAAAACAAATGTATTTTCTTTTTATACAAAATTTCACTGAAAAAAATCGTTACTCATGTTTTATGATGTTTTAAATAAATATACAGAAATTCCTGCATCTTATTCAATTTCAATTTTGACTTTTGTTGCAGCACGCGTTAATGAAGGTAGGTTTTCATGAGTTTGTACCACAGAATGAGCTCATTACTAATCTAAACCGAGTACTTTGTAAGTTTCATAATACTATAGGTACATTGTGTTCCAATGTCCTATTTCTGATAGCAGGCTATGATTCGGAACAGCTTAATAAGGTAAAGCAACTTGTATACAGTCTTCATTTTTTCTTTTATAATTTTCAAAATAGCAATCTATTTAAAAATATTTATTCATGAAACTTCATTTTTATATGTGAGTAATGTTAAATTATAACCAGTATTTAGCATAACAAATGATGCCTAAATTAAAATCACTGTACTATGCATAAGTAATTGACTATGCCATAACTAATATCTATTAATCTTTGATTTATTTATCTAGATTTAAAGTCAAGCACACTTTTTATTTTCTATAGTGTATTGTTTGATTTATTTAGACACTTCTACCAGTAATATTTGGCCACTTGCCAGCAGGAACATCAACTGCTAGTTTAGTGCATTATGGCCAAAGCATGCAAAAAGGTAAATAATTTGAAAAATCTATATAATTGTGTGTTTTTGTGCATGTGTCTGCCTGCGAGCTTGCATGTTTGTTAATTTCAGTGGCTTATTTTAAAACTAATTATGAATTTTAAATTATTAGAACTACTGTCCTCCTAATGTGTTTGCATATAACATACTTTGACTTGCCTCATTATACAATGGAACGATCATTCAAAATTTTAAAAAAAATTTAATATTAAAAGTAGTAGAGCTTGTGGTTTTTTTTTAGGGTTTTTTTTTTGGGGGGGGGGGGGGGGTGCTTTGTGTATATTGCATAATGAAATCAATCTGAATATTTTTAAATTATTTAGTTGCAGCACCTATTCCACAAAAAGGTAAATTACCCAATATTTGAGAATGGAAATAAACTTTAAATTTTCTTTAAGAACTAATAAATTTATATGCTACAGCTCTACATTTTTTATTATTATTTTTTTTTTTTAATGCATAATCTCTAGTATATTGAATAAATATTACACACACTTTCTAGGTGGCTTTCGAATGTTTGACCATGGACCAAAAAAAAATAAAATTATTTATGGGAGAATAATTCCACCACGATATGATGTTGAAAAAATTACAGCACCATCAGCATTTTTCACTGGTGCTAATGATTTACTTGCTGTTCCTACTGTAAGTACAAACAAATAACTAGGAAGTTAGTAAAGTGATAGACTAATATATCCTCGTACAATATAAAAATTTGTTTATTAAACAGTTATTACGATTAAATAGCTATTTCTGGTTATGTTTGTATTAAATAACTTTTGGCAATATTTTAAATGTTTACAGGATGTTACTAAACTCATAAAAAGAATGCCAAACTTAATTATGGTTTATGAAGTTCCTTTTCCGGCATTTAATCACATGGATTTTCTTTTTGCCAATGATGCCATGAAGCTGCTGTACAAAAAAGTGCTGAAAATACTTCAAAAATATTAGTTGGCTCATGATGATACCATTATTACCCATCACAACTGAAAAATTATGTAAATAATGTTTATAATAAGTTAGTGTAATTTATTATTCTCTAAGTTATTATTATAAAAGTTATAATAATTATAATTATATAATTATAAAGTCATTAAGATTAACTATACTATAGTACAATTTGTATATTGTAAGGAGTGAAAAATGACTTTCCTAGTAATAAGTTTCACTAAAAAGCAGAACAATGCCAATTATCTAAGAGTAGAATATATTTACAAAGTTCTCAGGTAGGTCATAACAACATATAAGATTATATTATAAGTTGCAAAGTATTTTGTAAAAAAAAAAGTATGAAATCACTAAAAAATGATGTGATATTAGAGTAATTAATAATTTGTGTAAGGACTTCAAAACCTTTTTTTATATGTGATTTTTAATTTTATTCAACTTTATAATAGGCATTGATTTTTTTTTTAATATAATACAAGTCAAATTTGTAAATATATTTCTTTATGTATAGATAGATCATTTTCCCCTTTCCATCATATTAGTTATTTATTATCAAGTATTTTGCAATGTGACGGCAATCTTTTTTTTTTTTTTTTTTTTTATATATATAAAAGACAGCAATCAATACATCAAGCAAACAAATTAAGATTATCATTTACAATGATTACCATTTCCTTTATAGTTCTACCTCATTTATAAGGCTGCTTTATCTGATTTTTTTTTTTCGACCTTCAGTTGTAAAAATAAAACAAATGATTAAAAAATAAAATCATTATAAAATAATGATTTTGCAACAATGTTTCAAGTGTAGCAGGGTGCAATGTGCCCAATATTCAACACAATATTTTATTTTTGAAAACTGTGCTTCCCTCAACATAAATGGTCATGATTCACATCTGTAGGAACTCTAGGAATGATATTAATTTTGTAAATCCTTATTTCTAAATTTCTGGACAGTAAGCACGAACTGAGCAGTTTTGGGACTGTAAAATAACAAGCTTTTCTAGATTTTAATTTTGTCAAACAATTTTCTAATATGTTTACCAGATTTGCCAGGATATATTTATTTTCATTCTTTATTCCCTTTATAATGGTAACACGATCCATAAATCCATTGCTTATTTATAGGTTAATTAGATTCTATTCCTCTATTTTTTTGTTTAAGGTAATCTCTTTTTTTATACCTAGGAATCCAAGATGTTTCATTTTTTAAGCTTCAGAAGTAAGGAACATTGTTCTCACTAGGATTATTCTGATTTAGCCATTTTTCTTTTTTCACTCGTGTTTAAATATTCACCATCAAATCATGGCTTTTGCTTCTTTTTTTTTTCTCATACTGCCTAAAAGGAATCCCTCACTACTTCAAATTTTATCCCTGATTTCTAAGCATAAATTTTCAATATCCTCACTTTCATACTCCTTGAGGACCTATTATTAAATATAACTAACGATATTATGTTAATAAAACATACAGTATAAAAACTATTAGAAGATTGAATATGAACTTGAAGAAACATCTTATTAATTCAAATTAAAGTTCATTTTTTAAAGAGTATGGTTTTAACCTTAAACCAGGCACGCCTACTGGAGTCATATCCAGACACACTGTTGACTTTGTCATCCCCTACAGTTTTCTTACGTGGAAAAAAAATTATGAGAAATGAACATTTACTAATAAGACATGGTATAAACTGTTTTTTTATAATGTTATTAATATATCTTTTCATTTCAACACCTTAGTTTTAACAGTTTATTCGTTTTATTACATTTTTTAATTTAAACATTTGATGAAGTCTATCAGACTATATAGTATCATCTTTTTTAAAGATTAATTCTATTTTTAATCTCATCTTCAGAGGTTGATTCATTTTTAGAATCAGCTTCCTGCTCGGTTCCACTATTATATGTTCCTGGTCAGAATGACCTGGTCTTGGGTTATAACTTGTCTAGGGTAGGTATATGACTTGTAATATAAGATAAACAAAAACAAAATTTTATTCCAAATCAATAAAAATCAACTAACACTAAAGTCCACTAATAGTTGAGTGGACTTTAGTGTTAGTTATAATAATAGACAACATTTTGTGAAGTAACATTATTTTATATTATTATCTCATATGCACAGATGGATGTATTATTACCAATAATTTTGTTCAAATAAAGTTGTAGTGACTTTTCTTTCTACATGGAACTCCTAAGTCCTGAATATTCATTCAAAGAAAGATTTAAAAAAATTATGATAGTGAGGAATACTTATTCTTAAGAAAAATATTTATTAAATCAAGAAAAAATATTACTGACACTAAATACTAAATATGAGTGGTACATAATAATTTAACTAACAAATTAAGAAAAAATAAATAAATTCAAATTAGGTGGTTTACAATTATTATATACAATTTGAAGACAGAAGGAATTTATTATAAACAACAAGAAACTTTTGTAATAAAGGGTATATATGTTTCACCAATATTTACAAGTTTCTTCATCTATATAATATTTTCTAAATAAGCCTTAAAAAAAATATTTGTAAGCTGCAAAACCAAGAAAGCACTTGAACGACAATTTAGTTATTCTATCGAGCCAATACAACCTGTTAAAGAAAAGAGAAATCTATTAAAAATGAATTAAAATAATCATTCAAGAAATTAAAAATTGTGATTGAGAACTTATTATTTATCTTTTTAATCATAGAATAAAAGCCATTACAATAGATGTGGTTGCAATAAGATCCCACAATCCAAAAGTAAACTTTGTGCATTTAACTTTTTCAACTTTTTGTGCTAAATATTCTATTGTTCTGATATTGTTCCATTATCTTTCTACACTCAAGTGCAAAAAAACCGGCGCACCTTGAATTTCATTAAACGAATATTCACTAACGGAATAATGTTGTGATTGAACCAGCACATATATAGGCCGGAGCCTATAAGTGATAACATTACAATAATACTTTGCTGTAACCCTCTCTAGGAATAACAAAGAAGGGCCTAAGTTTACAGATAAGCATATTCCCAGTTAGTCTTCAGTTCTCTAGGAGAGTGCAATAAACACCTGTGTGTAGTTTTTATAATTTTTTTAAATTGTCCCACGTTAATCCAATTCTACCCACTATGGTGTTGGATGCCACAGTAGTCACTCAAATCGTAGCGTTAATTGAGGACGGAAGAAGTCAGTGATGCGCGGCCAGCACTCTTGGGGTACCAGAAATGAGGGTTTGGCAGGTGATCCAGATGTACCGGGAGACTAGCAGCTACTCGAGAAGGTCGGCCGAGAGTAATAAACCAAGCTGACAATCGATTTATTAAAATGGAGACTCTAAGAAACCGCTTCCAGACATCTGTAATGACTTGCCACCGGCTTCATGTTACTTGAGGTGTGGATGTCTCCATGCATACAATACGTAGGCGCCTGGCTGAAATAAATCTACACTCTAATGTTTCTGCTACTGGCCCTCTCCTCACTGCAGCTCACGGGGCAGCACGACTCCGTTTTGCTCAAGAACATGTTGCCTAGACTGAAGCTGATTGGGCCACTGTTCTCTTTTCAGATGAGTCTAGAATTGGCCTGCATGCTTCAGATGGTCGAGCTAGAGTCTGGAGAAAATGAGGGGAACGCTACGCTCAGTGCAATGTTGTAGGTACAGTACAGTCTGGAGGAGTGTCGGTGATGGTGTGGGGATGGTTTGTTTAGAAGCAAAGACTGACCCCCATGTGTTCTGAAGGCTATTCTTCAACGCACAAACTTATATAAGAGACATACTTAAGGAATATGCAGTCTCTTTTGCGCCGTTCATTGGCCCTAATTTTATGTTTATGCATGATAATGCACAACCACACGTTGCTGATGTTGTTAGAGACTTCCTTGATGAGGTCGGAATCCGAACCTTGGAGTGGCAAGCTCCCAGCCTGGATCTAAATCCTATAGAGCATCTGTGGGACCATCTTAAGAAAGCCATCCGACAGCAACATAACCCACCTGGAGATGAGAACTGCCATAGAAGAACAACGGGAACAGATTTCACAAGATCGAGTCCATCCAATCTTATAAGGAGCATGACTGCAAGGATGCAGGCTGTTATTCAAGCAAGAGGAGGAAACACTCAATATTAATGGCCATGAATTGTGTGTTTCTTGCATATTGTAAACAAAGTTTAGAGGTTTTATTTTTTTTTTTATCATAAAATCAATAAATGTTTACTTGTTTGTTAGATAATTTTTTTGCTTTAAATTGTACGTTTTATTACTTGTCCTTTTGTGTCATATAAACAGAATATATCTACCACATATATAAAAAAAATTTGCAAATTTTATTAAGTTGTGATAGAGAAAAAACAAACAATATGCGAACATTCAAGGTGCACCGGTTTTTTTGCACTCGAGTGTATATTTGAGTAAACTGTTCATTTTAAAGGTCAAATGGATAAGTGGCAATTTATTTTTTTTTTTTATTATTATTTTTCTATTAAAATTAAACAAATAAAATTATTGGCCCTTTTTGAATAGTGGATTTTTTCATAAAATTGAGACATTGCCAGTTATAAAAAATTAGTTTCTTAAAATAATATATGAACTATGTATCAGAAAGTAAGCCCTCAAACATAAGTGTAAAAAATTATGTTTGTTTTTTAGGAGAACTTTTTTTTATACCAACCCTTAAAATGACACCTACCAAAAAAATATATCTTATTGGTTTATTAGTTAGCTATTACATATTAAAATTAGATAAGGATCCATTTGATGAAACATAGCTTTAAAAAATAAAATCCAATTATGAATAGCCAAAATATATCAATTTTTCAACAAAGCTTCAACTTTAACTATATTAACACATATGAACTAGCTTTATATCTATCGTCATAAAAATGTTTATATAACTTATAAATGGAAACAAAAAAAAATATATATGTATATATGATTTAATTTCATTTATAAATGAAATAATTTTGTAATATGTGTGTGTGTGTATATATATATATATATACTTACAAATAAACTGTATATAATCAATATTTCATAACTATGGATTTTCAAATCAAAAGAGTTAAAACACATATTTAATGTACATTAAGTGAATCTTAAAAAAATTTTAATATTATTGTCATTACAAAGGAACATCAAAATCTACAAAATATTTGATCCTTTTCTAATTTTAAAATGTAATAGCTAACTAATGAACAAATGAGACTTTTTGGGGGGGAGGGGGAGGTATTTGGTATAAAGGGGTTGTTATAAAAAAAAAAAGCACACCCAAAAAATAGACTTCTCATTTTTTACACTTTCTAGTATCACAAAACTTCTACTTTTTTTTTCCTTTTCCTACCTCCTCAATTTTCTTCTGGAATAAGGCAATAATTTTTCATCTTCTTTGAGAAGATATACTTGGCCCTTTGTGATACCCATTTCAATGAATTCCTCAGGTGTCATATCATCAAATTCATAATTAAACTGTTCTTTGTCCTCTTCTAAAATGTCATTTCTCAGATTTAAGAAATTATCATTAGAAAAAATCCAAGTTTTAGTAGCAAAATATCCCAGAGCCATCATTGCATTATAAATCGTTATCTGTACCTTTAATAGCCTGAAATGATAAATTAGAAAAGTGTGAAAATATGATAGTTATTGGTATAATTAAATATTTAAATTATCACACTAAATTAAAAATGAAGATTCAATGAATAATGGTCTTCTACTTTCAAATGTTTCATGTTGATTTCAAATTGTGATGGTAGAATTTAAGATTGAAGTGATTAAGTATAGTTTTCATGAGTTAATAACTTAAAAATCAAATGTGAATTGTCCCATAAAAGTTTTATTTTACTTCACATCAAAACAAATATAACATAAATTAAATGAAATTTCATTTATTATATAAACTTTTTTGAAAAAAAAAAAAAAGAACTATTTTATAATTGAATGCAAATTAATCTTAATGTGACGTATTCAGTATCAAAACCAGTCCCATTCGCTTTTTTCAAAATATTTTTTCAATTTATTTAAAGTATTAGGCCTATTCTATAGCCCCTTTGAGCAATCCTGATAAAAAAACAGCTTCTCAGTTCTTTGCAATAGTACTAGAAACATTTACCAATTAAGTTCAAATCTCTAGATAGGGTTATTTTTTGTCTTCCATGTAAAATTTCTGAAAATGGATCCAGCCGGTTTGGAAACTAAACACCTCATATATTTTTGTAAAAATAATATATCTATTGGAAACTTGTTTAATTTATTTGCACAGAAGTTGTGATCCACTCTATTGCTTTCCACATGAAATATAAAACCCACGAAAATTTCAATGTACTCACATTTTTATCTCTACGTTGACACTTTATCTTGTCACAAATATGTAAAATCAATTAAGTGAGGTTTGAGGAGTCTTAGATGTGTTTAAATAATCCTAGACTTCTTAAACCATTTGTTTTAACCTTCCTCATGTTTTTAACTAATATTTGCCCATTTTTTAAAGGCATCTAAAATTTAAAAACAGCTTTTGAACTGTACAATTATTTTCCCAAAGTATGACAATTTGTAACTGTCATAGATTAAAAAAAAAAAAAAAAAAAAAAAAAAAAAAAAAAAATCCACAAAGCTGTATATAAATTACTACCCCTCTCTAGCTGTGATGATGTTCAAAAATAAAATCAAAATCAATTTTTTTTTTTTTTTTAACCAAAAAATGTGTTTTTAATATCCACATTTTTCTATTGATCTGCTCTAAAATAAAAATTTATTAGTAAAAGAACCATGTGGATATCATTTTTCAAAACTTTTTATTTTTTACTTCTACTCCTAGCGCCCATCTGACAAAAAGAAAAAAATACTTGATTTAAAATCACCAAAAAAAATAGGAGCCAAGTCAGCACCCATAATCAGGTAGCATAAATTATCATGATTATTAAAATAATTAATATTATTAATATTGAAAGGCCTCAAATTATGTGCAACATGCATAGTATGTTGTACATACAGTGGTGTTCAAAATTTTCCGGCCACTTAAGTTTTTTTATCTATTTAGACTGTTTAAAGTGAGATTATATGGGTTAATACTAGTAACTAATACAACTCTAATAACATACCTTTTGCTGACCTGTAAGCACTTTCTTGTTCACAGTTGAGGATTTTCATAATCATAAGTTTCCGGTCACCCTTCGTTGTGACTGTCTGCAGAGGATTAAATACAAGTTGATCTAATTTAGTTTATGCCTAGTACTGTGGCTGTTGTTAAGTCTCTGTATGCCAGTCTTCAGCTTGGAGAAAGAATCCTCTCTATCGGTGTGGAATTTAATCCTCCCGAGACATTTCTCTTATTAAATGAATAGGAAATGACTTCCTACATAAAATTCGTGTCAGTCATGACTTAGAGGATCATTAAGAAAATGAAGGCCAAAGAGAACCTCAATAAATAGGGATAAAGCCCTTAGTAGACTTTCAAAAATGAACTCAGAAAGTTGTGAAGATGACATCTCTGATGAATTAAGACCCTTGAACATCGCTAATGTCAGTCAAGTAACTGTCATTTGGTACGTCCATGTTTGTGGATTATACAACCAAGCTGCTGTGAAGAAACCATTCACCAGCAAGAAAAATCAGAGACCCCGCCTTGATTTTTCCCATAAGTATTTTCATTGGACTTTTAATAAGTGGAAAAATGAGGCCTAGTGATAGGAGACAGTATGTAAGATAACCTCAAGGCACAAGGAATAATTTTCAATAGCAAATACGAACTGTTATGTTTGGTGGTAGGAATGTACCGGTGTGGTGTGTATTTTCAGCTTATGGTGTTGGAACCTTCATGCTCACAAACGAATGTGTGACCGGTAATATGTTCAGGAATATAATGCGAAACAATTTACTGCAATATGGGAAAAAAAAAAATGGCATTTTTAAGCACAATAACGATCAAAAACACATTCCAGCTATAGTGAACGCTTGCTTCTGTCAAAAAAAAGGAAACTTTTTGAAGTAGCTGGCTTGAAGTTTGGACCTTAAATCTATAGAACATTTATGGCAGAAGGTGATAGGGCGTTTGAAATCCTGAAAATCCCAAAATCATAATGAAATTTATCAATAAGTCAACGAACACCGGACTGCCAGTGGTCCATTCGACAAGACAGAATTCTGGCCTTAATAAATTAGATGCCCTAATGGTGTTTAGCTAATATTTCTACCAAAGGTATGGCAAATATATATTTATAAAAAAAATACTGAAAATACTGTGGGATAATCTCCTAAAACTATTAAAAGTTGAAAAATTTGCTTCCTTCATTGGCATATATTATTTGTTTTTGTTAATTTCCTTTAAACTAGTGCATTTCTTTTTCAGGAAACTGTTTAATTCTTTATAAAATCCTAAATTAAAATAAATTAATCCAAAATTTCGGTGTGGCCAGAAACTTATGAACACCACTGTACATACATTGTTTGACTGATGTACAACATAAATAAATAGTAATTGTGAAAAAATATATATTTTTGAATAAGATGTTGGGGGAGATCATTCAGAAAAAAATTTAGACAATATTTGAAAATTAACAAACATATTTTATTTTATTTTACAATGTTTTGGCCATATCATTGATGGCCATCATCAGGACTAAAACAAACAATTGTCAAATAAAGAAAGAAAAAAGAGAGGAAAGAAAAAAATAAATGTATATAAATAAATAAAATAAAATTAATAATCATAGGGAAATGATCTGAAAAATGTAGATCTTATAAAATGATAAGAAAATAAAAATTAAATTAAATATAATAGGGTGAATTAACAATATGAATTTTTGTATATATAGAGTTGACATTACAAAGAGGTTAAAAATAAAATACAGAAAATATAAAAAAGATAAAAGATGATCAAAAGAGTAAATGTAATAATACTATTAGTTTTAGCCCTGATGATGGCCATTAATGATTTGGCCGAAATGTTGGCAAATAAAATAAAAGATGTTTAATAATTTTCAAACATTGCCAATAACTTTTTTCTGAATAATCTCACCCAAAATCCTATTCTATTATTCATCCAGTCATGCAACATAGCTCTTCAATAATATGATCCGTTAGTTAATTACAGTCTTAAACAAAATATTGTAAACGATATTTTTAAAAAAATGTTAGTATCGTTATAAGAAAATTCATATTAATTAACTAGAATACTTACATGGGTTTTTTGCCAATCATTTTAAATACCTGATCCACGATAACAGCAGGTAAAAGATGTTTGAGAATAGCTTGGTATTTAAAACAGAGTCTGTTTTTTGTACTTGTCAGAGATGGGTACCATAATACTTCATTTATAGGGTATTTATAATTGACTTGCTGTGAAATTTTAATCATTTCACCATTGGTTATCCCTTTGGACCTTGAAGCAGCATTGTAAACTGGAACATCTCCATTTACTGAGCTATAAAATAAATACATACATAAAATTGGAGACAGCGTAATCATCGTAATTTAATTAATAGGTACTGTTAACTATGAAGATACAGTGAAAAACTTAAACACAGGATGAGTTAAACTCAATCTGTGCAGATGCTTTCGCCTGATTTAAATAAAATTAACATTTTGTTTACTAAACTACCAATTATCATTTCCCTAATTCAACGAACAGTCAACTATATATACACAATTAGATACCTTTAAAGTTACTAGTTTGGCTTTTAAATATCTATTTGGCCCACTTTATTCTACCTGTTATTTTTTCCTGAAAACTTTCCACATCCTTATTGAAATAAATTAGTTTTGTGTAAAAAAAAAAATAATAATAATAATAAATTTTCAATTCACCATAGAAAAAGTATATTTTACAAACGTATCTTTCAATATCAATACTAATTAAATCTAATATTTTATGAATACTGAAAGATGTGTCATTATTTGATTTAAGATTAATTTGAAGAATTTTAAAATCAAAACGACTTTTTTCAGGATAGATTTGAAGGCATAAAAAGTAAAGAGACTGTATGAGTAGGATAAAATCTAATCCAGTTTGGGAAGGAACATGCTCATTATAGATTTCTAATTAAAAGAAAATAATGCACCCTACTTCTGACAAATGCACTTTTTTCACAAAAACCAATCCATTTTAAAAAATTAATACATCAGATGAAAGAAGAAAATCAGTAGAGAGATAATTTTAATACTTGTATAGAACTATGAATTACCAAACCAAACTGACAGTAAAACTATCATTATTATGGTAAATTGTTAAAGTTGATCAATAATCATTTACCTAAGTATCACATTAGTTTCAAAATCTCAAAATTATCAAATAAATGTAAAAATTAATATTACCTAATTCCTTTTTTCCAAGCAGCTGTAATCATGGCTTTTATTGCAATATCCACTGCCATATAATCAGGGATAGCATCTTTGTCAACTAAAGTTACCCTCACTACACCTTTGGCAGTGCCAAGCATTACCCCAAGTGGTCCGTAAAGATTATCTATCCAACCTGGCATAGGCTCTTGCAAGGAACAGATCACTGTAAAACATATTGTATATATCTTATACATATATATTGTATAAATCTTAAAAGTTACTCATGATTAAGTGATTTTTTTTTAATTAAATTTTCATTTAAAAAGTCATGAACTGAAGACTTTAGCTGAGGAGGTCCTAAAATATATAAGATGAATCTAGAGATTTTATCAGTAAGAAGAAAGCCAGGGAGCACTGAAGACGGAAATAATATCCAAATTATATTCTGTTCTGAACAGAAACTGAAGACTTAATCTCACTTTGCTTTGCTCTTGATATTGTTTCAATAAGGAGGCAATGGATGTAATTAAGTTGCTTTAAAATGAAGATTTAAGCAAAAGAAAAGAATTTAATATTGATGTGATTAATTTGACTGTATAAATTTACAATGAAGTTTTTTTTTTAGTGTTAAAAAAATTGTTTTATTAAATAAATATTAAAGCTGCCTCTTAAAGAGCAATGAATAATAAGGATGACAAAGAATCCATTCATACAATAAGTACAATTAAATTAAATAAAAATAAAAATAAAAATCCTCTAACTATACAAGATATAATTATTTTTTAAAAATAAATCATGAAATACAAATATAAACAATAGTAATAATAAAGGAGCACAAAAAAATAAATTAAAAAGCACAATCAGACTATATATACAATGCACACAAACATCCCAGGGAAACCCCAGACCAAGCTTGTCCCCCAACTTATGGGAGGGCAAGCTAGGCTCCCAGTAATCCCAATGCTCTTCTCTCAGCCACATGACCAGTGTGAAAATCTAGTGGAACTGAGAGAGAGCACCACAGTCGCTCAGGACTTGAGTGAAGAAGCTGGCCATTACCAGAACTCCATTAATATATATTTATTACAATAGGTTTCAGGGCCATTGCCGTTTTAATGTGCAAGAAGGGCTATAAGAATGTCTGGAGCTGGATAATGTATGTGCCAGAGGGTTGGGATGGCTGGAAAAGTTTTGATGGAATTTGGAGAATTTAATGGGTCAAGGACGTCTAAGGGCAATGGTTGAAAATAAAATACAAGGTGAAAAAGCAGGATTCCGTCCTGGAAAGCAAACAGGTCAACATTTTTGTCCTATGAAGCATAACTGAAAAGGCATGGGATAGAGATAAAGACATATTCTTGGCGTTTTTAGACTTGAAAGCAGCATTTGACTCTGTGCCTAGAAACGAAATATGGAAAGCATTAGCGGCCAAAGATATTCCAGGCGATCTAATCTCAGCCATTAAGTCAATGTACAATGAGGCGAAGGGAGTTGTGCGGATCAATGGAAAAGAATCGGAGGCATTTTACATAGAAAGAGGTGTGAGGCAGGGAGATAGCTTAAGCCCGCTCCTGTTTATCATTTTTATGGACGAGATCCACAAAATATGTAAACGCCGAACAGCATGGACCGCCATCGGAAAATGGAATTTAAGAACCATCCTTGTACAGAGTCTTTTGTACGCGAACGACATCGTCCTAATTGCAGATTCCCAAGAAAAAGTGCAGAAAGCCCTAATAGAATGGCAGGAGAAGTTACTCCGTAAAGGAATGATCATAAACACCTCTAAGAGCAAGATCTTAGTTCTGTCCCGAGAGGAGCCAGAAGAAATTCACCTAATTTGCAATGGAGAGACATTAGAAGTTGTGCCAGAGTTTACCTACTTAGGGACTGTAATAAGCTCCTCTCGTAAGATTGACCCAGAGATATCTCATAGGATAACCAAAGCTAATCAAGTCTATTACCAGGTTTACAATAGCATAATCGGTCACCGAGAAGTAGGTGTAGAAACAAAAAGGCATATATATAAATCAGTTTATCTCCCAACCCTTACATATGGAAGCGAAATCTGAGTAATGCTTGATAAGCAAGCCAGCTGCTTACTGCAGCAGAGATGTGGTTTCTGAGGAGAAAAGTAGGTAAGACAAGAAGGGACTGCATCAGGAACGAACAAATAAGAGAACAATTCGAGGTCACAGAACTAAGGAATACAATCGAATCCCGACAACTCAAGTGGTTGGGCCATGTGTGTTGTATGGAGGATGAAAGAGAGCCAAAGAAAGTCCTGGAAGCTCGACCTACTGGGAAAAGACTGCGAGGACGGCCCAGAATTTCCTACCAAGAGAACATCCAGAGGATTGGAGGGAAAAGAGGAAAAACGCCCCTGCAGATGAAGAACCTAATTACAGTCTGGAGTGAATGGTTACAGTTTATTGAGGCTCCTCGACGCTTGAAATGGCACATAAGAGGAAGATAAAGAAGAAGAAAAGTTTGTTTTCAATGGAAAGATGAGAGGCCTTATTTAGTAGTCTGTACAATTGGCTGAAGCGTCTATTAAGTTAATGCCTTTTAAGTCTAGTATGTGGGTTCCAAGTAAGTCTTTGGAAGCCAAGATACCGTACTGTGTCAGCTATAGGTAGCGGGTATTACTGATATAAACAGGAGGACAGGATGTGTGGCGGAGAGTAAACATCATGTGGGTTCATTTCAATTCATTTAATTTGATCCTCCAGCTGTTTCACCAATCTTTAATCAGGGATAAGTGCATTTGGAGATTATGGGAAGCTATTAAGGGATCTGGATGGGATGAAAGGATAGCAGTGCCATTGGTAAATGTTGCTAGGAAAGTATCAGGAGTAGTATGGATATCTGCAGCATACAGGATATATAGGACTGGACCAATAACGCTATCTTGCGGAACACCTGCAAGGATAGTTGGGAGGCGTTTGAGAAGGAGTTCTTCAAAAAGTTTTGAAAGGATTGGGAGAAGGCTGATTGGTCTGTATGATGAAGGGATGTTGGGAGGTTTACCCGGCTTTAGGAAAAGAATAATAGTGGAATGTTTCCATAGTAGAGGGAAATTGGTAGTTCAAAGAATACTATTGTATAAGTAGGTTAGGAATATTATAGCTTTTGGAGGAAGTTGTCTGAGGATTTGTGAGCCAAGGAGATCATAACCAGGAGATTTCTGGGATTTTAATTTTTTTTAAAAGGAATTTGACCTCAGAGGGGTTCATCGCTTTAGGAGGTAAGGAGAGAGGAATAGGCGAGTCAAGGAATTCATTAACTGATGCTGTGTGTGTGGGATTGGATTCAAGATGGGGAGCAAATATACTGGAAAGGTGAATGGCGAAATCAAGGTCAGGTGGAGGACAATTGTTACCCAACGAAAACAAATGGGAATTAAAGGTAGGCAATATCAAATAGCAGCTAACAGAGGTACAGAGAGTATGCCCCTAGCCTCCCTTTGCAGACTCTAGGCTCGTCATATTCATCCATGTCAAAACAAATACACAGTAGCAATGTTAAGAGCAGTGGAAGATTATTGTCATCCGCAAGACCACTCGAGGGTTAAGAAGTTTGGTAAGGAAATTATAGTATTTCCGATCATCAGGGTGCCTAGTTCTTTGCCATGTGGCTCTGTAATGGCATTTGGATCGGACTAGGTCTAAAATATCTTGGGGTAAGGGATTTCCCTTGCAGGTTTTGGGTGAAGGACAAGGTGAGGATGCAGCCCAGGCTGCTTGTTGGATTGTGTTAGTAAAGGAATTTGTAGCATTGTCTAGGTCTTGAGGGTTTTTTAGGGATACTCTGAGGTCTATGGTATTCGATATTATTTGATGGAAGAGGTTGCAGCCTCCTGGCACTCATATAAATGATGGGGGGGGGGGGTTTTGGAATCGGAGTCACGGAAAGGGTTAGAATTAGCGGACTGTGATCAGAGGAAAGTTCATCCAGACGTTCAATGGAGTGATGGAGAGGTCATAAGCCTGAGTGAATGAAGAAATCTAGAAGGTTGGGGTTTCGGTTTGGATCTGTTGGCCAGTAAGTAGGAGGACCAGGAGAAATGAAAAGGGAATTACGGGAATTAAGTGCAGACAGCAATGCATACCCATGAGAATTAGTAGTCCTTGAACCCTATTGTTGGTGCATTTTAGTCAACCCCCAAGAGATATCAGTGACCTAAGGAGTTGAAGAAGGTGTTGAACTGGGAAATGGAGACTGGTTTACGGTCAGTTGGTACTATGATTGAGGCAGTGGTTGCTGAGGTTGAGGGTCAGGAAATTGAGGCTGTTGAGGAGGAAGCGGCATGGCCCCATTTTCTTTCTGGCATCTTCTTCCGCCCAGTATTTCTGCAAAAGAAACAGATGAGGTGGCAATTTTTGAGGGCTGTCTTCTTCTGGTCTGTGTTGTTTCTGGTCTCTGATTTAGATGGAACCTGTAGGTTTTGTAAGTTTGGCAGCCTTTGTAGTTGGCAGGGTGTCCTTGTTGGCAGAGGGCTTCTCTCAGGGACTTCTCTAGATTTTGTGTATTCATTGGATTTATGCATTTGCTCAGATTTTACGCATCTCGGTATGTGGTGGCAATAAGTTTTTGTATGGCCATATGCCTGGCAGTTGTGACATTGAACGATATCACATTGGGGGTACAGGTACTTTTTATTTTTACTCTTGTATAATAGATGGATGAGACCTCAAAAATCTGTTCTACTTCAGGTGTTGAGGAGAATGGAATAGTCAGGAGTCTCAATGGCTTTGAAAGTGACTCTAGAGAACAGCTTCTAGAGAAATCTAGAAGGATAAGGACTGCTACTTTTTTTTAGTCTAGTGCCGAATGTATGTCATTAGTAATTTTTGTTAAGGCTGTCTGAGTTGAGTAACCAGGTCAGAACCCAGATTGGAACGGATTAAGAAGATGCAAACTTTCTAGAAAATTGGAGATTTGTGCCAGTCTTTGGTTTGAACAGATTAGAAAGTATTGATATGGGACAAAATTCATTGATTAAGGATGAGGTAGATTTCTCTTGTAAAGGTTGTACTTAAGTTTTTTTTTTTTTTGAGGTCTAGCATTATGGTCTATGGGCATTATATTCTAGTTGCATTATGGTCCATTAAGCTTATAATTAAAATTAAGTAATAGTTTCAAATTCAAGAATGATAAAGAATTGTACAATTACCTATAGATGGCCTTATTATAACAATTGGTAATTTATCACGATGATCCCAAATCATCCTTTCTGCTAGGTTTTTGGTAAATGTGTAGGTATTGGGAAATAATCCAAGATACCTGAAAATATAATTAAAAATTCGTTTTCAATAGAATAAAAATATAAGAAACTTATTAATTCATTAAAGACAGCAAAGATGGTTAAATATAAAATTGTATACATATACAATTTGGATCTATAATTCATAAGCCTTAAATAAATCATAGAAAATATATAATTATAAAAGGTTAATTATAAAAACAAGATTGTCCAACAAAATCCTTTTATAATTTATGGAAATTAGACCTACTTAGCAGATAAAATGTTAACGTCTCCAGGATCCAACTTTTCAGCAATTTCAATTGTTTTTCTCCAATCAGCAGGTGCTGGATATATTGTCTCACCACTTTCTGTAGAAAAGTTATTACAGTAAGTAGTAGATATATGAACCATTACCTGAAATGGGATATTAATTTGTTTTAAATATAATATATATTTCTTAAAAAAACATCATTTAGATAAAACAAATTATGTTTCCATATTTGTATATTTAAAAACACATAGATGACAATTAGGCCAAAGTTTATAAATAAGATGTTTTCATATATTTTTTCTTAATTTTATTTTATAAGAGTGCATATAATTGGAAATATCTATGTATCTGTCTAATTGGCTCGACAACTCTTAGTGGGTCCTGGCCTCATCAGTGAGCTTCCGTCAATCATCTCTGTTTATGTTACTTTCCAATTTCTGACTCTCAGCAGATCTCTCGCTTCAGCTGCAACACCATCCACCCATCTCAACTTCGGTCTGTCAACTCTTCTTGTATGATGCAATCGCTCTTTGAGAACTCTTATCAAGATCTCAGATCCCTCCATCAGGGCTACATTTCCTGAACAGCTTAGCCTTCCTCATTTTATTACCTTAATAACATTAGGTTCCTTAAAAATTTCATAAACCTCTCTATTTTTGAGAATTCTCCTGACCAGTCCCTCCTTCACAGGTCCAAAAATTCTTTGAAGGATTTTTCTTTCAAAAATGAGCAACTCATTTTCGTCACTTTTGGTTAGTACCCATGTCTGACTGTCATATGTAAGAACTGGACGGAATATTATAATATAATTTACTGGACGGATTGAAAATATAAAACTTGTAAATTTGATATAGTCTGGAGAAATAACATGATCAAGCCAATTTTATTTAGAAAGATATTGCCGGAGTCCTGCAAACATTTTAAGTCACATCTGGGTGGATGATAATATCTATTTTTTCCCTAACAAATTTTAAATTTTAATATTGTAGTTGTTATTTTATTTTTTTATTGTGTTGTGAGGAAATGGGAGCATCTCATTATGCTCTGCAGAAGAGTGGGATATCATTCTATGCCAGTCTCAGGTAGTCTTTATTAAGGACTACAGTTAATCCACACACTCTAATGTAACACATTATTATAAATAATAAAACCTGTCTATTTTGACCAAATTTAATATTTTTAAGGTGAGTATTTTACTCATATGTATCAAATTGATACATACTTGGTACTATCAAGAATATACATTTGCAAATAAAAATAAGAATTGACTCAAAACTTTACCTTTAATTTGCTCATTCCAAGGGCCAGCCTGACTACCTCATAGGAACCCCTAAGATTGATAAACACAGCTTCTGGCAGGGGATCATTAAATCTAACACTCGCAGCGCAATGGAAAATTATTGATACATTTTCTTGAAGTTTTTGCCAATCTTCAGTACTCAAACCTAAATTCTTCTCCTTAACATCACCATGAAGAACTGTAACTTTCTTTTCTAAAATTCCAGGTCGCTCTCTTTTAAGTCGATCGAAGACCTATTCCATAAAAATTATTATTGCTAAATAAAAATAGCTGTTATAAAGAGCAGCTCATAGAAGATCAAATTTAAAACATTAAAATTATATTTTAAAAAACTATGTAAAATTTGTCCTTGATATAATTTAATTCCAACACTTTTAATGTTTTGCTATGGGGTTCACAACAGCAGAAGAACATGTTGTAAATGTAATCATGAAGATCTTAGGGATAGCTAGTTCACTGAAAATCAATTAAACTTTGCCATACCAGGAAACCACTTCAGTCTTAAGTTTATTTTATTAGCCACTATTTGTTCCATTTTGGACAATCAATAAATTAAGTAAATGAAGATAATGTCAACTCATTCATAACCATATCAATACTCAATGATTTTTCAAATCAAAGAAAAGGAAAATAATTCTAAGAAATGTATCCTAAATATTCTTAGGCCAATGCTATATCCCATTAAACACAAAATAAACATACAAAGTGGAGTACACCAATTTGTTTTGTTTATTTCGTTTAACGTCACTTTATGCTGCTATGGCTAATCGGACGATGCTATGGTGGGAGTCCTAAATTTTGCCTATTCAGGTAAAATTAGGATAGGGATCTTTAACGAGTACCTGACATCGCACAGGCTCGGGACACCCATTTTACGTCCCTTCCGAAGGACGGCATAGCTAAGGATTTTTTACTCCCTTTAAAAAATCCTAAGGTCATCTGCCGGGCTGCGAATCCGCGATCTTGGGTTTAGTAGGTTGCTATGCTAACCACTACATCACAGGTGACCCCTGGTACACCAATTTGAATTGACACCAAGAAAATTTAAATATTATTATTAATTGGATTTGGATGAAAACCGTACAAATAAAAAAATGTGGTAGCATTTTTTTTCCTTCATGATCAATTTAAAATACATTTGATGAGGTAGTAAATTGGAGAGAGGAATCAAGGAAACACAATTAAAAATATTAGTTTATCATGTCGACATTAAATTTCTTAAATGACAGTATAAGCCTTCATCAGGGCTAAAAGAAAGAACCAACTGGTATGACAAAAAAGTGTATTTAAAAAAGATAAGAAAAGAAAAACAGTATGAAAATAAAAATATAAATTAAAGAAATTATTTTTTTTATAAAGATAAAAAAAGAGATAACGAAAAAGATGAGTGCATACAGTTGATGTATAAATCCAATGTATATGTATATAAGTATGAAATGAAATGAAAAAATAATCTTTATTCTGGACTGAGTGCATACAGTTGATGTATAAAATCCAGTAATTACAGCATACATTTTTTATAGTATATGTATATAAGTATGAAATAAGAAATGAAAAATTTTTTCACGCAGAGCAGTAATTATTAATCTATCTTTATTCTGGACATAAAATTTTTAATTTTAATGTATGAATTGGTAATCTTAAAGACTAAAGACTATTAATAAACTCTTGCGGAAAATAAACTCTAATAAAATAAATTAATAATCAGTAGATTTTAATATTGCTAAACCGTCTTAAAACTATGAAGATGATGTAGTTAATATTTAGTACAGATTGGTTCAGTAATATTCGCGGTTAGTGATCAAAACGAAAAATGGCTTGTCCTTTTATAGAATAGTATAAATTATTATTGTAGTAAATTTTCCTATTGTAAATCTTTTAAGAACTATGAAGATGATGTAGTTAAAATTTAGTTCAGATAGGTTCATTAGTTTTACTAAAACGCTATTGTCGCTTGCCACATATTCGATTTTTAAATTTCACTGGAATCCACACGTTACACACACATTTTTTATAGCTTTTTGGATAACAATTTAATTGAATTAAGTAACTTTATTATCAATTTCTAGCTATATTTAACACCGGATCATTGTAACCTCTCTTAAATGGCGCTCGCTTTACTGCACTCCACATATTTATCGCTTTTTTTTTAAACAGTTATTTAATAGAAAATATATAAATTTTATTATTGCTAAACCTTCCTTGAACTATGAAGATGATATATTTATATTTGGTACAGAATAGTTCTATAGTTTTCGCGGTTAGTGATAACGAACGAAAATGGCTAGTCCTTTTATATATAACTTCATCATCCCCCGTCGAGGCTTCGCCCGCTCTCATAAGTGAAGATCTTAGATAATTTTAACTAATAATTAATTTGTTTTAAATATTTATCGATAAAAATCTTGTATTAAAGTGAAGAATTGAAAATTTTATTTTTGATGATATTTTCACGCATAGCAGCCATTATTAACTGGGTTAAATTTAGATTGATTAGGTGTTTGAAGATAACATAAAGCATAATTAGACATCCAATTTTCAATTTTAATATATGAGTTGGTAATTCAGATGGACAGAGACTATTACGAAACTGCATTATCAGTGCTCACAACTAAAGGTTCAAAGTTCATATTTTTACACACAATATTAAACAGCTGAGGATCGGCATTTTGATTTTTAATGATTTTCATTCGACAGAAATAATTTTATTGATTTGATCTGGTTGGATTTTAATTTCTAACCATAAAAGTATGTCATAGTGTGGCAAAACCCGTTTCCAACACTCAACATTGTACATTTAAATTTTTTATTGTTGCTAAACCTAGAATTATGAGCATGATGTAGTTAAACTTTGGTATATTTCACTCCATATACCTGTTTTTATAACAATTTAATTGAAAATAAGTAAATTTTATTATCAATGTTCACCTCTATGTAACACTGTACATTTTAACCTTTCATGTATATTGCAATTGCCGCCATTTTTGAACTTCACTGTTATCAACTTATTATTCATTTTTCAATAAAGAATTAGTTGAAAATTATTAGATTTTACTATTGCTAAACCATCCTATAAAGATGATGTAGTCAAAATTTGGTAGAGATTGGTTCAGTAGTTTTTTGGCGGTTAGTGAACACAAACGAAACATTGCTTGTCCTTTATATAATAGTATAACCTTATACCGCCATATGTTAGAATCGTATAGAGCTAACAGATAATTGTGACTTGCAGATAATATACAAATAATATTGCGACTATAAAAATTAAGATATAAGGTATCCTATCTTTTTTGTTGGATCAAACTGCACACGGTGTTTTTGATTAAAATCGGTTCAATAGGTGTTAGCCGGCCCCTAGGCGGCGACACGTAATTTATATATATTAAATATATATATATATATATATTATATATATATATATATATATTTTTATATAAGTTAATGTCTGGAGTAAGACAATATCACTGTTAATACCTAAAGCTTCAGTGTAAACAAACCAAAGTGTATATAAAGAGAATTACTAAGAGGAATAAATCAGTTATATAGTAAGCGTTATTACGTGTTGTTCTTGTTACCTTTTTCCTTTTTTTTTTATTTTCTAAACCGGCCGTACGTAACTGGTGCCGAAACCCGGGAGGCCTATTTTTTTTTAGAAAGTTAATTTTATAGGCATTAGTACGCTTTAAGAAAAAGTTTCCAATGGAGAACCAAGCTATGCCACCGTTACCGGAAGGAACACTAGCAGCGGCCCACGCAAATGTTCTGGAATGGATGAAGATCAGAACAGCGACTTCGCAGGATCTCAGGAAAGCCATCTCGGACTTGGAAAAATTTTCTGGGGAGATAGGTGAGCTAAACCATTTCTTAAAAGGTGGTGACCGCCTAATGACACGTATAGAGGCGAAGAGGGCCGATAATTTGTTAGACGCTGGAGATGCCGATTCCTTGAAGGCAGCATTGGTGTGTCGAGTAAGGCGCAGCGTATTAAACCAAATACAGGCGGACGAAGAAACTCCATTGCCGGTGGTGAAAGAAAGGTTAAAAAAGGCATTTGGAGGAGGAAGATGGACTCCTGAAGAGGACATCTTTCAGATGTTCAGAGAAACCAGAAGACCGAAGCAATCTAGTGGCCAATATGCAGCGGCGCTCTTAGCGAAATTTAACCGGATCACGGAAAAGTTAAGAAACAATCAGTGTAGCAGAAGCAGAAGCAAGGTACAGTTGGCGAGAGAGACCGGGAAGAAAGATGGGCTGCCATAGGAGCGCACGTTTGTCGAGTGTGCTCAGGAGATGGTAAGACACCAGTGCGAGAGAGGAGGAAACCCGCATGGATATTGACGAACCAGGTTGGAGCAGAGTGTCGTATAGACGTTCTGGACCGACGCCTATCGGCAACAGGAGACGAGATCCCGAGTATAAAGGGAAAGAAGGAGCGGAAGGAAGACCGGGGCGGGCAAGACCACGAAATAGCAGGAAAGAAGATAGAAAATGCCACGGGTGTGGGAAAGCAGGACACCTCGTAGCGCAATGTCCCCGCACGAAATGTTTTGAGTGCGGTACGGTGGGGCACATAGCCAGGCAATGCCCATATTTGTACCGGAGGGACGATCGGGGTGAACCAATGGAAGTTAACGCCCAGAAGATATGGCAAAACAGACGCAGGACGATAAAGAGGAGAGACTCGGCGTCAGAGACCACTGATGTAGCTGGAACATCTGACTCAGAGGAGGAGGCAACTGAACCACGAGGCGGAAGCAGAGCGAGGACCGGGCGACAACGGCCAGCAGAGGAGAGAGGATCACGGGACAGCAGCTGAGGAGGAGGTCAGCAGAGAGGCAACCGCATATTGGTGAGTAATATGGTAATGTGAAGGAAGGAGATGGCGGTTTGCCTTTAATCAGAGTTGGGGGAGGGGGGGGGTGAAGTGTCTAGTAGATACGGGGAGTTCTAATACTATTTTGTGTAAAGGGGCGTTAGAGAAGTGGTACGGGAAGAGGGCATTCCAGATCAAGGGATGTAATTGTAAATTGATTACACTATGGGGCCCATGTAGAGTAGAGGGGGAAGCATTGATGGAACTCAAAAGGTGGGTCAAGGGGAGGGATAATTTAAAGTTCATGTGGTCGAGGAGATGCCGAGGGAATACCAAGCAATTATCGGGTGCGATCTTTTAAGTAGGACCGGAGCATCTATCAAATGTAATAACGGGAGGTGGAACATTCGTATAGGGGGGAAGAAGTATAGATGGTGGAAACTTCCGAAAGACGGGAAAACAAGGGTTGGAGCAATCGGGCGAGTAGAGGACTGGAGATACGCCTTAAAAGGGGAATATGAAGATATATTCTTCAAAGAGGGCGAGACACTCGGAATAACAGGTAGAACGGTCCACGAAATTTTATTAAAACAATGAAGGGTTACTTATGTGAAAGAGAGGAGGTATCCTCAGGCTCTGAGGAAGCACATCAGAGAAGAGTTGGATAGCCTTAAGAAAGAGGGGATTATAGTGGACAGCACGTCGCCCTATAATAGCCCCTTATGGGCCGTGAAAAAGAAATGCGCACCGGTGAGAATAAAGAAAAGTATAGAGTCGTGGTCGACTACAGAAAATTGAATGACAACACCGTGGATGAAAAGTACCCGATCCCCAGGTTTGAGGATATAATAGATAGGCTGAGTGGGACGTCAATATTCAGCACACTGGATTTAAAAGCTGGATATCACCAAATAAAGATGCACCCTCGAGACCAGCACAAGACAGCCTTCACATTTGAGAAGGGGCATTATGAATTCACTCGGATGCCGTTCGGACTGAAAAACGCTCCCATAACCTTTCAGAGGCTGATGGATGAGTTCCTAAGGGGTATAGATGAATCAATGTGCCAAGTGTACATGGATGATCTGTTGGTATTCAGTAAAACGGAAGCCCAGCATGTAGAACACATACGCAAGGTCTTTGACAGAATTAGAGAATTCGGGTTAAAACTATCAGAAGAAAAATCAATCCTAGGGCAGGTGCGAATAAATTTTTTAGGGCACATAATATCAAGAGAAGGGGTCAAACCGGATAGTAACAAGGTAGAAGCACTTCAAAGAATGTCGGTCCCCAGAGATGTGCAAGGGGTTAGAAGACTACTGGGGGCGCTAAATTACTATAGGAGATTCGTACCAGAAATGGCGAGTACCTAGTACCCCTAAACAACCTTCTAAAGAAAGGGAAGAAGGTGGTTGTGACGCCGGAAATGGAGGATAACATCCAGAAATGCATGAAACGGCTTCAGGCAGAGCCGGTCTTAGCGTTCCCGGACTTCACGAAGCAATTCACTATCACAACCGATGCCAGTGAATATGCATTGGGGGCAGTGCTATCTCAAGACGGGGAAAAGGGAGAACGTCCGGTAGCTTATGCCAGCAGAAGGCTCACAGACGCAGAAACCCGATATAGCGCATTGGAGAGAGAATTGCTCGGGATCGTGTGGGCCATCGATCACTTTAGACCGTACGTTTTTGGTAGAACCTTTCGGGTACATACTGATCATAGGCCGCTACAATGGGTAGGAAAACTGAAGGAGTCCTGGGCGAGAATTACTCGATGGAAAGAGTTCTTAAGCCAATATAATATGGTCATAAAGTACAAACCGGGCAAAGAAAACGTTGTAGCTGACTGGCTATTGCGTGCGCTTATGGTTAATGCAATCGAAGAAGATACAGGCCATACGTCAAGAGATGTGAGGCAATTTCTGAGTGAGTGGACACCGGATGAAGAGGAACCCCTAGAAGCGTCGGGAAGGCAATCATCAGAAGGCGAAGTAAGGACTGACGAAAGAGGGTCGGAGATGGAAGAAATAGAGGAAATTATCAACGATAAGCGTCGGCAGATAATTTGGAAAACCAGAACCTCAGGCCTAATGAAAGCGGAATTTACCAGCTATGGTGGATGCCATATCACCACAATTTGGTCGCGACTCGGGGATACAGAGGATCAAATCTATAAAGTACTGAAAGAATCGCCCAAACCCGTAAAAGTACATCATTTGTACGTGGGGAACGCTACGATCTGGGAAAAGATTAAGAGACTGTGGCGTTCAGAACGGCTGGAAATAGATAGAACGTTTATTTCGTTGTACTTTGATGGTCGAGACCCTGAGGGACGAGGAGCGTCAGAAAGAGGTGACTTTAGCTTACCATCAGGGTAAGACTAATCATCGAGGAATCCAAGAAACTTTACAGGCGATACGACGACGGTACTTCTGGAAAGGCATGCGAAAGACTATAGAGGAGGTAATAGGAGGCTGCGAAGTATGCCTGACCACTAAATATGATAGGCACCCGCCGAAAGGGAAGCAGGAGGAAACGCCAACAGCAGTCACCACTTAGTGATCTACAAATTGACACCTTCACCTGGAGAGGTTATAAGTGGGTAACCATGATAGATCTCTTCAGCAAAATTGCTATGGCATACCAGATTCAAGAGAGGTCATCAGAGGCAGTACTAGGGGCACTAAGGATGTGGTTCCACTTTTATGGCGTGCCGGATCGGATATCATCAGATAGTGGTAGAGAGTTTGATAACGCGGATGTACGAGCGGAAATGATGACATTAGGCGTAACCTGGCACCTCAACACCCCGGGTCATCCCAAGAGCAGAGGTGGGATTGAGAGGCTCCATAGCACGTTAAGCGACCATTTAAGGGTCTATCAGGTGGAGAAGGGACTGGAGCCGAGAACGGCGATGACAAAGGCGGTTGCGGCCTACAACCACTCAATACATTCTACCACGGGCTTCTCACCATTCGAAATCCTCTTTGGGCTTCGGGGACGTCGTCGGAATTGGGAAGACACATCGGTGGAAGGGGATGCAACAGGGGCAATAGTGAATAACCATTTACAATTGGGAAAATTGTGGGTGGATGTTCGGGGAAAAATAGAAAAGGAGAAACAAAGGAGGGTAGCCCGAGAAAATTTAAAAGTCAAGGAGGGAATGGGGGACCTTATAATTGGGACTATCGTCTATAGGAAGTTATCATCTAATAGAAATAAGGAGCTGTGGAGAAATGAGGGACCGTTCAAAGTATTAGTTATCAGGGAACATAACGTAGTCACTATTGAGAGCTTAAAAGAACCCATTAAGCGGAGAACAGTGCATATCGAGCAACTTAAAATCCCAGAAAGTCCCTGATTTGGTCTGGAGTGTCCTCACTTTCGAGCATCAGATGTTTTATGTTTATATATTATGCTAAGTGCAACAAGTGCTGCTATTGTATTCTTTTGTTATTGTTTTTTTTTTTCTCTCTAGTTTAAGTCCAATGTATATAGCTTGTATGGTTCTTATGTCATTATGTTTGTGAAGTATCATGTATTTTTGTTTTATTTTGTATCATTCATTATAATTACTGTATATATATCTTTATGTAGGGGTACAAAGTTAACGAGGAATGTCGTAAACTGGCACGGGGGAGTTAATGTCTGGAGTAAGACAATATCACTGTTAATACCTTAAGCTTCAGTGTAAACAAACCAAAGTGTATATAAAGAGAATTACTAAGAGGAATAAATCAGTTATATAGTAAGCGTTATTACGTGTTGTTCTTGTTACCTTTTTTCCTTTTTTTTTTTATTTTCTAAACCGGCCGTACGTAACTTATATATATATATATATATATATATATATGTATCTATTTAAAAAATAGAATTATATTATGAATATATTAGGGTTTGAAAACAATAATTATTTTTTCCAAAAAATCATATAATAATTATTATATTTGATTTTTAATTTAAAAATCATTCCTGATTTATAAATAAAAATTTTAATTGATTTTTGATGTTTATTGATTTGATTAAAAATTATGATTACTCACTGAGTGATATGGTATTGCATTAATAATAATGATTAATTTGCGATCAAAAAAATTTTGATCAGAAAATAAAAAAAAATCACCTTTTACACAAAAATTGATTAATATGTTTGTATACAATATTAATGTACACAATTTCAATATTATATATTGTGACCAATGTATATGAGAGAGAGAGAGAGAGAGAGAGAGAGAGAGAGAGAGAGAGAGAGAGAGAGAGAGAGAGAGAGAGAGAGAGAGAAAGAGAGAGAGAGAGAGAGAGAGAGAGAAAAAGAGAGAGAGAGAGAGAGAGAGAGAGAGAGACAGAGAGAGAAAGAGAGAGAGAGAGAGAGAGAGAGAGAGAGAGAGAGAGAGAGAGAGAGAGAGAGAGAGAGAGAGAGAGAGAGAGAGAGAGAGAGAGAGAGAGAGAGAGAGAGAGAGAGAGAGAGAGAGAGAGAGAGAGAGAGAGAGAGAGATTATCTTAACCGTTATCTTAACTCTTCTAGCTCTACGTAGTCAGGCAGTTTTTTCGTGTTTTTTTTAAATATTTTTAATTCTATGTATTCATAATACATAATACAAATACGTACATATAATCATATATATACATATAATTCATAATACATTTGTAAGCCAAAATTTGTAATGGATTTCAAAAATAAAGATGTTCTGTGGCTAATAGTTGACTATATTATTCTCCACCTACTACTCCAGACCCAAAAAATGTCATGGAGATAATTCAAAAAATTTAACTTTCTGATTTAGAAAGGAATTACTCGAAAATAATTATTATTGTTGATTGAAAAAATTTTGTTCAAAAATAATGATCAGAATTTGATTTTTATAACATATGATAAAAAATAAAAATCGATCATAATAAAAATCATCAAATGATTTTTAAAATTTCTGATAAAAATTTTTGATCGGATTTGATTTTTATTTTTATGTTTTTTAATTATCGATTTCAAACATGAGAAAAGAAAAAATAATAATAGTACTAATATGCTAATATAATAATTACAATGCATTCAGAAAGATGAAAAAAAAAATAATAATAAATCCATGAAATAAAACAAATATAGTGAATAGAAAGGAAAAGATATATAGAGAAAAATAAACTTAACTATTTGAATATTAATAAGACAAAATATTTACAAATACCTGAAAATATATATTTACACATCTACTTACTGTCCGTTGTGATTGACTGATTGGATTTTTAATTATAACACATATTGGCGGCGTCTAACTGGGATTTAAGGAAGTATTGGAATAGGAGAGTTTTGAATGAGTTTAAGGAAGGAGCATGTTTAATTTCAGAACGTATAGAGTTCCAGTGGGCAGTGGATCGAGCTTGGAAGGAGTGTTGGTATAATGCTGTTCGGTGGAGGGGAGTATATGTCAGAGGAACGGGGTCTAGTTGTGAGTTGGAAGTGGACGGAAGACTTGAATTTCAACAGGTTATGGATGTAGGGTGGGCAGTGGTTATTAATGACTTGTACAGGAAAGTGCCCAGGAAATATTGTCTACAGGAGGATGGATAGAGCCAGTCTAAGGCAGTGTAGAGGTGCGATACATGTGAACGTTTCGGGGTACCGGTAACAAATCTGATAAAACTATTCATGATCGTTGTAATCTGTCCCGGAGACCCACCGAGAGGCCCCCATACACTACACAACCATAATCAAACTGAGGAAAAATGAATGAGGAAACTAGGAGTTTTCGCGTGGATTGAGGAAGGAAATGACGGGAACGATGGAATAATTTGAGGATTCCTATTGATTTTCGGGCGATTTAGGGCTTCCAGGAGAGGGTTTGGTCAATAATGATTCCTAAAATTTTTGGCAGAGGAACAGAAAGTGATAGGTTGATTATTCAGGTTTAGGGTAGGAAAGTTGGTAATGGATCTGAGGAGGGGACTTGAACCGATTACAATAGCCCTTTCCCTGTATTTAGCTTTAAATTATGCAAGTTGGCCCAAGTACAGATTCTATCGAGGTCTTCCTGGATCCTAGATAAAGCTTCATGTAATTCGTTAGGAGGAAAGGATAAATAAATTTGAGAGTCGTCTACATAAAGATGATGGGAACAATGTAAAATTGACTGGGGAAGATCATTAATGTAGGAGTTGAAGAGGAGGGGTGAAATGCTGGAACCTTGGGCTACTCCCGAAGACAGAGGTAGGAAGTCGGATAAGGGTTAATTAGGGATAGATACGGCTTGAGTGCGGTCGGAGAGGAAGGATCAGATCCAGTGGATTGAACTATTGGAAAATTTTAAAGCATTTAATTTGGTAAAAAGGATACGATGGTCAATGGAATCAAATGCTTTAGAAAAATCTAGGAGTATCAAGACGGTCAGTTTTTTTTTCATCTATTGCAGCGTGGATATCGCTTATGATTTTGGTTAGTGCAGATTGTGTAGAATAACCAGGATGGAAACCGGATTGGAAAGGATCGAGTAGATGGGAATCTTCCAGGAAATGGGAAATTTTGGATTGCACCAATCGTTCAAGGGGTTTTGAAAGGTTTGAAAGGATGGAGATCAGGCGATAATCTGCAGGATAGTTAGGATTAGGAGTTTTATTGATGGGATGTACAATAGCTTTTTTCCAGGAGGTAGGAAATACAGAGTTTTGTAGGGAGAAATTATAAATAAAGACAAGGACCGGTAAAATTTCTGGGAGGCATAATTTTATAAGTTTAATAGGGATACCATCTGGGCCTACGGAATTGGTATGAGATTTCATGATAGAGGAGATAATTTCTGTGGGGGTTAAGTCGGAAAAATAAAAGTTACTGTCATTGAAAGGTGTTTTTGAGGAAAAAATGGTATAACGGGAAGGTGAGGTGAGAGATGATGAAACAAAATAGGCGTTAAGGTCATTAGGCGAAACTGGGAAGTTGGTTGAGGTTGAGGATCCGGAGGGGTTATGGAGTTTTCGAAGGATTTGCCATTTTGACTTGGAATCGGGAGGAACAAGGTTAAATAAGGAAGATTCGAAGGACTGATCGAACGGAACAAGAGGAGGACGATATATCACAGCGTATAATAGGTGATAATTGCCGGCAGAATATCTAGGATAAGGTATTCAACGTGAGGTTGTATGGATGAGGGAGAAAAATCGAGGATTCTTGTTTTCAGGCTGTCGTGTACATATATGCCAACACCACCGCCAGTCCGGCCAGCCCGGTCAAGGGAGTAATTGGGAAGGGAGACGAAATAGGAAGGAATGTGGGGCTTAAGCCAAGTTTCGGAAATGGATATAATATGATAAAAGATATGAGAAATATTGCTGGAGTTCATCAAAATGGGCAGGCAAGGATTGGGAGTTAACGTGACAGGTAGTTAGGGTACTAGACATACTGAAGAGGAGTTAAGGAAAAGACATTTATAGGAAAAAAGATCCTGTAATATGAGTAACAACCTGCAGAGTACATTGTATAATAAAAATTAATAAAACTAAAATTAGAAAAATAAAATGAAAAAAATAAAGTAAAACCATTTATGTGGAAAGAAATTTGAAAGAAAAATGTATGAATGAAATAAAATTCTAAAGTACGCATTGACGATTCCACGAAATGAGCCAAAATGATGCAAGAAATTGACAGTAAGTAGATTATACAGGTAAATGACAGTCATACGAAGACATCCAAATCCTGAGCCCGGTCGACAAAGATAACAGGGTGGCCGTCGTCTTTTCGACAGCGCACTCTACCGGCTGAGAACCATACGTATTTTAGCTTACCAGTTACTTTCTTCTGCCTAGCCAGCCAGTAGAGGTGTCTGTTGGTTGGTGTCATTTCTTCTCCGATGAAAATCCGGTGGGAATCGTTCTCTTGCCAACCGATATCTCTTGTAAATTCCCGCTTAACTTTTCTTTTATGAATTATTTCGTCCCTAAGCGTTTGCCTAACGAAGCGAACGATGACAGAGGGCGGCCTGAGATCGTCTTTTCTTGGTCTCCTTCGTTCAACCATGTCCAGGTCTTCAACATAATCTTGAGACCAAGACCCGCCGCTCCCCTGGGTGAATAGGAATGCCTCTGATCTCAACTGATTCTCTCAGAAGATCCTGCTCGGCCTTATTCACTCGTATTTCAAGATTTTCAACCTTAGATTTCAGTGATTTATTTTCTGCAATAACTTCCTCTAAATGTTTAGACTGACTTTCTAAATGTTTTTCGATTTAGTTAAGTAGCTCATACAGTTCGAAAGTCATCTCTCCGTATTTTTCTAGGGCCGATTTTACGTCATTTATGTCTTCTTTACTTTCTTTTTTAAGACTGTTTATAGCAGCTAGTATCTCGGATACATACATAAGTATACATACCGTTTTACTTTATTTACGTATTAGTTCACATAAATAAAGTACAAAAGTTAGTTAGTTAATTGCAATGAAGGAATAATTAGGATTGAGGAGCAAATAGTATCATAAATTAAAAAGTATGTAGTTAGGGATAGCAAGTATCTCTTTAAAATTCACTTTTTTTGTCATATATTATTGTTTTTTTCTTCCAGCCATGATGAAGGCTAACACTGTAAGCCAAAACGTCAGCACAGTAAATTAATATTTTCAATTGTCTGTTTGTTTTTTGGGGCTTAGCATCCTTATACTCTAACTATGGCAGGAAGGATGGGTTATCCAACAGATCACTAACCTGTTCTAGCCAGGGTAGGAAGATCAAGATGGGATTCGAACCCTCAACCATCAGTACCAAGTAAGCTGATACCATCAGCCCAACTCACTCGGCCATCGAGCACCTTATTTTTAATTGTGTTTCTTGGCTACACACCACAATTATCAACATTATCATTAATTCTGTAGTTAAATAAACCACATAAATATAAGATATATTTGTTACTGTCCATAGAACACTTCTTCTTCCAATAATATAATATTCAATATTTATTCTTATTCTTGAATATAATAATAAATACCTGAGTCTTTGTTGCCTCTTCCCATCGTTCTTGTGCAGTTTTGTCTCTTCGATGCCTCACCAATACATATATTATTTCTAAGTCAGGGCACGATCTTAGTAGTTTCTCAACTAATACCTTTCCCATAAATCCAGTAGCTCCCGTGACAAAAATATTTTGTTGAGAATAAAATGCAGGAATTGTTGGCACTTTCATCATTTTATTTTATTGACTAACACTGCAATATAAATAACAATGCTATATATGAGAATGTGTAAATCGAAAATTTAAGCACCAGGAGTTGCTATTTAAAATAATAAAAAGGTAATGTAACATAAAGTTTAAATTATTAAAGGATAAAAAGTCATTTATTAAATTTTTTTTATATTTTTAATTGAAAGAGAAAAAAAATTGTGAATTGTAAAAAACAATAAAGGGTTGGGTGAAATACAGGGGGTTTTGACCGCTGATACTCATATGCTCTGTTCATTTTCAGACTGGCATCTCCTCAATAAAAATACAATTAATAATAAAAATCTTCTGATTATAGAGTAAAATAATAATGGAAAAAAAGAAAGAAACCTTTTTCTATTAATGATTATGTCCAAAAATATAGACTAATATACATACATACATACATACATACACACACACACACACATATATATATATATATATATATATATATATATATATATATATATATATATATATATATATATATATATACATATACAGTTTGAGTACATCTTAGTGTAAAAAATAAAGTTGGGTGAAAATCAAAAAATGTAGAAAAATGCCGCATACCTTACCTTTCAATTCCAATCCGTTGTAGATATACGATCAATCAAAGAGTTTTTTAAGGAAACCACATGTTTTACCATAAAAGCTGTAAAATCTCCATTTTGTTTAAATATTTTTCAATTTTCGGATTTAGAATTAAATTCAGCAGAGTACATGTAACAAACTCGTGACCTAAAGAACAGCTTGATCTTCACCTTATTTAGGAAAGTTACAATGTCTTATATTACTTCAACACTCACTGTTTTTCAAAAAAATCATCCACAAAACTGCAAATCTTACAAAAACTTGCAAATTTAATCAGCTTTCGGATAATATATTAAAAGTAATCATTCTATTTCGATTTCATGGAGAAATTTACTTTAAACCGAAAAAAGCATGGTGTTGTCATTTGGCATTCAAGTCAGTTACTTATGCAAATAAGACATGGTAACTTTTTGATTTTCACCCAAATTTATTTTATACCCTAAGAGAGGTACTCACCCTGTATATGTATGTGTATATATATATATATATATATATATATATATATATATATATATATATATATATATATATATATATATATATTAGTCTATATTTTCTGACATAATCATTAATAGAAGCAGGTTTCTTCCTTTTTTTCCATTATTATTTTACTCTAAAATCAGAAGATTTTTTATTAATTGTATTTTTATTGAGGAGATACCAGTCTGAAAATGAACAGAGCATATGAGTATCAGCGGACAGTATATAACAAGTAAATGTGTGAAATATTATTTCAATAACTTGTAAATAATTACTCATGAGTAATGCATCAATAAAAGTTCTACATCAGAAAGTCTCTTGGCCATCTTTTTATCTGATGCCTAAGAGGGTTATCAGGAACCAAATGTGAAGCTAGTTGGGATACTAATGGATTTGAGCAGGTATGGAGTATACTATGAAAGGATTGGTACCAGATTATAAAAATGTTAAATTGCTCAATATGAATCTTTTAAATGAATTAGCATTATTTTTGGAGTAAATAATGTTTTTATTGTGCTATCTTCAGATTTATTTAGTCAATGGTTTAATTAAGATATTTTAAGAATAATGAACACTAAATTTTATCAGAAAACTTCAAGTACTTCGATACTATTCAATGAGTAATTTAATTTCCCATGTTGGTTGACATGCAAAAAACTGTTTTGGTAGTTTCCTGGATGATAATGGAGTGGAATGATATACATAGTAACTGCTGATGCCAATAGACATTTGTGAAACACTACTCCATCCTTGAAGTATTTTTCGGCAAACAACAAATTGATATAACTATGCTGAAAAAAAAAGTAAAGGATTCTATTCATGCAAAGACCTTAACAGGCTTGTAAAAAAACAAAGAACAGGCAGGAATTTAATAATGGATAAATGACAACTTAATTACTCAAATGTAATAATTTATGCACCATCTCTGTTAATAGATATTTGCATTATTATTATTTATTTGTTTTTTTAATGCAGAGTTTCAAATCAAACATAAATTTAAACTGTCGAATTCAGTGATTATTAACAAATAGTCTTTTTTGAGAGCTTTTGTTTATTTTTTAAGTTTCACTTTATCAGGTCTTGATGTTGGGCTTATCTATTCTTGTTTCCTTGATAAAAATCTGAGCATTTTTTAATATAGCTCATCCAATTTTTTTTATAGGTTATAAGAATAATTCAAGATTTTCAAATACTGTTAACATTAGCTCACGACAACACATTCACAGTATGGAACCACCAAACATAAACACAATATAAATACCTTTGATATATAATTGAAACAGTACTTCTATAAATCGGTGTTGTCTTATTTATGTACTGGCAATAACTGAAACCAGGAGTAAATTAAATTGGGAGGTCAAGGAAGGTGAGTAGGGTCTAATCTTATGTGCATAGTAATGAAAAGTGAGTAAGCATTTGTACATCTTTCAATTGTTTTAGATGAATTGATATTGATCAGAATAATAATAAAGGTTTACTTCCTCATAAGAAGACGAAATAACATCTAAATTGACAGCATGGAAAATTCAGCCCAATAATTAACGTATTTTCAATCAACAATAATAATTTTACAGATATTTAATTGTATAAAACGATTTGTTTTTGATTTTATAACTTCCTGAATTTGATTTTCAACCTCCTTGAAATATGTACAATCAGGAAATGGAAACAGAAGAAAAAAATATCGATGGAGACAGTGTATCCATGGGTACCTTCTTTTGACTTGATTGAAAAACATTTTTTGTTAAATTATTGCGCCCTAAACACTTTATTTTAAAAATCCAAATTGAAGATGATTTGTTATCATCGTTTTATTTTCTTCTCTCTCATCACTTTCCAGTAGTTCAAGAAGGTCATGGTCCCGATCACCTCGAGCTATCAAGACCCAATATAGTTAGAATATTAAAATAATTTAGAGATATGTACGATATTGCTTAAAGCCAGGCACAGACGATCGAAATGGAAGATAGAACGATGGAGTGGAGAGGTTTGAGTGAAGACAATTTCAAGAGCCTCAATGACGATCATTCCACTCCATTCAGCTTTCGCCCTGTAACTCTGTTAAAAAAAGGGATTTGCTGTACAAAAGGTTCTAAACAGCGACGTTTAGAGCAAAATTCATAATTATAAATTTTAATGGTGAGTTAGTGTGGTAGCCATGACTAAGAGGACAAAGAGGAGGTAACTCATGGGAGAACTAGAAAGTAGGGATGATCTAAACTAGGGATGGGCATAATCGATGATTTCCATAATCGAATGATCCTGTTATAGAAAAAAAATTGTTATAGGGAGAGATATGAATTACACTTTTCCTTTTTTAAATAAATATTATTCTGCCTTTTTATTATAAAAAAAAAAAAAAAAAAATTTTTCCTATCTTCTCTTTCCAATTATGTCCTTACCATACTACTTTTTATCATAGAAATCTAATTGCAATGATTCCCTGATTCATTTTTATCAATAAGATATGAGTCATCTCTTAATGATTCTGCATGGATTATCTGTGGTATTACAAAAACTAGAAATCCTACAAGTTTTTTTTATTTAGTTTTCCCAACACTTGAGAAGTTAGCGATGAAAGGAATAGTAAGAATAGAAAATGGATTATTTCCTTTAGCCTTGCTATAAAATGACACCAATCATGGGACACTTCCATTGGAATTTTTTATATTAAGAGAACAGTTTCATATGTTCAACATTCAGCAGTTCTAAAAACATACACAAAATATAAAACATCAGCACTTTTATAGATTATACAAAAAACATGTTAAGTAGATTGATGGTTGGGGTATGCAGTCAAGAACAAAGTAGTTAAAATTAAATTTTAATTAATAATGCCAAACATTTCAACTTGCGTTGAAAGTCTTCATCAGGGCTAGAATAAATGAAAACAAACAAAAAAGTATATTGTAGTTTTCTTTTATTCTAGCCCTGATGAAGACCTGCAATGCAATTCGAAACGTTGGCATTATAAATTAAAATTTAATTTTAACTGCTTTGTTCTGGACTGCATACCCCGACCAACAACCTACATCTTAGATATATCACACCAATAGTAAAAATACTCAATTATTGCACATTCATCTTCATTTAGTAATTTCTATTTACATTATTAGTTATTTACATAAAGCAGTCACACATATTTTAGGCCTGCTAATAAATGTTATTTGATGTAAAAGGTCTTTGTCATTTTTATAAATTGCACCAATTAGATGTGAACTTATTTTATAATATGATGAAAAGATTTTAAAAAGTCACACACTAAAATTTCTTGAAGAAATCTTTTTATATGTTTCAGAGAGGTCTTCATTCACAAAACTAATTCATAATCACTAAAATAATTTAATACATACTAAAATAAATAAGGTAACACAAAGCAATACAGTTACAAAAAGCAATCAATAACTCAAAAACTCCTAGTAGAAAAATAAGCCACTAAGAAAAAATAAAAAATAAAGCAGGAACCACAGAATGAACTAAGAAAGATGGCGGCAGAAAAGGTTTAGATATTAAGGGAGTGAACGTCGAATATATATCAATTCAAGCTCATCATTCGAACTGAGTCCGAAATATGAATGATCACTCGGAATAATAATCGAATAATCATCCAGTACGAGCGATAATTCAAACTCGTAATCGAATGATAATCGAAAGATCATTCGAAGTCAATACGAGCGATCACTCGAACTTATAATCGAAAGATCATTCGAACTCAGTTCGAAATATGAATGATCACTCGGACTGATAATCGAATGATTTGTGGTAGCCGTTCTAATTTTGTAACCGTTATTTGTAAAGTATCTTCTGACGATTCGTTAGTTCAGGAAATGACCTACAAGAGAGAAAAAGGCGCTGTCTTCAGTTCGAATGATCACTCGTTCTCACAGACCACAATCGATTAATCGATGATTACAATGATCGAATGATGTGATAATCGTCATTCGATTATGCCCATCTCTAATCTAAACCGATATTTTTCAGTAACGGACAACCGATACTGGTCCAAAAAAATATCTATTACAAATACTTGTTCTTGTCTCAAGGTCAGCGTCTCTCCATACTCGTACTCGTTTACCCTGTTATACTGATATTATAGCATACCTATTATTCGCATATCTGTTACCTATTCAATATCGGTTCTAATCAAAAGTTTACATTTTCAACTACCTTTTTAATAATATATATATAAATATGTACCCAATAATATAACGAAGTATTTGGGGCAGTCACCAAACCTATTTTTATTTATTTTTTTGCTGGAAAAACAAATTACACGAGTACTCGAAGATAATCTTAGAAATAAAATAGCTGTAAAGATAAGATTTGTGAAAAAAAAATTGGTAATTTTTTTTTTTGGTATAGTTCATTGATACTTTATCACCTCTAAAACTAAAGGTTTTCATGGTATCTTTTATTAATAGGGTAATTGAATTTTTCGTATGCACTTCATTAACCAGTAGATAAATCAAAGCTATATGGATAAGTTATCACGTATAATCAATATGACTAAGCTATTAGATTTATTAAATATATTGTCAGTTTTTCTGACTCAGGGAAAAAATAAACAACCGGCTCACTACCGAAACACACACATTGAAGGTTCAACTACAACTCTGTATTTTACCCAAGCATAACATAGAGGGCAGAGCAGGACGTGCCACAGCCATACTTTCTGACACTCCCCTTCAATTTCAAGATATTTTCTATCATTATAGTTGAAATTGTCTCAATACAAATGCCTATTTTTACATGTATACATTAAAACAAAAATGAATTAAGAGTCTATAAAATAAACTAAAAGATCTCTAAATTTAACAAATTTACTTTTAGTGTATCAGCTAGTTGCTCATTACTAAAAACATTATTATTATTATACTAGTTATTTTCCACAAGACATTATCTAAGTCGGTACCAAATTTCCAAGAGGCATTACTAAAGGTTACAATTTTTTTTTCTTGACTTTCCCCCGCAGATAATTACGAGCATCAACAGGAGTCTGGTAATTTACATTAGTGAAATAATTCCTTTTTATTATTTCATCTACTTGTAACATTCTTGTAATTTTTTTTTCTCTTTTGAAAATTTTCCCTAGTTCTTCTCTATAAAGATCTTCAATGTATTTTTCTTTTCCATACAATCTCTTACTTTTTGTTTCACAATTATTATTTTCACTTGTTCCATGCTTATTATTTACCTTACTTTTTTTCTTAATTGTTTCATTTACAGGTGGTTCTTCTATCCCTGGTACTTCTTTCTCTATAATATTCCAAGAATTGGTTAATCTAACCTCACATTCTTCTTCAATTTCTTTCTCTGGGAATTCTTCGAGAATTGGTTCCACTTTCAATTCTTCATTGGGTTCTTCTTTCATTTCTGCATCTAAAAGCCGTGACTTTACAAAATCCAATGTAAAGTCATTATCCATAGCTTCAAACATTGTCACAATTTGCTCAAATTTATGAGGGAGACTTAACAAAAGATGACAGACGCGATCATCTTCCTCCATCTTGGATCCCATGGATTCAATGTCTCTGACTATGGCGTCAAATTTATTGAAATGCTCCTGCAAACTTGTCGTGCAATTCAGAGTTAATAGCTTTTTTCTCGTAAGAAGTTTCGAGATGCTCTTCCTCTCAAAAACATTAGTAAGCGATTTCATCATTTCCTTGGCTGATTTCGCGTTACTAATATAATCAATATGGCGATCGGTAACACAATTGATGATTATATTCATCGCCTTCTTGTCTTTCCTCTTGGCCTCATTGGTCTCCGATGCCCATCCATCTTCAATAGTTTCTTTAACTTCCTTCTCATCCAGCAATGAGATAAGACGAAACTTCCAAGTTTTGAAATTTGAATCATTTAGTTGCGGGTAAACAGTTGAATTGTTGGCGGCCATTTTCTACTAGTAACTTTAATACTTTAAATTCCCAAATTTAATCTTGACACTATTCACTCTACACTAATAATTAACTGGGCAATGATCTGGGCTCATAACCTGTCAGTTTTTCTGACTCAGGGAAAAACTGACAACAACCGGCTCACTACCGAAAAACACACATTGAAGGTTCAACTACAACTCTGTATTTTACCCAAGCATAACATAGAGGGCAGAGCAGGACGTGCCACAGCCATACTTTCTGACATATATACGAGGGTCAGTCAAATATAAACAAGACTTTTAACTTATACGTTTATTAAAGCTAAACAAAACAATGATTACATGTTACTGCTTTTCTACATAGTCTCCCTCAAGTCTCACACACTTTTCCCAGCGTGAGAATAGCTTATGGATCCCTTCTTCATAAAAGCTTTGAGGTCGTGTCTTGAACCAATTGCACACAAATTCCTGTACTTCCTCATCACTTTCAAAACGGTTTCCACCACTTCACTGGCAATTTCATCTATCGTTAAGCGTCGATCATTTTCAAGAAGTTCACGAACAGCACAAATGTTCTCATTAGACAAACTGGTCCTTGGACGCCTATTGTGACTTTCATTTTCAACTGTTTCACGTCCGCCTTTGAACTTGTTAACCCAATCGTACACTTGAGAGCGTGATAAAGTCTTATCCCCAAACTGAGTTGTCAGTCTAACAAAAATTTCACTTGGTTTAACACCTTCGTTTGTCAAGAACTTAATAATAATTCGTTGCGCAACTGTAGGTACAACCTCTTGTTCAGACATGACTACAATGACAAACAAAACAGCATTGAGAACGCATTGTTGCAGCTTTCCCCCTCCCCCAGGCTGCCCCCTACCACTACTGAAACATGGCTACCTGCTACAACCTGTACCTTGGGTATAGTAATAAAAGTCTTGTTTATATTTGACTGACCCTCGTATGCATATTAAACTACTTTAGCAGTATTGGTTTAACACTTCTAGAATGGATTAAAACATCTGATAGGATGATACTATGCATATATTGTTTCTATGTATATTATATTTTAAATTTGTCCCATCCTTTACAAATAATAAAGATGTGAGTCAAAAATAAAAAAAAACTTTTTTGATTTGCAGACATGAACAAAACATATTGCTAATTAATATTCCTTATACACTTAAATCTCCTTAGGTTATATAAAATATATAATATAATAAATAGCATGGACCGCAATAATCTTGTCCATAATAATAATTATTCAAACAGTTCACTACATGAAGATACAAGTGATGAAGGCCTGAAGTTGTATCATGACAAAAAATGTGCAATTAATGAATTACCATATAATATAATTGTTAATAAAATGAATAAATATGCATCTTTTATTTTTAAGATAATCAATTGTTATTGCAAAATTCATTATTTAAAGAATTTTTTACAACATAATATTTGCCCTAAACATCTTGTGAAATCAGCAATAGGTGTGGATAATCTTTTTAATAACAGATTCCTTTGTGCCACTTATAATAATGCTTTCGTAAATAATATGTATTAACAAATCATCTAATTAGAAATAAAACAGACTTTTTGGATAATATTTAAAACTAAAAACTACACCATTTTGTACATGATATATACAACAATAATAAAGATATAAACTTCAATGAATTAAAGAACAGTTTAAATCTGAAAATAACTAAATACAAACACATTTATGAAAAATCTAAATTAAACTTACTCAATAAAAAACTGGATAGACATATAATTAAAATTAATAAACTGAAAATTCCAACTCCTTCATCGAATAATGATAATTATAACAATAATTATACCTCATTAACAGCAGGTAACATATACATAAAAAATACTGACAATAAAGTTTAATTAAAAGGTATTATAAATGATTTAAAACATTAAACATAACATTTTAACATTATACATAACGATTTAAAACATTAAACATAAAAAACACGATTTAAAACATATAATAACACATGGAGAGAATTTATAAGTAAATATGAATTATTATATATGAGCAATAGAGTTATTAATGAGACTAAAGTAAATATTCCAATTAATATATTAAACGTTTTATCATTAGGGGATAATTTTTGATTAAATATTAATATCAACAAACACAAACTTAACAAAGAAATCATTAGAATAATTGCAGATTTAGAAACCATCATAGACAATGATCATACCACATATAACCACAAAAGCTGTTTAAGGAATAACATTAATATATCACTCAACAGTTATATAGATAAATAAAAAAATAGTAATAATTTTTCAGCATTTGATTTCATTATTAATAAAGACATTAATCATTTAAATCTATTTATGAAAGAGAATCCAAACATTATATTCGTAAGATCTGATAAAACTAAACAATTAGCCATAATGGAAAAAGAATAATATAGCACCTAACACTTTCACCACACTGGTAGCTCATGGACTAATAAAATTACACAAAGCTAACCATAATTTAAGATTGGTAATAAATGGAAAATATGGACAATGAACAATTTTACAGGCAATTAGATGGAGTGCCAATAGGCTCTAACCTACAGCAAACACCCTAAACACCACAAATACTGTAATATTCAAAGCAATAGCCATAACAGACATAGAATATATCAAGGAAATAAAAAATATATATATATGTTCGCGCCAATCGGCGCTTTTGTGAGGGGGGGGGGAAGAGAAAAGATCTAGTGTATCGTTTATATAGACGCACTCTATAGACCTCTAGGTAACTAGCCCTTATCTGCACTAATCCCTACATGTATATTCCCTCTTTCTTCTTTCATCTGTGCTCGAGTACGCACCTCCTACAAAATTGCCTAAGACCTCATGATCTTCCATTGGTTTTTTAACACCGTTCTCCCCCTAATGAGTGGTGACCTAAGAGGAGGCGAGCTTGGACAAGTATTGCAGCTTAGGAGAAGCATTTACCAGGCCGTAAGGATTCCAGGGGCCCCTGGACAGACCGTCGGCGGCAGTAATAAGGTAAGAGATTTCTTCTGTATTATTTGTTTATGCTACCTTCTCAATAATATCTCCCCAAGAGTGCAAAACCTCGATTTCATATTTTCCCATACAGTCCATTTTCTAGAGGCCGAGGCGAATTTGTCGCATCGGACATTAACATTCTTTTACTATACATTTTTGGTCCGATCCGGGCCGTATATATCATTGTTCAACTTTGAAACGAGTGATTTTGCAGTTTTGGGGCGAGTAATCACCCACTCATTTCTGTGCTTTATTAATATTAAAAATGTTTACGTTAAAACTTGTATAAATTGCAAGGTTTGGCCTATTTTTTGTCCACGTTTTATAACTTCCAATAATTACATATATAAAACCGACGCTATTATAGTCGGCCATTTTCAACAAGTGCTTATTGCCAGCTGTTATCTGACGTCACCACCCCCCACTCTAGCAACGTACTCGTTATTGCGTCCGTAACAGTTCCCGCCATATTGTCTTATTATAACGTCAGTTACAATTACGTAATAATTAGTGAAATCAATTTTGCAACTTTTTCTCCTTTCCTTTTCTCTGCCTCATATATTATAATTTCCTTTTATTGCTGTATTTATTTATTCTCTATTTTTCACAATGCCTACAGAAGACAAAAATATCATTATTCAAGCACAACTATTGGCAAAGAGGGAAACGATATTTGCTGATGTAACTAGTAGATACGATGAAATTAAGGGTTCCACTCTTTCGGATATTTTTACTGTCCAAGTGCATTACGAGGATTTACCCTCCCTTCAAGTCAAATTTGAGGGGGTGAATGAAAAATTAAGTGACCTTAATGCTCTCTTATCCAAACAAAATCATGTGGATACTCAAGCCCCTGCAATTGCTTTCAATAGTGTGTTAACCAAAATTAAATCCAAATATTTACAATTGAAAAAAAGAAGAACCTATTGCAACTTCTACAACGGTTGCCAGCCCTGTTCATTTGGCTCAAAGTGCTTTCTCCTTACCACCTATCAATTTACCAACCTTTTCAGGCGACATACAGCAGTGGCCTGAATTTTTCTCATTGTTCACCGCCCTTGTTCACGACAACCCTTCTCTAACCCCCATACAGCGCTTTTATTATTTAAGTTCGTATTTAAAGGAGAGTGCTCTTTCCGCAATTTCTAACTTTCAACTCACAGCTGAAAATTACGACCTTGCCTTTTCAGCTCTGGTACACAGGTTCCAAAACCCCAGGAGGATAGCCCAGGCATATCTGAACCAAATCTTACACTTTAAGCCCGTCAGTTTAAATTCATTAAATAACTTAAAAACTTTTCTCGAGGTACATCAAAATTCGGTGCAGGCTATCAAGGCGCTACCAATCGACGATTTAGCAAATTTTATTTCGTTAACCCTCGCATTAAATAATCTAGACCCCCGTACATCTAAGGCTTTCGAGGATCAAAATTCTGCTAAATCAGTTCCGCTTTTCGATGACTTACTAAATTTTATTATCAGGCAAATTAAAACCCTGGAGATTATTTCTCCCCCCATCAATCTACATAGAAACACTAAAGTTAATTCGCTAATTGCTAGCACTAGTCCTGATACCTCACCACCAGATAGAACTCGGGCCGCACCTTCTAATTCTTTTAACCTCAAATACATTCTCTGTCGTAAGCCGCATTCCTTATCTTCCTGTTTCGAATTTTCTCATCTCACTCGAGATCAAAAAATTGATTTCCTCAAAAGGCATAAACGGTGCTTTAATTGTTTGGGTCCGCACCTTAAGGGTAATTGCAATTCCAAATTTACATGTCGTAAGTGTAATTCGCCAGAGCATCACACACTTTTGCATCCCGTCAAAGCAGTAAATTCAAATCTCCATTTGAATTCCGCGCCTAGTCGCGCTTCAGCTCATGCTGATCACATTACAAGTGAACCGGCATCCGCTTCCACTGGTCAAGCACCAGTTGACGCCTCCTTATCTCTGAGTTGTAGTACCACCGGAAGTCACGTGACTTCACTCCTAGGAACCTTCCGTGCACGAATCTTTAATTCTCACTTAGGTTACGTTCCGGTCCGTGGGGTCATCGATCCGGGGTCGCAGCTGTCATTTATTTCCAAGCGCCTCTTTGACCAATTAGGTCAAAAAATCCAGGATATGCCCATTACCGTTTCAGGTATAGGTGGGCGTGTTTCGAATTCTTTTGGCACAGTTTCGTGCCACATCTTCTCCACATTTTCTCAGAGGCACATTCTTATAAACCCGTCCGTGGTTCCTCACATCGCTAACCATTTGCCTCCCAAGAACCTTACTCCAGAAATTGCTCGCGCCTTTGAACATTTGCGTTTGGCCGATCCTGACTTTCATCAATCAGACAAGATTGACCTTCTCTTAGGTGCAGACGTATACCCGCAATTATTATTGCCTCATCCGTTTATTCCTAGCTCTATCGGTCCAATTGCTATCAGTGCTATTTTTGGTTGGGCAATCATAGGCCCTATCCAGACCCTATCGCAAAATCAATCAGTCACTTCGTTAATTTCTGTTTGTCAAACTTCCCGAGATATCCATAAGTCTTCCGAAGTCGAGAATATTGAAAAACTCCCATTCGAACAACCCGTGAGTACAGACCACAAAGACTCAAATGTTTCTGATATTCCAGAAAACATTGACCCTTCTGTTAACACCAATACATGTAATCACAGATTAAATAATTTTAACGTTCCCCAGGAAATACAAATCAATAACCAGGGTGATTTTTTAAACTTAAATCAAGTTTCAAAATTTAATCACATCAATAAAAACAGGTGGTGCTGATACGAATGTCAGTGATTCATCTGATGAAAAGTTTTTTGTTTCTCTTACAGAAGAGGATAATTACATCTCATCCTCAAACAGTCATTATTCCTTAGCCAATCAAGATTGTCCAAAATTCCTTCCTGTTAAAAATAAAAACAATAAAAAACCAGTATACACACATAGTAACCAAGATAGAGTAACAAGTAAAATTCCGGTCTCGAATCCTATTGAACCTACTTTTTTAAAACCACCAGTTTTAGATATCAAAGGGTCTGTACGCTCTAAAATTTCAATATTCGACAAATTCTCCCCAGTAGGGTTTGCTGATGTTTCTTCTTTCGCTAATCATGCCCATATTGACACTAGGGGTCTTACCCGTACTCATTACGCGCAGACCAACAATTTCTGTTTAGGGACTCAAGATCCCTCCTCTTTGACCAATTGCCAGGAGCATTGGCCTCCTCCTTATCGTGACACCAACTTAAGCACCAAGCCATTACCGGATCTTAAGCTACTCCCATTGCGCTCATAGCAAATGAGCCTGACATTACCTTTAAACATTTTTCTGGGCCTCCTCTAAATATCCGTGCCGATGAGCCGGCAAACCCGCTCTACAGCCGTACTCCTTTCCTCGATAGCCTGGGGGTCCTCAGGGTGGGCGGCATGCTTGACAACACCGGTCTAAATTATAATTCACAACTTTGTAAGTGGACCCCAAAGTCCAAGCCGCTAAAAAAGGGAAACGTTGTTGTGAGCAAGGGACTGACCAGCTTCTCACTCTCCCGGCCTTTAGCTCTTATTTCCGAGCTCAAGCCTGATGGTGTTTCACGAGCAGCCACCTTTGAGACTTCTACCAGCACTCTCACTAGATCTGTGAACAAGCTAATTCCGCTTCCGGAATGACTTCTCTTTGCCTTGTATAATCGTTTTCAGTTATGCTAGTGCATGTTCTTTATTTTGTATAATTGTTGCCCAGTTGGGCTGTTTCCTTTTCTTTACATTGTATAATTGTGTTCCCATTCATGTTACAATATTTTTATTTATTTTTTTTTTTTGTCTTTATCTTCCTCTTTACTCAAGTTGAGCTTTCGTTTCCTTATTTTATTGTATAAATTCTTTGCTGCCTGCCCACCATTTTCATTGTATAACTTTTGGAATAAAATTGGGCAACATCCCAATTTTGGTGGGCGGTGTGTTCGCGCCAATCGGCGCTTTTGTGAGGGGGGGAAAAGATAAAAGATCTAGTGTATCGTTTATATAGACGCACTCTATAGACCTCTAGGTAATTAGCCCTTATCTGCGCTAATCCCTACATGTATATTCCCTCATTCTTCTTTCATCTGTGCTCGAGTACGCACCTCCTACAAAATTGCCCAAGACCTCATGGTCTTCCATTGGTTTTTTAACACCGTTCTCCCCCTAATGAGTGGTGACCTAAGAGGAGGCGAGCTTGGACAAGTATTGCAGCTTAGGAGAAGCATTTACCAGGCCGTAAGGATTCCAGGGGCCCCTGGACAGACCGTCGGCGGCAGTAATAAGGTAAGAGATTTCTTCTGTATTATTTGTTTATGCTACCTTCTCAATAATATCTTCCCAAGAGTGCAAAACCTCGATTTCATATTTTCCCATACAGTCCATTTTCTAGAGGCCGAGGCGAATTTGTCGCATCGGACATTAACATTCTTTTACTATACAATACAAAATACTGGAAGACAATTTCATACCAAAACATATAATTAACAAATATTGGTATTAGAACTTAAATACAAAAAATAAAAAAGAGGATAAAATAAATATAAACCATTTAGCCACACCATCCAGAAATAATTTACAAGACAATAAACAAACAAAAGGTAGAAACACTCAAAAGAAAATAACCGATTTCTAAATCAATAAAAATAACAAAAATACAATAGAACATTTAAGGAATAATATAGATTCAATAGACAATAAAAATAATACACCAACATTAAATAATAATGGAAATAATCCGAATTTTTTTGATATTATATTCTTTGACCAGATCAAATTGATTGCAGATGATACAGAATGGTAATTTATATATATATATATATATATATATATATATATATATATATATATATATATGTATATATATATATATGTTGTGTATTGAATAGATAGCAGGTTAAATATTGTCATAACTAATTTTCATATTTATTATCCATATATGTTTTTATGTTTTTAGGGCTTGAAAATGTGGCATAGGCCATGAAACGTCGCCCAAATAAAAGGAATTATGTAACATAGTTATTTAAATATAATTGTGATGGGAGATAATATTGCTAATTAATATTCCTTATACACTTAAGTCTCCTTAGGTTATATAAAATATATAATAAGCATACATATTTTTTATGATTTATGACCCATAAAAATAATATAATTGGTTATGTATAGATTTCATACTTGAGTGTATTTTAATGATTATTAAGATTAACAATAATAAAATACAAAATAATGTAAGAGTGTCTAAATACAATGAAGACCGGCTGGCATTTTAACAGAAAATACTCGCATGAGAGTGGAAGTAAAAATACTGGTTTAGATAAAAGAGTATCTGGTAACAGGTAGAGATGACTAGAAAAAAATACTAGTCTAGGGCAGTACGCAGTACGAAGGTAATAGGTATGAATGTTGTTCCTAGTACTGAAGTGAGTACGCAAGTATCTCGTCCCTGTTACTTCTAAATATCGGTAACAGGGACGCGGTTCAGTCAGCCGATACCTGTTACAAAATAACAGGTCCAGTATTTCTGAACCACCACTACTAGAAAGTGTGAGATGTGTTAAAATGGATGTGCAAATCTTAAGTGAATAAAAGCCTTTCATTAGGAGGTTTTATTCAGATGGATTATGGAGGAGAAGAACCACCCTTTTCAATTTGTTCTACTCTTCATGCCAGAGTCGAGTCACATCGCTTATTCAATAATTTGTCACCTGATTGCCGACCAGTCGCTACAATGTCTTGGCGATATACTGATGTGGGCATTTGCTTCTTAAAAGAAGAGGTGTCTAGGCTACTCAAAGGGGAAATCATTGGAGAGAGCAACTCCCCCTGGAGGGCGCAGGTACTGGTCATTCATGGGGGAAATGGGAACCACAAGAAAAGATTTTATCGATTACTCCCAGACCATCAATAAATTCACGTTTCTGGATGCATATCCCCTCCCCAACATTGAAGCTTTGGTGCGTCAGGTGGCAGAATATAGTATTGTTACAGTCAGGGGAGGTTGGCGGTGCCATGGGCGACTCACCCGAGCAGGTAGCCGAAAAGGCCGTCGAGTGACCTAGAAGGTTCTCGAAGGGCCTAGACTTGTAACCTGGCTAGAACAATCTGGAAGGTTCAATGTAGCTTTAAATGGGGCGGCCCCTAGCCTAGGGGGGCAGTATTGAGGTGACAGTGATCAGTGAGTGATCGGTCGGGCAAGTGTCAGTCAGGAGTCAGTGACATCCTGAGTCAGTATTCATGTGTCAGTCATCAGTAAACAATCGGTCAGTCAAGTGGCAGTGGCAGTGACAGTTCAGTCAGTGAGTTAGTGTTAGTGATTATCAGTGTCAGTGAAAGTAGTAACAGTCTTTGTGTGTCAGTGTGATAGATTCTTATGTATAATTATGACACCTAGTGGTAAGATATAGAAGGTAAGTATTGTATAATATATATATATATATTAGTGTAATTAGACATCAGCTAGACCTAAGTATAATTGTTATTAGATTAAGCAGGTTAAGGACCTATTTGCATTTATTAAGTTGTAAATAAATTAGTGTTTAGTACTAAATTGTGATTTGATGTCATACCTCCAGTGGCCCGTAACAGTATTTTCACCACCATCGACCTCCAAAATGCTTATCATCAGGTGCCTATAGTGGAGGAGGAGAAGCCGTATACAGCATTTGAAGCCCAAGGAAAATTGTACCAGTTCACAAGGATTCCATTGGTGTCACTAATGGAGTCGCCTGGTTCCAACGTGAAATTGGCCGAATTATCACAGATGGAGGTCTATCTGGAGTTTTTGTATACTTGAATGATATCACCGTATGAGGCAAAGATGAAGCTGAGCATAATCTGAATCTAGAACGCTTTCTTTCAGTCCTTGCTAAGTATGGCTTTGTGGTCAACAATGAGAAAGGTCAGAGTGCAATGCGTGCTATCACTCTTCTGGGCTATCTAGTTTCCCATAAAGTCATTCGGCCTGACCCGGACTGCCTGAGACCTCTAATAGATCTACCTCTACCTCAGAATTCTGGCTCTCTGAAACGTGCTCTTGGTCTCTTCGCACATGGATTCCTCACTTCTCTGTTAAAATAAGATGCCTGACAAGTAGTAACTCATCCTTCTTGTTAGATCATCAGACATCAAAAGATTTTCAGAACGATATAGCTAATTCTCTCATCACCACAGTGACAGATCATTCACTCTTTATAGTTGAAACGGATGCTTCTGACGTAGTGCTGGCTGCAACCTTAAGCCAGTTGGGGCGTCCTATCGCTATTTTCTTCCACACTTTGTCTCAATCTGAAAAATCTCACTCATCTTACGAGAAGGAGGCTGCGGCCATCATAGAATCTTTAAGAAAATGGAAGTGCTATCTCTTGGGAAAACATTTCAAACTCGTGACAGACCAGGAAGCGCTTTCCTTCGTCTTCAATATCAAACAAAATAGTAAAATTAAGAATGACAAAATTCTGAGATAGCATCTAGAGCTGGCCCCATACAAGTTTGACATAATTTACAGACCAGGAAAAGGAAATGCAAAAGCACTGTCAAGAATCTGTGCTACGTAAATAACTGCAGCAGACTGAGCTACACAACTCACTATGTCCCCCAGGCATCACGAGGATGTACCACTAGGTAAGGAGTAAGAATCTTCCATATTCAATTGAAGAGATCAGGAAAATGACTTCTGCTTGCCCGACATGCGCTGAAATAAAACCGAGCTTCTTGAAAAATAAAGGAACTCTAATCAACGCAACAAGTTCCTTCGAGCGCCTCAATATCTTTTTGTGATTTTCAATATCTTTCAAGTGATTTTTTCCTCTCTCATATAGGTATTGTCTTATGATATTATTAGAAACATGATGGACTCTTGTTATTTCTGACAAACTGAGTGCTTTCCAGAGCTTATTTAAAGGACCTAAGTCAAAGCTTTCTAAAGGTGGATAAAGGCTAAATGTACCTCCTGGACCAGAAGTCTTGGAAGTCCACCAAATGCTTTTAAAAAAATGGTATGAAAGAAACCATTCACAAAAATAAAAAAAACTATATATCAAAGGACTAAATACTTCAAAAAGCAGTATTATATTTTACAAACAGGTAAAAAGGTAGTGTCTCGATGGAATCTAATAAAAGTGTAAATATCCGTGGAATAACTATAAATTACAAAAGTCTAAATAGATTTTACAAGCTAATATATTTATGATTTAATAATCATTGCAAGATTTTAACTATTCATTATAATCATAAGATTTTAATGACATTCATTTGTCATTACATTATTATTTGCAATATAACATAAGAAAAAGCATTTGATATTAACTAGCCATTTCAACTTTTTAAAATTTCGATTAGAAAACACTAAGACCCTGAATATTGGGGAACTATTTCAGTCCAAGCAAAATTTAAATAAAATCTGGTGTTACAAAGCTGATCTAAAAGTTTCAGCACTTTGTATTAAAGTAGAACCTCTCTTAACCAAGAGATTTTTTATCGATTCGCAATGAAACAAAAAGGGAAATCATGAAGATTCATTTACAAATTAAAATCAATGCATTTATTTTTGTTCACAGTTTCGACCTCCATCTATTGTGATATGATCGTACGACGATTACGAATTCTTTTTTACTTCGAACCACGGCCGCTAGGAGCGTCATAACCTATCTGCGACCAGTTCTTGTTTGCGTTATTAGATCACATTCTTCAATATTAGGACAGCCATATGAGTTATTATATAACAGAAGTTACACAACAGTTATTGAGAACCGATCTAAGAACGGTAACTGGTCGAATAACCTTTACCGATCGGTTCTTCTATCTGTTATAACCTAACACCTTACACCAACAACCCCAATTTATTGTTATTTCTCCATTGTTTTCGATGGAAGATTTAATAAATTTGACTAATATTGTAAAATATAGTTATTCTAAAATACAAATTTAGGTTTATTTATAGATATTTTAAAATATGATCACTGGTAATAGGGTTTTTTCGGTAATAGGTGATTGGTGATAACAGTTCCGAGTCGATAATAGGTTATTTTAGGTCCTACCTCTACTGCCAATCTCCGTTTATAATTGAAGGTTATATCTAACCTCATTGTAATTTTATTTTAAAAATTAAAGTTTTATAAATTATCTTCAAATCATTTTAATTTTATGTGAATACCTTAAACCAATCAAATTTGAAATTTCATTTTAGTAATCACAGTTCCGAACAATCGATGTATGTATGTAATTTTCATGCTAATGATTTGCGATTTGAAGTACTCAAAGTAATGTTGCAATGGATAATTAATTTCTTTTAACTAAATGGATCAAAAGAAAGTTTATAATTCTATTAATCTTAAAGTACTTATAAGACGTCATTGGTTTTTTATTGGCATTTTTCCAATCATTTTATTGGCTGAAACTTTTCCTTCACTTGGTGCCACTGGAGGTATTTGATAGCATTGCTATATCTCTAAAAATAATGTTAGTGGTAGTTGTTCTTAAAACTTTTAATTTGTTTTTATGCTCCAGGCATATTGCATCCAGAATGGACTGTAAAATATTTATCTGTTGGAGTCATATTCTTTATATCTGGTATTTCAATGACAATGGATGAATTGTTAACTGCAGCATCAAGTTACCATGTTCATGCTTTTATACAGTGTTTCACTTTTATATGTATACCCGTCATGGTTCTTATGTTAACTACTATCTTAAAATTTCTTTTCAGTGGAATTAACATTTGGATATTGCAGGGGTAAGACATTATAAAGAGTGCTCTAAATAATCTGTACTAAATTATACAAATTTACAATCATGATGAAGTTGACAAGTCGAATGTTTCCTGAAAACGATTAAATTCAATGCAGATACCAAAGTTGAACTAACTGCTTGGACCTAGCAACAAATTTTTAAGGCTGATCTTTGGATGTAAGGGAGGGGATTATTAATTTTAAATAATCTTTTTAATGGAGTTACGTTTCATGCAGTTTTGCCAAGTAAATATTTCATGTATCTGTAGCTTATTATGAATATAGACATGATAACTACCTAATCTTTCATACCATTGCTTTAAATTTATTGTCAAACATTAAAACTATCGTATCATAATTAATTATCCAGACTTGTCATCTCCACTCTGACTATTGAATTATTCTTATTGTTATAGATATTTTAAGTATTCATACTTATACTTTAGGCCAACAATATATAAATTGTTCAACATTTATTCTAGTAATTGAAAAATTGTTATTTAAATTTGAACTAGGACTTTTCATAAAATCATAATCAGATTTGTGTTTCAGTTTACTCACAGTTAGTTGCATGCCCCCTCCTGTTTCTTCAGCTGTCATTATAACGAAAGCTATTGGAGGAAATGAAGCAGCAGCTGTATTTAATTCAATTCTGGGAAGTTTTATTGGAATCATAATATCACCTATCTTGCTGCTGTACTTTGTAAGTACAGAAAACTTCAGGTCTGTGTGGCATCTTATATGAGTGAATATTCAGTTCTCAAAATAAAATTATTTGAAATCGATGAAATTTAAAGGTCAGTGAGAGGAAATTATTTCCTAAATAAATTGCATTATAACAGTCCATTGTTTTTTTAAATATGTATTGCTCATGTACTTCGTATCCTTATTTGTGCATTGCATTCAATATACTTTCCTTTCAGTATTGGTTCAATGCCGTACTGTAATTGATTTACTTATTAATCTTTGATGCTTATTACTCATTGAACTCATTAAATTAAACACGGGCTACAGAGCTTCATACACTTTTTATGTATATCTAGTCACAGTAGTTTCCTGCCACATTTCAATATTTTGGATAAAGCTCAAACAGTGGTAATCTCAGCTCACAAATGTCAAACTTAGATAATCAGCTATTCTAAACTAACAAATTGAGGCATTTTGGGAGCTAGATCTGAACTAAAATAGTTACCATTACCTCTATGGAAAACCTAATCAAACATTGATACATTATAAGAGTATAATTACCAACATTTGATGGTCTCATTTTAAGCAGTTCATTGATCCCATTATGTGTTCATACACACTATGAATAATCACTTTGATTGATAATTGGCCAAAAGCGATACATTTTTTGGGAATGCGAGGGCATTACTCATAGTTTAGTAGTTCGACATTGAGAAAGTAGGAGGCAGGTATAAATGAATGAGCTTCTTTTGACTCTCCTAATACAAAATAATAAAATTTGACCTGGATTTGACCAATCTTGCTCGTTCCCTCTCAGCTGTTCAAAGTTTTGGTTTTAATAAAAAAAGTCACATTTGAAAACCTCTCATTTAAAGTTTAGTACATTTTTTTGACATACTCTAGCTCAGTTAGTGTTGCTCGGATTGAAAATTTGATGATATTCTACTTGTCAACAATGCAATGGAGAATAATTTTTGTTGTATAACATTTGTCGCTAGGATCTACCATTTCGGATCTTTATTGGTTTGAATAAAAAAAGTCATGTTTGAAACCTCTATTTTTAAGTGTTGGAGCTTTGTTTGATACGCTCTACTTCATTTGGTTTTTTTCGGATCGAAAATTTGACGACATCCTTCCTGTCAAAAATTTAATGGAAAATATTTTTTGTTATATAACGTTTATCACTAGGACCTACTGTTTAAGAGCTTTATTAGTTTGAATAAAAAAAGCCATGTTTGAAACCTCTATTTCTAAGTGTAGGATCTTTTTTTGACATGCCCTAGCTCTGTTGCTATTGCTTGGATCGAAAATTTGCTTAATTTTAACTTATCAGAAATTAAATGGAAAATACATATTTTTTTAATATAACATATATATATATGTTGATATGCTATATTGGTTTGAATGAAAAAAATTATGTTTGAAACCCCCTATTTTTTATTTACCACTAAATTCCTATCCTTTGGATATGTATACTAAAATCAGACAGATAAGATAATAAAGTAACAAATGAACATTGTTGAAGGTCTTTAGGTATTATTTTATTTATTTTTTATCACTTTTTGTGTATACTAAATTACGCTCCTTTGGAATTAAACAATATCATGATACATCTAAGTGGAAAAAATAAAGAACATTAAAGCATAGATGGTCTGCAGGATTAAGCCATTTTATTTGAAAATTTATCTCCTAAAGACAAATGAATCACAGGTTAGTGAAAAAAAAAAGAAAACATTTGAGCATCGATGGTCAAGGGGGCAACCCGTGAAACATGTTCCATGTTATTCTTTCTTTAGCCAACAGATTTTTTTTTCCACCTTTACTCTTCTGGCCAGGAAAACTAAAAAAAAAAAAAAAAAAAAAAAAAAAAAAAAAAAAAAAAAAAAAAAAAAAAAAAAAAAAAAAAAAAAAAAAAAAAAAAAAAAAAAAAAAAAAAAAAAAAAAAAAAAAAAAAAAAAAAAAAAAAAAAAAACGGATATCATGAGGAAATTTCATAATGTGGGATTGCATTTTGTTCATTTTTAATTTCAGAAATAAAATTTTTACTTTTAAAAGACAATAAAATTTGATTTATTAATCTTATCAACTTGTATTTAAAAATATATATCTGATTACATATATATATTTTAAATATATATATATATATATATATATATATATATATATATATATATATATATATATATATATATTATATTATTTATTTATTTATTTATTTATTTATTTATTTATTTTCAATCTTTACTGTGTATTTGCTTAAAAAGTTTGTATTGTTTAAATTCAAAAGATTATAGATTTTGAGAAAATAAACATTTGCTATTTATTATGAATGTGCTTCTCTACTTTTTTGACAAACAGATTGTTGATAGGTAGAATTAGTTAGATGATGAGCAATACATAATTTTCTAAACTTTAAGTTTTCTGTACTGTACCACTTCTTCTCTATTTTATTAGTTATTCAGTTATAATCAAAAGGCTGAGAAACCCATACCATACCTTAACCCTGCTGAAAAAATTCACAGGGATGTAGGTAATGGATGAATTCTGAGTAATAATTTTGTAGATGCTTCATAATTATGTTTTTGTTCTTTTTCAGTCTGGATCAACAGCTCTCATATTTATGTTAGGCTCAATGTTACTATTGGGACAAACAGTTCTTATTCCATTGATAGTAGGGATCTTTCTGAAACACTTTAAAATTATCAGAAGCACAAAATCATTACCACTGACGTTTATTGGACAGTTGATTCTTCTTTTTATTATTTACACAACATTTTGTGATGCCTTCATTGATGCCAAAGATACTTCCATGACAGCACTGGATATCGTGCTGTCAATATTTCTTGGTGAGAATCTAACTAATTTTTTTTAGTCCCTACTGCTGTATAAGTGTTATGAGCCTACAACTATAAAAAATTAAGCGAGTCTAATTTTGAAAATGTAAAATATGAATACGAAATAAGTATGTTTGCATTTATTTTAGTTTTTGTTTCATCATCAGCAATTTTTGTTTTCATAAAAAATATTTTCATTCGACTTTAGGTGCTTGTATATATGTTAATAGCTATTAATGTGAAGTATGTAATGTGTTTCTTTCCTGTTTTTACATCCCATTATAAACTTTCTGTTTCAGTTTTAGTGTTCCATATGTTATCTATGTATGTTTCTTTCCATACATCTCAGTGCTTTCCTTGGTATTCTGCTTCAGATATTGTTGCCATAACAATTTGCTCAAGTTATAAATCTCTAACACTAGGTAAGCACCACCTCCTTCCATTCTCAGTTATATCACAATCTTCTCACAATAATCAAATTATTTTATTAGCAAATTAATAAAACAGATAGATAGATAGACAGATAGATAGATGATAATTTTATTTATTAAAGAAAATTCTTGTACAAATGTGAGTCTGGTACATTCTCAGACAATTCTAAATCTATTTACACTATGGGAAAGAATATATGATATAAAAATACACTTAATATCTACAAATACATGAATTAACATAAAAATAAATATAAGGAGAATTTTTCTCAGTTATCTATTTAAGTCCATAAATGAACTTGTAAGTTTATACTCACTTGTATAGGTACATATAACAATTTTAACTGTTTTTCATAGGTTTCGATGTTGTACTGATATAATTATAAATAATGTTTAATCAATATCATTAATATTTAAAATATTTTCAACATTGACAATGTCATAGATGTCCATGATAAAGGCCTGCAAGTAGGTTTTCTTGGGCTCATTAAATTTAGAGCAGTGCAGTAGCAGGTGGCTCATGCAGTCCTGCACAAAATGCTTACATAAAGTACAAATTTTGTTTACTTCATGTGAAATGGTTGCGTTCTTCAGGCACAGCTTATGACTACCGCGCTGGAAACTCTTAATTGACTGACAATTCTCACTTTACGGAAGCCAAGTTTAAATGATAAATATTTTTCCGGTTCTGCAATGTTAAACTGCTAATATACCTGTAGATTGGATTTGTGGCTGAATTTAAAGCCCTGTAGATATCAATGGACAAAAGGTTGGTCGTTATTTTTTTGAACGTATCATATTTTTGTCCTATCAAATAATCTCTCAATACGTCTAAAATCCTCTTTGCAACCTAGTGATTCGAAGATTGATCTCACTTGTATAACCCAATTGAATTCATATTCGTGCTTATTTCTTATTTTATCTATCTCAATAAGCCTGTTAAAGCAAACCTGCGGCAGTCTGTCTTCGGACATGTTTGAGAGTTTTGTCCTCAAGTTAAATACTTTATGAGAAGTACTTTAAATGGGTAGCAACTCATTTCTAGACATACTATGAAGTTAGGAGTGTTTCTTTGCCAGAAGAAGAGTGACTTCATAAATCGTGATTGATCAAATCAATAAAACATTTTCGCTTAAATGCCTAAGGATTGTATAGGATATTTAAAAAAGCATTTTCCCCAAGCTTTATTTTTATTGATCTGTCTTTATAATAAAAGGCGTAGCGAACCCTTAAGGATAAGCATTAATTATTTACATATTTTTTATTTCATAGGCATTCCTATTCTACGAATATTGTTTTCTGGATATTCACATTTTTCTCAAATTATGTTGCCTTTGCTGTTGTATCAACCTATACAAATAATGATCGGAGGATTTTTGACTCCACCATTTAAATTGTGGATGATAAGCAACAAAAATAGGTAATTACATTTTTTGCTTTTTAATTTAATTTTATCATATCTGTGTTATTATTATTGTTTTAGCTATAATTATTTCATTTATTTTGAGTTAATAACATCTTCAAGTTTTGCTGTAATCAAATTCACAATGATCACTTTTGGTGTGTATCTAAACTGAATCATCTGGAGTAAATCATACCTGTTTATATATTTCCTTCTTACTCCACCGTTTATCTTATTGTGTCTGAAAAATGTCTTGTATTAAAAAAAAGAATGGTAGGGTTATTATGATTGGGTATTTGTTAAGATAGCAGTTGTTATTGTTTTGGCCTTTATTAAGTCTAGTTTTTCTTTTTTAAGAAGAAGATAGAAACATTCTTCTATGACAATGTTCTATTATGATCTACAAAATTAGTTGATGATTAACATTTGAAAATAAAATTAACTAAGCAAAAATGTATGTAGTTAATTGTTGAATAATAATGTTATTTGTAAATATTAGGCAGTGGCAGTATACTGACATGCATTCTAGTGGTTATGTATGGTTATTTTTAGAGCGAGATAGTGTTTAGTTAGAAGGTAATAGTTCTCTGGTGTGAAGTACCGTACCGTAATTAAGGAAGGAAGCCTTGCGTCCTTTCTATTAACATTTTTTTTGTGTTTATGGCATTTATGGTTCTTTATCCATATTCTGGACATATGATAGGAGATACTTAATAGCTGTTATCAATCTTATTTATTAGGAAGATTGGCCATAGAGAAGATATGCATAATTTTGTAATGGTCTTTGTCAGGAGAAGTTGCAATTTTTTTTACTCTGTGATATATTAAGGAAAAAAGCTGTATTGGTTTCTAATATCACTTGCTGTTACTACTTTGTGTAGACATCTTTCTGGGTCACTGAGACAATTTTAGACAGGGTGAGTTGTTTTTCTATTAGTAAAATTTAACAGCAGGATTCTAAGGACTGGGCAATGATGAATCTCCAGTTTAACTGGGTTTCTTTTCTGTAATTCACTTTGTTATATGACATGTTTTTAAGATGATATCCCAACTCATTTTATGAATTTGAAGAATACCTATAACATTGATATTGATTTGCAAAAATATACAGACCCTGAGAAAATTTTAAAAAACTTTTTTTTGTTAATTTATATTTTGATATTTTAATCTATAGAAATTTCTTAATTTATGATTTATTTTAATTTCAACTGTTTATTTTAGAATGAAGCTTCTTCCATAAACAATAGGAGGTTCTTTAATAAAATTCAAAAGCACCGAGACTGACTGATATCGTCTTTTTTGTTTTTAATATAAAACAATTACTACCATTTTCTTTGGTGATTGAAAACATTGTTAGAAAAAGAATTTAGGAACAAAAAAGATGTATTATATTCAGTTAATTTTTGTTACCAAAGATGAAAGTGATTTAGTACATTCTAAAATTTAAGATCAAAATTTCAATTTGTAGCCATAATTTATTCCAATGGTGTTTACGTTAAGTACTGATTTAGATGTGCAGTGAACATGCTTGGATATTATTCATATGCCTTGTTTTACACAAGATTTCAAAGTAAGTATTATTTATATTTTTATCAGAAAATATAGAAGTGTATATGTTTATCTTCAGGATACTTCCATTTTCAACTGTCATGCCAGATTGAAATAGCCCTTTCCTTCCTCCAGTATTTTCCAAAATCCTTGCTTTATCAACTAATCCATTACACATTGCTGACCGTTCTAATCTTCTGACCTCTTATTGCCTATCAAAGTTCCTTACCATACTGCTGCTTTCAACAGACCATTCCTAATCTAATCATCATCCTTCCCTCTAGGATTCATTCAAATGCTATAACATGTAATACTGGTGCCATTCTGACTTCTTTTTTTTTTTTGTTCTTTGACAATTCAGAAAGGTAGGTTGTCACCAAATATTGTGGTTGAGCTTATCCTAAGTAGTTATAAGATATGGACATCACCATAATTTCCTTGATCCCTTGTCTAATTTTCCTGTTCTGTTTTTAAATAAAAGGTAGAGCAAAAAAAGTCTTACTTATTTTATAATATTTTTCAAATATGCAATAAACAAAAATAAAAGCTTAAAACAATTTTATTATATTTATGCATTTTCATAATTCTTACTAGGTTTGTATTTTTTAACTAATAAGTTAATACGAACCTTCTACTAAGTAAAAGGGCAAATTAACTTGAACCTTTTTTTTTTATGAGCACTTCAAAGAATCCCTATTCCTGTGATGATCATACTGGACATCTTCCTGTACGATTATATAAAATTTATGAACTAGCTCATATTTTTATTTGTTGTCTCCACTACATTGTGTTGATCTTAGTAGGAGCCTTTGTAAAATGGCCATACCATACCATAACACTTTGTAAGTTACTCTAATGTCTCAAGATAAGCTCAACCACAATATTTGGTGGAAACCTGTATTTCAACATACTTTAAGTGATATAATCTAGAATAAAAGAGGAAAATGTATCTGAAAGGTTTTCCAATCTCATATACCTGGGTTCATCTTCCATTATGTGTTTTGATATGTATTTATTTATCTATCTTTCCCTCTCACCTCTCTCTCTCTCTCTCTCTCTCTCTCTCTATATATATATATATATATATATATATATATATATATATATATATATATATATATATATATATTCACACATAAAATTAGAGCACTACCATTATATCTAAAATCTCACTATCACTGTAAAAATCTGAATTAGATATTTTATATATAATCTCAGTTTTTTAATTTTATAAAACAATTTACCAAATGGTTACATTTTATGAGCTAGTTACAAGAATTTTATTTTCATAATTGAGGCATATAATTCCAAAACCAGCAGAGTCAAATTTCCAGATATTTTTATTGTTAACAGTTTTTCTACTAGATTATCTTCAGGTTAAAGGTTTTCTCCCTAAATTAGTTAAATCACATTTTAAACAGACGGCCTTGTAAAAAATAAGGCTTCCTAATCCAGTCTGACTTTAACCTTTATTGATCAGCTATGAAAAATTAAAAAAAATAGATGGCTGGTTTTGAAATTGTATGATTCTCTTAATGTTTAAATGATTAATTTGTTTTTATAAAAGAATGAATCTATGACTAGTTAAATTTAATTTTTTTTAGATATAATAAATAGACCTATTATTACGTTTCTTTGAGTTGTTATTCAATTCATTCTTTTTGCTAAAATAATTTAGTTGGTTGTATTAGCATCAATTTCTGAAAATCAAAAAGTTACAAACATAAGATAACAATTTATCTCTATAAACTACTTTTGTTTTCTTTTACAATAATATCTATTACTGCTTACTAGCAGTATTTGAAATTAAATACTAAAAATGAAGTTTTCTGTAAGTCAAATATATTTATTTATTGTGATTGATTTAATAAGCAAAAAATAAAGTATTTTTTAATATTACATGTGTCATTTATTTACAGCTATCTATATTTTTATTACATCAATTTTCCAGGGTTCTAAACAGGTAGAAAAACACAGTAGTTCACTCTAATTATTAAATAGTTAAATTTATTTTTTCTTAAACTTGACTAGACTATAAAACTATGAATAGCAATTTTTGCTATTCCAATCAAACCAAATATGACCAGATAGATTTATTTATTTTTAACTTAATTCTTCCTTCTCAGCTAATGTTATCCTTAAGGGAAGGTGATAAGTTTCTTTCAAGAACCCCAGACATGATGGAACTTTTTTCTTTGAGATTTACTGTTGTTTCTTCATTTTGTAATAGCCTTTCACTTCTTTTTTGTGCAATACTGAAATAAAAAATTTAAAAAATCTATATTAGAATAAACAGCAACCAAACAGATCAATATTCTGAAAGAAAAGGCAGGACTGAAAATCTCTTTTGAAAAGACAGAATACCTAACCAATGTAAGAGAGGCACCGAACAGTATGAATACAAAGTATGGCCAGATAAAGAAAGTTTCTAATTTCATATATTTAGGGGATATCATCCAGCCCAATGCTTTAAATAAAGAAGAAAATAAAACAAGAGCAAGAAAAATGGAGATGGCATTCTAGCTGACAAAGAATGTGTACAACAAAAGGTCAAACCCATTAACGCTAAAATCAGACACTAAAACACAGTGATTAAGCCAGAGTGTCTGTATGCATCTGAATGTTTGGCAATGAACACCAACAAGGAAATGGAAGCTATAGCAGAGCAGCAAAAAATCATAGGAAGAGTACTTGGGCCGAGGTTCAAAATGAGACCTGGAAGCTTAGAAGTAAAAGAGAAGTGTATTACAAAATTGAGAAAGTGGGAGATACTATGAGGAAGAGAAGAGTAAGCTTTTATGCCCATTTGAAAAGAATGAACAATGAAAGGCTGACAAAGGAAATATTAATGTCTTTTGAAAAAAACCCGAATTACATGGTTCAAAGAAGTCAAAGCAGACTTAGTGGAGATAGGTATTGGAGAGAAAGATGTAACAAACAAAGACCTAATGAGAGACAAAATTCAAGGCTTTGGGAGATTTGAAATGAACAAGAGAAGAACTGGAGGAGCAGAGTGGACAGAAGACGGAAGGGAGCAACATAGACAGAGGATGAAGACATATTGGCAGAAGAGGAAAGAGGATGAACGCAATAGAAGAAATGAACATTGTACAGTTATTGTATAGCACGGTCCCTAGACGGCCAAAATTGAAAAGAAAAAAAATTAGAATAAATATTTTACTTTAGCAAAAATTTGACCATTTGAATGATAAATATGTCCTAAGAATTACCTTCATGGAATAAAAAATTGGTTGATTGTCAGATCAATTAATAGCAACATAATTTAGCTGCTGAGGAAACTAGTTGCCAGCCAGTTTCATTAACAAGTCTTATTTCATGTGTTCCCATGAAATAAATACTAATACATTAAGAGAGGATGCATATTAGTATCTGCTTCATGAACTGCTGTCAAGAGTGGGTTTTTATCTTCAGGACAAAACTTCTGGGGTAAAGCCAAATATTAGAATAATAAATTTTATGCCTTTGAAAATGTTTATAATTTGTTCAGGACGTAGTCACCAAAATATTTCTTTGTTAACAAATACCACAAACTTTCAACCCCATTAAATAATCTATATAAAATATAATTTAAATAATCAGTTTTTTCTTTCTTTTGATATTAATAGAAATACTTTTAACATGGTATCAAAAAATTTAACAGTACATCACAGTTTACTTTTAAAATAGTGAACTAATTTTTTATGATATTCTAGATGTAAAGGAAAATTTGTTTAGAATTTTATTTTATTAAGTAAATATGAAACGGTTGCATTTATTGCACATGGTATTCTAAAAGTAAAAAAAATAGCCAGAAAAGTTTTGTCCAGAAATTGACAAAAGTGTTAAAATTTATTATTATGAACAGTCTCTAAATAAAACGAACAGCAATTTAGAATAAAATGACAATAGTAAAAAGCCTAAGAAATCATAAATAAATGGCGAGATGTAAATAAAATATAACTGAAAACTAATAATACTACATTTTTAATAGTAAAAACTACAAGGTGTCTTTAATAACAGCCAATGAAAAAATAATACATGAGAAGGTATAACATATTTTTTTTATGTGTAAAAGTTATAAAGAATAATAAACAAGCATACTGAGGTTGCTGCTTTTATTGAAAACCTGGATGGTAGTGCAGGGCAGTGGTGGATTTGAAAGTACAGGGAAATCAGAAAAAACATTGCTGTAAGGTTAGCATTTGGTAAAAGTGTATTCCACATGGGAACAAGAGCAGCCAGCCTTTCGGCATGAATCAGAAGAACCAGTGCTTAACTAGACCCTTTCCCCCTCTCAAATACTGAAATCTTGTTATAACATCGATAAACAATTAAGAGATAATCTAAAAGGAATCCAAGATATTAAAACTATCATTATCTTTGACAATTAACAAGTAAATAGTGATCACTTCGAATATAGAATAAACAAAAAAAGGGGGAAGTACTACTGAATAAGTATATATATCTCACTCAACATGAAATCAAGGGGATAAAGGGGATGCTCATGTTATCTAATTAGAATTAACTGAGTCAAGGGGTTCCTATTTGAAAGTTCTAATTTTTTTAATATAAAATTAATCACTTTTTTTTTTTAATTTCTATTTTTTTTTAACAGGTTTAAGAAACCATGAAAAGGTGCATTAGAAACCCCTCGGATAAACAAAGATACACAATTTAAAAAAATAACCTGCACCACAACAATCCATGGTCTTGGGTTCAGTACTTGGTAAGGAAGCATTGTTTCATGACCAGTATTAAATAATGAGGTGGTGTGGTCAGCAATCATACTCAACCAACAGGTTCTCCCCCCTAATTAAGGGTACCTTGCATACTTTATAGAGGTTGGGTGTGCTTCAAGAGGGTCTCCAGACCCCGAAGTTGATTGACAGCTGAAGAAAGAAAAATTAAATTTTCTGTCTTCAGCTGTGCTTGAACTCGGGCCCCAGACCCTAGCAGTTCAGTGCCTTACTCATTGAGACACTCTGCTTCCTATACCTAGTTAAATAATGTCCAAAATATACAGGAAATAGGGTGATACAGTAAAGGATCAATAAGATCACACCTTAATTGGTAAAATGAAAATTAGGATAGCTATGGTGAGTTAACATATTTTAGTTTAAAAAAATAGAATAAATGGGAACTATAAACCAGTCACCTTTTTTCGTAAGGTGTATACTTGTCAGATATTATATCTTCTAAATGATAGCCGATGACTCCAACCAAAGCAGCAACTGGTAAGGTAATGTAAGGTGCATACCTGGATAAAGCTCTGAATACTAGAGGCAACATCTGCAAAATAGAGATGGACACATAAGTGATATATTGCATCACTGAAATAAGTGAAAGTGGGTACTTAAATTTAATATTTTTTCTTGAAAGTTCTAAAATGAATTTTCAATCCTACAGTATTAACTGGACAAATTTAATCAAAAATAGTGAAAGGAAAAGAAAATGTTTAAGACTGGAACCTAATATATAAGTGACAGGTTAATGCATGGCTTCTGATTCAAAGTTTAAGATATACTAAAAAGGTTCGGAAAAGAACCTTTGTGTCTGTCATTAATTACAGATATTGATACCTCCAAAGTTACAGAATTTATTCAACACATTAGATGTAACTGCAAACACGGAGAAAGGCTGAGATCGCTTACGAGTCGTTACATAAGGATAAGGGATTCTCCAAAGAGAACGAAAGTGAAATAATTACAATCATTCGTGTTAATCCTAAATTGAAAAAAATATACCAGAACTTTACAGAAAGTTTGAATAATATATAATACAGGTTTCAATAAATCCTATAATAAGAATTGATTTCCTAATTGAACATTTACTCTGGATTTGCTAAAAAGTAATAGATTTACTCACCGGATCAAACTTATTTAGTATCGCTTATCAAGTGACTGTCTACTTGTAACTCTATATGGACAAAGCTTAACTAACACCAGTCAACATGATTCCATTGGCAGTCTTCTTTCATATTCATATTAATGAAGGTTTATCTTTATAAATCACATGTCATTTAAATTTAGCCTGATAGGTTTTTCAAATGACATTCATTATACAATCGATAATTTATTGTAATAGAAATGCATATTTCATTATTAATTAATTTTATTTAATTATTCTTATGTGTTTTATCCGTTTCAGTAATCAGGTAAAATCTTATATGCAGTAGTGGTCTTATACGTAACTGGTCGCCTCAATTACTAGCAGCAATGAATCAGATTACAATTTTGTTTTCTTCATTGCTTCGACAGTAAATTATTTATTTTACATTTTTAAAATAATCACCCTGCCAAGGATGATTAGAAAAATCATCTTCATTAGAAGGAAGTTGAATCACAGAGAAGTGGATTAGCCTTGGCGAAATCATTTTCTATTTTTAAAAGTTGTCAGTACATTGTTAGCCATTAAAGGGGTTATAGGTTTACTTCAATAGTTTAGCTTATTTTATAAATGTTCATCTTTGAAATTATAAAAATGATATTTATTAATTTGCCCTGATCTGACCACACATATGGAGTTATGGTTTGTATAACATGGCTCTTGCGAATTAATTACTTTGCCTGTATGAGAAGATTCTTCTAGCATAGGATTGCCAAACGTACCCGTACACCGGGACTTGTCACCGGTATAGAAATGTCGTCCCGGTTGACCCATCATATGTCCCAGTCCGAGAATATACAGGAATTAAGGTATATTTGGTTAATCCCTTCAGCGGCGTAATATTATATCTTCGGTGTAGTTTTAGTGCGTTCATAATTCCTGGATTGATCTTTTATATTATGCGTCTGCAGCTCCGCGCCGCCAGATCGCAGGGAACGCTGTCTTGTTTCGTAGCGTTAAGTTGGTACTCTTTATTTTCCTTAATCTATGCTCCCATCTCCCTGGAGTTTGTCAATATTCGTTGTTAAGTTCATATCAGACTGCGTGGAACACTTTGTACCTACTAATTTTATAGAGTATTGAATTGTGTCCCGTTCAGTACCTAGACTGTTATGGCAACCCTATTCTAGCGGGATCGGAGGTAGAACAGCCCCACAGTATTTATCGCTTTTCGTAAAAGGTGACTAAAGGGACAACTACCCGTTGACATCCAACCTCAAATATCCTTCCTATTCTAGTCATTTACTGAGGAACTTTCTAATCCCTCACTACCTCCCGGATTAGAATGAATTTTTGGAGGATAAGGCAGCAACCCCTCCCCCCCCCCCCCCCAAAAAAAAAGTCAGGAAACTAGAAAAACAGGAAAAGCTGGACGGATTCAGAAAAACAATTTAGGTGAATCAAATGACTTTCTAAATCACTAATATTAGCAACATGGAATCTCAGGGAGCTGGCCCAAGCACAAGAGTAAGCAGAAACTTGGAGAAGGTTCTTAAGATATATAAGATTGATATAGCTGTACTACAAGAGATAATGAAACTTAAAAGGTGCACTTTCAAAATTAGTAGCCATAAATGAAATGTATTCGGCACGGGTTCATTTTAAGAAAGAGCCCAAAGTATTCATTCTTGAATTATAAAATAGTTTTCAAAAGAATATGCGTAATAAGGCTGAAGGGTGAATTTTTGAATACGTCTATAATTGTGAACAAGCGCCAATACAAGACTTTCAAGAGGAAGAAAAATATTTTTTATATGAACCCTTTTCTCGGGATTCCAAAGAGTAGAGGATCGGACAAGGAAGGAACGTTGGAATGCAGTACTTCTGTGGGATGGAGTATAGAGATCAGAAAGACGAGATCTAGTATGCAGTGATTTGATAACAGACTTGAATTTCAGATTACTGTAAATAAAGGAAGGGTGACGGGTGTTGATAACTTGGAATTGGTACGTGCCTAGGAAGTATTTTCTGCGGAAGGAGGGGAAAAGCCAATTAAACTCAGTGTAGAGATGCGAAACATGGGAACGTCTCGAGGTTCCGAAGACAAACCTAATGAAGCAATTCATGATGCGTTTTACTCTGTCTTCAAGAAGCCCGCCATATATCACGCAACCATAGTCAAATTGGGGGAAGATAAGGGAGGATACAAGAAGTTTGCGTGTGGGTGAGGAAGGAGGTGACGGGAGCGGGGAAATAGTTTTAGGATACCGATTGACCTTCGGGAGATTTGTGCAATATGGGATTTCCAGGAGAGTGTTTGATCAATGGTTAAGCCTAAATTTTTAACAGAGGAATTGAAAGTTATTGGATGACCATTAAGGAATAATTTGGGAAAGTTAGCATTTGAATGGAGAAGTGAATGTGGTCCTATGGCAATTGCTTGAGTTTTAGCTGCGTTTAACGTTAATTTGTTCAGATTTGCCCAGGCACAGATTTCGTCTAGGTCTTCCTGAATTTTAGAAAACGCAGCTAACATTTCGGATGGAGGAAAGAAGAAGTGAATCTGGAAGTCATCGGCGTAAAGATGGTGGGAACAATGGTGAAGATCATTTATGTATGAATTAAACAGTAGAGGGGAAATGCTCGAACCTTGAGCTACTCCTGACTGTAGAGTGAGGAAAGAGGATAGGCCTTGGTTAGGGGTGGCGACTGCTTGGGTGCGGTGGGAAAGGAAAGATTGAAATCAAAGGAGGGTGCTGTAGGAAAAGTTCAATGATTTCAATTTGGAAAAAAGGATATAATGGTCTAAGGAATCGAATGCTTTAGAGAAATCAAGGAGGATCAGGATGGTCAGTTCTTTTTTGTCCATCGCTGCTTGGATGCCAGTGATAATTTTAATGAGGGCGGATTGTGTTGAGAACCCGGGACGGAAACCAGATTGGAAGGGATCGAGTAACTTGAAATCTTCTTGAAAATTGGAAATTTGGGATTGCACCAATCTTTCTAGGGGCTCAGAAAGGTTGGAAAGTATGGAATATAGGGCGGTAGTCCTTTGGGGATATAGGGTTTGGGTTCTTATTGATGGGATAAATTACGGTCTTTTTCCAGGAAGTGGGAAATACAGAGTTTTGGAGGGAAAAAAAAATATATGAAGAGGAGAACCTGTAGGATTTCAGGAAGGCATAATTTCAATAATTTAACAGGAATGCCGTCTAAACCAGATGAGTTGGATCGAGACTTCATAATGTAGGTAATGAGATCAAAGGGAGTGATATAAGAAAAGTAAAAATTATTGTCGTTAAATGCTGGCGGAGGTAAGGACTGGGAGGGTCGAGAAGAAACAGATAAAGAGGAAGATACGAAATAGGAGTTTAACTAATCCGGAGTGACAGGAAAGACTCCCGGTGGAGAGGAACTAGGAGGATCACACAAGGAAAGTTTGCGGAGGAGCAGCCATTTGGATTTAGGATCGGGTGCAGATGAAAGGGCTTCGCGGAAGATATTGGATTTAGTTCGCCGGATCGTGGATTGTGTTAAATTTCTAAGAAACTTAAACGCTTGCTAGTCATATTCAAGCCTGGTGCGTCTGATAATACGAGTATGTAACTTTTTATAATTTTTAGGGGGAAAATGTCTTAGAATAAGGATTATTTATCATTCATTCATTCATTATAAGGAAGTCACCGTACAATGGATTCCTGGATATTCTGAACTCACTAGCAACGAGAGGGCAAACAAGCTGCCCAAGCAAAAAGTTTTTACCCCGCAATTCAACTGTGCCCTCTGCCTAGAAAAAGTCACAACTCTTATTAAACCCCCATATTAGAATATTTTAATAAGTGATGGACTAGGAGGCATCCACATATGAACTATGTGGGTGGTAGTATACCAATTGGTGGATATAGAGTTGTCAGGATTTCTAATAATAAGTGGTATACTAAACCCCTCCACCCACTACCATCACCCACCTACTAAACCCACCATTTGGTATACTAAACCTACCTACTCAGGTAGGCTATTAAATTTCCACTCCCAACACCCCTATCATCAAAAAATTAATACTGAAAAAACCTAATCCAACGTAGTCTTTCCCTTTCCGATCACCAATTCCACGCTTCTAATACCATTCGAATAAAAAACGTACTCAGCTCTAATAACTTCCCCATAACCATTATCAACAAACTCCTTAATAACTACAATAACCAATCATCTACCACCCCCCTCCTTATCCAACTCCCCATTATCCCCGCCCCTATATCTATATAGATCCCTCCCCTATATACCCATCCTTTCAGATAAAATACAAAGGTCTCTACGCCCAATCTTCCCCAATCTACGCCTAGGCCTCAAGCCCCACAACAAACTCTTGAATATTTACTCCAAACTTAAAGATCCCATACCACTTCCTCTCCGTTCCAATGTCATTTACCGTATCCCCTGTGCCTTCCCTAATTGCAATTCCTCGTATATTGGTGAGACTAAAAACCCGCATCTCACAACATAAACGCTCTATCACATCCCATAACCCGTTTGCAACAAAACTTTCTGAACATTCCTTATCCCTTAACCATAATTTTGACTTTGGAAAAACCACCATCCTAGACTCCTTTATCAACTTAGAAAAACGATTAATATGCGAATCTATCCATATCCACCTAGAACACTTACCGGTTAATCAAAAAATAGATAAGGAATACATTTCCCACACGTATTCCCAAGTTTTAAACCTTCTCAAAAAACCCTAAATTCCTCCCATTGTTTATGTATATATTTAAATGTTATTATTACGGTACTATCTTCCTTACTCCACTTTTTCTACTCCCTTCCTCCCTCTCGTTTTATTGATACTTTAACGCGCCAGCTCAATATCACCGTATTGTACGTCATAAACGAATATTTTCCCGCTCCCACCTTGGTCTGTAGTTTAGATACCCGACGCTAGATCACTCCACCCTCCTTTCCTCCCTTGTCTACTGACATCTACTTCCCCCTGTCTTCAGTTTGTTTGTTTACCATTACCTGAACGTAAGTATTTATAAAAATATTTTTTATTTAGTTTTATTTTATTTTTTGTTTTTGTTGTTAGTTCTTTACCACTCAACATTCATCCTTTAATCATTAATATACCCTTTTCCTTTCTCCAATTTAAATGTTAGTGCACAATTTTTGCTAAATTTCATTTTCCTCACATTTGCCCCTTATTTCATTTCCTTTCTCTTTCCACTGTACACACTTGTAATTACCATACTATATATGTCCTAATATTTATCATATGTATCAATATATTTATCACTACTTTATAGCTGTACTTTGCATAATTTTATTTATTATTAACTATCTAGTTAACTCCCTACTGTTAATAGTAATTTTATTCTATATTTGTATCAACTCATTAGATTAACCACTATATCTCATAAATTCTATATCTATTTCTTATATTTACCTATTATATTGTTATATTTACTCATTCACTATCACTCCTGAAATATTCTTTTCAATTTTAAGTGCCATCAGATATTAATTCAGTTATCTGTCCTCATTATCTCAGTAACTCTGTAGCTATTCATTAAGTATTAACTCCTTTAAGTACTAACTCAGCAACTTGTCCTCAACAACTTAGCATCTACATTGTTTATGTTCACCAATTATTTTGTCGAAATTACTCATTAGCATTTAAGTAACTATCACTCATTTTAATTTATTCTCATTTTAACCTCAATTCAATAGTCTTTATTGGCCTTATGGCCTTTAGATATTGCCTTTATGTTACTATCTTACTCTTATACAGTTATTTATTTTTCATTTTATGTTTATTTATTTTTTCTCACTCATTCCTATGTTTTGTGGTGTGTGTTTATTCATATATTTTTACAATGTAGTCATACCTTTTTGCTTGTTTTCTTTTCTTCTAGCCCTGATAAAGACTTGCAATGCAAGTCGAAACGTTGGCTTTAACAATTAAAATAAAATAAACATTTTATTTTGATCTGCTGAGTATATATGACTGCCTACCCTAACTATCTACATCTCCTTAAATAATATATATCTTATTATGTTAAGTGTATATCTAAATCCATCAATGCTGTTATATAAATCAAAATAATTGCTTAAGTTAGAAGAAAAATATATAAGATATTAAAGAAAAATTCAGATTTGCATAATTCTACCACTTCTATGGGACGGGACATTTTAATGATAAGTAATAATTGTATGGGATTGGTATTAATTTGTTGACTTGATATTCACTAGAATTGTTGTCTGACTTCGACCACGTAGTAAACTACAGATTTTTTCTTTTCCAATTTTAGGAGCAAGAAATCTTGAAAATTTAAATTTTCATGGTTGGGAAAGCCAGATACCTCCACCTTGAAAAATTGATGGCTAATCTAGATCTACAGTCAGAGTCAAAAGTATTCGTACACCTGTTATAAATAACAAATATTGGCATTATTTAATAGGATTTATTAAAAACAAATCCATTTAACGTAGACATCACCACGTTTATTTATAAATATATTTTTGTATTTATAGAACACTAGCATCCCCAGTCACGGCTTCGCCAGCTCTTATAAGTAACGAACTTAGATAGATTTAACTAATAACAGAAGCTTTATTTTTTAACAATAAAAATGTTATTTTGCAGATGAGAATTATTTTCTCACAATATTTCTAGATATTTTCACTCAAAGCTGTAACCCGGTATTATTGCAATGATTTACTCAAAAGCATTATTGGATATTCAATCCTTAAATCTTATCTATGAGTAGGTAATTTAGATGGACAGAAACGTTTTAGGAAGAAACAATGGGGGATAATGGATTGCATTATCAGTGCTTACAACCCTATCAATAGAGATATTCTCTATGTCACAATTTACTTTTTCAATAATAATGTTGTTAATATTCTCTGCTATAGTATTTGTTGGTAATATTACTGCTCTTTCACACAACCAATGGTACAATTTATTAAATTAAAACCTGAAACATTAAAATGAATTTGAAATACAAGTCTTCTTAAAACCTTCATCAAAAGCTATGGTTAGGTCGCCCATTTTTTAAACACAATATAAAAAAAAAAAAAATAAATAAATCGATATTTTGATAAGGCAATAATGTTTAGTGCAGCAAAAATATTTTTATTGATTTTATTTGGTTGGATTTTAATTTCTATCTAACTATAAAAGTTAATGACAGAATGACGAACTTTTGCCACTTAACACTGTGAATTTAAAATATTATTATAGTAAACTATAGTATTTAAAATCTTCCTAGAATAATGAAGATTTTGTAGTTTAAATTTGGTATAGAGGCGTTTAATAATTTTTTTTTAATTGCAAACTTTGGAGTAGAATGCCGCTAACTACATATCGTTCGGTTATTAAGTATCCCTAGTATTAGAGATGGGCATAATCGAATGACGATTATCACATCATTCGATCATTGTAATCATCGATTAATCGATTGTGGTCTGTGAGAACGAGTGATTATTCGAACTGAAGACAGCGCCTTTTTCTCTCTTGTAGGTCAGAATGATACTTTACAAATAACGGTTACAAAATTAGAACGGCTACCACAAATCATTCGATTATCAGTCCGAGTGATCATTCATATTTCGGACTCAGTTCGAATGATGACCTTGAATTGATATATATTCGACGTTCACCCCTTTAATATCTAAACCTTTTCTGCCGCCATCTTTCTTAGTTCATTCTGTGCAGTGCTGCCGATGCGGGTATTTTTTCCCAAAATCGGGAAATGTTGGGCATCGGCGGGAATTTAGCGGGTATCTCCGAAAAACGAGTAATTTCGGGTATTTTTGCTTTCCATAACTGATTATGTTAATACCTATTACATCGTTATCTTTTTTTTAAATTGATAAAAACAATTATACCCAAAAAGTTCAATAGCGATTGTAATATTTTTCGGTCAATGAAGAATCGAAAAGGTCAGTCAGTCTTCGACGACAATCAGGGGGATGAAAGCCGTTCAGTTCCTCAGATGTCCAGGTGAATGTTAGGTACCGGCCGCCACCAGCGCTGCTGTCCTTTCTTTGATGCTCACTTGAATGTTTGAGTGCGGCTTTTGTCACTGTGTTTTTCGAATGCTGCCGTGGAAAGGGTTTTTAGCGACTAGAAAAATATAAAAAATCTCCACTGTAATAGCTTAGGTTGTGAGACACTGACAGCAATTTTGCAAGTAAAGGACAACGTAGGCAGTTCGTTAAAAACTTTTAAACCCAACAATACCTTGTTGACGACTAATGTTTGGGCAACCCTTGAAAGTAAAGGCGATAGTGATTTAGAAGAGTAAATAAATTTTAATGTTTTATAAATAATAAGCTAAATAATTTAAAATTCTTGTTATTACCTATATGTTATATTATATATTATGTTATTGCCTAACTTGTAGGCGCCGCATTTATATGTTGTTGTATATTATTATGATAATCGTTATATGTTTTGAATAGACTAGAGATAAATGACAATTAAGTCTGAATTAAACGATTAAGATGTTATTTTAAGTGTTATATTACACAATAAGATAATAATTTATAATATTGTGACATTTTGTGATAAATGGCAGACAAGTCTGAATTAAACGATTAAGACGTTATTTTAAGAACAATATTAGATAATATGATAATTGGCGATCCCTGAAAATAAAGGCAATAGTGATTAAGTATTATATTAGAGAATAAGGTAATAATTTTATTTAGAATTTTTTTTAATACAAATAATTTATTTAAAATATATATATATTTACTAGTCTGCCTCTTATTCGTTTTTTTTATGTGTGCCAGTTTGTGATAAATCATAAATAAAAGACTGAATTAAACAAATTAGATAATATTAAAATATTAATCAATAATAGTATAATAAACAGCATTTAAACTCCTCTTTATTAAAAGTATAAACTAGTGACATGTTTCGGGAAACAAGGTCCATCATCAGACTGAAAACAGTATTTAACAATTTATTATAATCACACTATATTTTCAACATCTAAACAATACTATTCATATTTCTATCTATCACAATGTATATATTATAAATTACCTTTAAAATGAATTCTTGGTGTAACACACCGTGTCTGTCTCTTTTACATAGTCAATAGAATAATTCTTTTACCTTATGGGTACAAGGGTCAATCCTAATTTCTACTGTTGTTTTTTAGTACTAAGTTGGCCAATCTTATATTATTAATTCATTAATCATACTAGCATATATGGATCCTATTTTATCTGTGTCTGTTTTGTAGTTTATTGCATTATTTATTGTTTTATTAATGTATATCGCTTCTTTTATTTTTCTATTATGTGTTTTGGTTTCGTGTTGTAAGATTTTAACGTTATCAAAATTGAATTTGTGGTTCAGTTTTTGTACGTGTTCTAAAAGGGCTGTTTTGCTTTTGATTTGCTAATTTTTTTAATGTCGTATTTATGCTGATTAACTCTTTTGTATAAATTCTGCTTAGTTTCTCCAATATAATGTTTATTGCAATCGAAGCAGTCAATCTTATATATGACATCTTTTTTATTCATATGTTCTATTTCGTTCTTTGTTATTATATTTTTTATTTTATTCGTGTTATATAGTGCAACATCTATTTTAAAATTTTCATTTTTCAATTTCTTGACTACTTTTTGAGTTAATTTTGGTATATATTGTAATCTATTATATTTTTTAATGTATATTGCATTGTTTGTATTATTTGCTATTTTTTCATTATTTTTAACTCTTTGACCTATTTCTTTTATTTTATTTTCATTATTCATTGAACTATCATAATATTCGGTTATTTTCTTTTGTTCTATTATTCTATTGTTTTTATTATTATTATTTGTGTTTGGTTTCAGTATATTATCATTCTTTATTTCATTTCTTAATATTTGTTTATTATTATTTCCATTAGTTTCATTATTTTTTTTCATTATTAATATTTATATTCCTATGCCACATTTTATTAATTATTTTAGTGGGCACCATATTGTCTCCCAAATCCTTAATAATCTCTCTTTTTATTTCGTTAGTGTAAATTCCATCTGTTAATATTATAGCTGTTTTTATATTATTTATTAAAATATTAAATTTTTACCTACTAATTGTTTTATTAATAATTACTGATATTATATTTTGTACCTGCCCACTTTCCTTTTCTTTTAGTCACCCAGCAAAATAATATTGTAGGTAAATATTGAGAGGTTGATTAATTAAAAAAGGTTAAGAAATTGAGAAGGTTAATACAGTAATACAAATTAACAATTATTATATTACACCGACACTAAATTTAAAATATATTTTCCAGAAATCAATTAAAATAAATATAAAAATTATCCAGTAATTTTTTGTTTTGCAGACCATTTGGCGTCCCTTTATAAGTATTTGATGCCCCCTCCCTCTCACCCCCCCCCCCCCCCCCCCCTGGGTTAATAAGATAATTCCCGAGAACGAGTTTTACTTCAAGCATTGGCGGGTATTTCTAGGTAAAAACGGGGGTAACGGTTCGGATCGGCGACACCACCAAACTAGGTTGACCCGCGCTACACCGACCAGTTCGATCCTTACGCTTCACTTCATGTTTGCATTTTTCGATAGTTCATTCCTATAACCTCACATGTAAACAATCACTTCTACAGTTTCAACTCGGATTGTGTTTTTTAGTTTGTTATATTGATATTTAGACTTCTTAAATCTAAATAAGTGAAACAGAAGTTCACAAAATGAGTTTCATAAAGGATTAAGTGTTTTATAAATTCATGTTTTCTTATTTCATCTAATCTTATGTGTAAAAGTGTTATAAAACTTAAGAAGATTAATTTGTACATGGATTTGGTGTTTTACATATTTATATTTGTTCTATCAATTTAAGTGATAAAATTTACAACTTGTAAAAGTGTTATGAAACTTAACAAGATTTATTTGTACATGGATTTGGTGTTTTATATATTTGTATTTGTTGTTTCAATTTCAGTAATAAAATTTCAGTATACATATTTTGTGAATGGATTCTTTGTCATCCATGTTACTTTTTGTGCTAAAGTGAGACAGATTGTATAATTAATTCAATAAAACATATCAGTTTATAAATAAATGTGAGAAAGTATATCACAGGTTTTTTATGTTTTCTTATTTCCACTTCCCATGAGAAAATACCAGGTATGCAAGTTTAAAATGGCGTTTTAATTCCAATAGAATGCGCTCTTAGCCTATTGAAGGATTTGCTTATCTCTAAACGCTATTTTGTTTGTTAGTCATTTGTTTACAAAAGTCAGTTGTTTTTAAGTCGTTTACGTGGACGTATCATACCTTTCTTTGGTATTAAAAATGTCTAATTTTAAGCCAAATAAAGAGCATTTGCGGCATGTCATGATTTTCTTATTTAATCAAAAGAAAAAAGGCATCTGAATGTCATCGAATTCTTGTTGAGACTTATGGCGATGTTGCTCCAACCGTCAGGACATGTGAACGTTGGTTTCAAAGTTTCAAACGTGGTGATTTTGATGTTACTGATCAAAAACGAGAAAATCGACCAAAAAAGTTTGAAGACTTCGAATTGCAATCTTTATTAGACGAAGACAATACCCAAACCCAACAAATGATGGCAGAACAGTTGAATGTCACCAGGCAATTTTTTTTAAAATTACTGTGTATATATTTTAAGAAATAAACCACATTTTAAACTTGCAGATTGTATAATTAATTCAATAAAACATATCAGTTTATAAACAAATGTGAGAAAGTATATCACAGGTTTTTTATATTTCTTATTTCTTCCCATGAGAAAATATAGCAGAAATTAACATCACCACTTTCAACTAGGATTCTGTCTTATATTATATAATGGCTTATAACATGGAGAATTGACAATGTGAAAATAATCATAGATTAAGAGAGGTAAATGACACATTACTATATAATTGTAGAACTATTGGTATAATGTTATAGATTAATGTGTTTTTTAAAAAAAATTAGAAGCCTGATGATGAAACATTATCACCGAAACATGTAGCTACAAATGTTAAATAAATAGGAGTTATGCCAAATAAATACTTAAGGATTCTGTCTTTTTTATATTTATAATTTGTTATTTTCACTTCTCTGAGAGAAAGTTCATCAGGAGTTAACTTTACTGGTGGTTCAGTAGTATATTAATTGTTGATTAAATTAATATTAATTCAAAATTGATTTAGTGTCTTATATTTCGATATTTCCTTATTTCCACTTTAATATTTTCTTATTTCTCATTTTAATATTAGAACGAAAACAGAAGTTAATATTACTTTGAACAGGGATTTAGAGTTTCTCAGTAAATGTAGGAGAATAACCTTTCTCCTCTAAAAGCAGCGACTAGAACATCGAAATATATATCGGAACAAGGTTAGAATCGATAAAAGGTATTCTGAGCGGGTTTAGGGGTTGGTGTCGCCGATCCGAACCATTACCAAAACGGGAATTTTATGCTTGGTGGCGGGTATTTTGGGTTGAGGGGATCGGCAGCACTGATTCTGTGGTTCCTGCTTTATTTTTTATTGTTTCTTAGTGGCTTATTTTTCTACTAGGAGTTTTTGAGTTATTGATTGCTTTTTGTAACTGTATTGCTTTGTGTTACCTTATTTATTTTAGTATGTATTAAATTATTTTAGTGATTATGAATTAGTTTTGTGAATGAAGACCTCTCTGAAACGTATATAAAAAGATTTCTTCAAGAAATTTTAGTGTGTGACTTTTTAAAATCTTTTCATCATATTATAAAATAAGTTCACATCTAATTGGTGCAATTTATAAAAATGACAAAGACCTTTTACATCAAATAACATTTATTAGCAGGCCTAAAATATGTGTGACTGCTTTATGTAAATAACTGATAATGTAAATAGAAGTTACTAAATGAAGATGAATGTGCAATAATTGAGTATTTTTACTATTGGTGTGATATATCTAACAAGGGGACGTTTGCAGTTGTAACTCACAGATTCGAATGCCGATTTTTGTGTGGGTAGTAGGGACCTATAATAGTGCAAAACTAGAGTTATAGCCGCCAATGGGCATTAGGAGCCGAGAAAAAAAAAAATAAAATATGAAAATCACGTTTTATTTTTTTTCTTAGCTCTAGGTCAAGATAGAGAAATGATTCTTTCACGTTTAATTGTAGTTATGTATGTTATTTTAAATAAAAATACTTTCGTTATGCTCAAAATACTACCCGGCTTTAGAGTGCTCAAAACCTCCAAAAAAATGACAAAATTCCAAGGAAATCCGCTGTAAATCAGTGGAAACTTTTTTTCATGAACAACTGACCTCAAATCTTGATTTAGCGCACCATAAAACCATTATATGTGAAATTTTATCAAAATCAAAAAATATTGATTTTTTACCCCTTTCGAGGAGGTTAGAATTTTGAAGTTGAGATTTCATCAACATTTTCTACCGGTCATAACAACTGCTGTGTTTAACCGATTACAACAATAATAGCATCACTAGAATCAGCATACATTCTGCTTTTTATCCATGCATATAACATTGGATTTACTCCCAATTTTAGTTGACAAAAACTGATGTGAATGAAAAAATCCAAGGTCAGCTGTAGCTTTAAATATTTCAATAAGAGGAAATCCTGCGACCCCCGGACTTCGGCTAAACTATGCAGTTTTAAGGCTTCTAGTTGACCTTAAAATTTTGTCTTAATCGGTTGTGAAATATGTGAGATAGCGCAAATTATTAACATTTTTTCAGAAATTGACAGCCCCTTCCTTCTAAAATCCTACTACATTTTAAAGGTAAAAAAAAAAAAATCATTTTTGATTTCGACAAAATTAAGTTTCTGCATGTTTTTTGAGATGAGGAATCTGGAAATAATATCAGTTTTTAGTTTAAAAATTTTCCTCACCTATATTATATAAATAAGACGTTATAAAATGATCTATTTCTATTATTATTTTAGTTTTTACACAATAAATTTCAAATAAGACCATTTAAAAAAAAAAAAAAAAAAACATATTTTTTAACCAAAACCTGATATTAATTTTAGATTATTTAATCTTAGGATTTCTATGCAATTTGAAATAAAAATATGTATAACATAGGTATGTTTTTAATATATAATGTAACTTTGGTAATGGTTCGGATCGGCGACACCAACTCCTAAACGCGCTCAGAATACCTTTTATCGATTCTAACCTTGTACCGATTTATTTCGATGTTATAGTCGCTGCTTTTAGAGGGGAAAGGTTATTTTCTCCTATACATTTACTGAGAAACTCTAAATCCCTGTTCAAAGTAATATTAACTTCTGTTTACCTTCTAATATTAAAATGAGAAATAAGGAAATATTAAAGTGGAAATAAGGAAATATCGAAATATAAGACACTAAATCAATTTTGAATTAATATTAATTTAATCAACAATTAATATACTACTGAACCAACAGTAAAGTTAATTCCTGATGAACTTTCTGTCAAAGAAGTGAAAATAACAAATTATAAATATAAAAAAGACAGAATCCTTAAGTATTTATTTGGCATAATTCCTATTTATTTTTAACATTTGTAGCTACATATTTCGGAGACAATGTTCCATCATCAGGCTTCTAATTTTTTTTAAAAACACATTAATCTATAAGATTATACTAATAGTTCTACAATTATATAGTAATGTGTCATTTACCTCTTAATCTGTGATTATTTTCACATTGTCAATTCTCCATGTTATAAGCCATTATATAATATAAGACAGAATCCTAGTTGAAAGTGATGATGTTAATTTCTGCTATATTTTCTCATGGGAAGTGGAAATAAGAAATATAAAAAACCTGTGATATACTTTCTCACATTTGTTTATAAACTGATATGTTTTATTGAATTAATTATACAATCTGTCTCATTTTAGCACAAAAAGTAATATGTATGACAAAGAATCCATTCACAAAATATGTATACTGAAATTGAACCAACAAATACAAATATATAAAACACCAAATCCATGTACAAATAAATCTTGTTAAGTTTCATAACACTTTTACAAGTTGTAAATTTTATCACTTAAATTGATAGAACAAATATAAATATGTAAAACACCAAATCCATGTACAAATTAATCTTCTTAAGTTTTATAACACTTTTACACATAAGATTAGATGAAATAAGAAAACATGAATTCATAAAACACTTAATCCTTTATGAAACTCATTTTGTTAACTTCTGTTTCACCTATTTACATTTAAGAAGTCTAAATATCAATATAACAAACTAAACAATATAGGAATGAACTTTCGAAAAATTTAACATGAAGTGAAGCCTAAGGATCGAACTGGTCGGTGTAGCGCGGGTCCACCTAGTTTGGTGGTGTCGCCGATCCGAACCGTTACCGAATATATATTATCATCATTATGAATTTTATATTGTGTATCCTTATTTATAGTTAAGTGTCTAGTATGTACACTTTACTTTGTTAAATAAAAAAAACTGAAAAATTAGTGTGTTTCTTTCTATAAAAAAAAACTTTCCCGTTTTTAATATTTGTTTAATGAATTTTATGTTTCATAATTTACAGATATTAAACACTTAATTACTCTGTAATCTGTACTTAAATTGAGCCTTAAGTTATAAATTTTGGACAAAAATGAGGTAACAAATGGTTTATCTTCCATAATTATTGTGCATAAAACTTCCCATGATTGGTGTCATTTATTAGCAAGGCTAAAGGAAATAATCCATTTTCCATTCTTACTATTCCTTTCATCGCTAACTTCTCAAGTGTTGGGAAAAGTAAATAAAAAAACTTGTAGGATTTCTAGTTTTTGTAATACCACAGATAATCCATGCAGAATCATTAAGAGATGACTCATATCTGATTGATAAAAATGAATCAGGGAATCATTGCAATTAGATTTCTATGATGAAAAGTAGTATGGTAAGGACAAAATTGGAAAGAGAAGATAGGAAAAATAATTTTTTTTTTTTTATAATAAAAAGGCAGAATAATATTTATTTAAAAAAGGAAAAGTGTGTTCATATCTCTCCCTATAACAAGGTTTTTTTTTTTTTTTTTTTTTTTTTTTTTTTTTTTTTTTTTTTTTTTTTTTTTTTTTTTTTTTTTTTTTTTTTTTTTTTTTTTCCTCCTCCAAAAAATCGATTATGAAATCATTCGATTATCTCAATCACTCGAAACAGGATCATTCGATTATGAAAATCATCGATTATGCCCATCCCTACCTAGTATCAACACGTCAAACTAAATATTTATAGCTTTTTTTATAACAATTTATTTGAATCAAGCCAATTTTATTATCAATTTCTAGCTCTATAAAACATTGTACCGTTATAATCAGCGAAAAATGGCTTTTCCTTTTATATAATCGTATTGATATAGATTAACTTAGAACATATGTTTTATTGTTAATTGTTTACAAACACCTGCACTAAAGTAGTATTTATAAAAAATAAATGTTATTTTGATAATGTTGATATTGATAGATAGAAATATGAATAGTATTGTTTAGATGTTGAAAATATAGTGTGATTATAATAAATTGTTAAAAAAAACTGTTTTCAGTCTGATGATGGGACCTTGTTTCCCGAAAATGAATGGGCCAGATTATACTTTTAATAAAGAGGAGTTTAAATGCTGTTTATTATACTATTATTGATCAATTAAAGTAACTCCTTCATTGAAGAATTTATGTTATTTTGATATTTACATACACCTGGAACCCCAACTCTGATTTTTTTTTTTTTAATCAATTTATTGAAATTTACAACTGTACAAGTATACATCAAGTAAATGTGTTAAAAAAAAAAAGTTTACAATAACATGCCTAAACTTGGGAAGAACTACTCATCAGTAGCACTTAAGTAAAAAAAAAAATGAAAAACAAAATCTACACAAGAAGATCTCTGGGCCATCTTCTTTTCAGACGTCTCGGAGGATTATCGGGAATTGAGTGGGAAGCAAGTTGAGAAAAACTAGGGGATTTGAGTGGTTATGGAGCTTACTATGAAAGGATTGGTATCTGGTTTGGGCTAAATCAGCAACATATGGAACATTAAGATCTTTATGGATAAGTTTATTGGTGACAAAGTAAGGAGCATTGAGGATTTTTCGAAGGATTTTGGATTGTAAGGATTGGATACGGGAAGAATTGGATGGTTTAGTAGAGCCCCAAAGCTCAATTCCGTACGTCCATATAGGTCTAATCACAGTCACAGTGTCTGATTTTAAATTTTTTTTTTCAAAAACCTTCCCAGGGATATACCTAATAATTTCCCAAATTTTCACGGCGATTGGATGTACGGTTTTTGAATCTATCGAGTACAGACATACACACATTCATTTTTACATATATAGATTTCACAAAATAATACATAAATAATAACTGAAAAACACAGTAAAATCATGAGTCAAAAGTATTCGTACCCTTATAAAAGTTCTGTTTAATATTTATTGACATTCGAGAACAATTAATATTTAGTAGTGCCAATTTTTGCTTTTAATATGCTCTATATGCTTAGTGGCATTGAATTCACTAATTTCTGTAAAAAAAAAAAAAAAAAAAAAAAAAAAAAGCTTGAAATATTGGATTTCAAAGCTGTATCCTCGGAATCATTATCCTGCTAAAAAATGTAATTTTCTTCAATCCCATATTTTTCAGCACTGATTACGAAATTTCTTTTTATTACGTCGATGTATTTTATATGATTCATTAAGCTATCGATAAATTCAAGACACCTCACTCTAGCATCATTCCAACAACCTTAAACCACGAATCACTTTCCTTTATTCCTAAAAGTTGAAACAATATTTCTTATTTCCATTACTATATTTGTTTATCCATACTTTTTGGCCCCTCTGAAGATTAAACATTTCAATTTTATCCTCATCGTTAAATATTATCCTATTCCCAAGGACACAATTTAATTTTTAATGGTCTTTGGCTCATTGATATCTTAACATTGCTTATTGATGGTTTTCTCCTAACTGTCCTGGGAGAAGCTCGTTCCGTCTCAAGCATTAGCGGATTGTTAAAACACTCCCCTTTTTCTCCTCTTTCAGACAAATGTTCATACATTAATTTAGTGGTGTTAGTTGTTGGTTTTCTTTTAACTTTTCTCGTGATATGTCTTTCATATTTGGAGTAAATTTTCCTTAATCATCCTGTTCTCTCTATATATTCAAAAGTTTTTCTCGTTCCATACATTTTAATAGCATCTTGGACTGTTGAGTGAGGTCTTCTTACTTTTACTTCTCTACTTACTTTACTTCTCCACTTAATCACTTCTCTAAGCGACCGTAACTCATTATGTAGGCGTAAAATAATTTTTGTTTCCTCTTCAGTTGTCTCTCTGGTTTTGCGCCCCACTTTCAATTTACGGATAGCTATAATAAGCACTAATAATCACTACATCTTTACAAATGACGTCAAGTTATAGACTGATTGCAGGTTATCCTCAAAATATTAAGACAGGGGTAGAAACTACAGTTAAAGTCTAGTGCACGAATACTTTAGACTCATAAAAATGAGGTATCTTACAATAATGTATAAAATATTAAGCTAAATTTATTTAATTTTTTCATGAAAAAATATTAACTCTATTCTTTAATCATGAATGCAATATTATATCTGTTTAAATTAAATAAATATGTAATAAATACAAAATTAAACGAAAGAAAATAAACCTTATACTAGTGTACGAATACTTTTGACTCTGACTGTATATAGTCATTATCACTTAATTTTAGTGACTTATTCTGGCTGAAGTCAGTATCCGATGATAATAAATATTATTTTTTTCTAATGCTATCATCATTGGTTCAAAATCCTTCCTTAGCGCCCTTCCGTTACTGTTTCTTAACAACTGCCCTATCTATTTCCAAAATTTTATCAAAATGTTAGAGTAACTCTCGATAGATATATGTCCTGGAATAACCATATTTTACAAGCCACAGGAAAGTCCTATTCTATCCTTAAAGTCTCTAAAATTCCGAAATTCATTTCCAAGAAGTATCCACAAATTCCTTGAACTATCCCTTATTATACCCCACTTTGAATACAGATGTTTAGTATAAGGAAGACTGTACGGTGATCTCGAGATGAGACTAATGAATTGCTTCATGCGATTCATTTTCGGGGTCCCCATACATTTTCACATCTCCTGAAGGTATACTGAATTCGAGTGGGATTTGTGTTGATTACCTACTGAAATACTCCCTTGCAGCTTTTATATTTCAAATCCTAAGAACCAAAAACGTTACCCACATTCCTGATCTACTTATACTGCGTTCTCATATCTACTTCTTAAATACAAGGACTTAGCAGGCACCTACCGATTTCTATACTATTTCTCACAGAACTGCTTCCTTCAAAAAATCTTTTATCATTTGTGCATCCTCATTTCAATCCAAAAATCCTCTTCAATGAACTCTTTTAAATATCAGTTACATATCTAACTCCTAAATCATTTATCTTCTGAGCATTTGAGTAATGTAAAAATGTTAATTATTTTAAGGTAATTATTTAATTATTATAAGCATGTTTAGGGGTGTAGTTCCGCAGACGCCCCCATTTTCAAATGCCTATTTCTTCCATGTCACTCCACCAAAACATAAATTCAATTAGTGCTATTTAATCTACATTTGACAAATTTTTGTTTAATATTAAACTCATTGAAGTGTTTTAAGTCATCCTGTAGAAAATATTATGTTTAAAAAGTTGGGGGTTTCTGCGGAACTATTTACCAAAGGGAAAAGTTCCGTAGACGCCCCCGGGAAAAAATATTAAGCCGGCTCCACACATTTGTGTTATATCATAACACGCAACACGAAACTGTTTCGCCCAATGTTCGCCGAATCTGTTTCGTGTTATGTCAACACGAATTAACGACGAAACAGTTCTCTGTTAGGGCTTTACACATAACACAAAACAACGACGAAACAGTTTTCTGTTATGACATAACACATAACACGAAACAGTTCTCTGTTATGGCATAACACATAACACGAAACAGTTCTCTGTTCTATCGTAACAATATATCAATACCTACTAAAATAAGCCAATTTAAAAAACGCATGTATCTACCATTTTTTATTATGTTGTTAGGACCCATAAGGATAGTTAAAATCCAAGTTTTCAAACCTCAAACCAGGTGGGATGTTCGTAGTACTCGATAAACCGCGGAATTTTAGCACTATTTTCGTTTTTCATTTATATCTGTAAAATATGTAAATTTGCTTGACATATCATTTACAATATTAAAGAGTACTAAATGTGTGACAATTTAATTCTAACCGCAGCTATGTAGATTAATTGGTTGAGGAAAAACAGTTCTCCAAAAAATAGTGATTTTTCAAATTTAAAATTTTTCCTTTGAGTCAAGTTCTCGGCCGCATTCTAACAAAAGTACTGGTTTCACAAAAATTTCTTCAAGAAAGAATTTAAAGGAAATTTATAAGCTTTAATTTGATATCTAAACTGTACCTGTAGACGAAATTTTTTTTTTTTAGGAACGGGAAAAGATTACAAAATCGGATTTGAGAAAAAAAATTGCATTGTTGGTTTTAAAAGTAAGTGAGAGAATCGGCAGGAATCAACCTGCTTCTTTTTCAATTTAAAAACATGTACTGTATTTATTGCTGTATTTAAAAACATGTATTTTAGGCTGGTATCCTTCGATGTATAAATCGACTGGGCTATGATCAATTGTTTTTCCCTGTTTAGGAGAAATTGTGTTTTATCCTTCGGTCTCCCCCCTTTCTTATATCTTATATTTTATTTTGCCATTGATTGTCACCAGAGACTCTTTAGTCTCTCAAATACCATTTTTTTAATGCGAGGCTACTTAATCTCCTTACGGTCAGCTCTTATTATTCCTTTATCACATTGTCTCATGTGTTAATAAAGTTTGCGTAAGCTTTATTTACGCCATGATCTATCTTCTTTCAGACTGAACTAAGAACAAAAGTGAAGATATGTAGCTACGAAAATCTCTTCTTGACTAATTGAATAGACGAAAAAAAAAAACTCTGTCAACAATGTAGTTTCCCATAAAAAATGCTACCGTAAAAAAAATATACCTATTATAGTCCATTTCAATTCAAAATTAGTTACCTATCGATTTAAATTATATATTTTTTAAATCACTACGTGCTTACTTAACATTATTTATTATCGAATTTAATAGTTTTTCATTTTAAAACAGCTATTATTGATAATAATGGTTAACTGAGCTTCACAATTATTCGCTGTTGCTAAGCGAATTTGTAAATCAGCGATTGTCTCTGTTTCGGCCTGTGTTATGGGGAAACAAATTTCCTTTGATATGTGTTAAAAACCGCCTCCTATAGCGATACACCCATAACACGAGCAGAAACAACTTGATAACACATAACAGGAGCCGAGTGCCCATTCACACATTCGGCATCTTCAACGAGCATGTCTGTTTCGTGTTATGACAACACGAATGTGTGGAGCAGGCTATACGGCTATAACAGTACCTGAAACAATATAATACATAACACGAGCCGAGTGCCCATCCACACATTCGCCAATCTTTGACAAGCATGTCTGTTTCGTGTTGCGTGTTAGGACATAACACGAATGTGTGGACCCGGCTTTATTTACAAGTTTGGATTATAATTAAATATAATAATTCATTGAACACATCTTTATTAGGGTCTCTAACAGCTCGTCTCCAAAGATATTCACACAAGTGTGAATATAAATTTTGGGAATCATTTCCGCCCGCATGTATTCCTCGCTTAACTGATCTCCATGGTGATTCCATGTTTCGAGGGTGGGACAATGGATTAGGATCTATAAAATGCAAGTTATGGTTCATTGTCTGGTGGATGTGTCCCAATTTTGCAAACTGTGTGTAGCTTCTCCATTCGTCTGTAATGATAGTGCTTCCCGGTTTGACATTTTTTATGATCAGAGGTAGCAATGTTGAAGCGTCACGCTTATTGTGGGGGCATATTTCGGGTCTTTTGCACTTGTTCCCCGCATTTCATTTTGATTTTGTTATCATATGTTTACGCTACGATTAACCTTCCCAAACGTAATAGCATGTCAATGAGAGATCGTTGGATTGTACCTATTATTAAATAATTAAATAAAAAACAACAAAATTAAAAAAAAAATTTATTTAAATCTTTTATTAAGAGTTAATATTATAACTTGTCAGGTTATAATTAAATATATTGTTGCTTACCAACATTACCCACCTCATATGTTATCCATTTCATTGTAATATCCCGTGATATCATTTTTTGTATTATTATACGCGACATGTCTTTGTTCGATTAAATTCGTCGAATAAATACAAAAGAAAAAGCTAGAATTTCTTCAGGAAAAAATTATTTTTCATCGAATAACACTTAATAAAATATTTAAATACATAAATATATATATATTTTTTTAAATTAATAATAGGAACAAACAAACGATCTCTCATTGACATTTGGATGTAATAACGATGTTATTACATTTGGAAAGGTTACTCCTAACCTAAACATATGATAATAAACTCAAAATGAAATGCGGGGAACAAGTGCAAAAGATCCCAAATTTCCATCCAGAACTTCTTTTGCCCATCCCGTTCTATCATCTACAGAATCCAACACCGGTCCACAATCCTTCCTCGATTATATTTTCTTGCCACAGTGATATTAAGAGTCACAATGATTTTTTTTACTCAGAGGATATTTTTGTTGATATAAAAGTGTGTTTGAGATTAGAGATTAAATCGGTGACGCAATAAACAATAATATTTTAACATCATTTTATGTAGCAAAGGGAGGGGGACGTCTACGGAACTTTTTCCCTTGGTAAATAGTTCCGCAGACGCCCCCAACTTTTTTAAATTAATATTTTCAACATGATAATTGCATACACTTTAAATAATTAAGTATGAGAAGAAAATTGGTTAAATGTAGATTAAATAGCACTAATTGGATTTATGTTTTGGTAGAGTGACATGGAAGAAATAGCATTTGAAAATGGGGGCATCTGCGGACTGGGGGAATGGGGGCATCTGCTCCGCCAATGAGTGTCCCATCGATGAGAAGAGGTGATAATCAGAAGGCGCCAGGTCAGGTGAATACGGCGGGTGGGGTAGGAGTTCCCAACCAAGCAAGAAATCGTTTCCTTAGTCAATCTGGCTGAATGTTCAGGAGCGTTATCATGCTGAAGAATGACTTTGGCGTGCCTGTGAGCCCATTCTGGGCGTTTTTCGATCAATGCGTGACTCAAATTGATCATTTGTTGTCGGTACCGCTCGGTATTGCCTGTTTCGCCGGGTTTGAGAAGCTCGTAGTAGACTACTCCCTTCTGATCCCACCACACACACAGCATTGTCTTCTTCCCAAAACGATCCGGTCTTGCACTCGATGTCCTGGCGTTACCCATGATTTTTTTCGTTTGGGATTCTGAAAATAAATCCATTTTTCATCGCCAGTTACAACTCGATGCAAAAAAACCCTTTCTTTCGTGGCGTAAAAGCAGCATTTCGCACACAGTTTTTCGTTTTTCCATCTGTCGTTCGTCCAATTCATGTGGAACCCATTTTCCAACCTTTTGAATCTTTCCCATAGCTCTCAGGCGATCGGAAATGGCTTGCCTAGTGACATTCAACTGTTCTGCCATCATTTGTTGGGTTTGGGTATTGTCTTCGTCTAATAAACATTGCAATTCGAAGTCCTCAAACTTTTTTGGTCGATTTTCTCGTTTTTGATCAGTAACATCAAAATCACCACGCTTGAAACTTTGAAACCAACGTTCACATGTCCTGACGGTTGGAGCAACGTCGCCATAAGTCTCAACAAGAATTCGATGACATTCAGATGCCTTTTTCTTTTGATTAAATAAGAAAATCATGACATGCCGCAAATACTCTTTATTTGGCTTAAAATTAGACATTTTTAACACCAAAGAAAGGTATGATACGTCCACGTAAACGACTTAAAAACAACTGACTTTTGTAAACAAATGACTAACAAACAAAATAGCGTTTAGAGATAAGCAAATCCTTCAATAGGCTAAGAGCGCATTCTATTGGAATTAAAACGACATTTTAAACTTGCATACCTGGTACCTTAGTGCGAATTTCAGTGGAATATGGTTGGACTATCTAATCGATGAATGTTTAAATAAACTAAAGAATAAATCATTAGAATTACATAAATACATTGATGATTTATTCATTATAATTAAAAATGATCAAATCGATAATCTACTACATACATATAATGAATTCAATAATAAAATAGAGTTTACCATAGAAAAATCTATAAAGAACATAATAAACTTTTTAGATATGACTATTATTTTGGATAATAACCAAATCCAAACAAAATGGTTCAAAAAGACAACAAAAACCAATAGATAACTAAATTACTAAAGCAAACATCCTAAACACCATAAATACTGTAATATTCAAAGCAATAGCCATAACAGACAGAATATATCAAAGAAATAAAAAAAAATATATATATACAAAATACTGGAAGACAATTTCATACCAAAACATAATTAACAAGTATTGGTATTAGAACTTAAATACAAAAAAATAAAAAAAGAGGATAAAATAAATATAAACCATTTAGCCACACCATCCAGAAATAATTTAAAAGACAATAAACAAACAAAAGCTAGAAACATTCAAAAGAAAATAACTGATTTCTAAATCAATAAAAATAGCAAATATACAATAGAACATTTAAGGAATAATATAGAATCAATAGACAATACAAATAATACACCAACATTAAATAATAATAGAAATAATCCGAATTTTTTCGATATTATATCCTTTGACCAAATCAAAATCATTGTACATGACTCAGAATTGTATATTGAATAGATAGCAGGTTAAATATTGTCATAACTAATTTTCATATTTATTATCCATAAATATATGTTTTCATGTTTTTAGGGCTTGAAAATGTGGCATAGGCCAAAATGTGAAATTTTTCCCAAATAAAAGAAATTATGTAACATGGTTATTTAAATATAATTGTGATAGCAGATAATATTGCTAATTAATATTCCTTATCCACTTAAATCCCCTTAGGTTATATAAAATATATAATTATTTAAGATGTTAGATGTTTTATAACAGCATTCATATTTTTTATTTGATTTATGACCCATAAAAATAATATAATTGCTTATGTATAGATTTCATATTTGAGTGTATTTTAATGATTATTAAAATTAACAATAATAAAATACAAAATAATGTAAGAGTGTCAAAATACAATGAAGACCGGCTGACATTTTACTAGAAAATACCCGTATAAGAGTGGAAGTAAAAATACTGGTTTAGGTAACAGGTAGTAACAGGTAGAGTTGACAAGAAAAAAATACTAGCCTAGGACAGTACGCAGTACGAAGGTAACAGGTATGAATGTTGTTCCCAGTACTGAAGTGTAGAGGTGGGACAAAAATAACGTATTCTTTAAAATAACCTACTATTGACTCGGAACTGTTATCACCAATCACCTATTACCGAAAAAAAAAAAAAGAACCCTATTACCAGTGATCATATTTTAAAATATCTATAAATAAACCTAAATTTGTATTTTAGAATAACTATATTTTACAATATTAGACAAAATTTATTAAATCTTCCATCAAAAACGATGGAGAAATAACAATAAATTGGGGTTGTTGGTGTAAGGTGTTAGGTTATAACAGATAGAAGAACCGATCGGTTAAGGTTATTCGACCAGTTACCGTTCTTAGATCGGTTCTCAATAACTGTTGAGCAACTTCTGTTATCGAATAACTCATGGCTGCCCTATTATTGAAGAACCGATAGGTCACGTGATCTAATAACGCCAACAAGAACTGGTCGCAGTGGGTTGTGACGCTCCTAGCGGCCGTGGTTCGAACTAAAACAGAAATTCGTGATCATAGTACAATCATATCACAATAGATGGAGTTCGAAACTGTGAACAAAAATAAATGCTTTGATTTTAATTTGTTAATAAATCTTCATGATTTCCTTTTTTGTGTCATTGCGAATCGATAAAAAATCTCTTGGTTAAGAGAGGTTCTACTTTAATACAAAGTGCTGAAACTTTTAGATGTGCTTTGTAATACCAGATTTAATTTAAATTTACTTAGACTGAAATAGTTCTCCAATATTCAGGGTCTTAATGTTTTCTAATCGTAATTTTAAAAAGTTGAAATGGCTAGTTAATATCAAATGCTTTTTCTTATGTTATATTACCTTCAGGTTTGTTCAGTTATTGTATCCTAATCTTTATCAGTTATTTGTTCAAACCATCTTTTGATCAACTAATCTTTTTCTTGTTTGCTGCCATACCTTTCTTTACATCCCCTATCTACAATTTCCTCAGACATCCTTCAACCTACTCTCTAATCTGTTCAGGAAAATATACTATGGCCTCTGTTTTGATACATCCTTTTTGAATGAGCTCCTGGTTTAAATACTCTTTAAAATATTTTTTTCCTCAATTAGGATTGATGACTTAATTCCAATGAAAGTGGCAATTAATTCATGAAACCCTAATTGTATTGGTCCTTCTGTACCATCATGTGTACCTCAAGTGATTTTTCCTCTCTCATATATTGTCTTATGATATTACTAGAAACATGATGGGCTCTTATTATGAAATAACTTCCACTCTGAGTACCCATCTCTAAAGATAGTAGCGTTTAAGCTTTTTCTTCTCCACACCACAGATTTTAGCAAATTTAAAGACAATTTATAGTGATAAGGAAAGATATAATCATCTTTTTTTTTTTTTTTTTTTTTAAAGGAAACATTTTTATTCCACAGGAACGAGTTTAGGATTCCTACAGTCTTCCTTTCTCTTAATATTTTCAATGAAATATCTTAATTAATAGAGGATTCCTTTCCAGGAAGGATTAGTAGACCTCCATATCTCTAATCTCCAATGCTAAAAAATGTGCTCGAAGAGTTGAGGGACACAAACTCTTTCTTTAGATTTATTTCCATTTCCTTTTCAGAATACTGCTTAGAGTTTCCTCAGCATGTATTCCAGATCACATTCCTCAGTGGCAATGAGTTGATAAACTCCTGCAATTTGTATATGAATTAGATATCTTTCAAAATCTCCAAACCCGTGTGTTAATATTTCTCTCCTATTTCTAGACAGGTTGTTTAATAACCATGTTAAAGAGAGTAGGTGATTAGCAGCAACTTTGATTTAATCCTTTGATGATGTGTAATGCTGAGGGGACATGATATCAAAACTTTTTTTTTTAAATACTTTTGTATACAATTAGTAACGCTGCTATTTCAAAATTTAATTCCCAATTTTGCACCTTTATAAAGGCCTTTTATGCCTTATCTCAGACTATCACTTATCTCTGACAAACAGTGCTTTCCACACCTTATTTTCTAGTCAAAGCTTTCTAAAGGTGGATAAAGGCTAAATGTACCTCCTGGACCAGAAGTCTTGGAAGTCCACCAAATGCTTTTAAAAAAATTGGGATATAGTAAAAACTTGACCTAAGATGGCCCAGCCTGAATCCTGCTTCTACCTCAGTTATTTTCTTCTTTATTTTATCTTACAGCCAATATTTTAATACACAATACATGCTTAGGTAACAGATTGATACAAGCTACTTGTAATTGTTGAGTCTTTATAATTGTTCAAATATGTTTTACTAACACCTATATGTATTTTTTAAAAATAAAATCTTGGCAGTACAATTAAATAAGGACAATGTTTTTAAAGATTTATTTAGCTGAATTCGTTTGTATCATAGTTAGCCTATTTATTTTTAATTTGTTATATATTTTGACAACTTTTAATTGGCTTCTAAAATGTTAAAAAAAATTTGACACAATAATTTTGGTTGATTTTGTGTAATTTACCATTTGTAAGATTACTAAATAAGCAAATTATTAACATTATTAGCAATGGCGAGGAGGATAAATTAATGAATTACCAGTCAAAATATCTAAAAGTACGTTTGTAATAGGTTAGAACCACTAGCGCCAGGTCGGTGATCGAAAACAGAACGATGGCTGGCAATAGGTTATTCTAATAACTGTTGAGAACTGTTGTAGAACTGGAGTGATTGTAATAACTGCAGTGATTCTAATAACTGGCGTTATTGTAAGAACTGCAGTGATTCTAAGCGTTATTGGATCCCGAAGAGTTATTGGCAACAGCAGTGATTGACGGGCGCGCATTCTAGCGGTAGGGCAGGGGTTTACTTGAATCACCTATTACTGGAATAACCTATTATTGGAACCTATTACTGGGATAGAGCCATAACGTAGTAACCTAATACCAAAAACTAACTGTTTAGCCCACCTCTACTGAAGTGAGTACGCAAGTATCTCGTCCCTGTTAGTTCTGAACATCGGTAACATGTATAATGAATTAGATATCTTTCAAAATCTCCAAACCCGTGTGTTAATATTTCTCTCCTATTTCTAGACAGGTTGTTTAATAACCATGTTAAAGAGAGTAGGTGATTAGCAGCAACTTTGATTTAATCCTTTGATGATGTGTAATGCTGAGGGGACATGATATCAAAACTTTTTTTTTTAAATACTTTTGTATACAATTAGTAACGCTGCTATTTCAAAATTTAATTCCCAATTTTGCACCTTTATAAAGGCCTTTTATGCCTTATCTCAGACTATCACTTATCTCTGACAAACAGTGCTTTCCACACCTTATTTTCTAGTCAAAGCTTTCTAAAGGTGGATAAAGGCTAAATGTACCTCCTGGACCAGAAGTCTTGGAAGTCCACCAAATGCTTTTAAAAAAATTGGGATATAGTAAAAACTTGACCTAAGATGGCCCAGCCTGAATCCTGCTTCTACCTCAGTTATTTTCTTCTTTATTTTATCTTACAGCCAATATTTTAATACACAATACATGCTTAGGTAACAGATTGATACAAGCTACTTGTAATTGTTGAGTCTTTATAATTGTTCAAATATGTTTTACTAACACCTATATGTATTTTTTAAAAATAAAATCTTGGCAGTACAATTAAATAAGGACAATGTTTTTAAAGATTTATTTAGCTGAATTCGTTTGTATCATAGTTAGCCTATTTATTTTTAATTTGTTATATATTTTGACAACTTTTAATTGGCTTCTAAAATGTTAAAAAAAATTTGACACAATAATTTTGGTTGATTTTGTGTAATTTACCATTTGTAAGATTACTAAATAAGCAAATTATTAACATTATTAGCAATGGCGAGGAGGATAAATTAATGAATTACCAGTCAAAATATCTAAAAGTACGTTTGTAATAGGTTAGAACCACTAGCGCCAGGTCGGTGATCGAAAACAGAACGATGGCTGGCAATAGGTTATTCTAATAACTGTTGAGAACTGTTGTAGAACTGGAGTGATTGTAATAACTGCAGTGATTCTAATAACTGGCGTTATTGTAAGAACTGCAGTGATTCTAAGCGTTATTGGATCCCGAAGAGTTATTGGCAACAGCAGTGATTGACGGGCGCGCATTCTAGCGGTAGGGCAGGGGTTTACTTGAATCACCTATTACTGGAATAACCTATTATTGGAACCTATTACTGGGATAGAGCCATAACGTAGTAACCTAATACCAAAAACTAACTGTTTAGCCCACCTCTACTGAAGTGAGTACGCAAGTATCTCGTCCCTGTTAGTTCTGAACATCGGTAACAGGGACGCGGTTCAGTGAGCCCATACCTGTTACAAAATAACAGGTCCAGTATTTCTGAACCACCACTAGTTTAAACTAGAGGTGGGCTAAACAGTTATTTTTTGGTATTAGGTTACTACGTTATGGCTCTATCCCAGTAATAGGTTCCAATAATAGTTATTCCAGTAATAGGTGATTCAAGTAAACCCCTGTCCTACCGCTAGAGTGCGCGCCCGTCAATCACTGCTGTTGCCAATAACTCTTCGGGATCTAATAACGCTTAGAATCACTGCAGTTCTTACAATAACGCCAGTTATTAGAATCACTGCAGTTATTACAATCACTCCAGTTCTACAACAGTTCTCAACTGTTATTAGAATAACCTATTGCCAGCCATCGTTCTGTTTTTGATCACCGACCTAGCGCTAGTGGTTCTAACCTATTACAAACTTACTTTTAGATATTTTGACTGGTAATTCATTAATTTATCCTCCTCGCCATTGCTAATAATGTTAATAATTTGCTTATTTAGTAATCTTACAAATGGTAAATAACACAAAATCAACCAAAATTATTGTGTCAATTTTTTTTTAACAAAACATTTTAGAAGCCAATTAAAAGTTGTCAAAATATATAACAAATTAAAAATAAATAGGCCAACTATGATACAAACGAATTCAGCTAAATAAATCTTTAAAAAACATTGTCCTTATTTAATTGTACTGCCAAGATTTTATTTTTAAAAAATACATATAGGTGTTAGTAAAACATATTTGAACAATTATAAAGACTCAACAATTACAAGTAGCTTGTATCAATCTGTTACCTAAGCATGTATTGTGTATTAAAATATTGGCTGTAAGATAAAATAAAGAAGAAAATAACAGAGGTAGAAGCAGGATTCAGGCTGGGCCATCTTAGGTCAAGTTTTTACTATATCCCAATTTTTTTTTAAGCATTTGGTGGACTTCCAAGACTTCTGGTCCAGGAGGTACATTTAGCCTTTATCCACCTTTAGAAAGCTTTGACTAGAAAATAAGGTGTGGAAAGCACTGTTTGTCTGAGATAAGGCATACAAGGCCTTTATAAAGGTGCAGAATTGGGAATTAAATTTTGAAATAGCAGCGTTACTAATTGTATACAAAAGTGAACCACCACTAGTCTCCTGGCATTGTTATCAAAACAGTCTATAAGAGTAGGTTGAAGGATGTCTACATCTGTGTGTGTGGGTTTCCTGTATATATTAAATTCGTGTTGTTTTTTTATTGTTTTTATGGAGATTTCTATGTCTAAAAAATTTAAACTTTATTGTTCTCTAACTCCAGTGTGAATTTAATTGAAGGGTGGATTTCGTTTATTTCGTTTAAGATACTATTGATTTGTCTGGTCGTACCAGACCATAGGCAAATTATGTCATCAACATACCGATACCAATATATGATGTGTTGAGCTAATTTTGAATGAAGGATTTTCCGTTCTAATTTATCCATAAAAAGATCTGCCAGAAGGGGTGAAATTTTGAATGAGAGGGGACCCCCATTGGTAATCCTTCTTCCTGTTTATAGAATGTATTGTTAAATTGAAAATAATTATGTTTTATGCAAACTGACATTAAATTGTAAAAGTCTAATTTTTCTAGTGGTTGAAGATTAGACCGGAAGATTAGTTAGTTCTATAAAATTTCTATTGTTTCTGAAGGTGGGATACTGGTAAACAGATTTGTGACAACGAATGATATTAACTTTGCATTGTCTGGAACATTTACGTTTTTAATTTTGTTGACTAACTCTATTGAGTTTTTTATTGTATTTCGTGGGGAAAAAGAAATTTTCGTTTTGAACATGTTGTTTAAATAATGAGCAAGTTTGTATATGGAGCTATTAATGTAGGTAACTACTGGTCTTATTGGAATGTCTGCTTTATGTATTTTGGGTAGGCCGTAGAGACGGGGCGGCAAGGGATTCATTTCAATCAAGTTGTATTTTATATTATCAGGTATTAAAATACTATTATTTATTAACTCCCGAACTTGACTGTTAAATTTTTTAGCGGGGTTTTTTATGGTGGGGAAGCTGTTTTTTTTCGATGAATTCATAGATTTTATTTTTGTATAACTCTTTTTCTATAATTACTGCGGTGTTCCCTTTGTCCGTTTTTATGATTGTAAGGTCGTTTTTTAATATTTTAGTTGATAAAGCGCGTCGTGCTATCTTGTATTCGGATGATGTCTTTATCTTATAGTTCTGGGCTTTTTCTATTTCTGTTTTTAGTATGTTTGCGCATATTGATTTCGAAAGTGGGTTTTTGTCGTATTTTTCTAAACCGGATTCAATGTGGACAGCAAGGTTTTCGAATGTTGGTATAGTCACCGGTGAATTTATAGAATGTTTTAAACCTTTGTTGAGCAAATTATTTTCATTTTTAGTTAATGTTATGTTGCTGAGGTTGAGGATACGTGGGGAAAATTGGTTATCGGATATGGGTTTTTTTGCAATGTTAGATGGGCGATTAACGGGGTTATTCTTGCTAGACAGCAAGTTATTAATTTTCTTTTCTGTTTTTTGTTTTTTGGTTACGAGATATTCAACTCGCGTCCGGATTTGATTCTCTAATGAGTCAAACTCTGTACTCAACTGGGTGGAGTACAGAAGTGAGTTTATTGTGGAGGATATAAATATATAATTTTAAATTATCTCTCACTGAGTACCAATGGTTAATTTCAAATCTTACCCATTGACGTCTAGCTTGGTGAGTGGCTTTCGACGCTGCTCTTGTTTGTGCTCCGCTTCTAAGTTGCACGTATCTGGGAATGAGGTCCTCTCTTGAGCACGTCTGGTTAAACCAAATATTTTTGTTAGCGATGGTGTATTTAAGTCTAAGTTTGGAAAACCAATAAGCTGCATCCTTCCGGCTTGCAGTCTTCAGTTCTGCAACAACTTTTTCTGATAATGTGTTGAATCTTGATATGCTGAGTTTTGATCGATTATACGTAGTAGCCTGGCTGGCTTCAGAATCACTTGAGGTACGCATGATGATAAAGAAGGATCAATACAATTAGGATTGATAAATTAAATGCCACTTCTATTGAGATTATTTTATTTGAAAACTAGTTACGAATGCTAAACATTCATCTTCAGTTCTAAAACGTACAATAAATATATTTTAATATCATAATAAAAAAATATATTTTGATACCATACTACGGCCCAATATCCGCTAAAGTCGGGAAAGAATTAAAAAAATTAGGTTTAAACCCTGCATTTAAAATAGATAAGCCATTGTCATCATACTTCCCTTCACCGAAGGACAAAATAGACCCTTTCCAAAAAAGCGGTGTATACGAATTAAAATGTAATGACTGTGAAGCAAAATACACGGGAAAAACCGGACGATCAGTAAATCTAAGAGTAAATGAACATATAAGAGCATACACTAATAAGACCCAAAATTCCAATTTCACTATCCATCTAAATGAAAATAACCACAAATTTAATAAAGACTCGGGAGTAAAAATATTACATCAAGTAGAAAATAGCCTAAAATTAAATACTTTTGAATCACTAGAAATAATAAAATCGTTTAAAACCGATCCAGATTTTTGTTTAAATGATCAGATTAACATATCCAATAGCCCCATTTTAAATTTGTTTCCCATAGGAACGGAAAAACCCAATGAGTCATAAGGGAAACCCCGTTGTAAATCTAAAACTTAACCTACCTGCCCCCCTTTTACTTCTCACAAATTCATTGTTTTAGTTACCTCGACGGTGAGTGCCTATGCTTGATTTCTTGTCTTATCTTTTTAAAAAACTTTAGTATGTATAATCTATGTAACATAGTACTGATGTGTTGAAAATTTTATTGTATGTTTTAGAACTGAAGATGAATGTTTAGCATTCGAAACTAGTTTTCAAATAAAATAATCTCAATAGAAGTGGCATTTAATTCATCAATCCTAATTGTATTGATCCTTCTATATCATCATGCGTACCTCAAGTGATATATATAGAAGTTTAGTTATACACTTACACATGACTTATAAGTTCCTTAACAAGTTTCTTTAGTTCTTTACCCACTTCGATCTGAGTGATTGCAACACTGATGCTGTATCTGTAAGAAATAGGATTCTCAGTTCCACAAGCTTTTCAATACAGTTCTCACAGGAAACTGTACATGGATACCAACCCCACCATTTGTGGCTCTTCTGCCTGTATATGTTAAAGAGTGAAAACCTAAAATATTTAGTAAGAAGGGAGAGGGTGTCCTGTAAAAAGGATTAAATGGGAAAATGTCCTTTAAAAATGGGACAATTTAATCAATTTTCAAAATCACTACAATTGCCAAATATCCTTCGGCCATCAAAAATGATTAGATCCTGGCAGATCTGAAAACAGTATCCTTGAGTGTCTAATACAAAGGATTAATAGGGAAAAAGGTGTTCTTTAAACAATAAAACAATCAATTCAATAATGAAAAGAAAGAAAATTAGTTGGTCGGCAATATCCTTCGGTCGTCTAAAATGGTTAGGATCGGGCAGACCCTTCAGTGGCTTTGAAGTCCATTAATCTGTTTGGATAACTACAGTTTAAATGATGGAGGGTAAGAAATGTTAATCTGAATAAGAAATCTGCACATACACATGGTTTCACATTTTATTGGTGATGCAGCTATGCACAATTTGTAGAAAAACTTGGTAAAACTGGGTGCACTCCCCTTCAGATAATCTCCAAATCATAAATATAGGTAAATATAAATGCAGATGCATTTTATTTCTATGACCACAACTTATCACTGAATCATTATTATGACATTTATCATTCATCACAATTGTTCTTTCTTTTAGAATACTTATGCAGAAATAATATTTTCAACAAAAGAAGAAAATATCATACAAAATAATCCACCATAGTACTTAAATTTTAATATGGGTAGTTAAACAAATATATAAATACTTTTCATCAGCTTTATTTTAATAAATTATCTTTTTCAAAAGTTCTTACTGCTATCAGCCATTTGGAAAAAAAAAAAAAAATTGCAATCAATTACCAAACAATAAAATAGATTTAATTTGTAACAATAATAATTATAAAAAAAATTGTTTTTTAAGAAATACATATTTAACTTAAAAAAAACAACAAAAAATTATCAATAATTCATTAGCATTATACAACACATACACACAAAAAAAAGAAATACTTCCAAAAAGTAGTAATATTAAAATATATCTTTCAAGACAAAAACTTTTCTTTTTCGATCTTCAGGTAAGTTATGGAACTTATATAAAATTTAAAAAATATTTCTAACTATGTACAAGTACATAATTTTTTAAGTACTTAAATATTCACAGACTCAAAATATACATATATATATAATTTACATATATGATATATATACAACGAGCACTATTGAAAATTTTAATATGTATATGTATATATATATATATATATATATATATATATATATATATATATATATATATATATATATACATAAATATAAATTATTAATAATTCACAGCATATATTTTTCTACCCTTAATCCAATTTTTAAAAATGAAATTGTAAGACTTGGGTAATCTTATTATTAAAAATAAAAGTATTTGTTCAGTTTCAAATCAAATATCATCAACTATCTACAAATATATACAAAAAATATTTTACAATGACTATTTCTTTTGTCTTTTTTTTTCTTTTCTTTTTTTTTTTACTGCACAGCAGGTGTTGCGTTCTTATATAAAAACAAAATTAAAACATTTTCTCTTCTTCACTAAATTATTTTGTCAGACTTCATTGTACATATCTGAAACAAACAAAGTCATATCAGATTAAAAATACTTTCTTAAGATTTTGACACCTAATGAAATTTTATGAAAACATAATTCCATCAAAAATAAACATTTTTTATACAAAACAATTTCCTATTTTGTACAGCCTAAAAACATTGTAATAAGATAAAAAATCCAATAAGATAAAGACAGTATCAAAATGAAACATATATACATACCCTCAAAATTTTGACCCTCTTTGAAAGTTTCTAATGATAAATTAAACATGAGTATCGTGCTGTTGTTTTTTGTTGAGTTGGATCAAAATTCTCCCTGATTTTGTAAAAATGTGTTAACAAAAATATAGTGTTTTTTTTGTTTCTTAATGTGTACATTTTTCACTTAATATACTCTTAAACTGAAATATTTATATGAAAAGAACATGTGAATCACAATTTCAAAATTGACATAAAAAATAGAGGTCTGCCATGTTTAATTATTTTTCTCAGCTCCTAAGACCTATTTTAAGAAAAGGAAAAATATGTATACATTTTTTCTCTCTTCTTCTTATGCATCACCCTGTAGTGCCTTTTAGCGTAGGGGAATATATATGTGTGTATATATATATATATATATATATATATATATATATATATATATATATATATATTTTTTTTTTTTTTTTTTTTCAATGTAGAATTATCCAAAAAGTGTCTGCAAGGTCCCCTGGTTAGTGTATATCATTTTAATCCCATGATACGATGAGTGTCATTCATTGTTCATAAGGTACAATTAAAAGCAACATAACAACAAGTTCATGAATAAGGTTAAATTAGAGGTAACATAAAACAGTTTAAAACCTCCATGTTTTAGTTCTTTGATACTTAGGGACATAGTAGCAGTTTTATGTGGTAATGATATCAAGAGTTATTACATATCAGTGGTAGTTGAGGAGAAGTGGATAAGTCAAATTACGTTCACAACTAGTTAAATATTAATCTTTAAATCAGGAATTTTATTAGTTGTGTTATGAAAACACTCGGGCCTTAACAAGGCCTAAAAGTACAATTTCAGCACAAATACTATTTTTCGAGTAATTATAGGATTTTGGAAAATGAAAAAACATTGTCTACTGAAAAGTGCAAAATTTTGACTTTTCCACTTCTTTACAACAGCCAGGGATACAACCCAATGTAAACAAACAAAACATATTTTAAAGATGTAGGTAGTTAGGGTAACATAATTTAGTTTACTGAGTTTAACAGGTTTTATGTATTTACTCTGGCAGGGCAGAAAAGGCAAGTTCCCTATAAACTAACAAGAGCCAAAAAGGTGGCTTCATTTTGATATTTTATCCACAGTAGAAATGATGAAATTCATCCAATAGTTTTGTCATGGATTAAGAAATTTCAATCATATTTCAATATAAATTCATGTCCAATAGTATCCCCAAACAATGTTTCATGATTACCTGTTGAACAGGAATAATACTACCAAGGACTTTAATTGGATAAACGTCTTACTTGGAATCCACATAAAAGACTAAAATGACAATGAATTGTTTGTTGTTTTTGACTACTTCAGCATTTACCTAGACTAACAATGGGCCATGGTAAAGTATATTTGGACGAGGGCCTCAGAGCATCTGGTATGGGAGTTCATAGGTTTGATTACCACCTAGGTTAATTTATTTTTATTTTGTGTTCATCCCACAAAATAAATCTCAACTTTCCCATTCTGATTACAATAGGTAGGTAACCTTTGGGATACTCCATCCTTTCTGCCCTAGCTGGATAACATAAGTATGTTTAACAAAAAACAACCAAAAGACAAACTTTCAAACATGTATATAAATTATTAAAGATTTGTCTACATTACAATAATCAGCCCTATTTGAACAAATAGAGCTGCACTTAGTGGTTCCAATAAACCATTCAATTTATCTCTAATAAAATCCTAAATTCTTCGTACTACTGAACTGAATTTTCTAACTCGGGGACAAAGGTGCCAAAAGGCCAGTGTCTTCCCTAAAAAACTACACCACTCTGGTTCTAGATATAATAGGATGACTTTTAATTCAAAACTTTAATTTTTTTACTGACATATTTATTGTTTAAGTTCAACTTTGATATTTTTTCAATCTCTTAAAATATTTACTGCTAAAGGAAAAGTTAATCAGAGTTATTATATTTGCTATTATCAAATAGTAGATTTTTGATAGATACATTTTTAAAATAAAAAATTAAAATGAGTAATAATCATTAGATAAGATAACTGTAATTTTTATAAAATCAAGAAATACTCACATATATGGTAAACTAGAACATCCACTATCGACGCCAGGATCTGTCTTCTTCATCTTCATCTTCATCATCATGTATCAATACATCAGGAGATAAGATGCCAATCTGAAAAATAATATTATATTATTTAAGCATTTATTAATTTATCTTTCCAAGGCCAAATTTGAAAAATAAAAGATTTAAAAATTCTATTATGTTCAGCTTATTCTACAGGGAGAACAGAATAAAGAGCAAATCTGGAAATTCAATAAAATTTTTTCAAACTCTTTTTTGCACCATCTTCACGCATTGAAATCTATAATAAGGTAATAAGAATGCTTGAACACAAATCATGAAAAAGTTATTTTGAAAGATTATTTATTTTTTATAAATTTTTCTATCAGGGATTAGGTGAACCACATTTTACACTGTCAAAAGGATTTCAATTAATTTTAGGGAAATGTGAGGAATAACTTTAATGCCGACATAGAAGAACCTATGTCGGCAATAAAGTTAAAGAATAAAGTAAAGAATAAAATAAAGAATAAAGTAAACAATAATCCTGTAAAAAAAATTAATTAAGAATTATTTTTTCAAAGTTAATCTTGATAGTTTAAGTTTTTACTTTTATATATTTATTAAACATTATCAATAATGTTTCCTAGTTCTTCGCCACATACTACAAGGGTCATAATAAAAAAATCTGAATCACATCATGCAGTCAATGTTTATCTCTACTGTGATTACAATTAATTTGAGAAACATCATTTTAAAAGTTTTTTTTTTGATGCGGCATAAACCCAAGCAGATAATCAAACAATATAATTCTCTCTAAAATTTAACAAATATGAATTAAATTTTCAAGAAATAGGATGGCTTAGAAGGCTAGTCTATAATAATTGCTTTTTCCAGTTTATGACAAATTTTAAATACGAATATATAATGAACACAAAAATCCAACTTCAGTTAAATAGAGAGCTAAATGGTGAGATGTCCTGATATCAAGAATTTTATTTGAAGGACATGCATACTTTACATTTATGGTACATGGTGATTCCAAAAAAGAGAACAAAGGAGAGAAAGTTTCAATTCATGAGAAAATAGTAAAAATAAAAAAAGATTTAATAAACCCATCAAAATAAAAAAAAAGATAATAAGGATTTACCATAACTAAATACATAAACATTGGCTTAATCCGGGTAAGTACTACTATGGATATTGATGATTATTTATTTAAAAAAGTAAAAACTTTTATATATTATGTAGGGGTCAGAACTGAACGATGAAAATAAAAAAATTAATGAGGTAAACAGGAGAATAATGGCATTCGACTGAGCATAATTTGCAAAGCTGAGGTTCTTTAAAAGTTAAATACTGTTAAGAAATACTATAATTCAGATGTGCAAAACCTTAATTAGACCAGTCCTGGCCTACTGTGCAGAGACATTACTTCCATGATGAAAAACAGCCTGAGGGTGTTTGAAAGGAAACTCCTGCAAAGATATATTACATATATTGCCCTGCCTTTAATACTGAATCTAATATATGGAGATTTCCGAACAACGAAGAGCTGTACTCCTTATATAAAGAAGCCATGTGGCCCAGTTTACTAAAGCACACTGCATAGAGTGGCTAGGTCATATAATACGAATGCCTCAAGACAATACCGAGCAAATTATGGCATGGTATGGTCCTGCTCTTCTTTTATTAAGCAAAAGAAGAGTAGGACAACCACAAAGACGATGGCTGCAGGACCTGGAGGAGGATCTGAGGGATTTGGGAGTCACGAGATGGAGGACGAAGGCAAGAGAAAGGGAAGTGTGGAAGAACATTGTAAAGGAAGCCAAGACCCGCCCTGGGTTGTTGAGCTACTCAGTAACGTAAGTACATAAACAAAAATCATAAATGTTTCAAGATTTTTATTAGAAGAAATTATTGACTTACATCTTCATCTTCATCTTCAGCATCTTCAATAACTTCTTCTATATTCTCTTCATCTTCCAGTACCATTACTTGCCTGTGGCTTGGGGTGGGTGGTTTTGTAGGGATCCCCCCTCTATAAAAAAAACATCAAACGAATCATCATAAATTAATATCAAAGATTAAAAAAATTAATAGTTGTTACATAGATGTTAGTTAATAATTACCTTATGCTATTATTTGGAGTAGCCCAAGTGACAGACAGAACTCTATCATGAAAATTTCTTCCTTTGAGGATTGCTTTTTCAGCATCTTTCCTTGATTTGTAGTTGATTACTAATGATGGTGTTGCATCATCTGATATATAATCCAAAATTTCACCAAATTCCTGTAAATATATTGTAATACTTTTTTAAATATTTATAATGATTTTGCTACTACAAAAATCTATGTTGATAAAAGTATAAAAAAAAACAAAAACAAACATAAGATGTCAGGAGAACCAGTTTATCTATTTACTGCTAATCTACTCTTTTTTTCAAAGTAATTTGACATTCACTTTTTCACAACAATCTCAGATAAATCCTTTCATAATACCATTAATAACATTTTAAATTTAAATAATTGTGATATTGCATTCTAGAGCCTAGATCAGCAAGCTGATTAATTTTAGGATATAATATTTAAATATTAAATAGCATATCAATCAGTTATTATTATAATTTTTTTTTTTTGATATTCAAACAACTTAAAAATTTGGTTGGACTATAAATCACAACAGTGAAAAAACTCTTTTTATAATTTAATTTTATAAACTACATTTATAAACTATATTTAATTAAACAACTCTTTTATAATTTAATTTTATCTTGATTCTATATGTTGCTGATTTGGCCCAAATCAGATTACCTATCCTTTTATAGTAAACTCCATACCCACTCAAATCTACTACTCTCCCAACTTGCCTCACACTCAATTCCCAATAATCCTATGAGGCATCTGAAAAGAAGATGGCCAAGAGACCTTCTAATGTAAAACTATTGAAGTGCTACTAGTGTGTAGTTCTTTAGATGTTATTGAAATGTAATTGTAATCATTTTATCAAATTTACTAGTTTTATATAATGTAAAAAGTTGTAAATATCAATAGATAGTTATAAAAAAAAAAAAATCTATTAAAGTAAATCTTATGATTTCAAAGTAGGTTAATCTTATATACAATTGAAATGGTGTTGTTAGCCAATGAATAATCCAAACTTTAGCTACAGTAAAGATAGTTGGTGAAAATCCACACCAACTGAAGATTCTAAAATACTTTTATTAACACTAAAACTACTATGACGGGTCAAATGACCCTTTTCGGAATTTTGGGCAGAAATTCTTGGAGATAACATTCATTACTTTGCTTTTTGACTTTACCACTTTCATTGAAAAATATATCAAGAGTGTTTTTTCAATATCCACTCCCCTCTCATTGTTGTTTTTATTTGTAGTTTTAGTATTAAAGACAATATTGTTATAGAATGCCTGTTCTATTAAACTATTTTTTTAAGCCATAATATGAAATATCAAAATATAAACATTAAATAATGACAATCATCTCACCTCAAAATGTTTCAATACTTCTGCCTTATCATCCTGTTCATAACCAGATATTAGAACCTTTGTTGGTCTATGATCAACAACGCTATGTTCAAATGATGTTGAGGATGAAGATGTGACAACAAACCTTGAACCTCGACCTCTACCACGCCCCCTAGAAAAAAAATAGTCAATAAGATTGTGATAGAAAATAGAAAAAATAGTATGAGTGTTAATGTACATTTGTATATGTACATATATATATATATATGCTTCTTCGGCCATGATTTTTTCATTGTAATTCAATTTTCATCATCTATTTTCTTAAATAGATGGTATGAAATGTGGATGGCATGATAATGTATTTTTTAAATGTGTTAATGGCACATTCTTCCAAGATGTTTATATTATTTGAACAATATTTTAATCAAGAAGAATTTTAACTTTTTTTTAACTCAAACAAAAATGTAACAAGCTAGCATTTACAATTTTTAAGATTATTTAGTAGGATAGCAATGAACAAAATTTACAAAAAGAACTCGAGAAGAAAGAATTTATTATTATTTATTTCTTACACTTAATTGAAAGAACCAACTTTGAAGTTATATTGATTTAATGATATTTTAGCTAAAGCATTTAATAAAACAGCTAAACACCTTTATAAAAATATATGAGAAAAAAAAATGCAAGGATTGAATAAAACCCAAACAATTTTGAGACAAGAAAATTTACTTTGAAGGAGCACTCTCATTATTGGTGTTTAAAGTCTTATTATACTATTATTTAATAATAATAACGATGATAGACACAATTCTTATACAGAGAAGTTGGAGCTGCCAAAAACAGTGCTGGAAAAAATGTAACAAGCAGCATTGTTGGGAACTGTAACAATAGTTCGGAAGTTTTTAAATTCCAAATAAACATTGATGGTTGACCATGTTTGGTCCCCAGAATGTTTACTACCACTAGGTGTGAAAAAAAAAATTAAAAATAATTATAATGCTTTATTAATATATTCACATTTTAAAAATTCCTTTGAGTATACATGTTCTGACCCTACATCCTCTACATTATTAGTATAGTTATATTCAATAACGAATAGGCTTAACTTAAAGTTGCTCTTTAAACAGTAGGAAAAATCAAGAAAAATCCACTTAAAAAAAAAAAATAAATAACTTAAATGTAATAAAAATAACTAATATTTTTATAAAATAATAAATATTTATACACAACATGCTGTGTGTTGTACTTGAATACACTTATGAAACGGGTTATATTTTTAAAATAAATTATTTTTATTTATGTATTTGGGATAAAAGTAAGGAAACATATAATTATTGTGTTACAATATAACTTTATTAATTACTAGTGACGTTGTTCTGCCCTATCTTCTCTAAAACAACACAACATTGATTTTTTATGTTAATAGTTCCTCCCTGACAGAATTTGTTCTGTCAAAAGTTATTGGCCCTTCGCAGTAATAAAACATATTTCAGAGTGATCACTTTATTTATAGATTTATGTCTTCATAATAAACAACAATTACTTACAAATATAAGTTTTCTATTTTGTACATTACAAGACTTTAGTAGTAGTATTAATGTGGTATTTTCATCATAATGCCTTATGGTACACAATATTTTTTTGTTTGATTACCTGGCATGTAAATAAATAAAGCTGTCGGTTTTCTGACGCGAGAGCAGGCAGCATACAACTACAACTGTCCATGAGAGAAGCATGGGTTTTCCAGATTAACGCCGCAAACACTCAACGACTGGCCCTGTGATTTATTTATGGTCATAGCGAAAGAAAGCCGCACTGGAAATTGCAGTCGTTTAAGTAGGTCAGTTGGTACCATTGGGATGCGGGGTATCAACACATCTTCTCCCTTATATTTTCCCTTCAGAATGGTTGTTCGATCACATTGTTCAGTAATTTTGTCACTGCTAGCCGTGTGCCATTACAAAGTCGCGGTTGGTTGATATTTCGTAACAATATGACCACAGATCCTACTTTTAATTTAGATTATGGGGAGGTAATCCTGGCAAATTCAGTGAGTTCAAAAATTCTGGTGGATAATTGACATCATCTTGGTTAGTTGCGCAATCAACTGATTTGTAAGTCCTTAATTCACTGGCAATTTCATTTTGGATTTTGAAATTTATTTCATTTACATCCATGTTTTTGGCAGCTAATATAGCTCGTTCACTAAACCAACAATGATCTCTGTAATTTTGAGCGACGTTTAGGAACACCTTTTCTATAAGCTCAGTTTTTGATTCTGTAAACTGACAAAAATTGACAGGATATGTAATGCAGCCTGTCAGAAGATCTACAGGGATTTGACCATTACCGATGTGAATGAGTTGTTTTGAAAATATTTCTCCAGATCGATCATTTTACAATTCGACACGCATATTCTTGCTTAAATTTAGTATCTTAATTTTTTTCCACAAAATGGAGGACTTCAAACATGCATTCAGTTCATCCGCTGGTGTAAACTGTGGAATAACTGGTTATGTTTGACAAAATTTCCTGCTAACAAAATCATCGCTCCACTGAATCGGTTTTGGTTATTTCGCAGATCTTTCAGAGTTCTGTCTAATGCCTCTAAATACTTTTTACCTGCTATCGTGCATTCATCCCACACCATCAACTTGCATTGCTGTAAAACCTTTGCCATAGCAGAGTTCTTCAAAATGCTGCATGTCGGTGTTTCGTTGTTTTGAATATTCAATGGTAATTTTAGCGCTGAATGGGCTGTTCGACCGCCTTCCAACAATGTAGCTGCAATACCTGAGGAAGCAAGTGCGAGTGCAATTACATTCTGTAAGCAAATTGTCGCTAAAATCAATAAAATTAAAAATGTCTTTCCTTGAGCATCCAAAAAGTAAAACCCTCCAGTTCCATCATTTACAACTTTCATAAGTTTGTTGAAGTTTTTGGAAAATTTTAACAACTATCGTCACATAAAGAGTTTAATGTCTGCTAACGTTGTGCCCGGGTGGATATAAACACACCCGAGTACGAATTTGAAGATGCCATTGGCGTTTAGGTTTACAAGACAGACATCACCAGGTTTTGCATCTTTCATTTCCAAAATGTGATTGTTAACCCTATTGCAATCAGTAAAGCTATTGATGTTGCGATATATGGCGATCACCCAGAATAATAAGGTAATAAGAATGTTTGAACACAAATCATGAAAAAGTTATTTTTAAAGATAATTTATTTTTATAAATTTTTTTATCAGGGATTAGGTGATTGTTAATTTTTATCATTAATTTGTGATTGTTAACCCTATTACAATGAGTGAAGCTATTGATGTTGCGATATATGGTGACTCCATATATCCACCAGCTTTGCGACTTGAAGATGATACCGCTACCGATGATGTAGTTGCAATTTGTCTGTTCTTAGTGATATTACAATAGGATCTCAGATCAAAGCTGGGCACATTCACTGGCATGGAATTTTCCATCCAAGTTCCCCTGATTGCCAAATAATCAGATCGGTTGATGACTGTATTGGTAGAGATGTCTTCTGAGTGCGCGACCAAACTTTGTGCATTATTGACGGTAACAAGTAAAAAACAATGCTGATCAGGAACTTTTACGTTCCGGGCACTGCTTGACTTGGTTATATGGTGTTTTATTATTTCCAATGATTGTTCTTGAGAAGCCCTTTCCAACCGTATATGATTTCTGTATTTTCGACGTGTATAGACCGACTTTATATATTTTTGATAATATTTTTTTATTCTAACACCTTATTGTATTCACTGTCACTACTTTAAACTAATGGTTTATTTACAATCCATAGATTTTGACGAAAGCTGACGATTAAAACTTTAATGAACATCGTAGCTTCTCCGAGTCAAAAGTTATACTAATTGCAAATCTCGACATGTAGCAAAATGACCTCAAAATTGTGGCACTTCCCCCTCCACCATGCGTGATGTGCCACTGTTCGCGCTTATCGTAATGAATTCTTTGATCCTTTAGCTATCCAGTGGTATGATTTAATTTTGGATGTAGAGGATAGATTCGAAACTACAACGCCAAACTGTATCCCCCGATTTTGTTATCATTAGGTTTTTTGGATTACTCCTGTATGGAAGCAAATTTAAAGACATATTCAGGTCAAAACTTTATGAATAGAAATAAAATAATTTTATCAAGAAAAGTGAAATAAACTAATCTTACTTACCTGGCTCTTGCAGCAAGTACGCCCCTCCCTCTATAAGCCCCCCTAACTGGAGGTACAGCTGGAATCCCAACATTCAAAGCTTTCTGCTTAAGTTCAACCACTTTCTTTTTAACTCCGTTGTATCTTTGCCTTCATGCTGGCTGTTCAGGAGATCTAACTCAGCATCCAAAAGTTCTCTTTGAATCTAATAAAACAATTAAGACAATCAGTAATATATAAATACTGAGGTACAAATAAAATTATGAAATCACAAACCATGTGTATGATTCTATATGAAATCTACACACTATTTAAAAATAAATTGTGTTCTAAATTGAGGTCTAAATAATTAGTATAAAGAAACAATAGGCATAACATACAACATCAAATGAGCCAATTTCAAAACTTATCATTGTTAATCTATGCTATTATATAAAAGGACAAGCTATATTTCGTTTGTGATCACTAACCACAATAACTACTGAACCAATCTTTACCTAATTTTAACTACGTCATCTTTATAGTTCAAGGAAGGTTTAGCAATTATAAAATTTAAACATTTTCTATTAAATTGTTGCTAAAAAGCGATAAATATGTGGTGCGCAGTGAAGTTTAAAAATTGACAGATAGGTGGCGAGTGCCATTTAAGAGAGTAAAGTGCTATATAGAGATAGAAATTGATAATAAAATTTGCTTTATTAAAAAAAAATTGTAATAAAAAAAAAAAACTATAAATATTTAGTGTGACATGTGGATCCCAGGGATGTTTAATAATTGAACGATATGAGGTTAGCGCCAATCCGCAACAGAGTTTGCAATGGTAAAACTATCAAACCCATCTGTACCAAATTTTAACTAAATATCTTCATAGTTCTAGGAAGGTTTAAAATAGTATAGTATACTATAATAATCATTTAAATTCAAGGGTTAAGTGGCAGAAGTTTGTCACTCTTTCAACTTTTATAGTTAGATAGAAATTAAAATACAACCAGATGAAATCAATAAAATTATTTTTGCCGCACTAAACATTATTGCCTTATCAAAATATCGATTTCTAATTTTTTGATATTGTGTGTAAAAAATGGGCAACTAACCTTAGTTTTTTCTAATTATTAATAATTGAATATCCAATTATGCTTTTACAGAAATTTCAACTACCTAATCATTGCTATAGTAATTTGCATTCACAGTTAAAAATTGAAGCTTTACGTGAAAATAATTCTCAACTGCATAATACAGAACTTGATTTTTATCATTAAAAATAAAACTTCAGTTATTAGTTGAACCTATTTAAGTTCTTTACTTACAAAGTTCTTTATAGGTGACTAGGGATGCAAGTTTAATATAATTAATTTCGAGAAGTAGATTGTTGGGGTGTGCAGTCATAATAGATACACAGCAATTAAAAAATAAGTGTTTAATTTGTAAAGCCAACGTTTCAACTTGCATTGCAAGCCTTCATCAGAACTAGAAGAAGAAAACAAACAAAAAGGTATGACTCAATTGTAGAGAGTATAAAAAGAATTCCCTCACTGCTGTATCTCCTCAGCACCCCTCCCTCCCTCCAAATTTTTCCCCACTGTTCCTCAAAGACTTATCCCTCACTTGATCCTTTCTTACTTCACACGATCATATTATTGTCACCAAAGCTGACTAAGGCAACACCACGGTGATCATGGACCGTTCCCATTATGATTAATATATATATAGCAACTCCTGTCCGACCAAACCACCTACACTCCTACTAAACGAGACTCTACCTCTTCCCTTAATACCAAATTCAATAGACACCTTAATAGACTCCTAGATTCTAAACAGATTAATTCCCCCGCTTACAGAAACCTTATTTCCTACAACTCTATCGCTCCCCGTTTTTATGGCCTTCCCAAAATTCATAAACCTAATAACCCTCTTCAGCCTATTACTTCCAACATTAATTCTCCTACCTTAAAACTGAGCAAATTCCTCCTTCCCTTCCTTCAAGGGCTTAGCCACAATGCTGCAATACCATGCGGTAAAATCATGATGAACTTTGCCTAGCAGTAGATGCAGTCGGAAGAAGATCGGTGCTATGTATGAGAGAAGAGGGAGGGCTTTTTGAACAATTATTGTAAATTAAATATGTAATTTTTAATTAAACTATCTTAAAAGTTTCTTAAATTTTAAATATTAGAATAAGATAAATAGGTAATTGTGATTAAATTACTTTTCTATTAATAAAACTATTAAACATCGACAAAACAGAAATCTATACGGACGGTAGTAAGGACAGTGAGAACGTTGGATGTGCATGGTTATTTAAAGCTCAAGATGGCAGAACCATAGAACATCAGTATAAAACTAGAATCGTACTGTTCAAATAACCAAGCCGAGAAATTTGCTGTTTTGAAAGTTACGGAATACATAATTAACGAACCTCAAAAGACTAACACACATATTACAATACATACGGACAGTAAAATTTTAATAGAGTCGATTAATAATACAGCCATACATGACTATTTGACTGACCTAATCAGACGAAATTTAATAACCATTAAGAACAAAGGGAAAATGGTCTCTATAAAATGGGTTAAAGCACACTTTGGAATTGAGGGTAACGATTACCTAGCCAAAGAGGCGGCTAAAAGTAATTTGTTACCTTCGTATAACAAAGTTCCATTATCATATATAAAGCGGGACATAAGTTCTGATATGGTTAAAAAGTGGGACCAATTGTGGGTGACCTCATCAAAGTCACCAAGCTTACACAGATTTATACCTCACATTACACACAACAATTACAAACACATACAAAGTAACAACTACAAACTAACACAACTAATGACAGAACACGGAAACTCTAAACAATATCTCAAACGATTTAACATAATACGATCTGACATATGTAATGAAGACGGACAGACTCAAAATTTCAAACATGTACTTTATGAATGTAAAGCATTTGAAAGACACAGGTTTAATCTAGTAAAAAATATTATTCTCAAACATGGAACATGGCCAGAGACAGAACAAAATTTGTTCTCTAAATTTAAGACTGACTTACATTATACGAAAGATCGACTTTGACAAACTGACAAATGATGGGCAGCGAAGGTAGTTTCTTGTTGGCTTTTGTTTTGTTTTGTTTTTGTTATTTCTTTTCTTTTTTTTTTTTTTTTGTGATTTTGTTTAAATATTTTTGTTATATTACTACGTTATGTACGTTATGCTAAACTAATCATGTTAACTTTTAATAACATTGTAAAACATGTAGTATGCCTGTAAGGCATGGAACATGTTAATATACAAATAAACGGTCCTTATATGGGGATACCATATAAGGAAAAGGAAAAAAAAAAAAAAAAAAAAAAACTATTAAACATTTCTGAGCATTCTCTCAGTATTTCCCAAAATGGCAATGTTGCATCTCCCTGTTTTTTGTAATTAATAAGTAATTTCAATATCAATTTTAGAAATTATCAATATTCATGGTATACCATTCGAAAGGTGTTTGTGTGTAGAAGTTTTTCTTGAGTAGTGCACGTTTGTGAAATATGTAATATTTTTGAGAAAATTGCAGTCTAAGTTTTGGAACAGAAATAGAAACTTGCTATTTCATATCCTTGGATCAATTAGTTAAATACCGGATGCTGCTATTTTGAAATCTAAATAAGTTTATTTTAAAGTTAAATTTAATTTACTTTCTAATGAGCATATTGAAATTGCTCTAGGTTTAATAGTTTGGGAAATAAAGACAATTTTTTGTCAAAAATTAGAAATTTCTTGAAAAAACGTAAAATTAAAAATATCTATAAAACAGATGAGAAACGAGCTATAGTTTATATGCAATTTTTTGTTGTAAATAATGCCTAGAATCGCCTCTCGAAGTTACTGCAGTCTTATGCTGAACACCCTGTATATATATATATATATATATATATATATATATATATATATATATATATATATATATATATAAAATATACCCTGTGTGTATATATATATATATATAAAGTAGTTACCTCTTCTTTTGTTTTTCTGAAAAAGGCCTGTTGATCTTTGGTAAGTGCACCTTTCTTAGTAACTTTTGTCAAATTGGCTTTAACAGAATTTTCCAAATCTCTTCTAATGTTTTCAATACTCTCTTGAAGCACTTTGATGGTTGACATCAGTGATTGTTTTTGTTGTAACGATACGTTTCCAGCCTCCATCCTCTGTATCAGAATTTTTTGTTGATTCAGTTGTTTTTCTAACAGTTCTTGTTTCCTTTTTCTCAAATCAGCATTCAGTTTGATCCCAGCCTAAAAAAGATTTATCAGTTTTACATTTTATGCAAATATAAAAATTACTAAGTACTAGTGAAACAATATCAAAAGCTTCCTATGGATGAAAGAATAAAGAAGCTGAAAGTTTTTTTTTTTTTTTTTAAATTTATAGAAAGTAATTTTGGTAACGGTTTCGGATCGGCGACACCACCAAACTAGGTTGACCCGCGCTACACCGACCAGTTCGATCCTTACGCTTCACTTCATGTTTACATTTTTCGATAGTTCATTCCTATAACCTCACATGTAAACAATCACTTCTACAGTTTCAACTTAGACTTCTACTCAATATTTAGACTTCTTAAATGTAAATAAGTGAAACAGAAGTTCACAAAATGAGTTTCATAAAGGATTAAGTGTTTTATGAATTCATGTTTTCTTATTTCATCTAATCTTATGTGTAGAAGTGTTATAAAACTTAAGAAGATTAATTTGTACATGGATTTGGTGTTTTACATATTTATATTTGTTATATCAATTTAAGTGATAAAATTTACAACTTGTAAAAGTGTTATGAAACTTAACAAGATTTATTTGTACATGGATTTGGTGTTTTGTATATTTGTATTTGTTGTTGCAATTTCAGTGATAAAATTTCAGTATACATATTTTGTGAATGGATTCATTGTCATCCATATTACTTTTTGTGCTAAAGTGAGACAGATTGTATAATTAATTCAATAAAACATATCATTTTATAAATAAATGTGAGAAAGTATATCACAGGTTTTTTTTCTATGTTTTCTTATTTCCACTTCCCATGAGAAAATATAGCAGAAATTAACATCTTCACTTTCAACTAGGATTCTGTCTTATATTATATAATAGCTTATAATATGGAGAATTGACAATGTGAAAATAATCACAGATTAAGAGGTAATGACACATTACTATATAATTGTAGAACTATTGGTATAATGTTATAGATTAATGTTTTTAAAAAAAATTAGAAGCCTGATGATGAAACATTATCTCCGAAACATGTAGCTACAAATGTTAAATAAATAGGAGTTATGCCAAATAAATACTTAAGGATTCTGTCTTTTTTATATTTATAATTTGTTATTTTCACTTCTCTGAGAGAAAGTTCATCAGGAATTAACTTTACTGGTGGTTCAGTAGTATATTAATTGTTGATTAAATTAATATTAATTCAAAATTGATTTAGTGTCTTATATTTCGATATTTTCTTATTTCCACTTTAATATTTCCTTATTTCTCATTTTAATATTAGAAGGTAAACAGAAGTTAATATTACTTTGAACAGGGATTTAGAGTTTCTCAGTAAATGTAGGAGAATAGCCTTTCTCCTCTAAAAGCAGCGACTAGAACATCGAAATAAATCGGAACAAGGTTAGAATCGATAAAAGGTATTCTGAGCGGGTTTAGGGGTTGGTGTCGCCGATCCGAACCATTGCCGTAATTTTAAACGTAAGTAACATCTCTATTCATTGCATGTATATATATATATATATATATATATATATATATATATATATATATATATATATATATATATATATATATATATTATATATATTTCTTTTTCTTTTCTAAAAATTCATATATATAAATAATAATAGGTAATTGCTTGGTAAAGAAAAGATTTATTGAAGGGGATTAGTAAAATAATTCTATTATCACAAGAAAATAGTGAACTGTTTTTAAACGTCAGATATAACCAAAAAAACTTATGGAATCAATGCCAAAGAGCCTTTATGTGATTATTTTTTATTCATTATTTTTAATATAAATATTATTACTATACATCAACTAAGTATTTAATATATGCGGAAAAATATGTTTCCCTATAATTAAAAAATAATTTTGGGAGATGAGAAAAAAAAAACATAGTAATACCACCATGATGTATGAATAACTATCACTAACGATAGGTTAATCATGTTAAACAAAAAACTGATGAGACATGTAGTTGCTAAGTGAATCTTAAGTCTTTCAGTATAGTAAATCTAAAATAAGATGCATAGTAATAAATAATAAAATAAACTCCATGACATGACAAAGATTAATAATTTTTATTACCTTTCGGGCTTCTTCTTGTTTTTTCTTCGCTTGTGAAACTTCTTCTATTTTCTTTTTTAGTTCTTCACCACCAGGTGGCTGAAAAATAAATAAACACATTATTTCAGGACAAATATGCTGAAATATTTGACAATGCTAGAATTGCTTTTAACCATAAACTGAGTTATGATGATTTACCAATACAAACACCTTTCATGTTATTTAAACGAAGTACAACAACTTATTAAACAAAGTTTAATAATGTAATAACCCACAGATAACTTGGTTTGAATACCATTTAAGACAATTACTTAAACAATACATGTAAAATTTGATGAACAACTATTTAGGTCAGCGGCCAGGTGTTTTTAGGTTACATAAAATTGAAGAGAGCTGCATATTTGATATGTTGTAAGGGCATGCCTGAGTAGTGTAAATCTAAGTCTGTAACCACAGGGACTGTCAGTAAATTTAACCAGCTTTAAGATGAAAAAAAAAAAACAAAGTTTAGATCAGACAAATAATTCTGGAGTTATAGCCAAAAGAGTACCGACAAACATGTTTTAGCGGAAAAGTGTGACTTACCACAAGTTAGCCAATTTTTCGTCCTCCGCAGTTCTAAAACTATTGATCTGAGGAAAAAAATTAATAGAACCAAATTGATTGCAAATTTGCTTAGCTTTAATAATGTATAGAACTCAAAATGTGCTGAAAGTATCGGTTTCCGAGTTATTGTATCAAACAGCTAAAAACATACAAGTTTTAACACATTTCCTCCATTTTACTTTTTTTTAATTAACAAGAGAAGTGTTACACCAACAGGCCTCAGTCTGTGCTTAAATTAAAGGTGATTAAGGTTGTTACAACTTCATTTCCTATGACGTTCATTGTAGGATCACTCCTTCGGCCGGTGTTCCTCACGAAAGTCTTCCAAAACTTAAAATTTGGAAAAAATTACCAATTTTCATAGGGACTTAATTCAGAATCTATTAGACCAAGCAAATTTAATCTAATTTAAAAACGGTGATGCATGTTTTTTTTTACCAAGAATCCACCTATTAGGAGATAGAGACCAAAAATTGAAAAACTCCGAAAATGTTGATGTTTTTTGGCCACCCACAGCTTTTCCATCCATTTTTTCAGTTGCAAACTTGGATTTAAACTGCTCAGACATGCCCTTACAACATAGTAAAAATGACGCTATCTTCAATTTTTTGCTATCTAAAGCCCTTTTTTGGTACCATGCCGCTGGCCTATATTGGTGAAGATAACTTTTAGACAAATAAAAATACATATACTTGACTCAACAAAGGATCCGATTGTATTTTATCACACTTAAATCATTATATATTTTGACAGCTGATATAGCTGTTTGTTAAAAATTTTGCATGATTTTTTGCAATAGATGTCCTGAAAGATGTAAAATCAAAAGCAGCATCGGTATATTTTCTTACTTTTTGACTATCGAAAAGATAAAAATGCAGTTCAAGCAAGGCAAAAATTGATTTGGAAAAGTTTGTTCCGACAATTTTGATGATGAAGATGCATCACGTTCTGGAAGGCTTTTTGGAGACAAAATAAAGGCATTGATAGATGATAACAACTCATGAGATTACTGAGAGGTTAAATTTGTCGAATACGACCATTCGTATTCATGCGAAACATATTGGTTTAATTTTAAAACTGACTCAAAACTTGGGTTCCATTTGTTTTTACTGAATGAAATTTGCTTTGTCACATAAATAACTGTGATTTACTCCTCAACCATCAATACAACGATCCATTTTTGAAGTGAATTATTACTGGCGACGAGAAATGATTTTTTTTAAAAAAGGAAAAGTGCAAGAGATCATGAAGTAAAAGAGATGAACCAGCTCAAACCATTATGAAAGCTGATATTCACCAAAAAAAGGTTATCTGTTAAATTATCTTGAAATACGCCAAACAGATAACCAGATTACAGATAACAGATTTTTGAGCTCTTACTGGACAATGGTGAATATGTAATTTAATAAAATGTTTATACACTCTATAAAACTCATGTTTAATTTTAACCAAAAAAAAAAATCTAACGACTTTCCAAACAACCCATTAGTAGTTTCTGAGTTTTTAAACATTTTTTTTTTTTTACAAATCTATTATTTTAAATTAAAATATATATATGTATGTATATAATTATATAATACCTCTTTGCTAACATTGTTTACAACAGGAGGATTAGCAGATTCCTTTTTCATTGCAGACGGTATATACAAAGTCTTTGTTATATTGTTGTTCACCACTGTAACCTGCAGTATTTAAGATAACACATTAAAAAGTTATAAAATTATTTTGATAAATACAGCAATATTCTTTAAAATAAAATTAAATAAAAAAATGTCAACAAATGTATAACAATAGTACACAAAATTAATTACATCACATGATACAAAAATAAAATCATTCAGTAGCCCATAAATTTGTATCGCTTATTACAGAGTACAAACTATTATTTATTTTCACAAGAGATTAATTTCTTTAATCAACTTACTTATTAAGAAATTTTGATAATGAACAAAATGTCTTTCAGTAATTTATTTATTTTTTACTCCTTTCATTTAAATGAAATATCAAAAATTATGTAGAAGCCAATGAGCAGATTTTGATTAGCTAATATATTATATTAAAATATATATCAACTCATTTTTAATTCATACCATCCCAACAAATTAATATTTCATCTGATTTAATTAAATATTTCAATTAAATTTGTCAGTAAAACCAAACCGTTACAATACGTGTAATATTCAGCAACATTGTATATTTATTCTGCTAATTTAAGTTTTTTTTAAATTGTACAAGATAATCTATTTCCTTACTGAAAGATCAAATAAAACATCTGTAATTAATATACATGCAAAAAAAAAAAAACAATACAAGGGCAGCAACAAAGAAAGTAATCTACAAGAAGCCACCACCTTTAATACATATCTATTCACTGAACTATAAAGGCCAGCAAACACTACTATAAGATTGGAGTGCAGAGCAGTGGAGCTGATTTTCCAACACAATAGGTCAAGTTGGTTAGGTAGGGGCAACCCACACTATGTTGGCATGGAGTGGAGGGCATTTTCCTATAGAACCAACTTTGTAGTAAAATCCGTTGTGCTCCAATCTGACGGCAGTAGTTGCTGACCTTAAAAGTCCAATACTACTTTTACATAATATTGAAATGTTTTCTGAGCAATACATATTTTTTAAAAACATAAAAATGAGATTTCTGGTAACATCAATTTATTACAAACCTTGAAAACAAAACTGAATACACCAACATATCAGATTTATATTAGAAAAAAGAAAAAAAAAAAGAAGTTTAGTTAGTGTATACACCTTCATTTGCAGAATTTGAATTAACTGACAATAAGTCAATAATTTCAAGTTTCAAAATAATAATGTTTTGGTTTATGTATTGAATGCCAGAAAACTATTCATCACCACTTTGAATTACATAAGAAGACAATTTTTCTACAATCAACACTCAAATTTCTAGTATTAATTAATTACTATAAGTGATATAAGAAAGAGCTTTATGAAAATGACATCATGGAGATTAAAAACCTACACACACACACACAGACACAGACACACACAGACACAGACACAGACACAGACACAGACACAGACACAGACACAGACACAGACACACACAGACACAGACACAGAGACACAGACACAGACACAGACACAGACACAGACACAGACACAGACACAGACACAGACACAGACACAGACACAGACACAGACACAGACACAGACACAGACACAGACACAGACACAGACACAGACACAGACACAGACACACGACACACACAGACACAGACACAGACACAGACACAGACACAGACACAGACACAGACACACACACACACACACACACACACACACACACACACACACACACACACACACACACACACACACACACACACACACACACACACACACACACACACACACACACACACACACACACACACACACACACACACACACACACACACACACACACACACACACACACACACACACACACACACACACACACACACACACACACACACACACACACACACACACACACACACACACAGGCTCATACTATATGTCAAATCTGTACAGGTCATCAGGCAGCTTATCTTAATATGTCCTATTGAGAACCTATATGGTGACAAAACAAATAAAGGGATATAATGAATCTTACCAGAATCACTTTGGAAATTAACAGTTATTCTGATAGAAGGTTATGGCAATGTCCCACATACATTTAAATAAAGCTTTAAATTTGAATACAAATAATTTATAAAGCAATTTATCTTGTAAACTGCTGTTTTCCCCCCCAATAACTATACCTCATTGCAGTTTATCACAGTTCAAGAAAACATAATTAAGGGAGACTACTCTTTTTTTTCCTCTCAGTGTAGGAAGAGTATCTTCTGATATCTTAACCTTCTGCTAAGATATTTTTATAGCATTTAGAAATAAATATTTTTTTTTATTGTTTAACTAGTTTCACTTGAATTCTATTGCACTTTTTTTTTATTTCATAACAAAGCATTTTTATTCCTAATAAGTAACCCTAAATTTTTTAAAAACTCGTTCTTATCTTATAAGCTGTGAATTCTCCTACAAGAATTCCCTGATATACTATCAACAGGATAAATCAGGAGTGAATTTACAAATTAACAAAAAATAAAAGTATACACACATACATACAGTTTTAACTTTCATTAAGAACTAGAAATTTGAGTGTTAATAACTTTTCATACAATAATAGAATTAGTGGAAAATAATATTGAGTAAATAAGACACCATGTTCCTCCATAGCCCTTTGTTAAATACAATATATCTACATGCAGGAGAAGGTAAGTAAATAAAGAGGAAGCAGCAGCTATACATGACGATAAAATACCTTCTCCTCATGCTGAACTGCAGATGGTTGTATGTTATGAAGGACTTTTGGAGGTGGTGCGCCAAGACGCTCTAGAACGGAAGGTTTGATTGCTGGTGGAGTACTTGCATTTTTCGGCTTGTTCTGGACACATACAGTTATTTTCTACATTGGTTTAAGATTCTATCATGGAATGGAGTTTTATCTAGAATTCTCACAAGATATATTATCACACTATATGTGAGTCAAGTACAATTATCTTTTTAATTTCCGTTGAGTTCAACAGTGGAGGGAAATATTTAAAATTAAATTTGATCATCCTTAAGGAACTAATAACAGAGATAGAAATCAACCACAACCAGTTTAATGCTTCATGTATCTGACTTTGCAATATTAACCCACATATAATGTGTTAACATAATAATGCGATTACAATCATTGAGATAAATGTGGATTTAATTCTCTTTTAAAAGCAAATAAAAAAATATTACAAGAAGAATTTACCTACAGTTAAGAAATAATAAAAAATGATGAAAAAAAAAAAAAAAACTTAAAAAAAAGGTAAATTAAAAAAAAAGAAGGTTAAAATTGGAACCAATGTTAGTGGTAGCTTCTAAATAATGAAAGGTTTGGAACAGCATTACTTACTGTCTCCAGTTCTCTTTAACATTTTAAGTTGGGCGGGTGCTTAGAGAATAGTGAATACCTTTCCATAGATTCATGGGTTCTAAAACCTGAGGTTCAATTCAAATATCTATGGAGCTGGATGAGTGATGTAGGAACAACAGACAAGAACATTGAAAGAAGCATCCACAACAGTAGAATAATAAATAGAATTTTAAAAACTGTACTATGGAGTAAGTCGGTGTCCTTAAAAAAAAAAAAAAGAATGATATATAAATTATTCCTAGAAAGTGTAACTCTTTATTCAGGTGAGCCCTGAACTATTAAGGAGAGCCAGGCAAAAAGATTGCTAGCCCTAGAAATGGATTATTAGAGACATTCATGTGCAGTATCGCAACTTCAGAAAGTTCTAAACATTGTAATTAGACAAAGTGTGGAACAAAAGGATATCCTTTACACAAATGAGACAATGCGACTAAAATAATTTGGGCATGTTATGAGAATGGGAGAGAAACGATGGCCAAAAAGAATTTCTGAATGGAGTCCAGAAAGAAAATGGAAGAAAGGTATTCCTAAAAGACGTTGGGTTGAGATCGTCATGGAAGGGATGATGAATAGGGCTATAGTGACCGGCTGAAGTGACAGAGAATAAATTTTCTGCCTTCAGTTGGACTCGAACTTAGGCATGGTAGCTTGAAAGTCAAGTGCCTAACCCATTGAGCTAAGATTGGTAATATTTCCAGTACTGGAGAACATATATAGTTTGCATGGTGAAAAGGCATCAATAAATGCCATAAAGTGTGGTTTCATCTTTTATCACAGAAAATCAACAGAGAAAAGATTTTCTTCATATTGAAGAGGTATTGTTTGGTCTGCATTAGCCAATATATGTATATTCCCGATCTTCTAAGGGAAATATAGCTTAATGATAGCAACTATAGCTTTTTTTTTTACACCTCTTTAGAAACAATTGAGAACTTCTTAGAGCGTGTTCAAGTGTCAAGCATTTCAGCATTCTCGTAATGCTGCAGGACAGTGTAAAATGCCAAAGTGAAATGAAATTCGACCTTTCTTCTCAGGCTTAGATTTGTAACCTGTATGGCAAATCCTTTCTTCCAGCCCTAATTACAGCATATTAGGGAGTTAAGTCCCAAACAAAAAAAAAATTTGTCAATGAAGAGAAATCTTTTAATGTTCATTGAATTTATTTCAAATTAAACAATCCCTATTAACAACTGGAAATCTTGGAGTGAGGCAGGTCATCAGTAATAATCTGATATTCTGAACAAGAGATATTATAGTTGCTAAACTATAAATAATGATTACTTTCCATAATTTTATAACTTCTTGAAAACATATTTATTAAATTGTTAGTAATCTGAACAGATTTAAACTATTATAATATATTTAATATTTATAAATGATTTATAATATTAAAACAAGATGACAGTTTTACCTCGTTGTTGTTGCTTGGATTGTACCAAAAAACTCGAATAAATCTGTTGTTTAATACCGCTTCAGTACTCTTATAAGCAATATTTGCCTCGGTGTGAGATGAAAATGTGATTAAAGCTGATTCTGGATCTCCTTCAAAACAGACCTAGAACATAAATAGAATATTTAAATGGTTAATATCTTGAGGTCAAAGATTTGAAAAAAAAAAAAAACCTGGGCTTCTCAATTTGGTAATTTGTTTTTATAATAAAATAATCAGAATTCAAGAAGAAATAAAAATCCTTTCAAAGCCTATAATGATAGGAATTCTAAATTTCAGTTTCATTCCTCTCAAATTTAATTATTTAATAATTAAAGAGAGAATAAATAAAATGTTTTAGAGCTGAGTTGCATTCTGGATATGAGCATAATAATTATTTTCATTCCCAGTGAAGAATGTGATCATGATTCGACTAACCTGAATATTAACAATTTTTCCAAATTTTGAAAAATGATTGTTCAAAAGAGTGATGGTGTTAACACCAAGAGGTACTTTCTTTAGCTGTAATGATGTATTTCCTCCATGCTGAGGAAATGGTGGGCGAGTTGGAGTTCGGTTAGGGCCCAGTCTTGTAAAATCAAAATTTTGATTATCTGCTGTTATTGTTCGTACCTAAAAATATAATAAAGCATTAATAAAATAATATGGATACATACTTATAAAAGTAAGTTAAAATAAGAGACAAAAAATCAGTCTACTAACTGCCGAATGGTTGATATTGTTAAAGTCTTGGTTAGAGTTTGGCCGAGTATGTCTGAAATGTGGAGATCCTGTCACAACATTGATTAGCTCTCGTTGATGAAAACCTCGACCCATACCAGTCCTTACCATTCCACTTCCTCTGACAACTAAAACAAAATTTTTTTACAAAAAAGTAACATAAAATTTTAAAAAATTAGAAAAATTTTCCTTATAGGAATATATTTGCGAACATATGTGAATAGTTGGTTAAGTGGATTTTGAGTATTAAATGTGTTTTTGAATTTTGGGTCATGGGTAACAGCAGAAAGCTAATTTTGTTATTTCATTATTTGAGTCTAATGGACTTAGTGATGAGGCTATTACCCAGATTAACACTAATTTGTGATTCTGTGAGAAAAAACTTGTGTTTTTCAAAGAATACAATTTTCGCACTTAACTGACTATTCACAAGAGCCATAGATAATATATAATGAATAAGTGGCAATTTTATGAGTACCTGCTAAGAATTTCATTTAGGTAAATGTCTTGGTAACAATATTTTAATTAAAAAAAAGAAAAAAAGAACTATTGTAAAAAGAGAAAATCTTTTAATAGTTCAAATAATCAAATGTTAATTTTGAACACGGCACTAAGTTATCTTAAGAAACTATACAATAATTGCAAATTAAAATGTTTCTACTTTATTTTATGACTATGTTAGATATTTGAGAGAGATCATATATATATATATATATATATATATATATATATATATATATATATATATATATATATATATATTATCTGTACCCAGTCCCCTTTGCTGGCCTTCCACATAGAAATAAAATTTAAAGAAAAAATGAATATTTTTTGTTTAAAATAATATTTTTATTGAAGGAAAATATTTTTGTGAACGAAAAAATTCTTTTTATTTTTGTATACACAATTTTCATTGTCATGCCATGATTAGACGTTTTAAAGTAAATTTTTACAAAATGTGGGATGGTCTGCTCTGGTTCCCAAGGTTTATATATATACAATGCAGAAAGTTTCCTAACTCGCAAACTGCAGACAGTTGACCATATAAAAAAACAGGTTTTTCAAATTTAATCTGCATACTTGCAGTGATAGCCAATTTCATACGAGAAGTGATTGGTATGTCTAGTGCTTTGTTGATGATCATCGCAAAAGTGAGCCATACAGGAAACTGCAATCCTTTGAAATCAAAAGTTGTCTGAAGGTATCATGGGGTGAAGGGCAATAAAAAATTTGCTAATCAAATATTAATTTTTTTTACTGTAAAATCTTGGGATTGATGTTTTGAAAAAGGGTAAAGGAGTGCAATCTTTCAAATGCAGAATGACAGGTAGGAAATCTGGAAAATCGAGCGAGTTTAAAAATTCAATGGGATAATTAATTTATTCATCCTCATCCATAATATTGTCTATTTGTTTGAATTTAAAGGTTTTACCAGGCTTTACATTTAAATTTTGATGTTATCACTTACATCAAATTATTGGCAGCCAACATTACACATAAATAAAGTAAGACCCTGAGTACAAAAGGTGGTAAGCGTATGGAGACGGTAGATGAGAACCGAACATGCAGGAGGGGTTCATAGAGAGCTAAAGCAACACCAATTGAAAATTAGGTGTAATTAAAACAATCTATAGCTCAGTCTCAACAACATAAATTTCACATTTGAGTTATTAATTCTAGAGATCAGAGATCATTCCCTCAAAATCTACACAGTCAACAAATTCAACTTTCCAATTTATTTAAAATGTTCAGTTATTTCTTACTCCTTTTTGAAATACAGGTATTATACTTCATTAATAATCAACAGTGACAAGTGATTTTGCATTCTATTGCAAATCTTAGTTTAATTATTTAAGCTAAAAACCACAGAAGAAAATAGTTATTAATGGTTATTAAGTTGTCAATTGAAAAATTTGATGTAAAGATATGCAACCATACCTGGCATAAACTGAGGCATGGTTTTTAGTTTTATCAGGATGGCCACTAAGTCAGGAAAAGAAAATTCAAGCATAATTCCAAGTGAAATTTAATACAAAACAAGTGCTCTGTTTTTCTCTAGCATGATTTTTATTGATTTTATATTATAGGTAACACTGTGATATGTTACTCTTCTAGCCCGCAATCAGCCATAATTTGATTTAAGAGATTGTGAATTTTAAATTAAATAGAATTCAGTAAACTTCTGGTGCATTTAATGTTTTCATATATTATTTTCATTGTTTAAATTGAAGATGAGAAAATAAATCTTTTTTTTTTTTGTATTATCTTACGATCCACAAAATTCCAGGTGAATATATTAAATTCAAGCATATTTCCCTGATTTTTCCAATGATACAAAATTTAAGCTTAATTAAAGGTTTTCAAGGATTTCCAGTCTGGTGGCCACTCTGTCTATGTTTGATTTTTCATATATTTTATTGATACAAAAATATATTAAAAATAATATTTACACAAAACATAAAATCATATAGAATTCAAACTTGATTGAATAAGTAACATGCAAAAAAGTAATTTTCTAATATAGGAATTACAGTTTATACATAGTCCAGTCAATAAACACATTGTAGAGTGCATGGATTTTTTTTTTCATAGCTTCGTTAGTTAGAAGGTACAACATACTAAAAGTCCCTGGCTTGGGGGGTGAGTTGACGGTGGGGGGAGGGGAGAATTTTATTTTTTTTTTTTTTTTCCACTATATCTCGAAAACAGTGGACTCTCGAAAAATATCTTTCAAATAAACATAAAAGCTAATGAAATTCCCTATAAAATTAATTCTAAATAAATTGGTCGTAATTCTAACCGTTTACGAGATATTCTTCACTGAAAATCAGCGATTTTTGAGAAAAAACAAAATGTTTCCTCACTTTTTGTCAAAGTTTTGCTTCTAGTACCTTTCACAATCGTTTGTCAGAAAAAATGTCAGAATCAAAATTTTGGAGCATTAAATTTACTATAATTTCATATAAACATTTTGGTATTTAAAGCAAATCTTTAACAAAAAGTGAGGTAAACCTTTTTTTTATTTCTAAAATTATCTATTATTAATAACATATATCTCGAAAACCATTGGAATTTCGACGAATCTGTATATAATTAATTTTACGGGAAATTTAATTAGGTTTAGTTTTGATTTGTAGCATATTTTTCTTGAGTCCACCATTTGCGAGGTATAATCAAAACACAAAAAATTGGGACCTACTCCCCTCCACCCTTCGCTCACCCCCCTATGGGCAGGGACTTTTAGTATGTTTACCTTCTAACTAATCCTAATGAAGCTGTGAAGTCAAAAATTATCGCATACTTCATGCACTCTACACCCCTCATTTCTGAGAAGATCCCAATTTTGTGTTTTCCGATTATATCTCGCAACGGTGGACTCTAGAAAAATATGCTACAAATCAAAATTAAACCTTATTAAATTTCCCATAAAATTAATTATATACATATTCGTCGAAATTCCAACGGTTTTCGAGATATATGTTATTAATAATAGATAAAGTTAGAAATAAAAAAAAGGTTTACCTCACTTTTTTCTTAAACATTTGTTTTAAATATCAAAAACGTTTATATGAAATTATAGCAAATTTAATGCTCTACAATTTTGATTCTGACTTTTTTCTGACAAACGATTGTGGAAGATACTAGAAGCAAAAGTTTGACGAAAATTGAGGAAACATTTGTTTTTTTTTTTCCCAGAAATCACAGATTTTTTTTAATAACGAATATCTCGTAAACGGTTAGAATTACAACAAATTTATATAGAATGAATTTTATAGAGAATTTAATTAGCTTTTATGTTTATTTGAAACATACTTTTCTAGAGTCAACCGTTTTCAAGATATGATGGAAAAACCAAAAAAATTGAACTTCTCCCTCCCCTCCCCCACCCTGCCCCCCCAGGGGCAGAGACAGAGACTTTTAGTATGTTTACCTTTTAAGTATTCCTAACGAAACTATGAAGTAAAAAATTATCACATATTCCATGCACTCTACACCCCTCATTGACTGGACTAACAAGAAAAAAACAAAACAAACAACTATTACTTGTAATGTGTTATTGACATTAATCAATACAGAAATATTTTTGATGAAATGAGAAAAAAAGAAAAAACATCTAGTAAAATAATGATGATTTAAAATTGGAGAAACCTATAAAAAAATTCAATCCATGATAAAAACTAAAAACAACAGAATTCAGGAATGATAATGAGATACTGAGGGAAGGCTGTCCTCATTATATCCTTCAACATCACAAGTTTGTAAAGCTTGATAGTTGTCAGGAACTTTGAATTAATGAGAGCTGAGGGAGTGAACTTGGAATTATTGCATGCTGAGGACTATCTGTTCATGGCTTTAACTTCATACTATTACTATCAAATGTACCAAAATGTTATGTTTTTCAATAGAAAAACTTTCTGAATTACCATAGATTCATAAGATCGAATGTTCAAGATAGTAGTGAGTCAAATGTTTCCAATAAAAAATCATTGCTTGAATTAAGAACTTAACACAAACATTTCAAATTTAAAAAGTAAAATTAGAAAAAAAAAAGTTATGCTTTTATTTTTGATAATGTAACTCCAAACGATTTTAATGAGAATGATATTCATTATTAAAATTAATTCTTAATACAGAAATCTTTGCCCAAAAAAATTTTGAAATATTTTTTCTTTAGTACAAAATGGAAACCTTTTCAGGGGGGGGGGGGGGTTCACTTTTCATAGAATTATCCTGGCACAAGAGAAAGCAGTAGTTTGAAACAAGGAATATAACAACAATCTGATGTTAAGTTCTAACAAATATGCAACATACTTTCTTCAGTAAACAAATATAATTGCAATTGGTTTTTTATCTTTTCATTAACAGTGAGCAAAATACAGACCTATCAAGACTCCTTAGATAGAACAAAACAATAATTAATCCATGCAGATAACATAAAGAAAATAGATGAAAAATAACTAGAACCAATTTTAACTAAAATTTAAACAGTAGGACCTTAATAATCCGGATGATTTGTAAATAGGTCATCTGAACTAGCAAATCACCTTAGTGATCCAAGTGTACATTAAAATAAAATGAACAGTGAAAATAGAGGTATGAATTTATTTGTGTACAATTAAAATGATCATCTATAAAAAAAAACATAATAACATGATATGAAGATAAGTATCTATTATTTATGAGGTATTTATTGACTGTGGCAATAATGAAGTTGTAGATAGTTAGGGTGTGCAATCGTAGAACTGAACACAGTCAAAATATAAATTTAAATTTATTGTGTCAACGTTTCAGCTTACATTGCAAGCCTTCATCAGGGGTAAAAGACAAACAAAAAGATATTAACAAAATAAAAAATAGAAAAGAAAAAAGTATAAAATAAAGAATAGTAAGTTTTTGAAAAAATAAAAATAAAATTGAAATAAATAAATTAAATATTTTGGTATTATTAAGATGATTATCGTAATATCTTTTTTATTTTTACAATAACAAAATATTTAATTCATTTATTTTAATTTTATTTTTATTTTCTCAAAAATTTGCTACTCTGTATTTTTATATATTTTTTTCTTTTCTTAACTTCTTTAAAACTCACTGCCTTTTTCATCATATCTTTTCGTCAGTTTTTCTTCTAGCCCTGATGAAGTCTTGCATTGTAAGCCAAAATGTTGATACCATAAATTAAAATTTATATTTTAAGTGTGTTAAATTCTATGACTGTACATCTTAACTATCTACATCTTCATTAAGTATTCATTAACACTTCAACAGAGCACAATTTATTTGTATTGGAAAAAGTCAGGTATTTTGGACTGAATTGTATTCTGCAAGTGTGATTCACTCATACAATGGAACAGCATAAAGTTTGACAAGTGTAAGGTACAGCGGAGCGTCGATTATCCGACCTAATGTTGTCAGGGGTGGTTTGGATAATCATAATTCATTAAAAAATATATATAATGTGTAAACAGCATTTTCCAACAGTTTACTTTTCGTATTTTTCAAAGGTTTATGACTCAAACTGCCCATCTCACTGAAACAATTTAGAATTATTTTTGATTCCCATTATTGTTGATTTACCAACCTTGAAATCGATAGCTAATGTCTGACCATATTCATTTTTTTTTAGCTACGCAATGATTTCCATTTTGTCTTCAAAGGAAAAGATCTCTCGTTTTCTTCAAGTTAACATGGATGATGACATGTAGTTTTTATAACAAAAAGTGTTCACAAAGGTCATGTATACCTCACAAACAAATATTTAAGGCTTAAGTTGAGATATTTAACAAACCATATGATTAGAAAGATACAGAGAGAAACAGATGAAATGGTCTAATTTATTAAGTTAATTAATGATTTAATTAAGTATAGTTCTCAGTAAACAAAATTGTATGTATGTACAGAAGTTCATTTTTTTGCAATTTCTATGAAATAAATTATTGAGCTTCTCTTTTAGACATTCATGAAAGAAAAAAAAAAATTATTTTTCATTTAATTTTATTTTTAAATAAAAATAATTTTAACAATACAAATAAGTAATTAGATGATCAATATATTAAAATTACATTAAAAAAAAAAAAAAGGTTCTGTTAATTGAGCGTTACGATAATTGACGTTCGGATAACTGATGTTCCACTGTATAAGGAGAAAAGGAAAAATATGGTTGGGGTGAGCCCAAGAAGAAGGAAGAATTATCCGGACTACCGTGTCATCCAGTTTGTAAGGTATCCAAATTATAGAGGTCTTACTGTATATGAATACAAAAAAAAAAAAAAAAAAATATATATATAAAAGTGAAGAAAAAAAAGAAAGAGGTATTCTTCAATCATTAACATCTAATACGAGAAAGAAATTGGTTAAGATGTACAAAGTAACTGACTTGGACCAGCTCTAAACTGAGGTCTTGTCCACATTCTTGGTTCCATACTTGGAGCATCTGGATTATATTCTGCTGCAGTAAAAAAAAAAAATTAAAACAACAATTAATGAATAATAGTGCTATTTACATTTTAAAAAATGAAATAGATTATGTTTATTACCCATGTTATTTGTGGTGACTTGTGTAATAGAGGGAGGCGGTGGTGCAAGTTGAGGTGGTGGAGGTGCTGATGGAATCATTAATGGCGTAGGTGCTCCCGAGCCGTTATAGAGTGGATCGACATCCTCCAGGATGACTGGATCAGATCCATGGTCATATGGGCACAGGTCTCCACGCATACAATAACCTTTTTCTGTGAAAATACAGACAAGAAGGGGGTATATAATAATATTTTATTTAAATCAAATATTCTACATGAGCTATTTGGCAGTGGATTTTGTCAATGATGGTAAGATAAAAAAAAAAACAAGCAAAAAGAAAAAAAAAAAAAAAAAAATTATGCTTAATGTAAAGAAAGCTGATGATTCAAGGCACATGAACATGAAGGCACCTACAATATGGTTTAAAATGTGGATAAGTTACAAATAATGCACAACTATATATTGTCTGGGTATGGCCATTAAATTAAAATTAGCATATTAACATTTACATTCACATTATGAAAAAAAAGATGGACAATAAAATCTCTGGTCACTGGCCATAACTAGTTAAGTTGACTTCTACTCAAATTGCATTAAGTTGATCATTGTTTAACTCTTGGGCTCTTACACCGTTTGTGAAAGTTGGTGACTCTAGATCCCAATAGTTTTCTTTTGGGAGATTATACTTTATATAGTTATTAACTTTTACCAATGGTGTAACTGTCCAAGAGTTATACAATGATCTTTCTTTACATTAAGCATAATTTTTTTTTTTTTTTTTTTTTTTTGCTTGTTTTTTTTTTGTGAAAGTTGGTGACTCTAGATCCCAATAGTTTTCTTTTGGGAGATTATACTTTATATAGTTATTAACTTTTACCAATGGTGTAACTGTCCAAGAGTTATACAATGATCAACTTCATGCAATTTGAGAAGTCAATTTAACTAGTTACGGCTAGCGACCAGAGAAATAATATATATTCTAAATTATAGAGATTTCATGAACATTAATATGTTATTAATACACACACCATATTAAACAATTTATTTAAAAACAATATAAACACCATTTGACTTCATTTTCATCATTATCTTCAGAGCCAGTTTCAAGATTAATTTCTCTAAAAATTGTGATACCTTAATACTGTCCTGCCAAGGAGAAAAGCAGTAACTCAAAAATTGTGAGATGACTATATGTATCGTTAGATTCGTTATGAAACTTTTGATTCAATGCTACATAGAAAATCAGTAATTAGTCTTTTTATTGCTTTTCCACAGAGCATCAAATCAACAATTTCACAACAAATCCAACGACACCAATAAATCAATATATGAACAATTTTGAGTTACTGCTCTTTTTAGCAGGGCAAATTAGTTATTTTGTAAAATACCGAGATATTCTTCTGTTTTTAAATATAATTTGTTGGTTAAATTAAGTAGTATATAAACTCTATTTAAACAGTATAAAAGTAATTTTGAAATAAAACAACCATAATTATTATTTTTTAATAAAATTGTACATGAATGTAGTTCAAATAAGCATTAATAATAGAAAAACAGTTACAAAAAAAACATAAAAAATATAATAATAAAAACTGTTGTATTTTCGTTAAAAAAATGAAATATTTTTAAACATTTTTTAACTATGATAATACCAAAAAATTCTAATTAAATTGTTTGGATATTTAAAAAATAATATTTTTCTAGTTATTGACATAGTATTTTTATGAATATGAATATTTACAAAAAAAAAAAAAAAAAATATATATAATATATAATATATATATATATATATATATATATATATATATATATATGTAATATAATTTTCGGTATTTACTAAAATTATTTTGGTAATATTAAGCTGTTGGATGGAAGTTCAGACTTGGCAATGAACTACTTGAATAAATAATATAAGCTCCAAATCATTATAAAAATATCCCTCAGGATATTGATAATTCAGTTTAATGCAACTTGTAGTAAGGAAAAATGGAGTGTTATACTAAACTCCAACATTAATAGAAGTAAGTTTATTTTATCAAAATAATTATTAATTTTTTTAAGGTCTAGTATAAATTACACAGATATCATCATGTTAACCAAAAAAGATAAAATATACAAAAAAACACCTCTTTCAAATTTATCATATTAAAGTTGGATACAGAAAGGGGTGCAATGGCCAAACGATAACATTATATTATTTGTAAAATTTTTAATTGACCAATATGACTATTTTGTAAAAGTAATTCAAATATCATGAAAAATAATTCTGTTAAATGTGAATCAACATGTTTACATACTCCAACTAGGACAGGAAGGGTGATGTAAATTAACTTCATTAACATTCGATATTTAACAGTAGATATGACAATATAATAAATCTCTAATGCAAGATGGTGGATAAATTAATTATTAAGATTGTAGAAATAATAAGGATGACCATATTTATGCCTCACACAAAACTTTCATCTATAAATTTATTCAATACTAGGATATATACAAAGTCAGTCCATATTACCTCACTTCTTTGTTCACAAAATAAGTGTATTTATTATGTCTTTCTAATTGATTATTGACAATTTGTTTACTTTAAATTAGGTTCGTGTACACAACAGTTAAATTAAAATTCTAAGCAATTTTTGTAAAATTGAAAATACAGAGATATTCCTTGAATTATGCAGTTTTCTGCTATTATTATTAAAAAATAGCTATAAATATATATAGTGTTGGATCGGTCGAAATTTAGAGGTATAGGGAAATCTTGGTCCCCACTACCCAAAATTAAAACCAGCCGAAAAACCTAAGATGGAAGAGGAAAAGGAAAAACTATTGGCTGGTCTCAGGAAGTACTGGGAACAAAAGAAAGCATCTAAAGGAATTGGTCATAAGCGCTCCTAGATGGGCTTTTATCAATAATATATAAATAGCTACCTTTTTTTTAAATTCTTTTTAGGCACAAATATTGTTAGGTAATTTAAAAAGTTTTAAACATTAAAGTTGAAAAGTACAGTTTACCCCCATTTCATTGCAGCACTTTTAATAAGTATTAAGGGCAGTAACACAATCTATAGTTTATGTTATAGAAGATAATTGATCACTCTTAGATTGCTACTGTATCAATAATATGATCTAAGCCAAATAAGGAATGAAATAAATGTTATCTAATACAATCATTAAAAAAAAAAAAGAAAAAAAAAAAAAAGAAGCAGTTTAGATAGTTTTCTAATTATAACCAATAGTATTCTGCACTTAAAAAGATTTTAGTCCTATCATATGAATTATCAGGTTTCATTACACAATACATTTTATTGTCTGGATATAATATTCATAAATGTATGATTACAATTACAATTTACCAATAAATTAAAGAGTTTTGCTGATTTCGGTACACAAATATTTCAAACTAAGTGGTATAATACCATTTTCATAAATGAATATATTAATCAATATATTAATAAGTATATTAAATAAGAATTGCTAGCTAAAATTGTTTTTTCTTAGCTAAATATAAGTATCAAAAATTCAGGTATATTTTACAAATTAATACAAAATTATTGACATGAGCAAACATTACTATGTTGATAGGAAACGGTAATTTAAATTGAAAATTAACAGATATTAAATACTTTTTGGACTAGTAGCCTGAGATTTTTCAACATTAGAATTTATAATTTTGTGTATATCGGGTGTGTTGCTGTTTGAAAGGAGTGGTAGTAGATGGTAGGTAGTGGGTCTTTACTTAAGATTAAAGTAATAGTTTCAATAGAAAAAGCTAAACAAAACAACTGATGCCTGAACGTTAAATTCATGTTCATATCATAGAATATATTTGTATGTCTATAAAAAAAACTTTCGATTAGTTAGTGAGCAGATAGCCCTTTTCTAATCCTAATTATCATAAATTTATGGAACATTTAGGTCCTTTCAGTCTAATTAGCATACATTAAGCATTTTACAAGACATCTACTTGAGTCATAACAATATTGTTTCAATCTTTGTTCAAAATATATTTTAATCATTTTCTTTTTCACTAGCCGATATTGGCATTAAAATCAGTAGAAACATTTTACATCCATAAAGATCTGTACGGTATCTCAAAATTTAACAAATTTAGAAGCTATGACGTATGTAATTTGAAGTTGAAACAGCAACAAGATCATGAGCCTTTAAACATGTATTTTTTTCAATTTTAAAAAGGGACACCTATTTCACCAGTTATTAATAGTACTCCACGAATGACATAGCTAAAAAGAAAAGTATAAGTGCTGTCTGAAGATGAAGTGAGATCTGGTTAACAAGATTGATATTAGCCACTCAAGGCTGAACAAAAAAACTTCATAACAGAGAGTGAAGTGTGAGCCGAAGTATAGTTCTGATCAAGACATGACTATTTAAATTTTATTTTTATATAATTCATGTTTACTTATTTATTAATAATCATAACCTCAATGGAAGAATTTCTTTTTTCTTTTCCTCCTCCTTGTCGTTTCAGGAACACAGATGTCTCCAAGCCAGGAGGGTCATTGTTGGGGAATTCATTGCTCAGGATTAATTCCATCCTGCCACAAGCTAAATGTGAATTCAGGATCTTTAGTTCCTACGATAACACATTTTTGTCAAGTGCACTAACACTAGGCTATGCCTGCTACCATAATAGGAGATTAAGTACCTAATCAATGTTTTATGTCCAAGGCCATCCTTGCCGGAAAGGAGTCAGTGACCAATTTTTGTTTGAAAATCATTAATATCTATGGAAACAACTAGTATAACTTTCCTGAAATGAAGTATAAGTTTCTGTAACCTTTTAAAATTTTCACGACAAATTAAGTTTGTTATTTTATTTTTCTAATCAAAACGATGGAGTGCATCTTCTGAATAAGCAGCTATGGATAACATTAAGTGAAAGAGAAGAATAATGTCACATAATGTGGATTAATACATTATTATTGAACTTAGAATGCCCAATGCAAATGTTCTTAGAATGGCACCCATTGACAAAAGTACTGGCCAATAGTTCATTTTCTCTGTTTCATCCAATAAGAACTACAGTGAATATTTCTTGAAGTGAAAAAAACCTCATTTAGTTTAGATGATACTCGTGAAATCTAACATTTCTTGATAAATGATTTTTTTTTTTAATGTGATATAACCACTGTTTTTTTAATTCTGTAAAGAACTATCCTTCCTGATTCTTCATCCTCCACAAATAACAAAAATATATTTCTTGAAATTAATTTCACATAATCCTTACCAAGGTATTAATGAAGAGCAAAATGAACTTTTTAAGCCTATTCTCACATCCTAATTAGAATTTCATAAAAAAGTCACTAGTAATGATTTCATATGAAATTTAGGAACTCAGTTCTTTAACAATTTTCTATATTCCTGTCCTTAATGGAAGGAATCCTTTAAATAATTTTTATATTTCACAAAACCCTGGCATGTTTTCTTCTTCCATGTGTTTTAAATTTCCAGAATACTCTTGAATGTTATTTTTTTAAAAATCCAGTATACATTTCTGAGTTGGCTTCACATATCAATTATGCTGATAATTATAGTTTTGACTGTTTTCAGTAGCTTATCAGGATTACAAATGAAATAGAAAAACAAGTTAAGGAACATACTTTGACAGATTCACTTATATCATCCTACAAATTTTCAATTTCTATGCTTCATATATTCTGATTTCTATCCTAGATATTCCAACATGTGAATATGAAGAGGTAAGTAAATAAGTTATATATGTCATAATGTTCAAAAATCATAATTATATTTTTGTAAAATATAAGTTAAAAAAAAAAAAAAATTCTAATACAACGCTTGATACAAAATTATATGACTAGCATCAGGAATTATCACAGTAAAACATTTTATCTAATAAAAATAAAATTGCTTATTGGCTTATATTAGACCAATTATAAAATAAATACAATTTTTTTTTAATATAAATTTAATTTTTTTTTTTTAATTTATTTACTTTTTTCATTTTTTTTTATTTATTTATTTTTTTTTACTTATCTGTACATTTTTTTTTTCTTTCATTCTTTTTTGTTTCCAATTTTTTTAACTTTTTTTTTTTTTTTTTTTTTTTTTTTTTTTTTTAAATGGCAATTTTTTTCTTTTCTTTTCCTTTTTTATCTTTTCTATTTTTTTTTCTATTTTTTTTTTTAATTCTTTTTTTATCTTTTTTTTTTCCCCTTGGAAATTTTATAGTTGAAACATCTTTTTTCTTCATATAAATACTTTCTTATTTTAAAATATAATTCCAAATATACAATCAATAAATTATATAACATTAACTATAATAATGAACTAAACAAGTGAAATTTTTAAGATGTTTTTAGTATGTAAGCGATACATAATAATACTAAAAGGAACAAGAAGAACCGATATTATCAAATGAAGAAATTTAAATTAAAAAAATAGAATAACTGTTCTAAACAGTAATAATTTATTTCTTTTCACTTTAATATGATTAGTAACAGATAACCCACCATCAAAATCCCTGCATCTGCGAGTCTGAAATCCAGAATTTTGATCAGAAGGCAAGGCAACGACACTCTGAATACTTTGAGGCAAGACTGGAGGAAGTCTTAGGTCAGTATCACCATGAGAGTTTTCACCACGTGGGGATATACCGACACCTGTTTCCTTTCTATCCCTTTGTTCTGAAAATGAGAACAAACATTGAAAAAAAATCACTTTTCAACAAAATGCTTCCGTAAATCCGCCAATAGGGTACACTTCATTACCAGAATTATTGGACATAAATAGTAAAAAGACAAATATTTTTAACAATGTTGATAGCTTTTATAAAAATTCAGCTATTATATTAAAAACTTACAAACTATCTATTAACATACACTTGATTTAGTTTTAAAGGAAAATGGGCCCATAACAAACAAAACTTGAATAGGATGACAAAATTACCAGGAGCAAAGGAACAAAAGTGCGTTTACAATTTTTAATTAAAATTGAATTATTTGTGTTTATTGTTCTTGATTTGTTTATTTTACTAGTGCCTGATAAACTATATTCCATTTTGATTATCATCAAATCGACATAAATTTTAATTACATAATGAAGGCATAAATATAAAATAGTTCCAATAATAAATATGAATGAAACTAATTATCCATATTGTTATGGCCCGAGAGAGTAGCTGGAATCGATGACCACCAGGTAACAAATGGGGCCGTTCAGGCCTTAGGCCAGGTAAATCAGGAAGGGGCTAGACTCCACAGCAAAGGCACTGCCTAAAAGGGCCCAGGTAGTCCAGAATCGTCCAGACCAGAAGTCTGGAATGTTCGATAAGCGTTTAAATCGGCCAGCCTCCAGCCTGGGTAGTCGGTCAGTCATGAGTCAGCGAATGAAGGGACAGTCATTGGGGAGTTGTCAGCCAGTCAGTCACTGACTGAGGAAGTGACTTAGTATTGGTGTCAGTCATGAGCAGTATCATGTGTCAGTAAACGTAGCAGTGGTAATAAGCCTGTGCCAGTGAATGTAGTCAGGAGTCTGTTATGAACCAGTGACTAGCCAATGGCTGGTGGCACTAATGACAGTCTGTGTGTGTGTGTCAGTGCTGTATATAGATTTAGAGAATCTTGTGTGTAATTGTCAAACCTAGCATTAAGTTATTTAGGATAAGTATTACCACCTTATTATATAGTATAGAAATTAGTGTAATTAGATATAGGATAGGAGACGTAAGTCATAATTGCTATAGTAAGTTAATATTAGATTAATTATCTAGTTGTATTTATTAATTTGTAAATAAATTAGTGTTAATGGTTTAAGTGTAGTTTTTATCAGATCAGCCATATCCCCCCAGTGGCCCGTAACATATTCACCAAATAACAAAACAGACGATAACACCATGTTTAAAGTAACAAAGTCTTCTAAAATATGCCAACAGCTTTGTTCCAAGTAGCCCCCTAGTTGCCTTTTTTGTATAATAAGATATAAAAAATTAAAGAAATGAGTTAAAGACGTGAAACAAAAAAGAAAATGGTGCTGAATATATTCGTATCAATGTAATACTCACAGTGGCGCAACCAGGATTACTATTTGGGGGGGAGGGGCTGGGTTTATATATATATATATATATATATATATATATATATATATATATATATATATATATATATATATATATATATATATAGAGAGAGAGAGAGAGAGAGAGAGAGAGATAGAGGAAGATATTTTTTTATGTTTTAGTTAAACTAAAACAAGGAATGGGTGGTGTTCGAGACTATATAAATGAAAATTATAGTTATCGACTAAAAAAAATCTGTCGTCTGGGGGGGCTTCAGTCCCCAAGCTCCCCCCTTGGTTGCACCAGTGATTACTCATATGAAACAACCCTGCTGCCACTACATAAAGTAAGGGTTGGATGGGTCCATAATAGACATCTACATACATAGAGTTGGCGGCCAGCAGAGCAGTTGGACTGCAATGGGACCTCACCCACAAGGTAGTCTCATTACTAAACTTAATAGGATGGAAAACAGTACCACACACACTTACTTCACAATAATATAAAAAAAAACAAAAATTTGAAGAATGCAGAAGTACTTGAGAACGACTGGGCATATTTTGACATAACTTGAGAATGTATTTTAGTTACAATGTTAGCATTCTGACATATATGGTACCAGACTACTGCTAGGTTATCAAAAAATTCTGCATAGTTAAAAAAAACATGAAATAAAGTAATTTTTGTTTGGTTTCGAATGCACTATTTTCATAAATAATAGTTGAAATAGGAATAAAAGCTGAGTTGAATGGGTCACCTCAACAATGGTGTAACCCACAACTTTTCAAGAACAGAGATTTTGATGTGAAATGTAACCCTCAAGATACATTGTAGGGGATTTTAATAAGGTTAGTGGTATTGATTCTGGCTGTGAAAGGGCGAGCGACTGATGAAATTTCTTGGCAATAAGGTAGTAACCTGTCATAAAAATGAGACTTTCGTACAGCGATGAAAAACACCTAAATAAAGTTGAAAGACGAAAAGGTCTGTATTGTGAACTCACAGTAATTGTCCGAAAAAAGTAAGCTATGAAGTTACTGAACACATTCAAAGCCAAATTTATCCTTTCCTGAGCAAGAGAATCATTACTCTTCTCATGAATATGTTTCATTATTTAAGAGGAACCTAAACTGAAAAGGTTTACTTTTGCCCCAAAAATAACCCATGTAGGTTAGTACGTTACATTGTTTCCATAATTTATACATAATTTTCATCTTCTTCTTTTACTTGGACATTGAATATGACTGAAAGTTTTTACATGGTTGTTTATACAGGTGCTAACGACTACGCTTTTCAAGTTAAAAAAAAAAAATCACTCCAAATCTCCAGAGCATTTTAGGCCCTGCTGATAAATTTCGCATATGTGGGTTAAACTGTTGTCGAGGTGACCTATTCAGTTAAATAAATAATTTAATGTGCATATTTAATATTATATTTGTATATTTAAAACTTTACTTAAAGCACATGTGCTTAAAAATCATAGTTTGTTCCTTCACTTTAGCTTTTTAATAATTTAAGAAAACATTTTCAACAAAAAATAACTGCAATTTTCAAATAAGACATTTAATATAATATTGGTTCTTCAGAAAATTGTGCTATCCTATGAATGTTTTGGCAGCTAAGCTTGAGCTTTCTATGCTTAAAGAACCTAATTCAAAATTAGTTTTACACTCATTTTCAAAATGTATTTACACCGTATTCAGTAAAAGAAAATCAACAGATTCAAGTCGAGATGAGAATTCAAACAGATGCTATTGGGTCCCACCAATAAAAAGAGTTGCTAACAGTTAAGAAATAAATGAAAAGAAGCAGAGTGCACTAGGAACTCCTCCCGAAAGATGAAGTTCAGAATTAGCTAACTCTACTAGTATTCTTTTTATTAACAGGACATTTGTGGGTAACAATGGGATAAATTTATTTTGGAAGAAATCTATTTAATAATTTTTGCTTCAAAATTTATAAGAATTTTATTGATAAATAAAAAATTCAACTAAAACATACTCAACATTTATGGGCAATAATGGAATAAATTTATTTTAGAAGAAATCTGTGTAATAATTTTTAATTCAAAAGTGATAAGAATTTGATTCATAACTAATAAATTTCACTGAACTATACTTAACAAACAAATGATTTTTGAATCAGTTTAAAATAAATAAAATCCTGGAGCATGTATTATAGCATAACAATCCATAATAGGAAACCAGATATTTAAAAAACTTTAAAGATATTAACAGTGAATCAATAAAAATATTATTGATATAGTAATATTTCTGTATTATTTTAATATTTCACCTTATAATTATGAACAATCTAAAAAAAACTTTTCCAGTTACGTAGCAATAATATTAAAAAAAGGAAGTAAAATAGAATAAAAATAATTCAATTTATTTTCATACTATTCACAAACAAAATTTTTTAGCTTTAAAAAATAGAAATACTTACCAATTGAAGGATATTTGATTGATACTGGACTTCGCGACCTGGATCGAGAACGAGGAGGTGATCTGTTCCTGTATCTAGTTCTTCGATTACCAACAGGAGATCGTGATTTTGAATACCTCCTAACAGGTGACTTTGAGTGAGTATGACTAAAAACAAATTTCATCAAATGAGAGAGAATGAATCAAATGAGAGAATGAATAAACAAGAAAATAAAGTACCAGAGCATAAATATGGTCTAATAAGGCCTCTATTTATTTGATTGTAACCTAAAATCAACAAATTTTTATTGAAAAATAGCATCTCCCATCTCCCATGATGGCTTCGCCCACTCCTATAAGTTAAGAGCTTACATAAATTTTAACTAAAAATTGAAGTTTCATTTGTTTATTGATAAAAATCTTGTATTAAAGTATGCAATTGAGCATGGGCATAAGCTATTAAGAAGCTCTTGCGGATAATGAACTGCTTTATGAATGCTTACAACTAAAGACCTGAAAATCATATTTTTACATACATTATCAAAAAGCAAATGATCGACGTTTTGATTTGGTAGTAATTTTAGTTCAACAGAAATAATTTTATTGATTTCATCTGGTTAGATTTTAATTTCTATCCACAAAAGTATATGACATTAAAACTTTTTAATCGTAAATTTTATTACTCCTAAATCTTCCTAGAACAATGAAAATGAAGTAGTTAAAATTTGGTGCAGATGGGTTCAGTAGTTTTACTATTGTTAAATCTTATTACAGGATGGTGCTAGGCCACATATCGGGGCAGATGATCATCCGTCTTAAGTGCTAACCACACTTGATGGTGGTCAACTTCGATTATCTATTGCACACACCATAGCCTGTAAGACAATCCTACCCCTATTATTTGTATATTTATAATAACAATATAGTAAAACATAAATAAAGCTTTCATATGTAAAATACTGTCAGAATAGCCCAGTCAAATAAGGATTTCACCTTGGAATGAAAGCAATGAAGCTGAATTTTTGCAAATACCTTACTTTTGGCCTCCTGAATAATGGGGGGAAAAGTCACCGGCCTCAGCGTGTTAGCATAATTAGATATACATGGTCAGTCACAAAAATAATTTTTTTCAAATATTTCAATTTCTATGCCTCGGAGGTCAATCAAGAAGGTTACAAAACTTGTAGATAATAATATTCTCTATAATTTTAGTTCTATTAATTTTTTTTTTGGATTAACTTTTTTCGAGATATAGTGCAGAGAGAGAAAGTGGGCACCAGTCCGGACAAACATCTGCTTCTACTGCAGATTTTTCTTTTCGCTATAACTCCGAAACTAATAGTTCGATCCAAAATTTATTTTTTCCATCTGAAAGCTGGTTAAATTTACTATAAGAGCCGGTATATTAAATTTTGATTAAGTCCCATAAAATATTCTTGTGAGCACCCTAAAATCCGCTTACTATTTTCAAATCCAAGTTTGTTTGTTTTTTGGCACATTTTTCACTATAACTCCATAACTATTTGTTCGATCTGAAATTCCATTTTTTCAACTAAAAACTGGTTAAATTTACTATCAGACTCTTTATATGACATTTCAGTTAAATCCCATAATACATCCTAGCTAATACATCATGCTAAATATGTATGTTTTGGCAAAATATGATGATTTTGACATTTTCAGTGGGCTTGCTTATGCACCCTATATTTAGGAGGCCAAAACAAAGGTATTTGTAAAAATTCAGCTTTATTACCTTCATTCTGAGATTTGCTGTATAAAAATCCTTATTTGAGTGGGCTAAGAATAACATTATTAAATTTACTTGCAACATTATTAATTTTCTTTGAAAGAATGAAAAGAAATATAATTTAAAATAATAGTTACCGCCTATCACGATCATATCTTCCTCTGGAAGGCGGACTTTTATTTCTCCAGGCTCGTGCACGATCTCTCTCACGTGATCTAGATCTTCGTCTGTCGAATGATCTTGAACGAGACCTACGGTTTCTTTCCGGGGTAGCAGATGAACCTCGTCTCCGCCTTCTGCCTCTATCCTCTTTGTCCTAGAGAATTAACAGTGACATTATTGTCGTTAATAAATAAAATAGAATCATCATAAACTTAGTTTATCTTAAATGACAACCAAACAAAAAAGGATTGGGTATTACTTGCGAAGAGATGGCTTGCTCCTTTTAACAGTTACTTTTTGGTAACCAGTTACTGTTTTACTAGCAGTACATATACAATATTTATACATATAATATATTATATTTATCCATATAAATAATGTACTTATATATTATTTATACAATATTATTCAACTATTAATAACATAAAATTATTAGTTTCCAATGAAATCATTCCCACACCTTGCCATTTATTTATGGCTTCTCAGGTTTTATACTATTGTCATTTTATTATAAATTGTTGTTTGTTTCATTTAAATACTATTTATAATATTTATGGCTTATTTAAGCATAATAAAATTTAAACAATTTTATTCATTTCTTTTCTGGCAATTTTTTTTCTCTTTAGTGATATTAGAACACCACTTATCTACTATATATTTGTCAAATACCACTCACTCATTTAACATGAAATCTCAGAAACCACCAAACGGATTGGAATGAAATTCGATATATAGATTCCTCTAGGGCCGTAGGTGCTCGCTAAGAAAGGGATTTTAAAAAATCAGCTTGGATCACGGCTAATTCGCAAAAAATGTGATTACAATTTTTATTGGTTGAATAATAATAGATTAATAGTCATATGGTATATGGAAATATGCTAAGTTAAAAAATAGGTTTGATGCTTAAACCGCACACTGATTATAGTTGTAAACAAACAAAAATGTAAGGCCAGTTTTCGATGTACATTTGATTCCTTACGAGTGATGACATGTAAGGCCCCTTACGAGCAACCCACCAACAATGCTTCACCAGTAGCTTCGTCCCCAACTATTCTTCCTTTAGTTTTCCGGTCTCAAGATAATCGGTTTTTCTCAACCAGGCCCAAGTTGTAACTAGCATTTCTGAATTTCATTCCCTGAACCTAGAATATACCTTTTTCTCAGTTCAGATGAGTCTGTTGCAACATTGAAGTAAACCCATCAATCTAAAAGTAAACAACGTAGGAAATGATTAACAGATTCAGTTTGCAACTAACAACTAAGGAACTCGGCTGCAAAATATATTCAAGCACATGTAGAGGTGAATAGGGAAGCTGTTAAGAAATACATGACAAATCATCCTGAAATTAGCAGAAAAGTGGTTAATAAATACAACCTACAATAAACAGATGACCCCAAAAACTGAATATGCAAAAGACAAAACCGCCGATATTGGATCACGGTCTACTTGAAATTGGTGTTATGCTGTAAAATGGAAGGACGAGAGCCCTGCCATGTGCTGCAGTAACGGGAAAGTCCAACTTCCTCCCTTTCAAGAATATCCTGAACACTTGCACAGCCTCCTTACTTACAAACATCCTGAGGATGAGCATTTTCTAAATAATAATTGGAAATAGAACGGTTGTTTCCAAATGACGTCATTTGGAGCAAAAGAAATAAAAGAGGGAGATATAATGCCAACATTTAAGGTGCGGGGACAGGTATCTCACAGAATAGAGAGTTTGATGCCTGGAACACAACAGCAACAATCTTTTACTCAGGTAAATTTTGTTGGTGATGACAACCATGAGAGGCATTCGCTGTGGTCACTTTCAAAATGTCAAGCCTCCATTTGTAGGCCAACTCCAGAAAATTCTTCATGAACATAATGAGTATATCAAGGACTTTAGAGCTGCTGCTGAGTCCGTTCCCAAAGATCTACAAGATTTCCAGGTAGTTATCAGTGCTGACAAAAAGCCTTCTAATGCTCACTGAGGACGTTACAATACTCCTACCGCTAACGAAGTTGCTGTCTTAATTGTTGGCAAGGTGTTTGAAAAGAGAGACATTGTTATCCACAGCAGGGACAAAAAACTGATAAGAATCAGTGAGTTCTATCAAGTGTATGATTCTCTTCAGTATCGTCTCATGTTCTACCATGGAGAATATGGGTACTGTATTAACATCCCTCAGCATGATCCAAACACCAATACACAAAGTTGAGAAGTTGAGACTATATTTACTTAAAGGGTGCCATAAGAAAAGCTGATGGTCTGGTATCAGAGCTGGGTAAGATGGTAGTGCTGCCTCGAAGCTTCACAGGAGGACTATCAAAATAATATAAAATTAACTTTTGCAAATTGTCAAATTTACTTATTGAAATTATTCTAAGAATGGAATTTAAGTAATAATAATTACACTGGTCAACACAATTTTTGTTTCCTTAATTTTTTTTACTGTTACTGGTTATTTCAAAGGTCCTGACTATGAAAAAAATACTGGGATATTGCTAACAGCTTTATTTTGTGAAATATTAAGTTTTACGGTTTTGATTAAAAGATGTAAGGAAATTAATACCTAATGTTAACAAAATTTTATTGAACATTATTATCAAATGATCTGTGATAGGATACAAATCTATTTGAAGTATTGATGATATGCAGTTTTTACAAAGTCTGATATTGGTTTTCGATATTTTTAAAATATATATTCGCCAAAAATATTGCAAATACAATCCGGATTAAGCACACAACACCGCCTGAGCGAATGCATATCGAAAACAACAACAGAATATATTTTACTGTCAAACAAAATTTAAAATCAAAGTAAAAATACTAAATAAGGTTGGTAAGCTATAACACAAAACCAAAAGCTGTTAGAGAAACATTGTTGTCATATTTAAAAAATATGTATCAAATTGAGTTAGAAACAACAAAATAGTCACAGGAAACAAACAATTTATTTTTTTTTTGTTCACCAGTGTTATCAATGTTAAGCTTAACTTTTACTAATTTAAGTTTTCCTTAATCCTAATGATATTAAAACGTAGTGGAGCAGGGTACTTTCAGCTAGTATTCAATATTTTAACAAGGATTTCATATTAAATAAAATAAAATTTTAAACGTTGAAGTACAATTTACAAAAGCATGTAGTGTGATTTCTATTTATATCTAGAATAGAATCTGAGGATCTCGTACTGAAAGGAGGGAAATTTGGAAGTTGTAATTTCAAATGGGTACCACTAGAATGCGCATTGGTAAAAATGTAACTAGTTACCGAAAAGTAACTGCTAAAAGGGGCAAGCCAGCTCAAGTAATACCACAAATCACTTCATATTAATGTTCAAGGAACAATCCTTTTTAAAACACATATCAAATAGAACAAATGTTATCTATTAATTAATAGATGCCTTCAAAGAAAAAGAAAATTCTATGCACCAGTCAGTTCATACATAGTGCAGTAAAAAAAAAAAAGAAAAAAAAAAGATCTTATTTTGTGCCTCAATTCATAAAAAAGAACTATACTATATGTTATCTTCCTTAGCCCATAAAATAGCTTATAAATAATAATTTTTTACGATCGATTAATTTTATACTTGGGTAATAAGCTTTATTTTTCTTTTAATACTTACGGAATCAGCTTTTCTACCATGGCGGTCAAAATCTTTCCTCCCTGTAGCGGTTGCTAATATAGCACAGCCTAAACTAGAAGAGTTTTGAGCACTAACCAATATTGCAGCACTCTGAAATGTCAATTAAGCACAATTTTAGCCGATCAGAATTATATTTCATGGATCTATAATTAAATTCCAAATTAGTTTAAAAACAACTACTGTTATAATTAAATATATAATAAACAGTATTAACTCTTAAGCATAATGTACAGATATACCTAAATATAAAATGAATTAAGGAAATGATGGTTGGGATGTGATAAATGAATGTTGGCATGTATTAAAGAATTTCTTCTTAGACGTGGTGTTCCTCTTTCTCTGCATCCCTGATCTTCTTCTTCTTCGAAATCATATTTATTTATTAATTTATTCAAATTGTATTAGTTCAGGAAAGAAACGATTTACAGGATTCTTTGGAAAGATTGATCTTCAATAGCTAGATGTAACTAACAAACTTTTATAATATCTGGATTGTAACAGATAATAATTTTCTTTTAAATAATTTAAATTATTGTTCTCTTTTATCTTATTAATAATATTAATATAAATATAGTATAATATAAGGAGGCCCGGTAGCTCAGTGGGTAAGGCACTTGACTACCACGCTCCCGGGCCCGACTGAAGGCAGAAAATTTATTTTCTGTTATTTCGGCTTTGGATCGAATTCGAGGTCGGGAGACTCTCCTGGGGCACACCCAGCCTCCTAAAAAGTGGGTACCCTAAAAAAACCTGGCGGTTGAGCGTCAATTCTGGCCAAATCACCTCCTTTCACAACCGTTGGCTTAGAAACAGTACAGCCTACCTAAGTACTGAACCCGAGACCCTTCATGGGTTGTAAGTGGTACAGGTTTTTTTTTTTTTTTTTTTATTATATATATATATATATATATATATATATATATATATATATATATATATATATATATATATATATATATATATATGTATATGTATATGTAATATAATGATAATTTTGTCAGTTATTCCAAGCACCTGTCCAAGTTAAGCTATCTTGTCATATTTTAAAAACCATTAAAACTATCCATTCTTAGATAATGTTAATTTATGCTAACTTTTTCACTAGGTTGGAAGCTCATGGAATGGAAATTTTATGGTTTTATAAACTATATTACTAATTGCAATTAATGAAAACATCAGAATCATTGATTAATTATTTTTGATGGAATGATATTTAGAAAGATCAGTTAGTTTATAAATAAAAGAAATGATCCATTAACATATCTATATTTTTAATTATACAGACATTTTATTGGCAATCATTATAGAAGTTGTTTCTTTTCAATATTCAGGGTGGCCACTGACCTGGAATTCCTCGAAAACTGGGAATTATGCTGGCATTTTTTCACTGAGAAAAAAATCTGGATTATTCTTAAAATCTACAATTTAATGGGAATTTCATGATTCCTTAAGATAATCGAAAAAAGTGATTTATTTTCTTGTTGTTAACTTAAATGACAAAGCAGATAATAGGTTAAAACATTAAAGCACAAAATGTAAAATGTATTCAATTTAATTTAAAATTAATAATCTCTTAAAAAAAATTTTAGTGGATGCAAGAGATAGGAGATAAGAAGTGTTTACTGACTAGAAATGATGAGTAGTTCTCAAATCTGTCACTGCGCACCGAGGCAGTGATATAACTCCCAGAACGGTTTCAGAGACCTGAAAACTCCATGACTTTTGGTATGTTTACTTTCTAACTACCCTGAACATGTTGTTTCTGAAGAAAAACCTTGGTCACAGATAATGCACTCTATAATCCTTTATTGACTGGACCCACTGAACATGTCAAAATCGTCATATTTTGCCAAAACATACATATTTAGAGTGCTGTCATGGGTATTTCATATATGTAGTATAATAATAAATTTAATCAACTTTCAGGTGAAAAGAATGAATTTTAGATCAGAAAAACAGTTTCAGAGTTATAGCCAGAAACGTGCCGAAAAACGTGTTTGCTGATCACAGCAACTAACCCAATCTATGGGCGCTTCTGTTGGCCAAACCACTGAACCGATTTAAATGTTATAAAATTAAATTAATTCAGTTTAATGTGACATTTTAAAAATATTGTAACAATTTAAAATTAGTTCAGTGTTTTGGCCAACACAAGCATCTAAATATTGGCTGTTGTGGTCATCAGCAAACACGTTTTTTGGCATGTTTCTGGCTATAACGCTGAAACTGTTTTTCTGATCTAAAATTCATTCTTTTCATCTGAAAGTTGGTTAAATTTATTATTAGACTACAAATATGAAATACCCGTGACATTACTTACTCTAAATATGTATGTTTTGGCAAAATATGATGATTTGGGTTCAGTCAATATAGGATTATAGAGTGCATTGTCTGTAAACCAAGGTTTTTCTTTAGAAACATGTTCAGGGTAGTTAAAAAGTAAACATAATAAAAGTCCTGGAGTTTTCAGGCCTGGGAACAGGAGGGGGGAGGGGGCTGCAGAGCGCAGAAGGTCCCTTTTTTTGGTCTTGCACTCATATCTCGAAAATGATGCATCATATGCAAAATATGACTATTTACTAAATTAAAGCTAATTAAATTGTCTTCAAATTTTATTCTAAACACATTCTTCATATTCTGTACCGTTTCCGAGATATATGCTTGGCAAAGTGAAGGACGTTTAGTACGTTTTACCAAGGAATAATACGCGTGATCCTGAAGGTTCGCAACCGATATTTAATCCAATCTCCAGCCGATGTTATCTTCTTTACCTCCGTGCACCGAAAGCGATTTGAGCTTTCATCCCAGCGCTAAATGTCGGTCCTGGTTTTTAAATTTCCGAATTCGGAACCGGTTTTGTTAACAAAAATGTCAAAAGGCGAACACCCCCATTTCAGGATGTATGTGTTTTGATGTTTTAGTTTAACTTTGTTGTTTAAGGTTGCTAGGTTTTTTATTTTTAATGATTTATATTATAAAATATTTAATTTCCGACTATTTACGGACAATGAACATCACATAATTAGGGAACTGAATGAAATAAAATTATCATTTAAAAGCAACCCTGATTTTAGTTTAAATAACTGAATCAATTTTACGAGTAGCCATTTTTTAAATTTGTTTCAAGTAGCAACACATTATCTTTTACTCACATATCCAGTGCTGCAAACATTTATAGATATATCTTTCTTTCCTGGGTGAGCACCATAGATTTTATTTCTTGTCTTACATTTTTAATTCAGTATAATAAATATGAAATCTTCTATTTCTTTGCTGATATTTTGAATGTTTTATAATTATAATGTACTAAACACCATAGAAGTGGCAAAACATCCATCAGTTCCTGAACGGATCTTCTCATCGATTTGGTCTATACTCAACATTATTAATAAGTATTTTCCCTATATTTTTTTCTTTATGTCTCTGATCATTGTTTTAGTTTACGTTCTTGAGGCGTGTACGTTTGTTTTATTATTTTATGTGTAAACATACATGCGATCTGTTTTCATGAGTTCTCAATAGGCATTCAGCCTGTCTGTCTCTGGGTTTTTTCTTGTCATCTAGTACAAAAGCCTTAGTTCTTGTTTGCGCCATTCTTTTGTAGAACCTTAGGACCTTTCTTTGTCCGAACTTGAGTACTAGATTTTATGATAACATGAAATGGCATCCCCTTAAGAATAAACTTCTTATTTTCATAAGGATAAAAAATGAGAATGGCGCAGTGAGACCTTACGAGACCTTTGTTTGTTTTCTTGGTTTCACAATAGATTGCTCATCCAGTTTTCTATGATCATTTTCAATTCATTTCAATTGATATTCACGATGTAAATGTTTAAATAAAATATACACGGATTGTGTATATGTTTTGAAAACTAAAGACAGAATAGACAAGTGAACATGGCAACACTGAGTGCTTTAAAAACATTTGGTAACCTGGCAACACTAAGTGTCTCACATATACAAAGTATAATAATCTAATTATAGGTGTTTGTTTTGTTTTTAGTATTCTTTTGTCATTAAAACTGTGGAAAAAAAAATATAAACAAGCTTTGAGTCCACTTATTCATTTGCGAACTGTTAAATACATCAATTTATAAAAAATGTCTGTCTTCAACACTAAAAAGACTATTCAATGTTGTTATTTCTAATGATTTAATTTTAGTATATTCTCTAGCTGGTCTACACTCCCTTAGAACTAGCTTTAAATAAAAAATTCTCAAATAAAATGACAAATAATTCATCAAACTAAATTGAAATATTATACTTAACGGTGTGGCTTATTCCTAAAACTTCATTTAGGCTAGTTGATAATACCAATATTTTTGGTTTGATCTTCGGATTCCAACACTCCCACTTCTGTACTTTTCCCCAAATGCCTTCCAGTTACAAGATGCCTTGAATTCTTTGCATGGACATTACATAATCCCTAGTTACCCTCTAACCTGGATCCAGAGTAATGCGGATGCAGCTACTGTTATCCGTGTAACAGTGTTACGATGGTCTTGGGCTGTGTGAAGTCTTCGCCCAGCCGGGTCACAACGGTTAGGACATTCTTCCATAACCTTCCTTGGACCGCAGCTTCTCGACCTTCGCTGTTTAACCACTCTTTGTCGGCTTCTTCTTATTGCCTTCTTGATAATTACCAATGGAGGAAGAAATGAGGAGGGAATTGGAATCTGATCTAGGGTCGTCTTGTGAAGCTCTATGGTTTTTTTCTTTGATTGGTCTTCAATCCGCCATCTTGGAAAATGGAGGATTTTTTCTAGCCTTCTGGACATATTTCTATAATGATTCCATAAAAGGGAACTGCTGTATTTAATTATTTAGACTATAATTTTAATGACGGTAAAATATATTTCGAACTTATTTTATTTGTTTAGTAGTTGATAAACTTTGAGTGAGTGATGGAATACTATCTTAGAAAACCTTATTCTTTCAGAATTCTTTATAGTTATTTATATATATTTTTTTAAATAATGTTGATATTTAAAAGTCTATATAGTTTACAAAACAAGTAAATTTTAAGAAAATGATTACAATGACATGTCAATAACCTGTGGAGAACAACTCACTAGTAGTACTTTAATAGAAGTTCTACAATGGAAGGTCTCTTGGCCATCTTCTTTTCAGACGCCTTGGAGGATTATCGGGAATTTAGTGTGAGGCAAGTTATGAGACTAGTGGATTCGACTATGGGTACGGTGTTTACTATGAAAGAATAGGTATACGGCTTGGGCCGGGAAGAATGCTACTTTTTGAGGTGAATTTTATGGGCAGATGAGTCTGTTTTTACAGGGGAAGGCATTTCCACCTATCCATGTATATCGTTGGTTTATGTTTGTATTGCTTTCAAATAATGTGGAGGAGCACCATGGTGTTGGATAATCATATTTTGCCAAACTTCAGGTGGAATATCGGGTTGAAGTTGTGGTAGGATATTTTGTTACAAATCTTATTAATCTCATCATTCAATCTGTTGGGTAAACTATGATTTTTCAACACTATTCGACAGCAATACAAAGGTGAATTAAATATCGATACTCCACATGAACAGGTAGAAATGCCTTCCCCCTGTAAAAACAGACTCATCTGCCCATAAATTTCACCTCAAAAAGTATTCTTAATCACAATCTACATTCAGAAGCTAACGGCAAAATTGAGGTCTATGTTCATTCTCATTGGATTTTAAACATCACATTGAAAATCTAATAAAATAAATCCTAAATAATAATAATAATTAGATAAATGTAATAACATAAGATCCTCTGATCTGGTGTCGCTTTATTGCCAGTTTTCCTTTACTTCCTATTAAGCAACAATTTTTTTTCTTTGCTTTTTATTCCAATGAAGAGTTTATTATGTTTAAAATGCATATTTTCATTAAGGGATTGTCATAATGTTTTATTTACACAAGTAACTGATTTGTATGCCAAATGAGAACACCATGTTTTTTTAGTTTCAAAAGTGAATTTCTCCATGAAATTGAAACAAAATCATTACGTTTAACATATAATTCGAAAGCTGATTAAATTTTGAAGTTTCTGTGAGATTTGACATTTTGTGGATAGTTTTTTCAAAAAATGGTGAGTGTTGAAGTAATATAAGACATTGTGACTTCCCAGGTGAAGATAGAGCTGTTCTTTAGATACCAAGATTGTAAAATTCAAGGTTACAGGTACTCAACTAATCTGAAAATGTGGTCAAAATTTGAAAAATATTAAAACAAAATGGAGATATTACAGCTATATGCAAAAAAACGTGGTTTACTCAAAAAAGTCTTTGATTTATCGTATATCTGCAACGGATTGGAATAGAAAGGTGAAGTTTGCGGCATTTTGCTACATTTTTGATCTAGTTTCACCAAAATTTTTTTTTTTTTACACTAAGAGATACTCACCCTGTGTAATACATAAAACCCTACATTATAAGTTACTAGCTGAAAGTACCCTGCCCCGCTACGGTTTAATATCATTAGGATTAAGGACAACTAATATTAGTAAAAGTTAAGCTTAACGTTGATAATTCTAATTACTTAAAAAAACCTAAAGAATTCCATTCTTAGAATTTCAATAATTTCAATAAGTAAATTTGGCAATTTGCAAAAGTTAATTTTATATTATTTTAACAGTCCTCCAGTGAAGCTTCGAGGCAGCACTCCCATTTTACCCAGCTTTGATACCAGACCATCAGCTTTTCTTATGGCATACTTTAAGTGAATATAGTCTCAACTTTCTTAATTTTTTCCAATAAAGTTTAGTCTCACTGTTTCTATTTTTGCCTACATATCAAGCATAAATTGGTTGAGGAGATTACGAAATTAAAGTAAATAAGGTTCTTCACCTCCTTGCTCCATCAACATATAGGCGTAAAAATCAGCTGCAGACACAGTTTTCTTAAGTGGTGTATTGGTGTTTGAGTCACGCTGAGGGAGGGATGCTAATACTGTACCCATCTTCTCCATGGCAGAACCTGAGACGATACTGAAGAGAATCACACGCTTAATAGAACTCACTGATTCTTATCAGTTTTATGTCCCTGCTATGGAGAACAATGTCCCGCTTTTCGAACACATGGCCAACAATCAAGAACAGCAACTTCGTTAGTGGTAAGAGTATTGTAATGTCCTCAGTGAGCATATGAAGGCTTTTAGTTAGCACTGATAACTACCTGGAAATGTTGTAGATCTTTGGGAACAGACTCAACAGCAACTCTGAAGTCCTTGATATACTTGTTATGTACATGAAGAATTTTCTGGAGTAGGCATATGAATGCAGGCTTGACATTTTGAAAGTAACCACTGCGAATACCTCTTTTATGGCTGTCATCACCAACAAAATTTATCTGAATAAAAGATGATTTCTGTTGTGTTATAGGCAAAAACTCCCTATTCTGTGATATATACCTGTCCTCGCACTTTAAATGTTGGCATGAAATGTCCCTCTCTTATCTCTTTTGCTCCACATTATGTCACTTGAAAACAACCGTTCTATTTCCAAATATTATTTAGAAAATGCTCAGCCTCAGGATGTTTGTAAGCAAGGAGGCTGTGCAAGTGTTCAGGATATTCTTGAAAGGAAGGAAGTTGGACTTTCCCGTTACTGCAGCACATGGCAGGGCCCTCGTCCTTCCATTTTACAGCATAACACTAATTTCAAGTAGACCGTTGTCCAATATCGGCTGTTTTGTCTTTTGCATATTTAGTTTTTGGGTCATACTGGCTGCAACCTTTTCATTGAACATCTTTTATCGTCTTTAGTAACAGCTACAAGTTTAACATGAGGATTATTTTCTGAGTACTTTTACGAAGACTTTCTATGGATTTCAGGATGGGTTTTCTTATACTTCTTTACAGCCCCTCTAAGTATTGTAGAGGTAGCTACTAAGCATGACAAATATTAGTTTTACTAATTATTTTTTGCCTTTAACGGACTTCTTTTATGTGTTGTGGCAACCAGTTGTAACCTTCTCAGTTTGGTTGTTATCGTTATAAAATAAAGTGTGTTTTATTTTGTGTTAAATTTTGAAAACGTAGTTTTTGTCAAGTCCTTCTGGTTTACATTAAAACTAATCATTCTCGACAGTGTTTGGGTGATTCTCAGAATATGTGTGTACAGCATATCCTTTAACTTCGGGTTGGCTCTCTTTATTTTTGTTAACAATTTTCTGCTAATTTCAGGATGATTTGTCATATATTTCTTAACAGCATTCCTGTTGACCTCTGCTGTGCTTGAATATATTTTGCAGCCAAGTTGCTTAGTTGTTTGTTGCGAACTGATTCTGTGAATCATTTCCTATGTTGTTTACTTTTATATTGATGTTTACTTCAATGTTGAAATAGACTTATCTGAACTGAGAAAAAGGTAGATTCTAGGTTCAAGGAATGAAATTCAGAAAGGCTAGGTATAACTTGTCCAGATTCGAGAAATACTGGTAGAGAAAAGCCGATTTGAAGAGGGCCAATTATAGTTCAGAACAATTATCTTGTGACTGGAAAGCTGAAGGAAGAGTAGTTGGGGGACAAAGCTACTGGTGAAGCAAGCAACCATGAGTACAAAGAAAGTACCATATTATAAGGTTTGGACATAGATCGTATTTTGGTTTGTTTACTATAAGGAACTTTTAATTTGTGGTCAAAGTGTGTGGATTAAGCATCTAACCTATTTTTTAACTTGGCTTATTACCATATGACAATAAATCTATTGTTATTCACCCAATAAAAATTGTAATAGCATTTTTCGTAAATTAGCCGTGATCCAGGACAATTTTTATAAATTCCTTTCTTAGTGAGCATCTACAGCCTTAGAGGAAGCTACATATCGAATTTCATTCCAATCTGTTCGGTGGTTTCTGAGATTTCGTGTTAAATGAGCGAATGGTATTTGACAAATATATAGTAGATAATAGAAAGCCTCTATTAAAAAACAGAAAGAACATTTTTCCATTGTTGATATAAGATAAAACAAACTGGTGGTAGCTTAATCAGAACCAATGTGCTTTATCAAGATGAACTGACTGGCACTATCTTATTAGAATGTCTTTTATGAGTTTAACTGACAGCATATATATTTGAACAATAAACCATTCTAATTTTAAATATTAAATCCGTTAATAAGGGAACCAGTATATTTTAACAATTTATTGTGAAATTACATACCGGTTCCTTAACAGCTTTCTTTTCTACTTCTTCATGGGTAGCCGTAGTTGAGTATGTATCTCTTAATTCAAATTCTGAGCTTGTAGAATTTTTAACAGGAACAGAAGCTTGGACTTGTATAGGAGCTGGCTCAACTGCATCATACTTCTGAGTTTCCAAAGTCCGGAACAACAAGTTTACAAATCCTTGTGTTTCTAGAAAAACAAGGAAAACACCTTGATATTACAATGATAATTTTTTTTTTTAAAGTATGTAAATATTATTTGACATTGAAATCTTGTAAAAAATCAATAAACAAAGAAAATATAACAGTCCACAGACCTTTTTGAAGAAAAACTTCCAACTGACTCATCATACTTGTCCGTAACTCTTCAACAGGTTTGTCTTTTTTAACAAGAGCATAGACGTACTTTGCAAGAGCAGCAGGATCAGCATCACAACTAATAAAATAAACAACATAAATGCTAGTTTAAAAACTGAATGTTATATAATATACTAAATGATTAAATTATTGAATATTAATATATAATTTAATTAAATTAATACCAAATAAATTTCATAACTGTGAAAAAAATTAAATATCAAAATTAATTCTCATCAAACAACTGTATCAAAAATATCTCCATTACAGCACTGAAAATAGAAACATATCTAAATATAAAAAAATGACAAGCAGGGGGTATTTAATAAGTGGTAGAAATATCCTAAATTAAAATCATACAAGTAATAATTCATATTTTTGAAGTAACCATAAAATACTTTGTTAAAAAAAACAATTATTTTTTAAATATAAATACTAATGAGAACATATATTAAGGACTTTTACTTAAAAATGGATCTTTTAAGACACAAGAGGGTTATATTAAAATGTTGATTAAGAATTAAAACATTACAATCTTAAAATTAATGAAAATATAAATTTTTTTATAATTTCATCAGTTATCCAGAACATTATTTTATCAAAATAATTAACTTGAAATTTCACTCTAGTGGAAATGTAAAACAATACAATTTTCATATGCACTTTAAACAACGTTTTTGTTTCTTTAAATAACCTTTCAATGAGCACAGACATTGAAACTTAAAACTTTAAAGGTTTCAATCTCAACATTATTCCAAAAACCACTTTAATAAAAACCAACTTATGGCCAATGAATTTAAATAAAAACGAACTAATAACTTAATTTATATTTTGTAGGTTTGATAATTGCAAACCAAAGATCAATAAATAATTTAATAATCAGTACAACTGCGAAATTTGACAAAAAAAAAAAAAACTTTTTAACATCCGTTTATGTTATATATATATGTTTTTAAACAAAAAGTAAAATACACTAATTCGGTTTTTAACTGAAATAATGTTGATAAGTTGGTAAATAATCAAGCAGATTGTTCTACTTACAGGGGTTCTAATCTCGCCGTGAGCCAAGATTTAAAACTTTCTGGGTCTTCTATAATCATTCTGATGTAAAAGCTAACACTTTCATGCGACTCTTCTTTACTAATACCAACTACTTTCTCGTTTAAACAAGAAAATGCAAACTACTAACAATCAAAGGTCACTTCTAGAACAGCCACTACCAAATGAATCAGCCTTGTTTGTATCCAATGGCTCCTGGATATAAAATGTGCCTCCCCCCCCCCTGTACTCGATCACCTGGTATCCGAGTTAGAGCCCTGTTAAGTAACAGGTATCATGTTAAGGTTAGGGGGATGAAAATTTAATAACAAATATTATAATTTTAGAGATATGGCCGAATCTTTCTTCGGTTTTGATACTTCTTTAGAGGTGAGCTTATAGGAATAAAAGTTAATCTAAATCGCATATTCCAAAAAGTAATGTTACACCTGCTTTTTCTAAGTGTTCTTTTATCTTGTTTTCTTTATATTTTGTTTTACTATTTATGTTTTGAACTTTTTTCGCGATTGCGCTTGATGTTTGTTAATTTATTGTTCTGTGATCAGGGTGATACTTTAGATGAAGGCATTATATCTGATGATGAAGAAGATTATGATGCACTTAATGATGAGACTTTTGGAGGTGATGCTGTTTTGGGTTAGTAATTATTTTATTTTATCAGCTATAATCAGGTATTAGAAGACTTTTAAGATTTTAAATCTTAGGTTATTCCTGCATTTCTGTAAAGCTTTGAGGTTGCATTTCTTAGGCTTCATAGTATTATGTTTATGTTTACTTTTAAATAGTCAACTGACTGTTCCATAAGCTTCAGGTAGATACATCATAGCTGTCATCAGCCGACAGCACTGTTAAGAGTGTATTTTTATATTAATTTAATTGTAAAACTACAAGTGATCATCATAAATCATATTTACTTTGGTTGGGAAATTGAAATATAGTCAGATCATTATGAATTTACTATTCTGCAGTTATAGATTCGAATGCACTTATTTTTAATCTTTTTTTGTTCTGTTAATTTAATTTCAGTATCAATTGACCAAAATTGTTATGAAAGGTTTATCATTACTCAGCCTTTGATAGCTGTGCCCCAATCATGACTCTGTAAGGTTACCTAAATTAAATCAAACGAAAATAGATTCTTGTACCATACTGCCTCAAGCTGTGATTTAATGAATTCTTATAAAGCATGTTTCACTCCAGATTTCATAGTCCTTAGTACTTTGTTTAATCATTATTACCAATAAAAATTGGCGTTAGTGATTATGTGGTTCAAGTTTTCTTCATATATTTTCTAACTAGGTAGTTTTCCACCATTCCGATTTAATGGTGATCCTTATTTTTTGGTAATTTTCTCTACTTGTGTTTATTTATCTGAAATAACTATTTGTGATGGTGACAATGTGATTGAAGTCGATCCACCAATTAGGGAAATGTTTGTCTTCAGAATATTCAATGTTATGAGGTAAGATTTTTTATCATTCACTGTATAACATTTATCGAGTGTGTATGCAGAGTTGACTCAAGAGAATTTGTTTCTCTCTCTCCCTCTCTCTCTCTCTCTCTCTCTCTCTCTCTCTCTCTCTCTCTCTCTCTCTCTCTCTCTCTCTCTCTCTCTCTCTCTCTCTCTCTCAATGTGAAATAGATAGCTTCATAATTAAAAACAGAAAATATTGAAATTGAGATCATGTCTTGTTGGAGGTAAGGAGCATGTGAAGATTACTTATTTACTTTATAGTTTAGGTGCACTCTGAGACTTCTTAATATCCACCTAAAACAGTGTTTTTTTTTGTTTTTTTTTTTTTATCTTGTCAAGTCTTATGCAGTGCTTTGTCCTTGGTTTGAACCTTGTTCTTGATATTGTAGACTTTAGTTTGTTTTGTTAATTTAAATGTTTTCAAAACAGAATGAAATCACTGTTGTCTACAAATAAATTACCTCATTAAAATTTACTCTGTATTAATAAAAATATTGCTACTAGTTATAATATCAACTATTTCTGTAATTGTTTTTATGGGAGGTACTGAAGATAACATTCTTAATGGGCGTGGTTGGGATTTTTGAATACATTTCATTCTTTTTTTTCCTTTGATTGTCTATAGCCACACTAAGGTTGAATAAAGAATATTACAAGATAATAAGTAGGATAATTCGTAGGACATTAAGTAATTAATTGAGCAAATGGCTTTAAATATGAGTACAGTGGATACTCGTTATTTCGTCACTCGATAATTCGTCAGGTGGTTTTTTATTTTATACACGTTTTTTTATATGATTTAATTTTTTTTTTAAATGTTTGTGTTCCAAGGTTTTTGTGTTCTGTCATTGTCACAAAGGCCAATGTTGATAATGTTCATCTGCTCGTTTTTATATTCAATAAATTGCAAAAAAAGTCATAATTATATAGTTTAAAATGCATTTTTGTTACTTTACCAGCAAAATTCTGTAATTCATCATTTTCGTAATTTCGTCACACCTCCTCCCCCACTCATGACGAATTATTGAGTTTCTACTGTATCCTTCTGGATACATCATCTGTTAAAGGGTTAATGTGGGGAGACTAACTTTAAGTAATAAATTTACTTTCTTTACCTTTAAAGAATTGTTTTTTACTTTTACAGCTTTTGTGGTTTTCATAGTTAATGATAGAATGATCAGTGAATAGGATTGTATTTTTAAATTTATAGATACATTGAAGTATTGGTGTAATATAGAATATTCAATGTTAATGTTAATGTTAATTATCGTCATATTATGACTTTATTTATTTTTTAAATTTTAGCCGGAGATTGGGAGGAGGATCATGAGAAGTTAGCTGAAATAACTGAACTGTCAAGGCATCATCAAAATGTGAACCATCACCAAAATATTAATCATCATCAAAATGCTATTAATGAAGTAAGCTGCGTTATAGTCATATTTTATCATTCTGAAATTAAAATCTTAATATTATGAAATTATCGGTATGAATATTTTCGTTATTAACTATTATAATATTCATTTTGTTGTTTTGTCTTTTTTTTTTTTGTGTTTCATTATGGTTGTGAAATGCACGTTATTCTGAGAGCCTATGCCATCTAAAATAATGTTATATTGAGTAAAAGCTTATGTTTTAACAAAATTAAAATTATATGTTTAGAAAAAAAAATTTTTTGTTAGCTTTGGATAATTAAATTATTCTACATTAAAAAAAAAATTAATTTGCCTTACTATTTTCTTGCTGAATATAGTAGGTAGTGAATGTAAAGGAACATGGTGATTTGTTAATTAAATTTTTGAGAACTGACATAATTTATTTATTTTAGGACTCCTTGAGTCCATAAATATGAGAAATATCAACTGCTTTCCCATAACATATTTCTCAGGAACCGATTCAGTATGGGAAAATCAATGCATGGTATGTTATGTCTAACAGGCGTGTTCTGGGGAAAAAAAACAAATTGAGCGAAAATCTTTACTTGTTCCGAAATATATTTTTTCTCTCATATACAGTAGTTTTAGATTCTTAAATGGACATTATTTTCATGTTATTAGGAACTCAATATCCAATCAAATTATTACTCTCTATTAAAAATTTATTTTTTAAGTGGTGGTTGTTTTGGATAATCTATAAGGCTATTATATGTTCTAAAATGTAGTATAATACTAGAATATGTTTGTTAAGACAATGGATTTTTTTTAAATAACAAAACTTTTTCTATTTTTAATTATTTATTCTATTACTTTTAAATTTTACAGAACGGTGATCTCAGTGCAAAGATTGCTGCTTTTATTCTAGATGATGATCCTGTAAGTTATTTTCTATTTGAAATCAATGATTTTAACCATTATTATTATTATTATTATTATTATTGTATATTTTCTAAGAACTATATTTCAGTGCTGTGAAGCTCTTGGAATATACAGGGTGTCCTGAATTTAAATGGCAAAACTGCAGGAACTTATAGGGGACCGAAAAACTAAGACAAAAAGTCGTTTAGAGATTAATTAGTTTTAGAGAAAATCGCAAAAAAAAGAAACAAAACAAAAATGTTACAGGTAGCAATTATCACCTTTCAAAGTTCGTCAGGCTAGGCAGTGAGATATATAAACAGTTAATGTTATCCTTTACATTCTTTTATTTGTTTACATTTTGGTTTCCTTCTAGGATTATAATTTCTAAATCAGTCTTCAGTCTGTTACTCAGATATTTTTGTGTAAATAGCATCAGCCACAATGCCGCATACATATTCTAATGTTGAATACACTGATATGATTTTTGTGTATGGTTTCTGTAACGGTAATGCTTTAGAAGCGGTGCGGGAGTATGCGCGCCGATTTCCAAATATAAGAGTGCCTAATCGACGAGTCTTTTCGTTAACTTTTAATAGACTACAAGAGACTTGGTCATTCTTAATACGTAATGAAGGCGACCAATTCTTGGCAGCAATAAGAGCAGATTATTGGGGAAGAAATTGTGTCCAACGCCACTTCGATAACAATCCTGAGACTAGCATCCTGAGAGCTTCTGCTGCATTAGCAATATGGCTAACTTTGAAAGGTGATAATCGCTACCCATACCATCTTCAAAAAGTTCAAAATTTGTTACCTCAAGATTATGTCAAGAGATTGAATTTTAGTAACTTGTTTCTTGACAATATTCACGATGATAATTTATTTCCATTAAAAATTATATGGACCGATGAAGCTGCCTTTACAAGAGGAAGAATTGTTAATCAAAGAAATTATCATGTATGGGCTCTTGAAAATCCCAGAGCTGTTAGAGAGAATAGGTTTCAGCATGAATTTGCTATTAACGTTTGGCTTGAAAGTTGGAACGGATTACTGGTGGGACCATATTTTTTACCTGGTATCATTATGGTTACCTGGTATGATTGAATGGTATCATATTTACACATTTTTTGGAGAACGACTTTTCTAATTATTTAGATGACATTCCCTTACAGCAGCGGATTGAAATGTGGTTCCAACTCGATGGATGTCCAGCTCATTATAGCAGAGTTGCTTGAGCTTGGCTGGATATAAATTATCCACGATGGATTGGATGTGGAGGGGTAGTACCTTGGCCACCCAGATCACCTGATGTGATACCCATAGATTTCTTCATATGGGGAACCTTGAAGCAGAAAGTTTATTCGGTGTCAATCAACTCAAGAGAGCAATTAAAAGACCAAATCATAGATGCAGTGCACCAAATATCATCAGAACAATTTTTAGCTGCAATTTATCAAGTGAGTGCTAGATGTAATGCTTGTATTGGTGCAAGAGGACAACATTTTGAGCAATATTTACATTAAAAAGAACATAACATAAATATAAATGTAAATAAATAAGTAAAAAATGAAAACTTGTTTTGTTTCTTTTTTGCGATTTTCTCTAAAACTAAGCAAAAACGGGCAAATCTCTAAAGGACTTTTTGTCAGTTTTTTTGGTCCCCTATAAGTTCCTAAAGTTTTGCCTTTTAAATTCGGGACACCCTGTATAATAGAAACTTCAAAATGTGCAAAAATAATTGAAAATGTGCATTAAGGCATTATACAATAAAAATAAAATTGTTCTACTTAGTACTTTTTATGAACATATTTAGTATAATAAAAGTGGAATAACAATAGGGTAACATTAATAATTGGTAGCTTATATTAGATAAAAAACATTAATTTATAATATAAACTATTGTACTGCCAAATTATAAATTATATATAAATACTTACAGAAACAATTTCTAGCCATTTTAAATTGTATATAAAATAAGATAATAAAAAAAATATTCTTGTTGAACTATACTATATATTGAACAAGTTTTTCATAGTTTAAGTACATTATAATTATATTAGAAGTTATATATTAACATTTTTTAAAAACAAAGAAAATTGAAATGTATGTTATATTCACTAATATATTAAATAACATGTTGCCATAGATATATTCTAGTCAGCTATTTATATATCAAAGCATTGACCATAGTAACACTATAATATAACAATATATATATATATATATATATATATATATATATATATATATATATATATATATATATATATAAAAATCCAAACTACCCGTCCTTTTGCACACCAAAATGTACAATTTTACTGGACTATTAGGTTTCACTAAAATATTGTGCACCCCATGGGAGGGTTGGATTACCCACTGAGTTGGACTAGTGTGTGTCTGCTGTACTTAGTGGCTCTACAAGCTGGTGTCACCCTTGGTCTTCTGAACTATTTCCTTCCATTTGTCTCCGTCACCTGCTGGGAGTCACTAAGGGAGGAAAACCCCTGAAACAAAGGGCTAACAACCCTACCTTGTAAAAAATATAATCATTCAGACATCTGAATCTGAATATAATCTATCTTGTAAAAGGGGAAAAACATTTCCTAAACTTGCATTCAAAATTGGTCACTTTTTGTTCAAGCTTTAAATATTTTGTGCAGTTGGTCACCACTTCATAGTAGTAAAAGTAATGAAAAACTGATGTGTACATCTATTTTTTCCATATGTCAGAAATAAACTCCAATAAATTCCTGTTCTCTATGGGGAGAGGAATTTAAAACTTATAGAAAACAATTATTAAAACCAATCTGTAGTAAAATGGTTGTTTAATGCAATTGGATTTTTTCTACTGAAATCAATTGGTAGGTAGATTACCCACTGAGTTGGACTAGTGTGTGTCTGCTGTACTTAGTGGCTCTACAAGCTGGTGTCACCCTTGGTCTTCTGAACTATTTCCTTCCATTTGTCTCCGTCACCTGCTGGGAGTCACTAAGGGAGGAAAACCCCTGAAACAAAGGGCTAACAACCCTACCTTGTAAAAAATATAATCATTCAGACATCTGAATCTGAATATAATCTATCTTGTAAAAGGGGAAAAACATTTCCTAAACTTGCATTCAAAATTGGTCACTTTTGTGCAGTTGGTCACCACTTCATAGTAGTAAAAGTAATGAAAAACTGATGAGTACATCTATTTTTTCCATATGTCAGAAATAAACTCCAATAAATTCCTGTTCTCTATGGGGAGAGGAATTTAAAACTTATAGAAAACAATTATTAAAACCAATCTGTAGTAAAATGGTTGTTTAATGCAATTGGATTTTTTCTATTGAAATCAATTGGTAGGAATGTTTGTTTCATCCTCTTTGTAACTGTTTCAAGTTCTTTCTCCGTGTCCACCACTGGACCAATCTAGAACCACGTGGTCACCAAGAAAGGAATTTCATCTGCACCTTAAATATCGTAATAAATTGTTTGCATCATGAAATCATAATATTATTTGATTTTCTTTTTTTTTTTCATTAATTTTCGACTCATTTAAAAATAGAATGATTTTTATGATGCTACAAAATTGAAAACTTACAAAACTACAAAATTTCATTCTGCAACATTGAAATATGCAATATCATGCAGTATAAAAAAAAAGTACCAATAGATTGTCTTTTCAAAATTTGATTTTCTTGAAAAGTTTCATTAAATACGAAGTAGCAAGAAGAGATAAAATTTCAAAGGAATCCGCTCTTAGGTTATTATATTAGTTTTTTTTTTTTACTATGTTTTGTAAACATCTTATTTTATGTGTTGGTTGTCCATGAAATACTTTCATGTATATGATTTCAGTGGATTACAATTAACTAAACTATTAAATGAATAAAATATGTATTTATTTTTTTACAATTTATTTTGTATATATATTAAAAAATAGATAATTTTATGGTTTTTCAGTTAGTATTAATAGTAAAATATGACTTTTTTTTATTTTTTTTTACTTCTTCCCCATTAAGGTTTAAATACCCCTACATCAAAGTGCCCAACTCATTGCAATCAGGTGCCACTAGGTTGTGCCTAGGGGCTTTCAAAACATCTCCCATTAAAGCACTCCAGGCCTCTGCCAGAGAAATGCCGTTAAACATTAGAAGGTTATGGCTAGCTAAAAAATACCTTCTCAAAGTTTATTCAGACTTTAACCACTTAGTAGGGAATACAATAAAAGAAAAGGCAATCAGAATATAGTAGAAATTATTAAAGAACTAAAACCACTGCTTAAATTGCTCCATAAATCTGAAGCTCCTCAGGAATACAAAACACCCACTCCTAAATGTCTAACTAAAATACATAGCAATTCCTCTCTGATCGGTAAAACACAGAATTAAAATCACTATTCCTCATTGCATTTGAAACTAACAGCACTGGAAACAATAGCTGAATGATGTCCCAGTTACCACCAAATATATTTTGATGCATCAAAAACACAAACTTGCTCTTCAATCGCCGTATTTGACACCATGAACAACCAGAAATTCTCTTTTTCAGTCTCATTAAATCTCAGTATCTTTATCACAGAACTTTATGCCATTCTCCATTCCATAATATACTGCAAAAGAACTTAATCAAATACCAATATAGGTATTCTAACAGATTCAGCCTCCACATGTCAACACCTAGATTTTTTACACCTAACAAAATCCTCTAATTACATTTCTTTCAACCCGCCAGTTCCTAAAAATGTCTCAGCCGATTTTCCACCAATTTTTTCATATCTTCTGATTGTTTAGACCCTAAATAGAGTGAATAAAAGAAAAATATTGCATTTTTGTAATAGTTGAATAGATAATGTATGGTCCCCTACAGGGGACTTTAGGCAGTGGACATTGCAAACTGCAGTGCTTAACAAAGCTACATATATAAAAAGAATTATGGAAGTTATAACATTATTCATACATGAAGTAGTATTTATATGAAAAAAATCATTGAGAAAATAAACCAAAAGTGTTTATTTAACAAAATTACATTTTTACAATTTTGAAAGTGAGTAGGTAACAAAATCATTTTAATATTTTTGAAAATGAAAACTACTACATTAGTTTGTTCTTCCTGTGGAAAGCGATAGTTCTTCCCCAAACAATAACTCAAAATATTCAACAGATGCCATATCAGTCCCTTTGCAAGAAGACAGTTGCTCCATGTCTCCTCGACCTGCAGTTTCTTTTCTAAAAATCATCTCATTTTCCACCCAATTCATACTTTCTTTGGCAACCTTTTTACATTTTCTCTCTTTCTGTATTTGTTTTCTCATTATTCCTTTACCTTCTGGACATTCTTCTTCCTGTGAAGATGTGCAATCATTTTCTTTAAGATCGTTTTCCACACCAATTGAGACAGATGGTTGATTGTGAGATTCAAAATCGTCAACTATTTTTTCTCCTACATTATCAAAATAATCTTTTTCTCCAATCGTAAATTCAACTTCTTGCCTAAGCAGCCTCCCAGGTTAATGGTTTATATCAAACTCATCCTCCAATGGTTTATTTCAAACTCATCCTCCCCACCAGTTTCTTCATCTTTTGCAGCTCTTTCCCCATCTGGAAAGAACAATTTTATTTCGATTTCTTCAAGTAAACAACCTTTCTCTACAATGTTGATCACTTCGAGAAGGGGAATGCTGAAAAATAAGTACAGGCAATTAAAAAGTAATCCTCCAGACAGAGAAAAAGGAAAAAAAAACAGAAAAGAAAATTTGTAAATAACTATTACAGCCTAAAGTCCCCTACAGAGGACCTTGAACTTTAAGGCCCCTTCGGGAATGTTTAAAACAAATAATCAATTAAAAATGCAGATAACACATTTAGAATAACATAACTAAAAGGTTGTTAAAGGTAGGAATGTATCATTTACTGCCATTTTGCCATAATTGTTGATAAAGTGACAAAACTTCACAAACAACACTTTTTACTTGATTCCTTCCATTGAAACATGTTTTGTGATTAAGAAAAGTTTATGAGAGGTTATCAATTGATATCAATGAGTACAAGATACCTTGAGGAATGGGTTTTATGAATTATAAATGTCTTGGCACCAATAGACAATTTGTAATTAATTAGACAAATTTGGTTCCCTGTACGAGACTTTAGCAACTGGCGGGTTAAAATTCTCTCATTATTACACATGCTGATAAACCATTTTTTCTTCTAATGGGTACTGGGACATGTTGGGCTGTCAGCTAATGAAAATCCAGATAGAAAAGCCAATCAAAGCCAGCATCAGTGCATAAATGCTAAGATCCCATTAACAGATATGATAAGAAAGATCAAATGTAATGCGATCAAAGAATGACAAAGATTTTATGATTGGTAAAGTGCACTGAAAGGTAAGGACCCTTATGGAGTGCAGCAAAAGGTAGCATTGACTCCATGGTTTGTGACTCAAAGGCTAAATCTCGACCGTCTAAGCTTAGTAAAACTCAAGCTAAACCTTAGTAAGCTCAAGATTAACCATGGCTGAACCAATAAACATCTCAATTTAATGGCACTACTACAAAGTGGTATGTGTCCTAAAAGCCAATGTCTGGAAGACCCAAGACACACTGTTTTCAATTGCAAAAGATTTGTGAATGAGAGGATAAAAGCACTGGGTACATGGACTATTCATGACTGCTCTGAATTTTTAATAACTATGACCAAAGAAAAGACCCACGATTTAAATAAATTTTTGTTAGAAATAAAAGTCCTCATATAAGAGAGCAAAACAAGGGACATTCAACAAGGCGTATGATACAAATAACAAAGGCACAAATGATATCCATAATGGCAGCCGACCTGTTTTATATTTTGTTGCTCTAGTTTTTCCTTATAATAATGAATCCTCATAATTACTTAATTATATATATTAATTATATATGCAAACCCTTAGTGCCACACTGGCAATATAGGACTTGCATTAACAAGTCTTGAAGCAAAAAAAAAGAAGGTCTGCGTACACCAATGACAACTTTTGCAGCAGATTTTCCGACATAGGTTACATTGGATAGATAGGGGTCTTGCACACCATGTCTGCACGGAGCTGAGTGCATTTTCCTTTATAACCAACTTTATTGGAAATGCACTGTGATCTGATCCCTCAGTAGTGTGCGCTGGCCTGAAACAACTGCTTGCAAAATCACATCATTCTCTCCATATAGTTCCATTTTCCCTAGGATCTAGGTCTCCTCTTGAAACCCCTGCCACTAATTTGATCAACCCTATCTACCATCAAAATTCTATCACTACCCCAACTTTCCACACTTTCTTCTTTTTCTAACTATGGCAGTCTCGGTTTTCGCTTTTACTTTTACCTCCTGTATAGCTACATCATTTCTTCATGGCCAAAAAATTATCTTGATCTGTTTTTTGTTTTTTTTTTTTTTTTTTTTTTTTTTTTTTTTTTTTTTTTTTTTTTTTTTTTTTTTTTTAACAGATATTTTTAGCTCTTAGCTTGTGTATTTATGCCAATATGACTTTGAACATCTAATAAAATTAGTTTATAAATCTGAAGTATTAAATATCTCAGAATTGTGGATATGCTGGCTGACTGGTCCTCAGATATCTTAGTACTGTTGCTTAAAATGTCCTGTATCAAAGCCAGTGATAATAAAAGAAGGTGCTTTGGCTTGGATCCACTCAGTCGCCAGATTTTTTTACTCAACTGAAGGCACCCACATTATAGAGGTTCTATGTACCTCAGGAGAGACTACCAACCCCAGGATCGATCCCTGATTGATATATATTAATGAACAAATAATTATCTCATTATCTAAGTCAGATTATGGGACTTTAAATTAGAAATAATGTAAATATATTGTTATATTTATTGACTTGAATTACTTTTAATATGCTTTATTAATTATGAAAATCATAATAATAATAATTAATTATGAAAGTGTGGTGAACTTCATAGTCTAGAAATCCATTTTTCAATATTCTGACATATATAACAACATATTTCACTTTTTAGTCATTACCGCATAATTAATTGTTTGTTTTACAAATGTGTAGGAACCATCTGAAAAGGATTTTGATAGATTAGATTTATCATCTTTACCCCGAACTCCCAGGCCACCTCCTGGATTTTCCACTGTTACCAATAATAATCATCTGAAATCTGAAGTGAAATTGCCTTTGCCACCATTCAAGGTAAGTGAAACCGTTAATGATGATATGTGCTTCCTTGATCTTTTTTTTAGTATAGAGTGAAACAGCATATACTGCTCATCCAATTTTTAAATAAGTCTGTGTGATCTTTAGTCTTATAAAAAAATTAATAAATGTATGATACTGTGTGATTATATCTTGAAAAACTTGATCCTTCAATTGTTTGTTCTTTGTGTTTAATGCATTCCTTCTCTTTCCTTTTATTTTTCTCAGGTATCTCGTCTTCATTGTATGGATGTGGTACCTAACCAACTGACTGAGGAATAGGTTAGAATGAGCAGGAATGTTGAACAATAGTAGAAGGACATATTTGTTTTATTGATCCCTCTTTTCTGTTGAGAAAAACTCTTGCTCCTATATTAGCATTATCTTCCCATCATTATAACCGCTTTCATTTAGCCATACACCCAAACACTTTAATTCAACTTCAGGATTCTCACTATCCTACAGGGTTGTCTTTCTACTCTCATGCATTTTGTTTCCCTGGGTTAGTACCGATGCAAATATAGGACTGCTCTTCTTGCAAAATGTTCACATTATGTTGCAGGTCCCAGTCATTAGCAGTCATTATGACGGGGTTATCTGCAAATTTTAGCAGTGATTCGGAACAGGATGGAGGTTTTTTCCTCCCCTGATAATGTAGTCCTGCAGTTAATGCACTTTGATGAATCTTGAAATTATTTCTGGATCCATAAATGGAATGGCAGCTGGGATTTTCTGCAAGTTCTTCCCCAAAGTGTAATAATCTTTGCCTACCCAGTATAACACAGCCACAAATAATGTGATATACTGTTCCATCCTCCTTTCTGAAAAATGTGCTAGTTGGGGACTCTTTTATTTTCATAACAAAAAAGATGTTAGTTGTGCCTTCAGTTATCAGTATGTAGTTCTGTCAGGATCTTTAATTTGGTTCTATGTAGCCAAAGAAGCTCTTGACTCCTTTTCTTGCAGTAACTATCTTTTAATGTTCCAGTTTTCTATTAAGGTTAACCTGTCTTCCACTAGAAAAAAGTAAAATAAATTTGTGAATTTTCTTTTTTACAATATATGTAAATTTGTTATAATTTTATTGATCATTAATTCTTTGCATTATTTACCGTGTAATAATGATAGTTTAAACTGGGAATATAACAATGCTAATTGATTATTTTTTTTTCTAGAATGTCTGCACAGTAGAAGAAATAGAAAGGAATTTAATCAAACCTCCTGCCAATAGTCTCCGTTTAGAAGATATTGAGAGGAATCTTATCGCTGTAAGTTTTATTTATCTTATAATTATTTTTTGCTTTTAAAAATATATTATTTTGAAACTTCGGTAATTGGATTTCTTTATTTGTAAATCATCAGTTACTTCACTTCAGTTTATTTTTATTTTTTTTCATCAAATAATATTTTATATAATATAATTTTTTTGTATAATAAATATCTTTTAATATGATTTCTTTGTGGTGTATTACATTTATTTTTTTAAGAAAATAATTTGGGATGCAGTCAGGTTATAAAAAGAAATACTGAAGTTGAAAAACTTTTAATGGAGTGCTGACATTTGAACCTCCTTTACTAGCCTTTTTCAGGGCTATAAATTACAAAAGCAGAATCTGATGAAGAAGGGTTATAAATGAAACCAAATAAATATAATAATTGTAATATTTTACTAAAAAAAAGAAAATTAATTGATTTATTAATTAATTTTTTTTTTTTTTTTGGTTGGCTCTACAGACCTTGCTGATCCTTGGCCGCCTTAATCAGCCTGCTCTTCACCTCTGCTCATTTTGGGCTATCACTTCCACTTAGTTCCTGTAGTTCTTTTTGGTATCTTTGTTACACAAAGCTGGAGTCTTTACCACTTTTTAAAACAGATTTTCGGAGGCTGATTTAAGGTTTCGTAGAAGGACGTTTTTACAGGATAGAGTTACTAGCCCTATGCAATGCCCAACGTGGAGGACTAGGATCTATGTCTGGCACCGGGTGCGCTCACCTCCCTGTGACTCTCAGGGTGAGAACAGTGTATTGCCTCCGAATCGACCGGGAATCGAATCCACACCGTTTAATATTAAAATAGGAAACAACTTCAATTAATATTGTACATTATTATTTGTTAGATTCTCTATTATTTGTAATATTTTTCTATCAATTTTTTTTATTTCCTTTCTTCATCACATTCTGTTTTTTTGTTATTCATATTTTTTAACTTGATTTGTTTATTTTTACAACCTGACTGCACCCCAGACTAATTTCTTCCTAAAATATTCTACAATCAGTCATATTATCTTTATTACATTTATTATTATTATATGTTTAAAATTTTATTCTTTTTCAGAAACCAAACCATCTTCTAAATCTTCACCATGCGCCAGGTTTTATTTCCGTCCCAAGACACCATCCTTTACTTAGTAATCATTTGCAGAAGATGCCATCAGTTGCACCATTTCCCTTACCTGCCCAATTCCCTCCATTCGCTCTTCGTAAGTATTATATGAACTCGAAAATGATTCATTTATAGCCTTAACATAATAATAATAAACCTTCACTTGTACAATAATGCTATATAATCATACATTAATTTATATACAGGGTGACTGGAAAGTAGATGTGGAGCAGGTAGGAGGAGATAGTACAGGCTAATCTGAGTCGATTTTACTATAAGAACTACTATCCGAAAATTAGCCGTTTTCAAGTTATATTAGTTTTTAAGATTTTATAAAATTAATCATCCTTCATATGTTAAACGAGACATCAAACTTAAAAATTGGGTTTTTTATCTGATTTTTTTTTTTTGTTTTACAATAAAAATATTCTAAAATATGAAAATTGATACTCAAATATACATTATTGACATTATCTAATGCAGCAAGCTTTAAAATATTTTTTTTGTTGAAAAAAAATCTTCATTCATCTCAAAAACTTTATTTACTAGAAAAAATCACCTACAAATTTTTCATATAAAATAATTAGAAAACATCTACGTTTCATTACCTTTCAAATGAGGTATAAAAATCACAAATCAGTTAAAAATTGGCAAAGATATGACTTTTATTAGAGGAGGAAGGAAAAAGCAATAAAAATACAACAATCACCAAAATCATACTCTAATATAGGATATCTTGTTTGAAATTACATTTTTTAATGTTACAATACATTTTCAATTTGGCGCCCTCTATTTCTAATCACATACATGCTCTTCTTATTACAGCTGATTTTACTACCGCCGAATTCCTAAGAGAGGCTTGAATTTCTTGTGCTGCATTTATTATCCTATTTCTGAGGTCTTCTATTGTGGATACAGAATTTCGATCATATACTAAAGTTTTCATGCGACCCCACACATAAAAGTCTATAGGTGTCATGTCGGGACTGCGTGCTGTCCATGGGATTTGTCCACCTCTACCGATCCATCGATTCGGAAACTGCGCATTTAACGAATTTCTAACACTTAGTCTGAAATGTGCTGGGCACCCGTCTTGCAGAAAAATCATTTTTTGTCTTGTGTGTAGCGGCATGGTCTTCAAGTAATTCAAATAGAACATTTCTTAAAAAATTTTCATAGGCTTCTCTATTTAAGTTGTCAAGTAGGAAATGTGTTCCTACCAAACAGTTATTTATGATACTCATCCAGATATTCAGACTAAATCTCCTTTGAGATCTTTTTGGTCTCTTAAAATGAGGGTTTCCCAATGCTTGTTCATGCCAATAATGAGCGTTATGGTAGTTTGTTATACTGTCTTTATCAAATTTTGGTTATTCGGTCCATAGAATTGTTTTTAAAAAATTCTATCTTCTCTGTTTTAAATTAAAATAACAAAATTGTATGTGTCTCATGGAATCTCCTTCCTCTATGACATGCACAAGTGTGTAGTGGTAAGGGTGGAACATGTTTTCATGTAAAACATACCACATTTGCCATTGGGATAACCCAAGCCGAGCCACAGCATGAGTAGAGAGGGTAGGGTCTCTTTGGAAAATATTTAATATCTCTTCTTCTTCCACATCATGTTGTCGAGGTATACCTGCATCACTTGAAAAAAAAAAAAAAAAAAAAAAAAAAAAGGCCCTACTGAATGACTGATTATGATAAGTTAGTAATTAATAATGATGCAAACTTACCTTGATATCTTACAATGTTACCGCGCTCTCAAACCCGACGGAACGATTTGCTAATTGCATGGGCATCAGGTAGTCGACGATTAGGAAACATTTCCCCATTATCACAACAAGCTTCTTCAGAATTGCCTCTGGCAGCTCCATAATAGAAAAGGATATCTGCATATTCTTCGAAACTGAACAGCTGCTTCCGTTGTCTATCAACCATTGTTAGTCGATTGGTAGATCAACGAACAATCAAGTCACACAGTAGCCAAGTCCAAAAACAAGAGCCAAGTCATTAGAAATATTGAAACAGAGAGCAAATAAACATGCAACGACAAAAACAATCACGTTTCACACATCATCCTTTGTTGGCGGCTTTACCTGTTTTTTTCTAATTACTCATATCTTTGCCAATTCTTAACCAATTTGTTATTTTTATACCTCATTTGAAAGGTAATGAAACGTAGATGTTTTCTAATTATTTTGTACTAAAAATTTGTAGGTGATTTTTTCTATTAAATTGAAGTTTTTGAGATGAACAAAAATTTTTTAAAACAAAAATTGAACCATTTTGAAGCTTACTGCATGAGATGACGTCAATAATGTACATTTGAGTATCAATTTTCGTATTTTAGAATATTTTTATTGTATAACCAAAAAAAAAAAAAAGATAAAACACCTAATTTTTAAGTTTTATTATGACTTGTTTAATGTATGAAGGATGTTAATTTTATAAAATCTTAGAAATTAATGTAACTCGAAAACGGCTAATTTTTGGACAGGAGTTCCTACAGTAAAATCGACTCAGATTGGCCTGTACTATCTCCCCTACTGCCTTATACATTTGTACAAAATCAGCTAATGGCTGAGGTTTTTTGAGTTCATTCTTTTTTTTTTTTCTTTTAAGAATTTCACTATATTTTTACTTTCTGTTTAGTTCTGACCAGATAGCTTCTAGTATTTTCCATTCCTTTTCTTTAATGTTCCATTAGCAACTTTATTGTGAGTCAAATCTTTAAAAGCTTTGTTTTGCTCTTTTATGTGAATGTTGATATTTAAACTGGCTCCTGATAGAATAGAATAGAATAGAAACATAATTTTATTCTGGGACAATGTCCCCTAAGAATAACAGATATGTACAAGTATTAACTAAATTAAGTCTGGTTAGAGACGTAATGAGATAAAAAAAACAAAGACAATAATACATTAATGAACTGTATGTACATAGATGATATTTAAATAAACGGAAAAGAAAATAAGATAACATTCTACAAATTAGAGAAGATAAAATTAAATAAGAAAAAAAAAAAAAATAAAATTATATAGAAAAATCTTTGGTACAATGATTAGTTTTGTATATACAATAGAACCTAATGTTATATTCATGGAAAGTGAAATTTGAATTTAAGGAATCTCAATTATTCCTGAACTGAATCCAGCAATGCAACGGTAATTTTTGATTAAGTAGGTAGATAGTTAGCAAGCGTCAACTTGAATGAGGAGGAGGTATTGGAAATAGAAATATTTGAATGTTTTCAGGGATTTAGCTTGTCTGATGTGAGGAGGGATGGAGTTCCAGAGGATTGGTGAGCGGAAAAGGAAGGAGCGTTGGAATGTTGAAGTTCTATGGGATGGGGTATACAAATCAGAGAGACGGGATCTTGTATGTATAGGATTGACTGCAGATCTGAATTGAAGCTTGTTGTAGATATAAAAAGGTTGAAGGGTATTGATAGTTTGGTACAGGAATGTTCCATGGAAATATTGTTTACGGAAAGTGGGATAGAGCCAATTTAGTTGGGAATAGAGGTGGGCAACGTGGGAACGCCTCGGACTACCGAAGACAAACCTGACGAAGCAGTTCATGATTCGCTTCAGTCTGTCCTCCAGAACCCTCGAGAGGCCACCGTAAACCAGACAACCATAGTCAATGCAAGGGAATAATAAGGAAGAGACTAAAAGCTTACGGGTTGGCTGGGGAAGAAGGTCACGGATTCGGTGGAACAATTTGAGAAGACCTATGGAACGGCGGGAAATTTGGGCAATCTGAGATTTCCAAGAGAGGGTTTGATCAAAAACAATCCCAAGATTTTTTACAGAGGAGTAGAAAGAGATAGGATGATTATTTAAGGTTAAAGGAGGGTATTGTGAGTGGGAATTAAGGAGGGAGCTAGAGCCTATTATAATGGCCTGAGTCTTCTTTTCATTGAGTTGTAATTTGTTTAAGGTAGCCCAGGCACTGATTCTGTCCAGGTCTTCCTGAATTTTAGCGAAAGCAGTGGATAGCTCTGAAGGGGAGAAGGAGAGGTAGACTTGGGAATCATCTGCATAGAGGTGGTAGGAACAGTGATAAATTGAATTAGGAAGATCATTAATGTAGGAATTGAAAAGGAGAGGAGAAATACTGGATCCCTGAGCAATACCTGAAGTAAGAGTGAGAAAAGATGATAGGGGTTGGTTTGGTATTTTAACTGCTTGGGAACGGTGAGAAAGAAAAGATTGAAACCAGCGGATGGAACTGTAGGAAAAGTTTAATGATTTTAATTTGGAGAATAGGATAGAGTGATCAAGGGAATCAAAGGCTTCAGAAAAGTCAAGGAGTACCAGGACGATTGAGGACGCAGAGGATGGAGATCTGCCTAGCAGCAGTCTACCTCCCCTACGAAAAGGCACCTACGGTGAACATGAGCTTCATGGAAGAAGCCAGAGGCAATATCATCATGGCCCTGGACGCCAATGCCCATCACGAGACGTGGGGGAGCTCCAACTCCAATCAAAGAGGTGAGCAATTACTTGACCTTATTATAGGTAATAATCTTGACATTCTTAACAGGGGTAATAAACCAACCTTTGTCAATAGGAATAGGCAAGATGTAATCGATATAACCCTTAGCGACCTTAGAGATCAGCCATAAGGTAGGAAACTGGCATGTCTCGAACGAGGAAACATGCTCAGACCATAAATATATCAGATTTGATCTAATAACTGACCCCATCCAAGCATCCGGCTACAGAAATCCCAGAAAAACGAACTGGGAAGGATATAGCACGATGTTGGAAGGAGAAATAACAAAATTACCAAGAAGGATTGCCAACAAATGGCAATTAGAGGTACTCAACACCACACTAACTTCAGCCATAACCAAGTGTTATGAGTCAAATAATGCAAGATGTGATGTTGAGAATACTAGAAACACCAAATGGTGGAACAAAGATCTTAGCAATCAAAGGAAAGCTCTGAGAAAGAAATTTAACATTGCTAAGAGAACTGGCAGATGGGAAGAGTACAGAGCATAATTGACAACTTACCATAAATCTGTCAGAAAAACGAAAAGACAGGCTTGGATCAAGTTTTGTCAAGAAGTTGAATCCACTGCAGAAGCAAGTAGGATCAACAAAATATTGTCTCAACAAACGCAGAAGGATAAGTTGGGCACTCTGTGGGACGGAGAGAGGTATACCATGAATAGCATGGAGACACTCGAAGTTCTAGCAAGGGCGCACTTTCCTGGTTGCGATGTAGAATATAACCAAAGCTCATTCCCAGGCAATAACGAAACCCCTAATAGGGTGAGCTGGGATAGAGCAAATGAGATAATAACCGGCAATAGAATTGCATGGGCAATAAACAGCTTCTTACCATATAAAGCAGCTGGAGTAGATGGCATCTTCCCAGCATTGCTGCAGAAAGGGCTATCTGTACTCAAACCACACCTCCTAGAACTACTAAGGGGAAGCCTGGCACTTGGTCACATACCAAACAAATGGAAGCTGGCCAAGGTCATTTATATACCTAAACCTGGGAAAGATAATTATATCAATCCCAAAGCGTTTAGGCCCATATGTCTGACATCCTTCCTGTTGAAAACCATGGAAAAGGTTGTGGACAGGCACATTAGGGACAATACGTTACTGCTGAGACCATTACACCACTCGCAGTACGCTTATCAGGCAGGCAAATCCTGTGAGGTGGCCCTTCAACACCTAACATCCAAGATTGAAAAATCATTGGACCAAAAGGAAATAATGGCGGGCATCTTCATTGATATAGAAGGAGCCTTCGACAGAACCCCCCACATGACAATAAAGAGAGCCCTGGAGGAGAAAAAGATTGACCCAATCATCCGCCAGTGGATATGCTCAATGTTAAAGGGGAGGATAATGTACTCCGAATTAGGAGACAGTAAACTGTGGGCAAAGCCCGCTGGTGGATGCCCACAAGGGGGGGTCCTATCGCCATTACTCTGGTGCATGGTGGTAGACTCCCTATTGAACAACATTAATAAAGCAGGGTTCTACACACAGGGATATGCGGATGATATCGCTATCCTGGTGGGTGGCAAACATCAGGCTGCCATTTCAGACCTGCTCATTACATGCATGGGGATACTGACGGATTGGTGCGACAATAGGGGTCTGAACATCAATCCGAATAAAGTAGAACTATGCATCTTCACAAATCGCAAGAAGGTGGTCGTTAGACCACCAAAACTAAATGAAATCCAGATTAAGACTAGCACACAGGTTAAGCACCTGGGAGTCTATCTGGATAACAAACTAAAATGGGACAGACACATAGAGTATGTGTCGTCCAAAACCCTAAGGAGTCTATGGGCCTGTAAAAGGGCAGTAGGCAAATCGTGGGGAATGAAACCGAAGGTAGTCCACTGGATCTACACGATGGTAATCAGACCCTCAATACTATATGCCACTATGGTGTGGTGGCACAAAGCGGGGCTGGAGAGATCTAAAGCCAAACTAAACAAAGTACAAAGACTGGCATGTCTCCTAATCACAGGAGCCATGAGAACCACTCCAACTGCGGCAATGGAGGTTATACTAAACCTCAGGCCACTACAATTGGAGGTAGAAGCGAGGGCTATGCTCTCTATGTACAAACTTGTTAAGCAAGGATCGCTCTTTGAACCATCTAGAAGAGATGGGCATAAGAAGCTATTAAACAAAATGGAGGGAATAGAGGTGCTTCTTAAAATGAACTCAGACCTCCAGATAAAGAAACACATTGAGATTACCTTCAATGTGGAAATAGACATCGGGAAGCAACACCGAAAATGCAATGGCATCAACTGCTATACCGATGGCTCCCTAACCAAGAAAGGTTCAGGAGCAGGAATTTGGAGAGCAAGCGACAATAAGAGCATATCTCTCCCTCTGGGGAAATACACCTCGGTACTCCAGTCTGAGGTAATGGCAATCTGCTTCTGTGCACAACAACTAATAGAGGATAGGACACGGAACAGAACCATAAAGATTTACTCAGACAGCCAAGCTGCCTTGGGGGCTCTGAGCAATGTCATAACCAGATCTAAGCTGGTTGAGGACTGCAAAACATACCTCAATAAGCTGGCTGAAAACAACAGCATCTGGGTAGAATGGGTTAAAGGCCACTCCAATATTGCAGGGAATGAGAAGGCTGATGAACTGGCCAGACAAGGTTCAGACAGCAAACCTATTGCTCCTGAACCTGTCTGCGGAATAGCCTGGAGCCTTGCGAAAAGTGAAATTGCAAGGCTCTACGACAGAATCGCCTCTCAGAACTGGCAAATGGAACAACTGAGACAGTCAAAACTGTTTCTAGGAGGGCACTGCAAGAAAAGAAGCACACCACTTCTCAATATTGACAGAGCCAAGCTCAAACACCTGACAGAAATGTATACAGGGCATTGCAGATTAAACAAACATCTCTGCATAATGAAAATCAAGACCTCACCGAGTTGCAGATTCTGCGACAGGGAGGATGAGACGCCTTACCACATTATATGCAAATGCGATATGCTGGCAAGGAGAAGGTTTCTTCACTTTGGGGAAGAAATCATCCTAGATCCTAGTGTGAACATAGACCCCATTACCATTATAGGGTACATGAAAACACTAGGACTGTACTAATAATGGTACAGGATAAACGGCATAGGCACAATGAGCCACAAGGCTGAGGTGCCATTAAAGCCGGAAAAAAAAAAAAAAAAAAAAAAAAAGGACGGTTAATTTTTTGTCATCTATTGCGGTAAATATGTCATTAGTGATTTTTAGGAGAGCAGACTGGGTGGAGTAACCGGGACGAAAACCAGATTGAAGGGGGTCGAGGAGGTTGGATTCTTCAAGGAATTTGGAAATTTGAGATTGAACTAATCTTTCCAAGGGTTTAGAAAGATTAGACAAGATGGAAATAGGACGATAGTCGTTTGGGGATATGGGGTTTAATGTTTTATTTATTGGATGAATTAATGCTTTTTTCCATGAGGTTGGGAAAACTGAATTTTGGAGGGAAAAGTTATAAATGAATAGGAGGACTGGTATGATTTCGGGTATACATAGTTTAATTAGTTTAGTGGGAATATCATCTGCGCCCGTAGAATTGGAATGGGAATTCATTATGGAGGAAATAAGTTCAGAGGGGGAGATATCGGAAAAATAAAAATTAGAATCATTGAATGTAGGAGCTGGGGTTAAATAGGGGGAAGGATGAAGAGAAACAGGAGAAAAGGTGGAAACAAAAAATGAATTTAATTCATCGGGAGATACAGGATAGGTAGATGAGGATACAGGGGAATCACAAAGTGAAAGTTTACGGAGGATATGCCATTTCGATTTGGGATCTGGGGCAGAGGAGAGGGCTTCATGGTAATAATTGGCTTTTGCTCGACGAATCGAGGCTTGTGTTGAGTTACGGAGCATCTTGAACCTATGGTAGTCATCCGTCATCCTCGTGCGTCTGAAGCGTCTTCGGGCTGCTTCTCGGTTTCTTTGGAGCTGCTTTATTTCTGAAGTTATCCAAGGAGCAGGGCGACGACGAGCTGAGAAGGATTTGAGGGGTGCGTGGATATCAAGGATATTTAGGAGGTTAGTGGTGAGGATATTTACCATGGAATCAATCGAGGAGGAGGAGTAAATTTCAGCCCAGTTCTGTGCTTCAAGGTCTGGAAGGATCATCTCGCGGGTTAAGGATTCTATATTGCGGAATGAAATAGTTTTTGGAAGGAATGGAGGTGCTAGAGTATTGTATGATATTTGAATAAGATCATGAGAAGAAAGGAAAGGAACATGTAACTGAGAAGAAGAGAGGAGGTTTTTTTTGCCGAATCAATGACAAATAGGTCAAGCCAAGTATCGGAGGAGGAAGTATGGTGGGTGGGAGAGAATGGAACGACGAAGAGATGAAGGGAAAAAAAAAGAGGTTTTCTAGGAACAATTTATCATGTGAATCAGAAAGGAAATTAGAATTCAGGTCCCCAGAAATAATGACATTAGTATAAAAGGGAACGTAGTTATACAGGGAAGTCTCAAAAGATGGATCAAAAGGAACATGGGGTGGGCGGTAAACTACAACATACAGGAGATGGAGAGTTTTATAGGAAATTTCAACGAGAAGGAACTCTATTTGTGGTAGATCAGTTGGATGTGAATGTTCAAGAATTCGGAACTTGAGGCTATCATGGACAAATAAACCTACACCACCGCCCGTCTGGACAACCCGGTCATGGCGGATAAGCGTGTAGTTAGGAAGGGAAACCAGGGAAGAGGGTATGAAAGGTTTGAGCCAAGTTTCAGATACTGCGATGATATGGTAGGAATTTCGGTTTATGATCACTCCCAATGTTAACTTCTGGAATAAAGTTTTTGTTTTTTACAGCATTTTTGTTTTTGTGGGTTAGGATGAAATCTATTTCATTTCTAGTTTCTCCATCTGGACAGATCCAGGTCCATTTCTTATCTGGGTGTTTTTGGAAGGTGTTTATAAAAAAGAAGTTATTACTTTCTGAAAATTCAATTAATCTTTGTCCTCTTTCATTTCTTTCTCCAAGTCCTTATTTTCCTGTGCACCTGTCCCTTTCATTTTTCGCATTTAAATCACCCATAATATATGTAAGTTTGCATATTCTTTCATCTACTGCATTTTGTAGGTAGCGATAGAACTCTTCTATTTCTTCTTCAGTGGAGTTGGAGATTGGTGCATTGACTTAAATTATCTTAATTATATAGCAGCATGAGATTTCAGTTTTTAATTTTATTATCAAATGGGCAATCCTTTGTGTGTACCTTTTGAATAATAGAATTTCTATTTTATTGTTTTTACAGACAAATCCAGTACCTCCATTCCCTGTATCTGTTCCATTTTTATATATATATGATAATCTTCATATACCCAATGACCATGTATTTTGCTACTGACTTCTGCTAGACCTATTGTCTACTCTATGTTCTTAAGTTCCTTTTTGAGTTCTTCAAATCTTCCTTCTGATTTTAATGATCTGCAGTTATATGTGATAATATCCCATTTCGTTTCGCCCCAATAAACAACTAAGTTACAGTATCTTGTTGGATATTTTATACTGATAGCTCACTAGAATCATCATTCAGCAATTAAGGGATAGTAATTATTTAGATAGGGGTAGGTTTTTATTCAGAAACTTATGAAATTAGTGTTCCAATAGTGAATAACTGTATAAGCTTTGATTTTGAAGAACTATTTATCTCGGATGAAGCTGCTTTGTAGAAATGCTCTTAACTTGCCTTAGACACAGTAGATCATTTTCTCAACACTATTATTCACTGTCATATCTTTATTAAATAGGAATTAAAAACAGCAGTATGTGTCTCTCTGTATGCATTAACGATAAGTAGATATTTGAAAGATTTTCAATTGTTAAGCCTATGGTGATAAGTAGTAAGCGTATAAGTCAAATAATAGCGTTTTTCAGAAAATGGCTTTATATATTTTAAATGCTGGTTTGTGCTGTTTATGACTTAAAGTGTTAGGATCAATATGAGTTTTACAAAAAAAATATAGCATTAACTAACTTGTTCTCTTAAGACCGTGAGGAGAAGCCAATGATGGATCAGGTGGTGAAAAATCCACCTTACTTCTTATCACTTATCTACATATATTATGTGTATGGAAAAAAAAAAAAAAAATGATTTCTGAAGATAACTAAAATAAAACAAAGTTCTCAGTTTTTGAGAACCATTAAAATACCAATAAAGATTTATATTAGTCTTATAAAATATAAAGTAATATGATAAATGATGATAGTAAAACTGATATAAAAAATATTTTTTAATGGGTTTTATTTCTGGAGGTCTGTTTTTGTTGAAAAGTTTGAAATGTTACCAATTATTATATTTTTTCAACTGACTTAATAATATTATATTTTTTCTAATATTAATATCTTTAAGATTATAAATTTATTGAATACAGGCTGAGCTTAGTTTTTGGTCCAAAATAAACAGTGTGTTTAGTAAACAAACGTTTAAGTATCAAATAAATAAACAAATTAGAAGTTTAAAAACAAGCCATAAAGCATCATAGCATTGAAGATGCCAATCAAAGTCCATTTTATATTCAGTAGTGACAGTTATGTTTGGTGTTAGTCATAATTTGAAATATGACATTAGTTTTAGGTGAGGATATGTTTACTTACTGTTGAAGCAATGCTATTTCATTAAATGAAATTTATGGAAACATGTACTCTTGGTTATTTGAAGATGTTTTGGGATGACATATGACTTAGATATTTTAAAATCATTGAAAATACATATATTAAATCTATAGAATGATAACATATTTATTCTTTTCTCTGCTGAAATAATTTTATTTTAAAAAATGTAGCATTTTGATTGTGAATCTATTGGATAGTAAATATCATATTAAAATAGTTTAGATGTTATTATTATTTTCATTATTTCCTTTATTTGTTTACTTATATTTGTGTCATTTAATTAATTTTGATATAGCAGTATTAATAATATAAATGCTAAGTATATAGAAATACAAATAAATTGGTAGAACTTAATTATTTGTTCTAGTTTACAGTCAGCTTATAATTAATATCTCTTCAGTCTTAAACAATTAAAAGTAAATATTGTATAAAAGAAGTTAATTACAATATAGAAATTGAGGAATGTCAATCATTTTATTTTTGATGAGGAAAATATGATTTTTATTAGTTACTTTAAATGATTCTGAACCAGATGTTAAATCCACAATATCATTGCCTAAATTGTTTTAAGAGGACCTAATTCCTATGAAAAAAACAAAAACTGCCTCCTGAGATTGGTGTTTATCATGGTACATTCATTGTCTTTGACTTCTATCTAGGGGATACATTTTTTTCCTTTTACAATTTTGTTTCCTCCAGATCCCTGGATGGAAATTATCTCATTGTCAGTTTAAATGAAGGATCAAAGCAAGGGTACATGATGCATGTTTTTCAAATAATTATATATTTACATTAGTATGTACTCTCATTTTTTGTTTATAGCTAATATAGATTTATGATAAGTAAAGTAGGTAACGTAGTTCTTACTGATAAGGTTGATATTATTTGCAAACACCAAATGAATACAAGAACCACTACATGCACTGGAATTTTTGTTATTAATGACTAGCACTAGAATAATATTAATAATAATATATTATTATAATTAATAATATTATTATTATTGTTACATAATTACTAATAATTATATTAATTCACATTAGACTCTAATGTGACCTTAAAGCAGGAATGTAATGTCAGAAATAGGTCAATCCATTTCAAATCACCCAGTCAGTGTTGCTCAACATTTTTTATTTTCCTGATTCTTTTATCATGGATTCTATATGGGTAGACATTAACAAAACTCCAGTTGAAAAAAAAATTGTAAGCCATAGTTTTTATTTGGCAACCCTTTTTAAAATGACAGTTATGTGAACCTACTGAAAAAAGTAAGTTGGCGGAAAATTTAATTGTGAAATCATTTTTATAGATATCAGAATTATTTAAAAACTAGTATGTTCAGCATGAAATGGCCTTCAAAAAGGCATTATTTTAATCCCCCTATTGTGCAAGAAAGTTAGTCAAACTCTTTCTCTAAAAACTCAGAAAAAAAGTTTAAAATCGTTACTTTTTAAGACCACAAATTTTTAGGAAGGAGAAAAGACAAATAATATTTTATTTCTACGTTGAGTACTCATAATACTACCAGGAGCATAATTTTTAGTCTAGAGCAGGGGTTCCAACCGGTGGTACGCGTGAGTGACGGCGACGATAGCTGTCTTCTTCTTCCCCTCAGTTCCATTCTTCTGCCTCACAATATTGCCAGTGATTGTGCCGTGTTTATATGTTGTTTTAATAGTTCGTTGTGGGTGTTGTAATAATAAACTGTGATTTCGTATAAGAAAACTAAACTATGAAATGATTTCTGACATCCTCTTCTACATCAAAGGATTGTGCTAAAATATCTAAATCACCGGCCAATCGTAAATACGATAAAAGCTACTTACAGTACGGTTTTATAGTGAAGCCAGGGACTGAAACCAGTGATATTCCTATTCCTCAATGTGTTGTATATCTTGAAACACTTTCGAACCAAAGCATGAAGCCTTCTTTACTGATGCAACACCAAAACACTAAGCACCCTAATTTGCTTGGTAAGCCCATTGAATTTTTGAAAAGAAAATATAATTATTTTAAGAAAGAAACCCAATGTTTAACGAAGTTTTTCAATACTGATATTAACTTATACCTTGCTAGTTTAAGAATTGCAAAAGATGGAAAGAATCAGTCAAATGAAAAAGAATCGGAAAGAAAGATCACAGAATCGGTGAGACGCTTTTAATGCTGGCCCCTGTGCATATGGCCCAAGCCATGTTAGGAGAAAAGACAGCCAAAGAAATTCAAAAAATACCATTGTCAAATAACACAGTAAAGAGACGACTTGTCAATATGTCTAATAATATTGAAGAACAACTGGCTTTGAAACTCCAAGAATGCACTTATTTTGCACTTCAAGTTGACGAAAGCACAGATATTACAAATATGTCGCAGCTACTTGTTTTCGTGCGATTTGATTATAAAGAAGAGGTGATAAAAGAGTTTTTGTTCTGCAAACCACTTGAATCAAATACCACAGTGGAACTCATTTTTAAGGTAATTGCTGAATATGTGCTGAAAATAGGCATTCCCTGATCTAAGTGTATTGGCTTGTGTACAAATGGGGCAAAAGCTATGTCAGGTAGATTGACAAGGATAGCAGCAAAAATAAAGGAAGTTGCTCCTGAATGTAAAAGTATTGTGTATCCATCGAGAAGCATTAGCTGGTAAAGGTATGCCGGAAAATCTCAACTCCGTTCTATCAGATGCTGTGAAAGTTATTCACTTCATGAAGGGTAGGGCTCTAAACATAAGATTATTCTCCTTGATTCTTGTCTGTTTGAACTGATATCAGAAGTTTTTATGTTCTTAAGTGAAAAAAAATCATGACATAAGCATGTTATAAATAAACAAATATCTAACCATTAAATATGAATTTTTCTCAGGAATTCAATTCAAAAAGCCTTTGAACACTTTTAGAAAAGTAAACGTTATAGGTTTATTAAAATATTGATGTCTGGTGGTACGCCAAAATTTCTCAAAAAGTCAATTGGTATACAGGTGCAAAAAGGTTGGGAACCCCTGGTCTAGAGAATGTACTAACAATTATAAATGTTTGTAAACATTAGTGTTTTTTTAACAGATACATTGATAAATAATAATAAATAAAAACATGAGAGATATAATTTCTATTCCTACTTACATTTTGTTACTTCACCAGGTGCTAGGCATACTATGGACACCTGGTCATAATTTTTCACTTTATTCCATTCTCTTTACTGTACAGCCTTGGCCAAAAGTATTAGGCATCATGAAAAATTCTCTTTTTAATTTTAATAAGTAATTGTTCAATCATTGTTACACCCAAAACTCTTTTTGTTGACAAAAATACTTCCTTTAAATAGATTATTTTCTACCATTGCCCCCTACTTCATACGATAGACCAGGGGAAACAATAATGTAGTATAAACTAAAGGACTCAGTACAGTCGCTGCTCTCTTTACTTCAACTTGGGAAAATTTTTATTGTATTTAATTGTGAATATTACAAATAAATTAGGCTTTTTTGAATTCAAAGAACTGAGTGAGATTGAGCGTGCAAAGATTTTATGTCGTCGTAAGGGTATAATCAATCTGAGATTGCTAAAACTATGAAGTGCTCCCGATGTATACGCTTGTGAAGTGCTGTTCAATACACGCTTATGAGACAGTGGACCTTTAACACATTTTCCTCGCTACCTAGAATAGAAAGAAAAAAAAACAGGTGCATGTGAGGAGAGATTTTTTGTGAGAACATCTCTTCAAAATCGCAAGAAAACATCAAAAGAACTGACTGAAGAGATTAAAACCTTGTGTTCTGGCGATATTTCTGCTCGGACAGTAAGAAGAAGACTAGGAGAGAAAGGTCTGAAGAGATGTAAAGCCAGGAAGAAACCTTGGCTTAGTGAAGCCAATCGCAAGAAAAGGCTTGCCTGGGAAAAACTTCACCAAAACTGGACTGCTGAAGATTGGGCAAAGGTAATTTGATCAGATGTAAACAACTTTTAGGTAATTAAATTATTGTAAATTGAAATTAAAAATGTCGAAAAATCCCTAAAATAAGTTTCAATTGCAAGAATATAATCATTTTTACGAATTCATTAAAATAGCTGATTTTGTGCAGATTTCTGGAATTCCAGGAGCAGTTTTTGTATGAAAGAGGGAAGGCGAAGCCTATCACCCAGATTGTGTTGTCCCTACTGTAAAACATGGTGGAGGAAACATGATGTTTTGGGGTTGTATGGGGCTTCGGAAGATCGAGAAATATTTTTGTGCGAAGGGAGGATGAATAACGATACCTACATATCAATATTTAACCAAATTTTAAAGCCTTCATTTGAAAAAATATTTGAACTGAGGACAGTGCCAACATTATTCTCAACAGGATAATCCTCCATGACACGTTTCACGCAAAAGTAGAGAATGGTTCGAAAAAAACAATATCAATGTTCTTGACTGGCCTCCTCAGTCCCCAGACCTCAATCCCATCGAACACCTGTGGACTAAATTTAAAATCATAGTTGGTAAACGTAACCCAACAAACAAAGACAATTTGTTTACATTATTAAAAGAAGTGTGGGAAAAAATAGTTAAAAAAGATTGTATACAACTTGTTAATTCCATGCTAAAAAGAATAATTGGGGTAATAAAAGCAAATGGTTTGATGACGAAGTATTGAATCGTGTTTTTTATGATTAAAAAAAATAAATGTTTTAAATGGTTGAAGTTATATTTATTCCCTAATACTTTTATGTAGGTGCCTAATACTTTTGGCCAAGGCTGTATACTGAACAACTGAGATTTATTTTTTACATTCTGATTGTAAGGGAGCATTAGCAATGGATATTTCCATAAATGCTTATTATTTCTCAACCTCAGAACCACTCAGTTCTTGCTTCCTCTCCAGAAATTTAAAAATTAGTGTATATAAGACTATTATGCAAACAAGAGTTCTCTATGGATGCAAAACATGGCTGCTTATGTTGAGGAAAAAAATATGCTTTAAAATTCTCGAAAATATAGTACTGCATAAAATATTTTGCAAAAAAAGATGAACATATGGAATACTTTAGAAGGCTCTGTAATATGGAACTACGAGAGCTTTATTTGGTAAATATAGTTCAGGTAATAGATGCGTAGTAGTTAAATTGGTAATAAATGTAGTCGTTTGATCTAATAATGACTGAATTCCAAAAAAAGTTATCAGTTTTAAGCCGTCTGGTGAACTTTAAGGGGGTAGGACGAGACATAGATGATTGCATCAGGGGTGGTCTTGTGGATCTGGGTAGGAAAAGCTGGATTAAAGGGAGTTGTGTGGTCTGAGGTTGGTGAAGTAAGCATTGAACCTTCAGGTTTGCTAATCCTGTTATTTCTATCATCCCAGTGAACAAGTTAAGTTAAGTCAAATTCCTTTACTTTGAAAAATTTGATTAGCCTTCGAGAATCAGAATTATGTGAATGAAAAATATTTGATATTTTTATTGAAATACCTAAACACCTAGCTGTTATCAAAATAACAAATATTGTTTCTCATAATCGAATTTTTAAAGTTGTGCTCTCAAAAGCAAGGAAAGTTGACCTAACCACTTATTCATTGGAGTGGTAGATTTATTATAAATATATTCTTGAATTTGATTATTATTTTGGTAATAGAAACTGGTGCACTGAGGATACCACCTCCTCCTCCACTTATGCGAATAGGTCCTGGTCGACCAGTACCTCAAGCAAGGTTGCCATTACCTCCTCCACAGTTGCCTGTACCACCAGGAGATGAGTATGCTGGGTTGATGACTCCAAAGGAAAAACAATGGCTTGCCTCAATACAGCTCATGCAGTTGTCTACTAATAATCCATTTCAGGATGATTATTATTACTTGGTAAATATTTTTAATTTTCCATTATTAGATTATTTTGATAGCATTCAAAAAAATTGTATAACTTATAACTACAAAATATGTAGATTTACAATAAAAAACAACAAATTCAGTCTAAAAAAAGAAAAAAAAGGTTCTGCTATTCTGCTTGGTATTTATTTGAAAACAATACTTTATTTAGTATTGCCTATCTCACCTCATCTTACTCTAATTATTGTTTAAAACCTTTTTTAAATTATTGGAAGTTATTCATTTGATACATCTAACATGCTCTCTATCCTATGGCTTTAATAAAGCTGTTTCTCAGGAGTATTGAAAATTTAAATAAAATTATTGATATGATTCTTTGAAGTCCTAAGGAATATATTAGTAGTTTTTTCTTAAGTAAATAGTACATTTTTTCTTTCCAGATGTTCCAGCACCGGCAGCAAGGAGCTCATGGTAGAAAGGGTAACATCAAATTATTACAAGTTCCATCTCTTACCAAGCATACGTACACTCCTCTGCAATTTGAAAATTCATTAGGCAAATTGCAGGTAAATATATATATTTGTTTTCCTTTCAACTTCTGACTTTTTTATTCCAGCATTAACTGAGATTTTAATAAAGTTAAAAAAAAAGAAAATAGCAATTCATGACTTTAATATTGACCAGAAAGAAAACAAAGTTTTAATAACGGCTCCATTTATTATTACAAAGAGAACTACAAAAGTTTTGCAATATGACAATAGAAAGACCTAGGAGGTTGTAAATGACTACATGTTCAGACATGCCAGCTTAGTATAGTAGCCGCCCGAAATACGTCTGTGAGATCAGTCTGGCATTAGCAGTGAAAAATTAAATTGTAGACTACGGCATGGTGGTCATGTAGTGAGATAAGGGCAGTTTTAATGTATAATTTTATCCATGGTTTATCATAGATCAATACTTACAAGAAATAAATTTTTATTTTGTAATGATTGTCCACATTGTACAACTATATTCAGATGATACAGAGAATTTACAGAGAAAGGGGCAATTTCACTCAGGAGAATTCTGAGAGAGAGGGAAGGCCGCGTACATCAGTAACAGAGGAAAATGCTTGACTTAAACTGTTAAGATAGATATAATGACCAACAGATAGAGGAAACCTTACACCTTAATGCCACAACAATTCATTCGATTCTGTGTGAACATTTACAGGTAAAGAAACTTTGTTTTCTTAGGGTGCCATATTGCTCAGACAGAAGAGCAAATGACTGATAGTATGATTTGGTGTTAAAAGATTCTGAAAACATCTTGAACAGTGCCTGTATAAAGTCCATAAAAAAAAAAAAACTCAAAGTGATCAAAATCAAGAATGGACTCATTAGCCCAGTCAATGAAGGCAAGAAATTAGTCTTTGTCGCAACTAATTAGGGGAAAGCTGAATTTTTGCAGAGTGTTAGTACATAAAGTATACACTAAAAAAACACAAAGTCCCGACCCCCACCACTCTTGCTTTCCCCCCACCCCTTCAGCAACATTACAAGTATGGAACTCTGGTTATATACTGACAGCTCGAAAACTAATTATGCTATCGGAGTGTTCTTTTTTTTATTTTACTCCTAATAATAACACAAACAAATTATGTTATATACACTTTTTATGTAGATAACTTAGGTTTGCTGTAATACTTAATCATATACAGAAAACTGCCACTACAAAAAACAAAAAGTTATAGATAAAAAATTAAAGATTTTTATCATTACATTTTGGGAAGAAAAGTGTTAAACAAAACTTATAAATAATATAATTAGCTTTAAAATAATGTGTCTCACAACTCATAACATAAAAACGATGGCTTCATAGAGAGCGTTAAAAGAGTAGTGGATACCGTTGCGCCGGTCCTAGCAGGGCCGTGCTGAGTTGCACAAACGCATATACTGCTGTTCATGATCATGGATAGTCATTTAGTTGAAATGCAGCAACAATGTAATAACGTTTATTTTTAGGTTATAACTTCCAAAGTGCATTTTTTTTGCTATAATAGTTTATAGTTTACTTGTATCACTGATATAGTATAAAATTTAGCATTGCAGATTCAACTCCAAAAACCTAAAGATCTGACTGCTGTTCACCACCCTTAGCTCTAAATGTGATAAAAAGTCTTCCTCAAAATATCTTCGGGTTTAGGGGAGAGAGGGGGTGAAAGTCGTATGTTGTTGGCTATCTGATCTCGGAACTCGGAAAACGTTACTTTTAGCACATATATACATAAAAAAGCAAAGCAAACTTGCAAAAAATGTCATTTTATTCCTCTTTCCTATACCATGGAGCTATGGAAGAGGAAAAAATAGAAGATTTTTTACTTGAGGTAAGTCGGAGTTCTTCAGAATAAATCATTTGTCGGTACTCATTTGGCTATAACTCTGAAACTATTTGTCCGATTCAAATTTCTCTTTTTTCATATGAAAGCTAGTTAAATTTACTATATTAAATTTTGATCTAGTCCCATAAACCACCCATGGCAGAATATTGCGAAACCCGTACTGTTGTGAAAAACTCGTATTTTTTGGCACATTTAACACAATAACTCCGGAACTATTTCTCCGATTCAAAATCTATTTTTTCCATCTGAAAGCTGTTTAAATTTCCTATGAGATCCTAAATATGAAATTTTGATTGAATTTCAGAAAATATCTATGGCAGCCCAATTGAACATGTCAAAATCGTCACATTTTGCCAAAACATACACATTTAGTGTTTTGGCGTGGGTATTTCACGGAATTTAATCAGAAGTAAGTATATTAGGTTTAATAGTAAATTTTACCAGCTTTTATATAGAAAAAATAAATTTCGAATCAAACAAGTTGTTTTGGAGTTATAGCGATACTTTATATACTAACACCCTGCAAAAATTCAGCTTTCCCCTAATTAGTTGCGACACGAAACCTTTATTTACTGGACTACATGGTATCTCTACCATGACTACTCTCTAGCTCAAAGCTGTGGTGTCTTGCACCGGAGTGTATGGCCACTATTGGACTAAGCACCCTCCTTTTATTCCAGACCTGGGAGGCCCCTTGGAGGCTTAGCGCTGTTCTCACATATGAAAATGAAGCTGAAAAGAAAATGTTTTTATAGTGACAAGGACCTTCTGACACCTTGGGACAACAAGCGTGCCTCACAGTCAGAAGAAACTTGGCAGAGCTAGTTCAAATACTGTTTTAGACAAATGAAGAATGTTTTGAATGAGGTAGAAATTACTTTGAAACAATTAAACAAATGAAACCTAATTGCAAAGCTTTTGTAGTACTCCTTTTATCCAACAAAATCAAATTTTTAATATAAAAGCTCTGTAATTCATTTATAGAAAAACCTTAACCCTCAAATTCAAGAAGGTAATAGAATCTGAATAGAAAAGATGGATGATAGATTTATAGATAAATATCTATAATTCATAAGCAAACAGGTAATCCAATTCTGCCTGTTGAAACATAAACACTTTTTACATTTTGTCATCCTGTTTTATTTTTCAAAAACTTTCTGATATTACTAATAAACAGATGGAGAAAAAAAACAACCCAGATACTTTAGGCTCTTAACAAAATTTATTGTAAATTATCCCAAAAATAATTTGAATTTGTCTGTATATTTTCACCATTGGTAGATATACTTCCACATTGTTCAATTTAAGCTGACTTAATAGTTATTTTTTTCAATAGATAAAGTTTTCTGGGATTAACTTGTTGACATTATCATTAGTAAATAGAAATATCATAAATAATTAAGATTGAAACCCTACTAATTTTTCTTTATTTGAAAATTATTTTTAAATAATTATTATTATTTTTTATCACAGTATGTTTAACATTGCAAAAAAGTTTTTATGTATGTTTATATTACAGGTTGGGAGTGTAATGGCACCAAGAAAGATAATTGATACAGACGTTGTTGAAAGTGTTGATTGTCCTGGTCATGGTGTTACTGCATTACCATCTTCTCGGAAGATTAAGCAGTTGCTTTTAGAAATAGAACATGTAAGTTAAAATATTTCATTACTTAGTATTCACAAATCCTATGAATTCATTTATAAGAGTTACATTATTTTGAACTAATTATCAAGTTAAATGTTTAAAACAATTTTTTTATTGAAATAGATAAAAATGGTTTATAACATTTGGCTGTCATTGCCAACTCATGATTATACTACACCTGAAGAATCAAAGCATGTAATAAATAGTGGTAATATTTTTTTGTTTTGCTCATATTAATAAATAAAAATATTATTCACTGAAAAAAAAAAACCGATAAAAACCATGATTAAATCAACAGAAAATTTGCTTTTTATTTTACCAGTTTTCTTTTCAACATTTATGAGATGTCACAGTTTTTGTGAAAATATAAGTAGATCATTTTTATTTATTTATTTATTATTTATGATACACTGTAGCCTGTCTAGTGAATGAATACTGTTGTAAACCTTGGTATCTATTATCCATCCAGACCATGCTCTTAGATTTACTTTTATTTTGCAGATGTTTTTGTGCCCATTTTATGCTACACAGCTTTATAAATTAATTAAAAATTTTAATTAGTTGAGTTATGCATGCTGGTATAGAAGAATCACTAAAGTTAAGATTGATGTTTTTATTGGAAGTTTCCTTTAGAAGTAGTGAATAATTCACCAATCCTAACAATTTTAAATTAGTAATTCAAATGAAATATTATTTGAATAAGGCAATTATTCATAAAATAACTTTAGGATATTATTTCTTCTTCCATTTTATTAGTATTATTAGTTGTTTTTTAAATTTATTTATGGTAGTAGAAACAAGCTGATAGTTTTTCTTTTGTGTAATTTTGAAACATTATAAATGGAGGAATGTATAATTCAATTTTTTTTTTTTTTTTTTAAACTGGTCACTGTAGCATTAAAGGTACTCAACTTTGCGCATGACATGGTTAGAAAATAAACCTGAGGAGTATGAAAATAGATAACAAATGAACTGGTGATGAAGAGTTGTAGTCTTGGCCTCTCGTCTAGGTTATCTCCACTCCAGTGTATTAGGCTCAATTTGTTAATACTAAATCTCGCAACTGAAAGTTTTTAAAGTAAGGCAAATAAAGAACTAATGAAACTATGATGTAATCCTTCAAATTCAATAAAATATCAACAGAAAAATCAATAACAGTTTTTAAATCAATTCAGTTTCTGGTCCTCCAGGTTGGGGGTTAGGCATAGGACTAATAACCCTATCCTGTAAAATCCTCACCATTACGAAACCTTAATCAGCCACAGAAAATCTGTGATAAAAATGGACCCCGGCTTTAAGATACCTGATGAAAATGACACGAAGCGGAAGCAATGGCCCAAGACATGCAGAGGTTGAGTAGGCTGGTTGAGGGGGCCAAGGATCTTCAAGGTCTGTTGAGCCAACAGGAAAAAAAAAAAAAAAAAAAAAAAAAAAAAAAATCAATTTAACTATATAATAAAATTTGATAGTTTTCATATTTTAAATTTCTATTTTATCAAACACTTTTTTTATATTTTAATTATATGTTGTTACTTGCTGGTAGAGGTATTTTAAATATTGTTAGGCCATAGCTTTAATTATAATGTTATACATCACTAATATTACTTTAGATGTGACCTCTTAGTTTAATGTATAAAACCTGCTTATTTTAATTTTAATTTTTTCCTATTTTATTTTATTATATTATAAAATATTTAGGCATATACTACTTATTATATTTAATACACTCAAACTACATGTTTCGGGATTTATATCTCATCTTCAGGTTACTCAGTCTGTAGATGCTTCTGTTAATTCAATTGTATTTTTTCTCATAAATCATATTTATTCTATTATTTAAATTTTGTAGTTCTTTAAAGTTGAATAATAATTAATAATTTTTATCTAAAAAATAAATCCTGTAAAGTTTCTTAAAAACCTTATCACTGATCTTACATCGCTCTGATACTAAAGTTTTTCTCACAATATTGTAAACTAGTAAACTCATCATCATCACATATAACCATACAATTTGTTATCAAATTCAAGTAGGTTTGTGGTTCAACCAATATTTACTTTTAAGTTTTGCCGTTTTTGGTAAATATAGAATAACCAATGATTGTATTTGAAATATTGCATATCAAAATTTTACTCTCGAAATGTACATTATGTTTAGTTTACATCATTCACTCTGAAATTTCTGAGTCCTAATCTATGTTGTATTAATTTTGTTTCAGTTATTTTCTTCTATTCTATTGGCTGAAGAGGTTTTATCCTCGCTGGCTACAAATCCACCTGAAAATGTCAATCCTACTGAAGTTTTTACTAAAGCTGTAAATGCGCTTTTAAAAGATGACAAGCTTAGAACTGTCCTCAGTATCAGAAAAGGAAAGGTTTGCATTTTTAGTTAATGTTTAAATCTTTTATTTTAAATTATGAGTTGTTGCAATGCTTTGGTTAATTATTGTTGCTGGTACTATTCTTTGGCTATTTTCTGGTTGTTACAGAACCTAGTATTACGAATACTTCCTCACACGGACGTCTCTGGTCCACTTGCTGAGAGGCTGATCATAGTTCTGCCGACAGTAGCAAAAAGAGACACTGATCAGACTTTGTTGAGGGCTCTTCCTGCTGTTAGACATTATCTCGCTACGACAACTCTCTCAACCCTGAATACTCTTGCAACCCACCTTCAGCCTCATTTAGCTATATTATTGGAGAATAAGGTATGGTTGTTTCTTTGATGAAAAGTAGTGGGTGAAGTTAGTTCATTATTGTGATTATTTTAGAAATTATCATCAATAGAAAGTTAAAAAATATTCTTATGACTAATTTATTTTAGGTTTGTTACTAATAATGAAATGAAATTTCTATAAATAACCTAATATTCTTGTCCACCTATAAAAATATGAACTCTATTTAAATTGTTTATTCTAGTTGTAAATTCATTAAGAAATGGCACAGCTTAATGGCTGCATAACTCCAGAAAATTACTGATTAGTACCTTTTTAAATCCATTTATTTTCTTATGAAGTTCTTGATTAAAAGTGTGATTAATGAATGTATATTTAGATGGTAATTTTAAATAACAATGCATTATCACCATTGTATGTTATTCCACAATGTGGTTTATTCCATTATAAAAAACAAAAACAAAAAAAAAACTACCGGTACAACCCATGAGGGGGTCTTGGGTTCAAGTATCAAGTACATTTTAAGTAAATATGTTTCATTACTAACGGTTATACTAGAAAGTGATGTGGTCAGCAATCATGCTCAACTGCCAGTTTTTCCCCTCAACTTAGGATACCCTCTTTATAGAGGTTGGACGTGCTCCAGAACGATCTGGGAAGTCTTGAGGCTGAGGAAACAGAAAATAAATTATCTGCTTTCAGCATTTCATCTAGAAATTCGGGATCAATAAGACTTTTGTGTGGTGATGAATTAGTTATATTTAAAAGGCCAAATATGAAACAATTGAGTTGGATGAAATATGTGGCTCATCTGTTTACTGTTGGATAAATGAGTTTACATGTATGGTGAACATCATTCAGAATGTCCAGTGGAGATAACAATCCATGATATGGTTTTGAGTGATCATCTAATCTAAGAGCAAAAAATTGTTGAGGCAATAGGTTTATGCAAGGTATTGAGTCTGTGCTACAATAATGCAGATTTTGAATATTCAATTTGTTTAGGCAATTGCTTTTCTAGTAAACAAAGATAATCCTCCAGTCTAGTTAATGGGTAATGAACAAAGGCTATTGTTTTTCCTCAAATATCAGTTTAGTTTGTGTTACATTTTCTTTGAGTAAGGACCTCAGAAAATCGCCAGTGATGGTTCCAAAAATTTCAACTTGAAGACAAGGAAGGTCGTGGTAAGCCTCCTGTTGTTGATCACAACCATATGAGAAGAAAACCCTCTCAAAATCACTTGGGATATTGTGAGAGAAATTTGTGTTGACCACTCAACATTATAAACTGCCCAAAATTATAATAAATTTATTGGTCACTTATAAAAACCCGCATTATTTTTGCTCCAACCCAATAGATAATGATGTGATTGACTCTGAAGCTGTCATGAGTATAGCATAGCCTGTTGATGTATGTTGATGCATATTACGATGAAACATTGCCCCCAAAACATTTCTTTTGCATGTTATATTGAAATTGTTTATTTATTTATCTTTGTGTCTATAGATTTATGATCATAGTATGTTTGCTTTCAGTTAACAATTTTTTTTTTTTTTTCATAAGTTATAAAGTGATGATAATTGATTGAAACAAACTAATTACTTTTTGGAATCTAAACTTTATGGAAACTTTTTATAATGAGATTTCTTAATATTAATATAAATAAATGTTTTCTAAGTTTGAGCTTAGTGTTTCAATATTGCTCAAATATGATATTACAACTAATTTTATAATATGTGATGAAATATAATATAAATTGTTTATACTTTTCCTTTTTACCTCCAGTTAGGGGTCTCAGTGCTGGCTAACATGATTGAACGTGCAGAATCTATTCTCACTGTCAATCCTACTTCAGAAGTGAAGGAGATCTGGCTTAAGTTCCTGAGTATTGTGGTGTCAGCTAGTTGTGACGTAGAAGCAGTTGAGAGGCCAGTTGTTGGTATTCCAAGCACTGTCCTTGCCAGGCACCTTTCACGCCTACCTCCTTCAAGCCACTCTGCTGTCCTTTTAAAAGCTATTTCTAACACAGCCCCATCGTAATACCTGCCTTATGAATCTCATTTAATGGAATTTAGCTATAATTGCCTAATATACACTTGCTAATTGTAAATAATTGGTGATTTGTAAATCCCTCTCTCTCTATCTATCTCTCTAATACTGATTTATATGTATGTTGGCCTTAAAATTTGTTTAATATGTGCCAATACTATTAACGTTCATTTTGTTTTGTTTTTTATTTGAAGGGGCAGTAACTGAATAGTCTTTACTTAATCCTTCACGAGTGATTAAAAGCAATTAATGGTATAAATTTAATATAGTTTTATTTAGTTAGGTGAAGTCTAGAGATTTGATTTTATAAATTTCAATGAGAGTTTTGTACAGTGTTGTAAATGTTTTATATACTTGTTTCTTTTTTTTCTTGAAAGAGAATTTACTATCCTTTGCTTTTATTTTGAGGTTTTTCTTTTCTTTTTTTTTTTTTTTTTTTTTTTTAAATCAAACATATCTGAGGGTGAATTGGTTCATGATTATCTTTCAAAGTAATTTTTTTTTTAATTCAATATAGGAAGATGGTACAAATTTCCAGGAAATAATAAGTTTTTAAAAAATGTTGAAGTAATGCTATAGTTTTAATCCATTGTATTATTTTAAAAGTTGCTTTATTAATAATTTAACTAGTCTTATTATTATAAAAAAAACAATTGTAATATTTTTAATTTTGAAATGTGTTTGTGTGTAAGTATGTATGTATGTATGCATGTATGTGAGGTGTGTTTGTGGAAATAAATAAATGCTCAGTATCAGTTTTACATACTTCAGTGCTTTTACTTTATACTTGTTGTTTACTCTTCCTGGATTTTAGTCAGTTAATAATTGTCATTTTTAAAATGACATTGAGCTTTCAATTTATTTGTAGTTTTCAATGCAATGAGTTACCTTTTTCTGCAGTCAACTAGAAAAGTTTCACCATCAATAATTTTTCATCTAATAAACTATAAGATAACAATTTATTTATTAATTGGTATATGATATGTATGTGTATATTATGTATTAAATACATATACCTGCATATCTATTTTAGATTATTAGAAAAAATTCTTTTCATTTTTTAAAGCAATTATTCTTTTCTTCACTTTGTTTATGTACTTTATTTGAAGAATTTTGTTCTTGTACATTATTTTGTTTTATTTATGCAAAGAAGTAAAAAAAATGTTTTGTTTTGCGTTATGAACCCAGGAAATCAATAACACACTAAGTCAAGTAAACCTAATTTTACAAAAGATCAAATTAATCCTCTATCTATCTATCTATCTATGGAGTATATGGTTTTTTAACTTCCATTTACATATTTCAAAATATGTAATGTAGGCTTCCTGAGTAGTGAAGCATGATTCACATAGGGCTTTCTTAATTTCCACACATGCTGGTCCAGGTAAAGAGCTACTTCCGACCAATAACTCATTTCACTAAAATATGGACTTAGTAAGCTTTTGATTTCCTGGGTTTAATTACATTTTAACAAATGGCATGGAAAAATATTATTATTCAAAATTTACATATTTTCAGATAAATGAACATATTGTTTGCTTGTTGAATTTTATCTAATATTTCACTAATGGTAATTAATTCTTTATATCCTAATGATGAAAAAATTCCTCTTATGAATTCTTGTTCTTTAAATCATGAAGATTAAAACCAGTAATTTTGAAATGTTATGTAATGTTTTTTCAACTTTAGGGGCGTTAAGCCACCAAGCTTGGTCTGGCAAGTATCCCTGGTGTATTTGAAATTATTTCATGTTTTTTCAGTTTTTTACATTTTAGCATCTCATATTCTATATATTTTCAGCTAAACATAAAAACTTTTGGTTTATTGATCCCATTAATAGGTAATGTGTATCTTTGTTAAATGATAATTCCTTTATTTAAATGTTTGCATAATACTACAAAAATTAAAAGGTTGTTTTAGAATTTTTATAATAGTTAGATATCTGTTTAATTACTCTTCATCTCAGATGAAGTAATGAAGAATAATATTTTTAATCACTCCTGCTATATTTTATATTTGTTGATTAAATCATAATTCTAATAGAATAAAATTTCTAATGGTATAAATAAACATACATTTTATATTAAGACAATCTATATATAGCAATTCATTTTCAGTTTCGAGCGATAAAGTTCTTCAGCCATATATGTATAAATTTAAACTTGCTAAAACATGATTAATAGTTTAATCTATTAAAAAAATAAGTATAAACTTAGCAATATCAAAAATTATGTATGAAGTGCTTTCTTATTGATATTATGAATCTAACATTTACAGAAAAAAATAATTCTTTAACTGTAATCATTTTGCATCCCATTCTTTTATTGATATAATTACAGTAGGAAAAAACAACTAAGAATTCATTTATGCTGTCTGTTACATTTACATAAGAAATAAGTTAATAGTACTATTCAATATTTAATATAACAGCACAAAAAATAATAATTATTAAAAAAAAATAGAAATAATATTTATTTCTAATAAATATAATAGATATATTTTATTTTTCTTTGTTATATGTTTTAAAGGTGTCTTTAAAGGTGATTTTAAAGCATTATTTTTCCAGTATAGGGTTGTATACTTGAAGTAAGTTCATTAAAATCTGTATGTCACATAGTTCCAATTGTGTAAATATTTTAGGGAACAGGTTTTTATATGTTTTGATGCCAAGAGAATATTAATATGATTTGTTCAATTTAAACAAATGAAATTGTATTTTTTTTTTTAATTAATAACCATTAAGGGAAGTTAATTAATCTAGGTGTATAAACAACTGATATTTTTTTACCTTTTAGTGATTTTTTTACCCAGGTTTAACAATATTACTAATAATAATCGTTCTTGTTTAGTTTTAAAAATGTATTAGTATTGCTCAAAACAAAACAATCAAAATTACCATTATTTTCAAAGCTCAATGCTGAGTTGTTACAATAAAATGCTATATTTTACAAGTTCTGAATTGACTTAATCTTTTTTAAGTTGAGAGTGATTTACAAATCTTGGTATTAGGCATGGAAACGAATCTTAAAGCCATTTAGAGAAAAAAGTACAAAGTTCTGATTACTAATTCCCTAGAAAATTTTTATTTGTATTAAATTTTAATGATTATTACAATTTAATATTAATCTGTGAATGTTTTGAGGAGGAGGGGTTAACCTACATTTTTTTTTTTTTTAATATATCACAAAAACAGCAGGGGTAGGTGGTGCTCTGAGGTTCGTTGCCATAATTATACAACTAATTTTTTTTTTTTATTTTACTTGTATATAATGATATTTAAGTCATAATGACATATTTATTTGTATGTACTTTGTAAAAATATCTGTTAACTAAACTTAAATTGTTAATTAAATAAGTTCATTGCACTCATGTGTCATGGTCTTAATTTTTCTAGCAGAAATTGTTATTGATTTCATTTATTTTAGAGTTTATTCATTTAAAAATTTATTTTTAACTCGTTTATAGTTGTTTTATTCATATTTAGATTTGTAATCTATGATCTTTTGTTGTAGATTATGAATCCATTATCCGTGTATTTGTAACAATATGTTTTAATTTGATATTTAAAAAAATGAGGAAAAAAAAAAGAAAAAACAAATTGTAAATAATGTATCAAAACTGAACATATATGATTGTATAAAGTTTACAAGACTACATAAACTTTATTTGAAGTTTATTTATTGGATAGTTAATTTTGTTATAGAGAAAAGTATACCAATTATTTATATTTAATTACTTTTGTTAGTAAATTAAAAAAAACAAAACAAAAAAAAAATATCAAATAAAACAAATGAACTACTGAGCTTTGTTTCTTTTTAAATTGATTTCCTGATGTTTTCAAGATTTTACTTGATGCCATCAATTTTGATGTGTCATGTTGTTATTGTTTTATTTTAATGTCATTATTAAAGGGCCCAGGTTGGCTCTCACTGGCCCTGGCTTTACATTATAGAAATTTTAGCTACAAATAATGGATCTGTATCACAGTTCTTCATCTACGAAAAGACAACCCTTGAATAAGGTGCATTCACTATGATTTCAAATTTATTAAGGGATAAATATATAGGACATCAGCCGAGGAGATTCACAGACCAAGCGTTCCATCTATAATTTTAAGGTTTTTGAACAGTGCGATTTAGATGGTCCTTTCCTGTGACCCTCTAAGTATTTTATTTCAATCAGATTACTGTTGATTTTCACCAGTTGAGTAAGAAATTAGTTGATCCAGATTTTTCAAAGATAAATTAAGTTAAAGTTTTCAACAAAAGAATGAACCATTACTAGTCAATAGCTACCTATATATTTTTAATTGATTTATTTATTTTTTTATTATAAGTCACTGAATTAGGAAATTAGTTTTGGAAATTCTTGTTTAATTAATTTACTATTATAAGTTTATATCTACGAATCATTTATTCTATAAAAATTACATATGTTCATTTATAAATTAATTTTTGTAATTAATGTGTTTTCTTTTTGAAATCAATATTTAAAACAGTGTGCCTGTAGGGAGGTAGCAAGGGTATGAAGAAATAAGTGGAAGTGGAAGAAAACCAGTTTGGAGTTTTACAGATAGACATGGGTTCAAAAAAAGACAAGTTAATGGAAACACATATAAATTATTTTAATCTGATATAACAACTATTCATTATATGATTGATAAAAGTATTTAAATATTTAAAAAATAATAACAATAATTAACCTATTTAATTTAATTTAATTAGTGGTAAATATTTAAAATATGAAATAATTATAAAAACTATATTTCTTAGTCATTAGTCAAGATTAAGAAGCTTTACACATCATATTTTATTTAAACTAAGCTATATTACATATAAGAAACTAAAAACTTATATTACATATAATAAAATTAAAAAAAATATATTACATTAATGAAATAAAAAATATATTACATAACAAAAGAAAACAAATATTACATATAAAGATTTTAAAGTAATAAATATTGGATTAATTATTAGGCTTTCAATTTAAATTGCAAGGATTTGAGAGTTGTTTCCTATAGATTTTTATTCAATGAATCATATATTTTTCAAATATACATTACATTGTCTTGAGACAACTAATTTCTGAAGGTATCTAAGCAAAATTTTATTTAAATTATTGCTCTTAAAATCATGTTTTACTTTAAAAATATTTTATAAGCAGTATGTTAAAATTTTCAGTTGGTTAAGCCGAAGTTAATGGAGGAATTCCTATCTGAAATCGGTAAAGAGAGGTATATCCTTTGGAAAAAAACAAAACAATATCTCATGGTAAAAACATTGGTCAGATTGAAAATTCATATTTCCTAAAGAAGAATAGAATGTAGATTGAAGAGAAGATGTTTATTGAACCTTATATTTATGAGATTTTTATCTTATTTGTTGTTCATAGAAATTATTAATTAATTTGAAAATGTAAAGTGAAATCATTAAAAAATTGAATGGGGTTACTATTCCAGAATGACAGAATTTCAACCCCAAAAGAATTTCTCTGAAATTTGTTGAAATTGTTGTGCTTAGAAAAAAAATATGGGCCTTGAGTATGATAAGGGACATTTGATTCCCTATTGAATTATGTTTTCTTTATTAAGTTAGTTAAAATATAAAAGTAAAAATGTTATTTTTTTCCTTTATAATAAAATCCATTTCATCTATACTGTTTAATGCATCTTCAGAACTAGTGCAGATAGAATAAACAACTTTAGACTAGCCTACCAGGGCTATTCTTGTCCTGAAGTTACAAGAACTTTTTGTGTTAGTATTATATTTTCATATAATATATAATATACAGCATATGCTGATAATATAGTTTTGACTGGGAGAACAAGAGCGGCTTTGGTGGGCACTTTTGAGGAGTTTGAGGCTGCAGCAATAAGACTAGGGCTTTGAATCAATGAACAAAAAACGAAATATATGGTCACTTCATGGAAAAAATTTGGCCCAGGATAAAGCTGCAATAAACACCCTATGACTTTGAAAGGGCTAAATCCTTCAAATATTTGGGAGCTGTTCTAACCAAAAAAAAATGAAATAAGTCAGGAAATAAAAGGCAGAATAATGGCAGCCAATAGGAGTTTTTGGGCACTAAAAAGGGTTATAAATTTTAGAGAGCTGTCAAGAGAAGCAAAATTTACCATGTATTAAACAATATATTACATACATGGGTGAGACGGGTACTCACCAAGGTTTATGAACAGATGCTGAACTCTTGGGAAAGGAAGATCTTGCGTAAAATCTTTGGTCTACTATGAGATGGTGATAGATACAGAATTAGGAAAAATGAGCAACTAAAGCTACTGTACCAAGAGCAAGGTTTGGTTGATTGGATAAAGAGAGGAAGGCTGAGATGGCTAGGACACACTATAAGGATGGAGGAATCACGGTACCCAAGGAAATTTTTGGAAGGGATACCTGGAGGCTCAAGGAGGAGGGGTAGACCTAGAAAAAGATGGTTAGAAGACGCAGAGGAGGACCTCAGGAGCCTAGGTGTCGGAAGATGGAGGCAGATTGCTCGGGAGAAAGTGATGGAAGAGGCCATGGCCCTTTGAGGAGCGTAGTGCCAATAAAATAAAATTATATTTCCACCTTTCTTATCCTTGATAAATATAATATATTTACATGTAACAGCATTGATCAAAATGGAAACTCAGCATTTAAAATTGAAGCCTCTGTATTTCTTAATAGGAAATTTACAAGATATAAATTTCAGAAAATTTTGATGTATGTATAATATAAGATAGCTGTTCAACATACAGTAATTTAGTTAGGACAGCCAATATCTAACATTAGAGCATTAAAACTGAATAAACAATATTGAAAAGAGTATGAAATTAAATCTTGTTTTAATATATACTTATCTTAGCTCCATTCTCCGAAGAAAGGGTAGACTCAGTTTCCTTGTTGCCAACACTGCTTTTGAAGCAACCTGGTGTTGGACAAATTATTCCTGGTTTAATTTCAAATAATATTTTCATGGGAGTCAATATAGAAAGAAACTCCATTATGATTTCATGGTTTTTGGTATTGACAACCTGAGACTGGTTTTTATATGAATGCATGTTATTTCTTGATTTTTTTTTTTTCAAACAGCTGTCTAAGTATGTAATGAAGAATCAATCACGAAAAAGCACCTGATTTTATTTTTTATAGTTTTATTATTGTTATTTAATTTAGATGGTTTTTCTTTCTGAACAAATTACCATGTTTATTTGCACTTCAGTATAAGCTTTGTATTTACTATCTAAATAAAAACATAATGGACTGATTCTGTTTTTAGTAGAATGTTTGATGTAGACAGTATTGACAAATGAAGATCTACTTTGAAGTAATACTTAATAGTTTACATCATTATTGCTGCTTAGTATTATTTTAAACATTTAACAAAAGTAATAGCAGGGTCTCTATTATTTATTTTAATGTCTGTATATGTTCACGAGAATTCCAAAGTCAAAGGAGTTTTTATGTTAGTTTTCATGTTCCACTATTTATTTGATCAAGTGCTAGGTCAGATATATTAATGAGGCTGCCTTAAGCAGGATTTTCCATCTGAAATGGATCGTGCTCCGCATTGTAAAATTTAGCAGTGATTGTGGATCATATTTTTATAATTAATTTTCATAAACCAGAAAAAGCAGTATATAGTAATGTACATAGTTTTTTTTTAAAACAAACATTCAAAATTTTTAATCTATTATTAGATATGCTGCGATTGGATAAAACATTAAAATCACTATTTTTAAAAAATCTGTTATTCATAAAACAATTAAATTTCTTTAATTTAACAAACTTGATAGTAAAGATCATAAAACGCAAAAAATAACAGATAGAGGAGTTATGATAGCAACAGCTTCGAGCTATTTCAAGAAAATTTACAATTGTAGAGAAAGTAATCTAGTGCCGGTACTACCAAAGGCAAATATCAAAGAGACTGTTCCAGAGATTACAAGAGCAGAGGTCAGGAACACAATAGACAATCTAAAGAGAAATAAAAGTCCAGGTCCCGATGGAATAAGGAGTGAGATGTTAAAAGCAGGAGGTACAGTTATGATAGAACATTTAAAAAACTTATTTAACTCAATAATGTTGCAAGAAGAAATTCCCCATCAATGGAAGACAGCCAAGATAATTTTGCTTCATAAAAAGGGTAGCAGAAATAAGATTGATAATTATAGACCTATATCTCTATGTTCGACGGTGTCAAAAGTTTTTGCCTCTATTCTTAAGCAGCATCTCACTAGGAAAATAATGGAGTTCATAAATGAGGATAAAGTTGGATCCAGAAAAGGGTATTCTGTGACTGACCACATTCAGACCATTAATCAAGTCATTGAAAAAGCGAAGGAATACAGGTTTGCTACTTATTTGTGTTTTGTTGATTTCCTAAAAGTGTTCGAGAGCATTTTCCATAGAAGTATCTATGAGGCCCTACAAGCGATAGGTATAAACTACAAATATATTCGCATAGTATTACAGCTGTACAAAGATAAGGAAGCATTCATTGCTACTGAAAGAAATGACCCAAACTTTGCAGTTAGGAGAGGAGTGCACAAAGGAGATCCTCTATCACCAATACTGTTTATCTTAGTGTTGGAAACAGTATTTTGGCGTATAGATTGGAAAAATGTCGGCATAAAGATCAACGGAAGATGGCTAAACTGTCTCCGATTTGCAGATGACATTGTTTTGTTGGCAAGCAATGCAGCAGACCTCGAAATGATGATGGAAACTTTATTGGAGATTTGAACAGAAGTAGGCCTCTCACCTAATTTTGATAAAACAAAGCTAATGAAAGAGATAAAAAAGAAAGTTTTCAATACCTGTATACTTCCAGCCATCTCCTTTGGTAGTCAGACTTGGTCTCTAATGAAAGCCCAAACAAGGAAACTGATAAGCTGGCAAAGAGCAATAGAAATAAATATGATAAAGATAAGTAGGAAGGAGAAGGTTAGGAGTTGTGTCATCAGAGAGAAAGACATAATTCACCATATCGAGAAACAAAAATGGGAATGGGCAGGGCACATCTTAAGGAGAACTGATAAAAGGTTGTCAATGGAAGCGACTGTTTGGACACCCTATTACTACAAAAATCCAAGAGGAAGACAGTTGAAAAGATGGAGTGACTTCTTTAAGAAGAAGGCCGGACCACTATGGTGGAGGATGGCAAGGGATAGGGATATATGGAAAGAGAAGTGGTTCCAAATCGCGAACCCGGCTTCCCAGTAGGCTGGTCACCTGGGAAAGTCTAGACCTATGCTCCCTGAGGGAAGGCCCATGTTCAAACTCACAGAAGAATTTTGTTTGTAAATATGATAATAATCGTGGACTTATTTGTAGATATGTTAAATTTTTATTTTTTTATTGTATTTGTTTGAATTATGGTTTATTTGTTGAGTTATGGACAAAATATAAGGCTATTATTATTATTATTAATTTAACAAAAGTCTTTCTTTTGATTTATATATTTTTACATCAACGTTATTAATTCTTCTATTTTTTATATCTTAATCTGCCAATCTAAACAGCAATAAGTAAGTAACAGTGATATAAATGTACACAATCAACACTTTATTTTAATTTAAATAAAGAAGCAGGTTTTTGCCTACTTCAGTATGCTTATTACTACTTATTGCTGGTTGGCACTTTGTGTCCAGCTATTGCTACCTGTTAATGCCTTGATCTGTGTCCATTCTAACAAAAGAATGCTATAATCATCTCTCCATTCTTATGTTTCAGAAATTCCTGTACTTCAAAACACTAAGAAATTTTATTGATTTAATTTTATATAATCTTATAATCATTTTTTGGATTATTATTATACTATTTTTTATATATTATATTATATAACTATAATACAGTTATATAACTAATAACTGTTAAATTATTATATAACTTATATTATACTATAACTGTTATTTAATAGGGCTTTAAATTAAATTACTTACCCTAAACTTAGCTTTTGCATTGAACTCTCGAAGCCTTGCAACAGCAGCCTCTAAATGTTGTTCCCCAGTGTCAGATCCTTGTACCCATGGTATTCGATATGCTTCATCTGCTTTAAGCCTACTGTATGGATTGAGGTCCAGCATCTGAAAAAAAAAAAAAAATTATTGAAAAAAAAAAAGCAAACAAATTAGTATTAAAATTGTATAACTGTTGTTTAAAAAAAAGATAATCTAAAATTCATGTATGGTCTAACTTAGGATAAATTTAATCATACTGAGTTGTTTGACTTGTAAATAAATTCATAGTGAACTGCTGTTTGGCAAAAATGTGAAACATTAAGAAAAGTCAAAAGTACTTTCAACCATATTCAATAATATTACTAACCTTTTATCCCCATTATTATTATTACAATGTTTATTTCATCTTTTAAAACAGTAGTCCTAACTAGTCAGTTTTGAGAAAAGTGGAATTTTAAACTTTAACTTGCTGTGATCCATTTTCAAAAAGTGAAAAATTATTTTCTGATAAAATATTATCTTTACCCGTATTATCATTTACCTCTACTCAAAATTTCAAAACCCAAAAATAATTCTTAATGCCCCAGGTGTATGGTGTATGGTGGGTGCTGATCTTTACCTATTTGTCACAAATTGTGGTGTTAGGCAGGGAAACAATTTGGCCTGCCTTCTATTTAATTTTGCTGGGGAGAAAGCTGTGAGGAGGTCTGGAATTCAACTCCTATTCAACAGCACAGTCCAGCTTCTGGGATACGCCGATGATTTTTATATAGCTGCTAGATCGAAATGAGCTCTATGAGAATCATTTCTGGCTCTGAAAGACGTTTTGAGGGATCTTGGCCTAGTTGTTAACGAGGCCAAGACAAAGTTCATGCGGATTGGAGGTGCCAAACCAGGATTTCAGAGAGTAAACAGCTTCGCCTATTTAGGTTCAGAAATCAACTCCCAAAATGATATATCACTGGAAATAAAATGGAGGATTGCAGCTGCCAACCGATGCTACTTTGGCCTTGCCAAACATTTTAGAAGTAGGATGCTCTCCAATAGGACCAAGATCAAGCTGTATAAGACACTAATCCATCCAGTCATCATTTATGGTTCAGAAGTTTGGGTGTTCATGAAGGTGGATGCGTCCAGGCTTCTTTTCTTCGATAGGAACATCCTTTGACAAATTTTCGGGCCTGTTAGACAGGACAACGTTTGGAGTAGAAGAATGAATGCAGATCTAGCGAGACTCTACAACGATGTTGACATCTACCTAGCCAGTAAGTGGGAATAAAGATATTATATAACAATATACTACCAAAGCCACTGAAGGATAATACATAATTTTAGATCTGCCAATTTTTGATGGTTAAAGGATATCCTTGGCCACTCCTTCCCGACAAATAGTTAAACACATTTAAGGTAATTTCCATTTTTTTTTCTGAGATTAGGGTTCTCTTTTCTAAGATTATCCATAATCATATGTACCTTTCTTTTTTAAATATACTTCCAATGACATATTCAGAACAAAAGATGACCAAACATCTAGCTTCAAATTAAATGAATATATATATTCCCATTTCCACCTAATTAATTATTCATAAATTTATTTTATATTATTATGTGTTGCATTCAATTTTATTTCTTTATTACAGATGGTTATTCTGTACAAACTCAGAGCTAGGTAATTTGTTTAGATTGATGTGATCTGACTTAAAAATGGGCAACTCTCACTAATTAATTTAGTTATTAAGGTATAAGCTATAAATATATCACTATAAGGTTAGCTTTGAAATAATATATAAGATGAATAATTTTTGCTGGATTTTTTTTTAGAGACAATAGAATTGCCTTTACATGTTCTCAATAGATATAAGTTACAATGTCTTGATGATAAAAATTGGTGGGTAAAGTGTAAACAAATCAATAGAAATATTTATGGCATTGAACTGATAAAGAAGTGCATTGGATGATATTGAGCTCAATTTTATTGAATTCATCATACACACCATGGTTCTGCTATTAATAGTACTAAAGAAATTAGATTTATATTGCATTGTTCATATTTAAGGCATATGTTTAAAAGTAGTTATAGAAATAACCATATTCATTGTTCAAGTTATATAATTTATAAGTGTTCTTAAAACAAATCCAGATGATTGCATATATTTACCCTTTGAATAACTTCTTTGGCATGGTTGGATATATCTTCCCACCAAGGAAGTGAAAGGCCTGGAACAAGTTCTGTGAACACTTCACCTGCTCCTGGTTCTATACCACATAACCTGTAGGTACATATAGTTTAATAGGGCTAATATAGGTTCATAAGCCATATATAAGGTGGATGCTAACATTATGTACAGTACGATTCCCAGACTCCACATGTCTCCTGCAGTCGAAGGTGCTTCTCCTTTTTCTGGTGCTGTAATTGGATAATGAGTAATAATAATTGGAGTGCTGGTGTTGGATAATGAGAGACTGATTGTTAAAGTATGAATTGAATTGTTAGACTGCATTAGTATGTTGAACAACTGAAAGGTGAATGGTTTAAATCAAGTACTATACATGTTCTTAGACATACCATACGAATACCTCTCTCTCTCTCTCTCTCTCTCTCTCTCTCTCTCTCTCTCTCTCTCTCTCTCTCTCTCTCTCTCTCTCTCTCTCTCTCTCTCTCTCTCTCTCTCTCTCTCTCTCTCTCTCTCTCTCTCTCTCTCTCTCTCTCTCTCTCTCTCTCTCTCTCTCTCTCTCTCTCTCTCTCTCTCTCTCTCTCTCTCTCTCTCTCTCTCTCTCTCTCTCTCTCTCTCTCTCTCTCTCTCTCTCTCTCACTCTCTCCCACACACACACACACACACACACACACCACACACATTCACCTACTCACACTTATGGCTTTGCTTCACAGACACTGATCAAACCTATTCCAGAAGCTCTTTTTAAAACAAATTTAATAGTTTGACCTTCAAAGATTCAATTAAAAACTTTTGAAACAGTCCAGCTTCTGGTCAGACATAATTTTTTAATGTAAATCCCCCAGATGTTATTAATTAATAGACATATTCATTAAAAAAAAAAAGGTTTAAAATTTCTTATTCCATCTGATAATAAATATTTTCTCATTATATCATTCGTATATTGAATCTTCAGAATCAATACAAATATCAGGAATATCACCTGATTCAATTCAGTAGTAATATACTTGGACACTATCATTTACTAACGAAAAAGAGTAAAGTAATCAAAGAGATGATGGTTGGGGTGTTGTGGAAATGAAGCCCACAGTATGGAGAAGACGGTAATTTATTATGTACTGTCATTTTGGCTTACTTTGTAGGATTTCTTAAGGGGGAGACTTCCAATAAAGAGATCCCACTAATCAAATAATCTCTCTCTATCTCTTTCTAATAATTCTTTCCTATATTTTTTCAAATGATCCAATTACTTTTTTTCCAGTTAATATATATTTTTAATATTAAGTTAAGCCATAAATACCCCAATAAGATAATAATAATAATAGATAACCAAATAAAATAAATACCCAAATTTTCTAGGGTATCTTCAGACTATCAACACCGATTTTGATTAACATTTTTTTTTTTTAATTTTCTTGGTGATAAAATTTAAAACATATTTTTTTCTTTTAGCCTAATGACCCTAGAAACAAAGAAATAAATAGAACGTGTTGAAAAACTTATTTTACATCTTTAGATTGAAAATTAATATCCACTTATTTTATTGGCTGTTTGTAGAAGGGTCACAACGTTTACGCACCTGTACTTAGGTTTCATTTTTAGTCCGAGTAAGTGCCTTGTTTACCCGTTTTCGACGTTTCTTTAGGAGTTTGGAAAAAGGAGATCTTCCTGTTTTCGTTCATATAGATAATTTCTGTGTTAAATTAAAAATCAAATCGGATTTTTAAAATAATAATTATGTTATAAAACAATACGGATCATTTACGTTTAAGCACATTAGAACCTTATACCTATCATATAAATTTTGTTTGAATTGGTTAAGGGGTCACAGAATTATAGGCGACTATTTTATTTTCAAAAATAGAATAAAAAAGTTTTAATTTTTCAGTCACCTGAAAATTTCATTTGGAAGATTTTCTGAGGTGCATATAACAAATATGAAATCAATTTTGTGTAAAAAAACAAGTTTAACGTACTTTACTCAATGAAGTATACTGTTTTCCTAATGTATCAAATTCAATGGACCATTAACGTACTGGATCATTAAAAAAAAAAAATAGCTTTTTCTGGATATTTTAGAAATTTAGGATACCATTGATAACCATAGGATAACCATTGATCCTTCTATAGCATCATGCATACCTCAGGTGATTTTAGAAATTTAGTTAGAATTTGATGATTCCAGATTATTGATGAAGTCATCGTTTAGATGGTCCAGTACTTTGATGAACAAAAAACTTCGATTCCGTTTTTACATTTAAATCACGTTTATTACAAAAAATCTTTAAGGATAATCAATGATTATTTATACGAATGCAAATGAGAAGGATCTCCTCCTTTCGAAAATAAAAACGTCTTGGTGAAAGAAATACATACATGGATAACATTTTTAAAACTCGGAGTGTAAAATAATCTTTATTTAATATTTTCTATTCGTCCCCCCCCCCCAAGGTTCTAGTACATATTTTACGAAAAAAAATAGGTACGTCCTGACTTTTTTTTTATGTGGAATCTACAACCAAATTAAGATCAAAATTGGCGTCGGACAGTCCGGAAGGTCCCTTGAATAAGGTGGTTGGTGGAGCATATGAAAGGACTGTTTATGGAGTTCGCCCTGGTCCATAATCTTATTAATTAAACAATACTGAAATCGATATTTTCATCTGTGGTGTTTGAAATAAATTTAATTGTTCACAATAATAAAAAAACAAAACAACAGAATAACCAATCAGTTACTACCTATAAAAACTGTGGCATGAGTGTTTGGTGACCACTTGGAAAAAGACACATCCCTTAGCTTCAGTATTCCGTCGTGGCCTTCCTTACTGTAGATAAGAGATTCCGGCCTTATATCTCCATGGGCGATTCCTTTCTGGTGCAAGCACTGAACATATCAATCTTTCTATAAACACATAGGTAACTATCAATTAATATAAGTGTATAGATTAGAATTCATTCCTTTTGGTATTAGAATAAGATGACCCTCTCTGACATCTAAGAAGGAAATATCCTCACGGCTTCTTAATCAGATCAATCAAGCAATGGATTATTGCCAATGCCAAACTTTAATCATTATTATGGACGTGCAACTCATTTAATTGTATTTTATGTAGAGTTATTAATAAAAAATAACAACATCGATAAATGATTAATAAACATAAAATAGTTTATTGATCGCTTGGTCAACATGTTTTGTTACTGAAAATTTCTTTATTTTACCAAAGATAATTAAACACAATTATTTTCTGAATTTTAATGATTATTTACTGGATGGTGGTGAACGCTGTATTTTCCTTAAGCGGTAAGGAAAAAATAACAACATTCCACGAATTTCCGGCTTTATATTCTATAGAAATATAACAATATTACCATCAGTATTATCTGTTCCACGAACATCCTCAGCTAATAGCGATTATGTTTTTACCAAAAAACGTACCACTAGCGCCGATAGGATATCCTTGATGAGTGTAGCAGCCTCTCTTTCGCTGTAATGGCCAAGTTCCACAATTCTCTCAAACAACTCTTCTCCATAGACTCTTTCGGTGATGAAATATATCTCTTCTGGGGTTTGGAATCCTTCGTAAATGTGAATCTGAAATTAAAAAAAACACACATAAATCTGTACTTTGTATAAGTGGTTCATGCAGCAGATATATTTAATAATAAATTTATTTGTAAGACATATTAGACAATTGGGACTTTAAAAACTAGAGCATGTATTGAGTCGGAACAGTTCCAAGGAGACCGCCCTAGAGGTAGTTGGCCAGATTATGGCCCTAAGCCTAGTACATTTAGGGTTTGGTAAGCCATTTATTAATGAGCTGGGACTTTGAGGATCAGATGCCCATAGCACGTAGATAGTTTGCACGAAGCATCTAATGATAACGGAACCAGGATGGTGAATTTTGCAGCAGCACATAATAGGGTTCTGGGAGCACTACATTTGACAAGAAAAATATCTACAAGGCTACATGGGTTTCCCCAAATAACAATTCTAGTAATCTAATTGACCACGTTTTTATAAGAAGAAAACAGCGTTCTATGCTTTCACCAGTCAGAACATACAGAACAAGGTGCGAATGTAGGACAGTCATCATTTGATAATTGCACCAATACGGGCCAAAATAAGTAGTGTACAAAAGATTAGAGGAGTTCGTTTACAGAAAATAAACATTCGAAAGCTGGAGGAGCCAGATCATGAGGAAAAGTTTTTTCGACGGCTGGATGAAGCATTGGAATGCGGCGCTGCAGATAATGGTGTTGATGGAATATGGAGCCATTGCAAGAAAACAATTACGCAGGTTACTAAAGAGATATTGGGGTCACGAGAGCCACATCGAATCTGAGAATGGTTTGATCAGGAATGCCAGGCGGGAACGGAAAGAAAAAACAAGTTCTATAATAGAATGGTAGATAAGATTATGATGCGCCAGGCTGTTTTTGATTACAAAGTATTAAGAAGAGAAGAGAGGAAAAAAGAAGACGAAATAGTCCAAGAGATGGAGGACAAATAAACAAGGAATTCCACAGCTTTTTACATGAAAGTCAATGTCCAGCGAAAGGAAATTAAACCTAGATCAAATAATTGAGGGTAGAACGGAACACATATTACGAATAAAGTAGGGATCCTTGTAAGGTGGTATAATCATTTCTGCAGCATACTGGGAATTGTTCAGAACCTCGCGCAGGAAGAAAGTTCAAATTCTATCGCAAATTATAAAGACTATGTGCTCGTTGACACACCAAACGATGAAGAAATCGAGGATGCAATTCAGAAACTATGAAATGACCTAGCTCCAGGGTGTGATGGCAAAGATAGGGGGAAATGAAGTGACTAAGGCGATCTGAGATTTAGTGCATTGCATTTGGGTAAACAAAGTTATTCCTAAAGATTGGTGTATCGGCATTATCATCCCTCTTCACAAAAAGGAGTCGGAATGATATGTGAAAACTATCGTGGCATTACACTCCTAAATAGCACCTACAAGGTTCTCTCTTATATAGTATATGAAAGATTACGTCCCCATGCTCAGAGAAAGATAGGCATGTAGCAATGTGGGTTTATGAGTGGAAGCTCCTTTATTGATCAGATATTTTCTCTGAGGCCGCTTATGGAAAGAACTGGAGATCACCACTCATCATATTTTTGTAGATTTCAATAGTGATTATGATAACATTATTAGGGACAAACTGTAACAAAGTATGGAAGAAATAAGTGTCGCCCGAGAATTGATAAGCCTCATTTAGCTGATGATCAATGACTCAAGAAGTTAGATTAAGATCTAAGGAGACTTGTCCGAATCATTTAAGACCAATAGGGAATGGACTTTTTTTTCTGCCTGTTGTTCAATCATTCTCGAGAAGGTGGCTAGGGACTCAGAAATACAGGTAACTGGTACAATTCTGACCAAGTACATCAAAAAACTTGCCAATACGGATAACATTAATGAGTGGTAAGGTCAGAGAGAGATTTCGAGCATACATTTCTTGCCTTAGAGCGAGCTGGACGACGCATGGGGCTTTATTTTTGAAGTTCAGATTGAACAAATAGTTTTGGAGTTACAGCCAAAAGAGTACCGACAAACGTTTTTCCGTTGAGAAGTGCGACTTAACACAGATTATAGACTAGACATATTATCATCGGATAGGCATATTTCATGGGAAAGTTTTGATTCAGTTTTAATTTTTTTTACTCTTAATGTTTTGGTGTCGCTGAACACGAATCTGAAGTTTGGTGGGGAAATATTTGCACAGAATCTGTTTGTTTTTTTTCGAACATTTTGCCAAAATGTTGGCACATTTTCTGATTTTTCGATTATATTTCGAAAAATAAGCTGTATTTTTGCAAAAGTCACTGTATAAAAAATTAAAGTAGACAGAATCCCCTACATTTTTTATTTGAAAAATGTTTTTCTCGACCAAACGTTTTGCTGCTAGAGCACAAAATGTTATTGGTGGTGATATTTGATCCACCACTTTTGAAAGAAGCTTTAATGAGAAAATATGAAAATTTTCCGAAAGGGTAGATATCTGGTTTGGGCTAAGTCAAAAACGTGAGGTACATTAAGTTTGCTTTGTGTATGATAAAGTAATGAGCATTGAGGATTTGTCTAAGGATGTATCTCAAGGATTGTAAGTTGTTTTGGATTGTAAGGATTATATATGAGATGAATAGGATGGTTAAGTGGAGCCACAAAGCTCAACTCCATTTGTACGAATAGGTTTAATTACAGGTTTGTAAATAAGTATTTTGAAATCGATCGGAATGTTAGAACGTTTGTCAAGTTGAACGAGTTGAAGAAATTTTTAATAACAGTTTCTACTTTCGAGGAGCTCATTTGTATTTTGGATAATTATTCTTCAGGAGAATAAAACTGAATGAATCCGGGATATAAATTTAAAACTACCTTCGTCTAAGAAAAAAAATGAGGAACAAATTTTTTTGTCTTATTTTGTTACCATATTATTATTTTCGGAGCAGTGAAACACTTCATTTAATTTACTCAACAAAGCGCCCCTCTTTTTCTACGTGTTGACTTCAAAACTAAAAGCAACAATACTTACCAGATTAGGATGGGCTATCCTCAAGATGTCATGTAAATGTGTGGCCACTTTATTGAGGTTAACTTTGTCCTGAAAAATAAATAAATCAGGTTTAATAAAAGAAATTAAACAATGCTGCCCAAGTTCATTAAGTTGGTACGGGCAGTGTATATTTATCAATCTATTTTTAATTATTAGTATATTACATTGATTTTATTCATTAAATAATTAAAGTTAAGCATTTTCTTTTTTTTTTTTTTAATTCAAAGACCAGACCCAAATAACGCAAACTTTCTTCCAATTATTATCCAATTATCCAAGGTAACTTCCTCGGAATTTTATTTGGTATACCTTGGATCTTTTCTATAAAACTGCGAAATTTCATTTAATCTAGTGGTACCATAGCCTTCAAAATTTTACGTTCATATTTAAAGGTAAAAAATAGATTTCTTATTTATTTTTATTTCCCTACAAAATTATAATTCGAAAAAAAATAAAAATAATAATAATAATCTGATAACCCATGGTGTTTTCACTTAATTTAACATGTTTGGAAGACATCAGATATCCAAACTTTTGGTTTTTGGAGAATACGACTTTTGCACTCCTAGATGGGCTGTTTTTTCCACTCTGTGGCCCTCAGAAGCTGTAATGAATAATGATAATTTTAGTAGTGTTGCAGATTCAACTGATATTCGTAAAAAAAAAAAAAAAAAAAAAAAATAGAAGTATAGACCCCCAGCCAAAAGACATCCATATAAAAAAAAAGTTGTGCATGATACAAAAGAATTCTTTAAGATCTAATAGCAGAAGTGGCAATAATTAAATCAAATAATCGTGAACATTTTATTGAATTTTTAAATAAATTATGAATATTAAATGGAAAATTACATTAAGTGGGTATAAATTAAAAGGAATCGATGGTGATACTTTAGAAAAATTATTTCAATTTTGTTCCAACTTCAGGTCCACTCAATACCAACGAACTAGTCCATTAACAACTGATATACAGAATGTTATTTTTTCTGCTTCTACGGGACTTGAACCTTCATCTGAGTCCGGTGAATTTCCCGTTAAGCTACCCGACTATCTTAAAACAAGAAGAACGGTTTTTGAAGTTTTTTTTTTTTTTTTTGTTTTCCCTCTTACAGTAACCCTGTAAGAGGGGCGTGTATTTAAATATCTGTACATGCTCCATACAATCAGCATATTACATATATCTAACATGTTTAGTATTTTATAAAATATTTTAAATTTAGAAGTAATTTACATTTAAGTATTTATGTTGAATTTTGAATCGGTACAATAAACAATGTAAAAAAGAAACAAAACAAAATTAAGTGAAAATTTCGCAACTAACTCAAAACACAAGTGAATAAACACAAAACAAATAAGAACAAAACTAAAAACATCAATGAGATCGGCTCCACGTCTTTGGTCGTTTTCTGCACTTCTTTGAGGAGTTCTAAATCACATTCAGTGATAAATTTTTTCATTTCCTTGAGATATTTTTTGAAAATATCCTTCTCCGGAAGCGGCAAATCGTCTCCTTTTAATAGTATAGATTTTATTAGGTGTACTCTTTTGTTGTCTAATAGAGGGCAGTTGTATAGAATGTGATGAAAAGTCTGTTGTGTTTGTCTGTCGCATTGGCATGTAGATGAGTCAGTTAAATGAAATCGGCTCAAGTAGGCTTTACTTTGTCCGTGTTCGGTCAAGAATTGGGTCACTTTGTAATGTGTACTTTTAATTTTATCGTAATTGGTAAGTGTGATATCTGGAATAAAGTTGTGTAGAGGTCGTCCTTTTGTAGTTTGTTGCCAGTTTTGATTCCAAACATTTATCACGTCATTCAAAATGCATCTCTTGATATAGGTTATAGGGACTTTGTCATATGTAATTGGGAGGAAACTGTTTCTCGAAGCAGCCTTAGCCAACTTGTCGGCTAGTTCATTTCCCATGTCCCCACTGTGACCCTTAATCCATTTAATTGTTACTTTCAAGTCCATGTCCAGTAATTTTAATATATTTTGTCTTATTGTTTCCGTCAGTAAGTCATGAGATTTGGGGTTTCTAATGTTATATATCAAAATTTTATTGTCAGTGTAAAAGTTTCCAAAATTGGTTTGAATATTTAATGATATAATCGGAGGCCATCAGTACGGCTAGTTTTTCGGCCTGATTGTTTAAGCAACATTTTCCCAGTCGGTACTGTTCATCATACTGTGCGTGTTGTCTTTTCAGAGTAAATGCGCATCCAGTATTTTCGCCGTCCTTACTACCGTCTGTGTAAATGTCTTGTGTATGTAGTTCGTCAGTTTCTGTCTCGTCTATTGCTGCAATTAGTTTTGCATGTAATGAAGGATGTAGCTTGTTTTGTATGTCAAGGTCTATTTCTATGTTTTCTGTCTTGTAATCGTTGTAATTAAGTCCTTGTTTTTTTATTTTGTAAAGGGTGGATAGTTGTTGTATTTTGTGTTCTATGGGCAATATGCCAGCTAAGATGCAAGCATCCACAAACGATACTGTATGGTAAGTCTTAGTTATTCTGGTAGCTATTAATCTTTGAGCCCTCTGCTTTCTTAGATTTGTAGGCTTCAGAGCCGCTGATTCCCATACTGGTATCGCGTAAAGAGGTTTTGGTATGATCGCACCGTCATAGATTAACTTTAAGATTTTAGAACCTAGACCCCATTTAAGTTTTGCAGCGCAAGCAAGTGCATTTATTGTCTTTAGGGTTTTGTTAGTTTGTTGGTCAATATGCATCTTCCAATTTAATTTTTTATCGAAAATTACGCCCAAGTAATTGATATTATTTACTTGTTCTATTTTTTGTGAGTTTAGATGTATCGTCAATTCAGGGTTATGCGTTTTTTTTTTTTTTTTGTAATAACAACGTAATGAGATTTTTCAAAATTAAATTGTAATTTATTTATTTTTTTGACCAGTTATCGAGAATTACCAGTGTATTATTTATCATAAATTGTAATTGAGAAAATTATCTCTCTATACCTAGTATTAGGATGTCATCAGCGTATGTGGTAATGTGGGAATTTTCTGGTAATGGTATTTCGAAAATGGTATTGATCAATATATTCCAACGCTCCAAACTCACCTCAACGAACTAGAAAAGTATCTTAACAAATGGATGATTAACCTAAATATACAAAAATGCATAGCCAAAATTTTTACCCTTAGACGACCAACAGACCCACCGGAACTGGTTCTAAATGGTAACAGACTTCAGTGGAATCCATCTAATGAGGCAGTGAAATACCTTGGTGTTCATCTCGATCGTCGCCTTACCTGGAATCACCACATCAATATTAAACTTACAAAGACCTACGCAAGGCTGGCAATGCTGTACCCGATAATAAACCGAAAATCTACTCTTAAACCAAGTACAACTATTTTAGTCTACAAAACAATACTCAGGCCATTAATGATGTACGGTTGTGAAGTGTGGGGTGCTGCATCCTCTACCAAACGGAAGAAATTACAATGTTTCCAAAACAAGGTCCTGAGAATTGCTTTAGATGCTCCCTGGTTTGTAAGAAATAGTCAACTACACCGTGAATTAGACATAGAATCAATAGATAATTTCATGAAAAAATGCTACACTAGGTTTTATTGCAAGTTACCAGAGATTAAAGGTGCAGTAGCTTTCAACATAGGAGCTCAAACAACATCCCGCAGATTGAAACCAAGACTCATGCAAGACGTCCTAATGTAAGCACCATGAATATTTTATCCAATATTTACTTTTTCGTTTCAACACCAATTACTGTTCTTATTACTACAATTTGATTGTATTACTTCATTTATTTATTTATTTTTTTATTACTATTTTTTTTTTGTGTATACACTTGTCTGTTATTTTTTATTATTAATTTTTGTTAATTACTTCATTTGTATGTTACTATGATAACTTTTTCCTTTATTTAATTTTATTCTTTTTATATATTTCTTTTTATTTTAATTATTTCTTTTTTATTTTATTTTTATTTTTATTTTTATTTTATTTTTTACTTTTCCCCCATTTGATTATCATTATTATTTTATTTATTTACTTTTTATTGTTACGTCTTTTAATTTTTTTTTTTTTTTTATTATATACTTCCTCTACAGTTACAATTATTCTAAAATTATTATAAAACTTAATTGTTATTGATGTCTCTTGCACGAGACTATACCCTCCCTTCTACTATTGTTAACTCATTATTATTATTGTTAAACCATCCATGTAAGGCTTACCAGGCCGATCTGGAAATAAAATAATAAAAAAAATAAAAATATATTCCACAAAGTTGGTGATATGCTAGATCCTTGTAGATATGATATGATAGATAGTCATCTGGTGAGGGAATGATAGTTTGTTTTCAGTTCAACGGACCTATGACGGAAAAAACTTGAGACTAAGTGGAATATATTATTTGGGCATTTGTATTTTCTTAAATTTTCTATTATCATGGGCCACCATGCATTGTCGAATGCAGCGGATATATCTAATTTCAGCATCAATATATTTGATTTAGATTGGAGGGCCGAATTGATTATCTGAACGGTTTTGAAAAGGCATCTATCGAGCTTTTTTTGAAGTTTGAAATATTAAAGAGTTTGAACTTGAAACTTAACACAAATAACAAAGCTTTACTAACTGTAATGCTAAGCTAGTCCTTTGGATATGGGTTGCTTACTTCGATGGTTATTTTAGCAAACTTAAATTATGATATTGAACATTACTCTTAATTTAAGCGTAGATGGAATTAATCGGTTAATTTTTAATAGATTTGTTAACTTGATAAATTTTAATCGAATTATCTTAATCGTGATAAAAAATAGTAAAGGTGACTGTATGATATCAAATAACTTTAGCTTCATCTTATTTTTTAACTGTCGTTGTTTGTTGTGTTTTCAATCTGGAAACATCCTTTAAGTTGATTTATTGTAATTTTATCATATCTCACCAAATTCCTCAACTTTTTCTTTAGATTATGATTATGCCAACTTGATTTTTTCTCACCTTTTTATCTTACTCTTCTTTTCATATATTTTCCGCATATTATGGAAATACCTTAAAAACATTAAAAAAAAAAAAAGTTTCTAAAAATTGTATCATTCAATTAGTTCACTCAATTAAAATATTCAACCAAAAATAATATTATTCAACCAAAAATAATTTAATTACAAATTGTATCATTCAACTAGATCTTAATACTAAATTAATATTCTTAGTTCTTATTTTGGTCACATCTAGTTTTTATTATTTTTAACCCTGAAGAAGACCTGAATGATTGGTCAAACAACTGCATTCCATACATAAGATTTTACTAAAAAATTTGGTTGTGTAGTTTATTAAACCTGACTGCATCCCTGACCATCTTCTTCTACCTTATTGATCATTCAATAAATCCAGATTAAATCATTAATCATAATCACGAGTAATAAAATATATTTTAATATTTAATCTATAATCTGACTAACCTGATGAAGTTATATTTATTAACAAACAAACACCTAAAGAAGATTACATCAAATAGAATCCAAATTGGAGGAGGCCTTTTATAGCTTATGTTGTGATTTAAGAAAAGAATTATTAAAATTAGAGATAAAAGGATCTGAATATTTGAATAACCCGGATTCTCATTATCCGACATCTTAATATCGATTACTCGAAATATTGGATTCACTATCTGTATAGTTAAATCCGGATATTAAATTTGGAAGATGGATTATAACCGGTTTTTACGGTTATAATATTATACCCATACCGGTTACAGCCATTTTTTTTCTCGCGGGAGAAGTAGAAAGGATGACAGATTTGAACTATGTAGTCTACGGTTTAGAACTAACGGCTGTTAGAACTAACAGTTTCTATGTTTGAAAACCGACAAATATTTCATTATATTTCTTACATAAATACTAACCACTGATAAGTTAGTTCAATAAGTAGAAAACAGCTCTTAATTACATATCTATTCATTTTTTGGGGGGTGGGGTGGAGTTAGGTAGGGTAAATATCAATAAAAAATGAAATTAATGTTTTTTCACCATTTAAAAATGTTAGTGAACATGTAAAAAAAATTGTTATAAACTTTTATGGAAATCAATCAAGTCATTTTAAAACACTAAGTTGTGACTAGACGTTAAAAAAGTTAATTAAAGCTGTTTCCAAGACTAGCCGTAACACTTCACATTGTTAGTTGCTATATAAGAATCTTTCTATTCGTTTATTTATATTCCTTTTAGGGATAATGATACGATATAAGTAAGTATACAAGTGAGAATATCAAATCTAATAGTTATAACTGTTAATTAAAATTATACGTAGAAGTATCCACGATAATTCAAATCCCTCTTATTTTTTTTTTTTCAAATAGGTGAAACATGAAAAAAATAATGATTGTTTTCCTGTTAAGTAATTAGGTTTTCAAGCTAAAAATTGTTCATAATATGCCCACGAGATAAGAATTTTAATTACAGATAAAAAACAATCTCTTTTTTGCAATATTTAACAACATTAGAGAACTTATAAATAAATATTGAACATTTCTCCGTTACAAACTAACGTATTTATCCAGAACGTATTTATCCAACATAAACAATATATATCTTGTCACCTCTTCGACAGTCATATCGTTATTTATTTCAGTACTGGGAAATCTACTTTCGAACTGAAGTTATACTAGATAAACAATTGTAGTAACGTTTTCTTTCTTTTGATTGGCCATGAGAATAAATATCAACATATTTTACCTTCTTATGAGATATATTTAAAAAGGAATTTTATTGTTGTTTACTTAGGACATGGGCTCAAAATTCTGAAACGTCATTCATTACCTGTCGACGTAGAAGAGGCACGCTCCATTTCCCCGATGGAAATCTTGATGGTTCTATCATTAACACGGTAAACAGTGATTTGAAATTCAATAGGATTGATTCGTCATGGATATAGCTCTTCGGCATATCCCCCTCCCAAGGTCTAAATATAACATAGTGTGGACTGTCTCGGCTCATTTATTTATCTTCTACACATTTATATTCTTATTCAAGCTTTTAGAAATATAAAAAAATGAATTTTTTTGGACAAACGATTTAATTGACGAATATAAAAAATAAGTGGTAATCGATCGCTGAGGAGGTGCTTGGATAAAAGAAGTTCTTCAAAGTTTTAGATTAACATGACCGTCTTCACCATGGGTCATTGACACACAAAATAAATTTTTTATTTTTTATTTATATTTTAATCTACACTTGTGCCAATGGGCACAACCATCATATGTACTGCAGTTAATAATGTAAAAACAATATTAAGGAGATGAATTTGTCAGGGGTGCAGTCAAGGTTGATTAAACACAGCCAGTTTTTAAATGAAAAACTTATATTTTGGTGTGCCAACGTTTCGACCTGCCTTGCAGGTCTTCATTAGGGCTAAAATAACAAAAAATTGGATGTGACCAAAATGATACTAACATTAAAAAAATATATAAAAAAAATAAATAATAAACAATTTAAAAATAAAAAAGAAACAAGAAAAAAAAAAATTTTTTTTGCAGTTAACTAGATAATTGAATACAAAATAGTAGTGAAGTTTAGTCGAAGATACAGTTGTAATAGAGTAATTAAATAATTTAAATTGAATATAGTAAGTCCATTTATTTTAATTTCTCATATTTTCTCAACCTCTTCCTTCGTTTATTGTTATGCCAACTTTATTATTTTCCTTACCTTTCTATCTTACCATTTTCCTTTTCATATAGATCCCTTATACCTTTTTTAATTCCTAATAAAAAACATCTGTTAATAAAATTGTTACATTAGTTTGTATTGTTGTATTAGTTTACAAAATTTTAAATTTATATTATTCAATTTAAATTATTTAATTACTCTATTACAACTGTTTCTTCGACTAAACTTCACTACTATTTTGTATTCAATTATCTAGTTAACTGCAAATTTTTTTTTTTTTTTTCTTGTTTCTTTTTCATTTTTAAATTGTTTATTATTTATTGTATTTTATATATATATATATATATATATTTTATATATATTATATATATATATTTTTTTTTAATGTTAGTATCATCTTGGTTACATCCAATTTTTTGTTATTTTAGCCCTGATGAAGACCTGCAAGGCAGGTCGAAACGTTGGCACGCCAAAATATAAGTTTTTCATTTAAAAACTGGCTGTGTTTATTCAACCTTGACTGCACCCCTGACAAATTCATCTCCTTAGTAAAAACTCACAGTCAACAATACAACCATCATCAAAAACAATGTTGCTTGATAGACATGGCAGAGTGGTATCACCCAGTGGAAATTCCCCTTGATCTGAAATTTTGTAGTGATTAAGAATGGAGGGGGAAACGAAAAAGTGATAGTAATACAAAAAAATACGTTGGTTTAAAATCGATACTTCGTTACCAAAAACTGGAACCAAGATCCGTCATGGTTTGTAATGGTACAGCATTTTACATTTATACACACACCTTCATAGAATATAAAATTGGATTCTCACACCATATCGGCTTCATCCCATTGTGATACTAAATATAGATCTATAATATTTTTACAGCACATTTTCACTTAGAATAACTTCTTTTAATATCATTGGTTGGGGAATAGATCTAGTCTCACAAATAGGCTTTGCTTTTGTGTCTTTTTTGTCAAACGCAGACAGATACTTTTAGCTCAGGGACCGGTAAGTAAAACATTGACTTAGTAATATGGAAATAAACCTTTTAGATATAATCAATAATACTTTCCTACGATAATAGAATTTAGCTAAAATGAGTGATTTGCTCAATCCAACCTCCATTATAATGGGTACTTGTAATCAATGTTTGGATGTAAATTTAAATTTAATGTTAATTAAAACCAATGATAAGTAAATACGTTTTAATAATAGTTGTGCATTAGTAAACTTTGATACCAGTAAATTTTTATATTAGCTTGCTGAACCCCAATTATAAAAGTGCGTGTGTGCATCAGTGATGTGGAATCAGCAATTTCTATTTGAGTTTCAATTGTTATTAGTAAATAATTTTTTTTTTTTAATTCAAACAGTTGCATATTATTCTATCACACATTAACCAAGCATACCAAGTTTATATTGTAGATAATTAATGTAAAGGATGATGTATGAGATTTTCTTCAATGTGGAGTGGTCTTACACGTTTAGAACTCATATTATAAGTAAAAAGCTTAGATTTGGTTTTTATTTCTCCACCATGTTTTTAAATAATAGTTTAAATGTAACACATTGCTTATTTATATGAATGAAAAGAGGAAGATCTGTTTAATAAACTAATACTAAAAACAAAAGCGAATTGATTTAGCCAATAGCTACCAGGTCGTTTCAAAAATCCTGTCGTTTTTATGGGCAATTAAAAAACTAAATGAAGAAGTAACTATACAATAATTTTATTCATTAAAATAAATTCCATTACAACTAATAACTTTATCCCACCGTGAAGCAAGATCCCAAGTACATCAGTGGGTGAAAGGTTGGGAGAATAGGGTGGGTGGGGTAATGTTTTCCATCCATTTTTCGTTAATCCCTAGTCAACATTGCAGTATGGGGCCTATTATCCGCCTCAGATACCTTTTGAGGGATTCATGGAATTATAACAGACCAAATAAGTCTTAATTAATGAAAACACGATAGGAATTTTGAAACGGCCTGGTTTGCTATAAAACGCATAGAATTATAACCCTTTAGGGCACCAAATAATTCTTAATTTGAATGTCTAAACGCTAATCCACGATAGGAATTTGGTTGAAACGGCCTGGTTTGCTATAAAACGCATAGGATCATTCAAGTTTAAGTAAATCACGTGTATTTGAACCTATTACTTGCAATAAAATTTGGTTTAAATTTTTAAATTTTTAATTACTTAATTTTTATTATTTATTTTAAATGTTTTAAATTTTATTATTTTTTTTTTAATTCTTAACCTGTCATAATTTTTTTATGTATAGAAATGTATAAGGCTTCTTTACTGAAAAAAATAAAATATCTTTTTTAAAATTATTTTAGAATCCCTTTTGTTTCGTTAAAGGGATTATGAGAATAAATTATTTCAAACTCGAAACATAAACGTATTCATCTCGTTTTATTTTTTATTAGCCTTCAAACTAGACAAAACAAATATGTCTAGATTTTTTTCGATGAAAGTCTCAAAAAAAAAATATAATAAAAAAAAAAAATAAAATCTAAAAACGACAGGTCTCGTGGTTAGTGTTTTTTACATATTACATATTACGTGGTTAGTGTGTATAACCTCATAATATTATGAAATACGCGTAATTTAAAAATACTTCTGTTTCTTTAAAATAGTTTACGCTAATGAAAATTAAATTTGCCATATTTATAACATTTTCATTATTTTAGTGGATTCTACCATTAATAGGCCTTTGTAAGTTTTGAATTTACTAGATCTATCGTGTTTAAAAAGATTTTAAAAATAATAACAGTCGCCCTTAAGGTTATTAGGATTGCTTTGGATTATTAATTGATTGACCTAAAAATGTTTCTTGGAAAGGCTTAGCTAAAAACTGTTTGGCTTTGTAGGTCAGCATGAAACAGATGCTGAGCGAAGAAAACCATAAATAGAAATATGAGTAATAACTTAATAACCATTTAATGTTAATAAGATTCAATTTTTTTAGAATATATCTTGAGATTTCGGTTACCGGTACTGGAACTGGTTCGTTTTTTATTTTTAAATTTAATATTTCAAAACTAGATTTCTGTAAAAATGTATACTGCAGTGCTATTTAGAAATATTTTTCGTTAATTTTGGATTATAGAGATATTTATTTAGGACTTATATTCAATAGGAGAATGGCCTGGGGCTCATACGTAAAATAAAAGCCCCTGAATCTAAACAAGAGACTGCTATATCCAACTAAAACTGCTGTATCCAATCCTACAAAAACGGTCGACATTAAAACTACGACAGAGACTAAATACATACACTTACTTAAACCAGTATGGGGTCATACACCACAAAAATATACGGGACTGCGAAAAATACGCACCTTAAAAAAAATACAAATATTTCAATCAAAAATACTTGGACTAATCGCGAAATCACCTTTGTACATCACCTACAACAGACTTCACTCCGATTTACATGTACCCACAGTAAATGAACATATACATAACGTCTATAGACAATTTCATGGACATATTAACGTACTCATATAGACATGGCCACGGAAATGCTCTCAGAAACATGTATTTTAATTCATGCACTGTTTAGTGCAACTCTCTCTCATGCCTATAAGGCCTGTATTGTTACATGTTCAGCGATTTCGCTTATTGTTTCTTTAATTACAGGTGTGAATACAAATTGAAAGATATAAAGAAAAATTCTAGCTTCTCGGTTTCCTGATCTTATTTCTAAATGTTTACAACCATTATGAAACTATTCTTGGTCAAACTATTTTTATCACTAAATTATTTTTAAGATAAAAAAAAAAATGATTCTTCAAAGTATATACCTAGAGATATACCTACTTATATTAATGCAAAAACATGTAAAAATGAATTTATTATTTTTTCCTTGTTGTTATTATTACTTTGCCAAGGATTGAAGTATTTTCAAAGGCATTAAATCAACTCACTGTCTATATGGAAGAATCAATAAACCATAATACTGACCAGCTATTTTTCCCGACGATATATCATGGACATGTCTATATATAATCTTTTGCTTTTATATCCACTGCTTCTGATAAGGAAACTGTAGGCAAATTTGCGATTCGAGCAACACCATCATTAAAAATTAATGATTATTCCAAATTAACAAAGTTGAGAGGAAATAAGGGTTTCAAACTTTTTTTTATTCAAAGCAATATTATATTTATTATATTCCAACAAATATTCTCCATTAAATTTCTGAAACTGTCGTCAACTTTTTATTACGAGCAACACCAACATAGATAGAGGGTGTCAAAATGTTAAATTTATGTGTGAAAAAAAGTTACACATTTTTAAGGTGAAAAAAAACATCCTAGGAAACCCTAGGCCTATACCCCTAGCCAAAGAACATATCCATGTCAAAAAAAAAAAAAAAAATAAAAAAAAAATACAAGCAAAAATCTGCATTATCTGGTAATATTGCTACAATTTTTTGTATTTTTTGGAAAGAAATGCCGTTTAAACTTGGAGTGACAAAGATCACCTGTTGATATTTCTGTCTCTATGGCTATCGATATAAAATTTTTAACTTTTATATTACTTAGTAATAATAAAATAAAATTATATCTTACATGGTAGATATACATTGATTCATTTATAGTTCAGTAATGTTGTTCGCCAGTTAACTAATTTTTACAAAAGGTGATCTAAGAAATTACAGTGTTCAATTTCGAATCATCTCCAACTGTTATTATTTGAAAAATATTTCAATCCTCATGCCAAATTACATTATTATTTACCCGAATAAAACAAAGCAAAAGAGAAATTCAGCTTACCTTTTCGTATGTCCTGCATGCCCTCTCGATTTTCCCTTTATACAAGCATTTGTAGACTGTAGAAAACTGACCTCTGAAAGTACAAGAATTTTTTTTTACACAAATATGTTATAAATAAGAAAATAAAGAATAATATTTCGATTAAAATAATATTATAATCATAGTTTCTTATGTGTTTATTCTGTTCAATCTAGAGAGTAGAGACGGTTGGTTTGCTCATCAAATGATCAAAAGGACAAACCCTTTTAAAGGACCGGAGGATCAGTGGTCAAGAAAAAAGGGAGAATTATCACCTCAACCCTTCTCACTCCCCCCCCCCCTAACCACTTGTTTACGTAATGAAATTAAAACACGGCTTCATCAATTTGCCATATTACATCTCATTTTTATTTTTTTGAGATAAACAAAGCAGTTATTTCGAGTAGAGAAGAGCTCTTCTCTTTAATCAGAGATAACCGAGAAGACTTGATGACTACCTAACATTATTTCAGGTGGGACCCAGGTTTTGACATGATTCATTTGGGTTTTGGTGAAAAGATATTCGCCCATCAATTAAAACTAAATTAATGTATAATATAGTTATATATTTTACAAAAATCGTTAGATCCTGGCAGATCTCAAAATAGTATCCTTTAGTATCTGTAAAAATGATTAAGCAGGAACAGAGAGTATCTTTTTACAAAAAAAAAAAAATATCTAATCACTTTTAAAAGGACGAAAGTTAATTTTCGGGAAGAAATGGCCAAAGATATCCTTTGGACGTCAAAAATCTGGCAAATCTGAAACTAGTAAGTTTTATATTTGCCAGGATCTAACGATTTTTCTCTGCCGAAGGATATCCTTGGCCACTCCGTTCCGACAAATTAATTTTCCCCCTTTTGAAATTAAATAAATATTTTCGTTTTTTAACAACTCTCTTCTTAAACATCAAGTGAGCCTCATCACTAGATCAAGATTTTGTATTGTATTGTAGCAAGATTTTGTACTTTTTACAGAACTCACTTGAAATGAACCAAATACAAAAAAGGAGGTTGACTCATATTTTGTATTTGCATTTGAATCATAAATCAATAGAAATAAAAGAACACTCCCTTCCTGTTTAATCTTTTTTCCAGGACTCTGGAGGATACTATTTTGAGATTCTCCATGATATAGGGGTTTTTTAACGGTCGCATGGTAGTCCGCTAGTGTTTTCCTTTTTGAAAAGTAAATTAATTTTTACAATTTTAAAACAAAAACTCGCTACATACACTAGCTCACTTAAATTTGGACTTTCGGTGACGCAAAAGAGACACATGATACAAAAGCTTCAGACCTTTTTTCCAAGACTCATTGACTAATCGTACAGCCTCCTTGGTAGGTTTTAACGTACTTTCAGACACGTAAGAAAACAGATAGAGATACATAATACACTATAGACAAACTACTTCATAATAAATTACTAAGGCAACTCCAACTCACAAATAGAAGAAATATATTTATATACCTGAAAACAAGAAAACGAAATCGATTATTGGGTGGATGAAAAATTTCTCAAAATCTGCTTAAATTGCCACACAGTGCTTTGAATATATTGGATTTTTGGACAAAAATCCAGTGAAGGCAGAATGTAATAGGAAATTTGATGCTGATTACGAATATTCTCCATATGAGGGGACGCAGCTGAAGTCTTCACATAGTTTTTGTCTACAAATCAGAAAAAAAATGAATATGGGCTTTTTTCGCTTAAAAAAAGCGGAGATACAGCTCTAGAAAAAAAAGTGATTTTTCAAACAAATTGAATATTTTCTGTTACTGTCAAGCTATCGCTATATGTACTGACGAAAGTACTGCTTTCCAAAAATATCTTCAAAAATAATTTAAAAGAAATTTAATAAGCTTTAACTTGTTACCTAAACTGTATCTGAAGGCCAAAAGGTTTTCTCAGAAATCGGAAAAATTGCAAAAGGAGAAAATCGGATCAGGAAGAAAAGTTATTTATCTTAACACGTTATGATTTTTCCTAATAAACGCGTATGGTCTAAAAATAATCTAAAATACTTGACATTCTAAAGAACGAAGGCAATGAGAGGATAACACATACAGTTAGTTATAACATGTGAATATAGTTAGTAAAACGGCAGTAAAAAAAGTTCGTAAAATACAACAAAATTAATGTGGAGACGTCTGATCAGTACCAACCTTAAGTATGAAAGAATATGAAACAAGTTCAATTAGCTTTGATTTGGGACCTGAGCCGTCCTGTAGATCAAATTGTTTTCTTAGAAATAGAAAAACATTACAAAATGGTAAAATCGGAAATGGAGAGAAAATTGTATGACAACAATTTCGCTACAATTGACCGCTACAATTTCGCGGTTTTTCGTGTACTACAAAAATCGCACCAGGTTTTGAGAGTTGCAAGCTTGGATATCAACTGTCTTTATGGGTCCTAATAATATATTAAAAATAGTAGATACATGCATTTTCGCATACATAACTTTTTCTTTGTATTTTTCGACTGGACTACATACATTCTGCTTTTATTTATTTTAGAAATTTACTATTTTTTATACCGTCCATCATAAGGTAATATAAAAGCAAATATAGAATAAAATATATATACTTATTAATATATATACACAATATGAACATGTTTATGTGGTATTGTTACATGTAATAAATGCGTTGCATGATTTCTACCACTAATTTAATAAAATTGTTGGAGCAGAAGGTTTACTGTTATCTCACTTGTCTGCATTAATCCGATTTAGCAGTCACTCTCACGGTCGGTTAATTGAACATCAGTTTATAATCAATAATGGCTCCCTCCCTTTGTTTTACTGATTGCCCACTTTCCACTCAGGGTTCGAAGTTCATAACACTATTTAAACAACGTCGAAGGTATTAGTGCCGTCCTCGCTCATATTCACTAAAACATTTTTAACTCTTATTGTAACAGGAATATTATTTTTCTTTATTTTTTAAAATTATCTGTTGATATACATTTTATACATATACCTTTTTAACTGTGTACATTGGATACAAAAAGTAAACTTGAGGGAAATTATTGCATAATATGTAAAGAAGTACTGATACTTCAATAACAGTTCTACATTAGAAGGTCTCTTGGTCATCTTATTTTTAGACGCCTAGAAAGATTATTGAGAATTGAGTGTGAGGCAAGTTGGAAGACTCGTGGAGTCTAGTGGGAATGGAGTTTACTATGAAATGTATCTGGTTTGGGCCAAATCACCATTGAATGGAACATTAAGATTTTTCTGGATAAGTTTGTTTTTGGCATAATAAGCAGTATTGAGGAATTGAAAGGTTTAGTGGAGCAACAAAGCTCAACTCGGAATGTTTCAATGGGTTTAATTAATGTGATGTAATTTTTTTGTAATTTATTTGGGCTGGTCTAGTAAATGTTGGAGTAGTCGGAAACGACGAGCAGTTTCTTGTCTTTTATGTCTTATATCTACAGAATATTAGTAAATTTTCAATAATATTCTGTTAAATATAACCCGAATATTTTTTATTTTATTTTTATCTTTATTTGCGTGCAGTTAAGGTACTAAGGAAGAATCATTGCATTGTCTAGAAAATATACAAGCTTTTTTGTTTCTTTAAATGAACCTTACTAACTGAAGTGTGTTATTATAATTTTAAATTTTAATAAGAATGTATAATTAATAACTTAAAATTAGTATTTGGAATACAGAGTATTACGCATTTTAAAAAGCTATCCACGGAATATTTAAGGCCTCAATATGAATAATTGATAACCTGCAGTTAAAAATTCGTTGGAAGAAAACGAGGCCGGTAATTGAAAGATTGACGACAGAAAATTTAAAGTCAATTCCACTAGAAGTTCAAAATTGCTTCCTACAGCTATGAGAGAAATGTAAATTTTTCAATAACAATTTCTTCAAAACCGACGTGACTAGGCGGTACTGTAACTAATAAGGGTAATAAATTTCTGTTCAAATTACCTTTGAACAAAATATTTTATTTTCACCTGAGAGGCAACATATGACAAGGAAGCTCTCAACATCATACGGGCTTCTCGACCTTAGGGTAATTGCAGCAGATTAAATTGCACTTTACTACCCTCGGCCAAAATATTACATTATCTTCTTCTTTACATTTTTTCGTATACCTTTCAGAGTGGAACAGCATCTATCCATCTGTGCCAGTTCTGACGGCCCACAGTGGTCCAAAACAGCCTGTTTTGCGAAAAAACCCTATAACTTTTTATTTAAATGCGATAGAGACTTGAAATTTGGTACTTTAAAGCAATATTATTTCCCAGTCATAAATCAAATATAGTGAGCTGAACATTTTGTGTTATTCAAAAAATAATCGCCATTTTGATATTTTAAAAACAAAAATATTTTTTTAAATATCGAGCAACACATCAAATTAAATCTATTGAAGAGCAGATCAAATATAAATATTAAATGTTTATTGATTATTTTCAGAAAAATACCTCTAAAATTTAAAATTTAAAAACTTAAAAACGAATAATATTCATTAATTTTAAGTATGCATTTATTAATATTTATAATTACCACTTATGAAAGTATTCTTTTAATTTCTAAAATAACAATGTTTTTACATCTTCATGTAAATCGAGAATTTTTTTCTTCGGTTGAACTCGGTAAGTATTGATATATGGATCTGAAGTTACTAGGAGCATATTCATCACGTCTTCATTTGTTGATGTTCTTGAGCACTTTCGAGAATGGTCTAACCGAAAGTGTCGTAAGTCTTTATTTCGCGCTTCTTGCGCTTCCTCGGATAAAGCACCTATTGGCAAAATAGCGGCTGATATTATTTTCGCACCATGAAGAAGGACTTTATGGACAGTAATAGGCATGTAGTACCATTTGTATAGTTGCACGAATATTTTTGCTGTATCTAAAGCATATTCCCCGAACTTCTGAGGATCTACAGCTTGCCCACAGTTGATAGTGTCCAAAATAATGCGGAATCGGTGTATAAGATCTTGATTGATTCCAGTTATTTCAGCTGTCAAGGCAGGATTTTCAAAAAATCTGCGCGCAGAATTTCCATCATTTGTAGTTCCCACTCCCTGCTTGATTACATCGATGTTGAGGCCCAAAATCTGTTTGAATTTCTTTTGTATTTCTGATTTAGTTTCGTCTTTCAACTGTCTTGTTTCGGCATTAGATCTCCAAGATGCAAAAGGCTTATTATAGGCTACGTGTAGGATGCATTCCATGAATTTTATACGAGCATGAAGGGGTGACAACCCCATGTAAAGCGCCTCTTCTTGTTCAGATTTAAGTTTTATTTTATCTAAATCGTTCATTTCGGATGGTTTAGCTTTGCAGATAAAACACACGGCCATTGCTGACGTTTCTGTGACTGTTTGCGCAATTTTACCATCAATCATAGAAAATATTAGTTTATGTTTCACGCTGATTAACCTGCCATCGACATTGATGGCCGATTCAGTGAGCTGTATAATTTCATTTCTGATTCTGTCCACTTCATTCTTAATAGTAAGCGGATTTTCTCTAAGGAACTGAAATTGAAGAGGACGACAATATCTTGTAGAAGATGGTCTAGTGTTTTCCCACATGATTAGAGAAGAATTAGTACTTTCACTTAAATGAAGAGGTACGAGAGATGACAAAAAAATATTTGCATCAGAGGTGTTTTCTCTAAAAAATGTCTGTTTAAATTCATTATGACCAGCAGAGCCGTCGCAACCCCATTTCGATACTAGAGTAAGATTGTGACTAATCTTATCAAAATCTGTTCCTGATTTGGTCTTTAAAATCCTAGAAGCTGTGTGGTCAAGTAACTCCTGTAAACCCACTTTACTGTAACTCTCCGTTGTTTCGACATTAGACGGGTAACATTCTTTTTTCGATGCAAGAACTTGATTGTAGGAAGGAAAAAAAATGTTACATCCTATTTCTTTAGCTGATTTCCTCAGAATTTCGTATTGATATTTTGAGAGGGACGCGTCTAGGATTAGTGCTAAAGCTTTATCAGGACTGAAACATTTAACTGATTCTCCAGAAATTTTCTCGGCTGCTGCTAGGATTATATCATCGGAAAAACTATTACGGAGACTTTTAATTTTATATTGTTGGGATCGAGCACAAGATTCGTTGAAAGCCTTTTCAGGGCGTCCACCCAAGTCATGGGTAGTCCATGCACCTGTATTTATTTGTGGAATGCTAATATTTATGGATTTATTCTCAAGCCATGTTTCATTTTTTTGTTTAAAGTACCGTTTGATTCTACGAGCCTCTCGCCATTTAATGTTAAAACGTGGTAAAAATGTTTGACATAAATACCCTTGTATTGTTTGAAGAAGGTCCGGTGTTAAATATCGATGATCCTTCTTAATCTGCTCAATGGATTTTTCTATATCACGACCACTATTCAACCAAATATCAACTAATTCACGATTTGACAATTGAAAATTCATTTTATCGGTGTCACTAGAGCAAGTAACAAATGGAAACTATTTGGAATTGAATACACAATAATAATATCAGCTAAGGTTAGGAGAATTAAAATAATCCTTACGTTCTCTCTTCTCGGGGTAAACAACAGTGTTTTGTGTTTGAACGACTCTAACAAGAAATATTGCAGTTTATAGCGGCTGAAAATGATTTTATCTTTTAATTAGGACTCTTGTGCAATTTTATATGCAAACATCTCATCGCCGGAATGCCGCGGAGAAAAAAAAATTCCTAACGAAATTTTTCAAAATGCATTTTTTCACCTAATAAGGTATATCACTATTGTGGTGAATAGCTAACCATAAATTTCCTTTATCTGATATATTATTTTACTAAGGGAACTGAGAAGGACTGATTTTAAACAATATGTTCCAATTTTGTCGAGTTTTGGAACAACAGTACACAAAAGAATAAATATCATGTTACACAAAAAATTTGCTTTTGAGATGTGCAGCGACTTTGAAGGCTACAAATATGAAACAGAAATTAATTTATCATCATGATTCTTATCGATGCTTGTTTCTTGATCGTTTACTAATTCTTTATCAGTAATTTTAATATGTTTTGAACATAATAAAAAAATAGGGTTTTTTCGCTATTTGAACCACTGTGCGGCCCCGTGCCAACTGCATCATATTTTTTATTTCTTTCCTCTGCTATCTTGTGAGCAAATTCTGTATAAGTGGTAAGGGATCTCGTGGTCTTGTACATGTAGTTCTGGCTTTGAACAACTTCCGTGGGTCTCGATCTTGAATTATTATGTGTCAAACGTGTCGGAACCTCTTCAGTTGCCGTTGATGCAAGGAATCGTTTAACGCAGTGATTCCCGAGTTTTCCCTTTTTCTTTTAAATTTTTCACTCGATCTCTTCTTGTTTTAACTGCAACTTTGTGAAAGTATTTCATTTCTAATGCGATTATTTGGCTTATGTGCTTGTCCCGAACTATTAATGCGCGGTTGTAAGAGTTGGGTCATACTGAACACGCATATAAGTCCTGTTACCGCAGTTGAAATTATATACTTTCACAGAGTCGCTGGTAAAGCGAGAAGAGATCGAGTTAGGAGTATAAGAAAAAGGGAAGACTCTGAATTCCCTGCTGAAAAGATATTTGGACGCATAAAAGTAGGGAGCTCTCGCCTGCGGTGAGTGGATTGTGTCGCGGAAAAAACGCTAAGAACAAGAAACTGGAGAGCAGCAGCACAAAACCGAGAAGTTTGGCAGCTGAGACTAAGGGAGGCTTTGACTCTTCACGAATTGTAGCACCGAAAAACAACAACATATATATATATATATATATATATATATATATATATATATATATATATATATATATATATCAAAATTATATTTTGTCGACGCTTAGAAATTATATAAATAACTATTATAATAAAGACCTATAACCCGAATATTGTAAAATAGTTATTTATATATATATATATATATATATATATATATATATATATATATATATAAATATATATGTTTAGTAAGGTTCTTGAGGTTCAGTCAATAAATAAAAAACAACTATTTGGGCTAGGCGTAAACGACTAGCTTGGTAGACGTTTCGAGACTATATTGTTCTCATAATCATGCCACTGTTACTGGTGGATATGGTATCCACTACTGAATTATAACAATTCTAGTATTGTGTATATATATATATATATATATATATATATATATATATATATATATATATATATATATATATATATGTATATTTATGGAGTTTGATTTCATTGCTTACCACTCATAGGTTGATTTCATTACCCACAATATATAGAAAACTGTAAACCATAACTAAACCGAAACTACTCCTGACAAACTACAGTTTCTATACAATGAATGAAAAAAATTATAAACGATTTTATGTAAGATAAAAAGACAAAGCCCATTTCAAATTCTCACGCCATTAAAACTTCGAAGAGAAGATTTAAAAAAAAACAACATAAAAACTTCAAACGACTTTTTATTTTATTTTATTATTTGTTTAATTTAATAATTAAAAAAAACAACATATTTTAACCTCTACAGGACTCATCCCGGGATTACGGGTAGCAGTAACCATATCCCGGTATATTCCAGTCTTAAAACGTTAAGAGGTTCATTTCACTAGGGCTTTAAACCTTAAAAAAAAAAATTCTCAAAATAATATAACAAACCTGACCTGAAGTATAATAAAGTTACTTGAATAAAGTTGCTTATAGATGTGAACAGAAATAATATTTCCTACCATTCGTACATTTTTTATTTGATTATAAATGAATTCATTATATTTTAGTAGGTAAATGTAATTTCCAAAGAAAGAATAACCATATTCAAAGATTATTTTTACAATAAGATGTAAATAAAATACTTAAAGGAGTTCAAAAACACATTTTATATTCAGCAGATTGCCCGCAATTCTTTTTTAGGTCAAAAGAAAATCGTTCTCATTACAGGGAACGGTGAAATATTACTGATTAGAGTACCTAAAGTAGTAATTATGTTGTAACGAAAATAACCCGAAAAAATCTAGACTCCCTATATTTTTTTACTAGGGGAACTTTGGAATTATCCATCACAGATTTGTATTCAAATTTATTTGGTGATTCTACAACGAAAAAAATAAATATTTATTTTTTCATTTCACGAGCTGAGAAAAAATATTGGTGAAACTTATTTTAAAATTTGTTTGTATCTCGAGTTTGAAATAAGATATTATCGTTGTTCCTTTATAAAAAAAATTTATGTTTTAGTATGTGATATGCAAAAAATGTAAATATTAAAAAAAATAAATTTTTTTAATAAAATATAGAAGTAATTATCATACCAAACAAAAACACTTTTTTAGCAGTTCATGGCGTGAATTTACTTTTTTCTAGGATCAATTTTGTATATAACTCATCCGATATCTTGAGTGATTGGAATCGGATATATTAAGAGCTATTGTCTTATAAATTTGGTTGAAATTCATTCAAGGGTGTTGAGATAGTAACAAATTGTTTGAATTTTCTATTTTTAATTTTCGTCCAGCATTTGTGGGCTTTGAGATGTACTAAATGCAAATATTTAGCACTTACAAAAGATTTATGTAAATAAATTGTTCTGATGTACTTTGCTCAATGAAGTCTACTGTTACTCTTTAAAGTAAAATCCAATGAACCATATCACTATCAATAGGACTATATCACTCAAAACAATATTATTTCTTAATATCTGGAAATTTAATAAGAATTTCATCATCCACTTCTCCATCTTCCAATTCCTTTCGTATCCAATTCTTACCATCCAAAATCCTTGGTAAAATCGTAACTTAACGATCTAGGTGTCCTATATGTTGTTGATTTGGCCTAAATAAGATACATATCCTTCCATGACAAAATACTCCCTCAAATCCACTAGTATAGCATTTTACGTCTCACTGGAATCCCGATAACCGAGGTTTCTGGAAATAAGATTGCTTTCAGAATTTCTTTATTAGAACAGTTATTGAGGTACTTTTAATGATTAGTTCTTCACAAGTTTATGACATGTCACTGTAATCATTTCACCACACATTTACTATTTGTATATTTTTAATAAAGTTGTAAAAACCATTAAAGTAAAAAAAAGAAAATGAAATAAAAAGAGAAAACACTGCTCAAAACATTTGTTTTATTATTTAAATGTTTTCTCTTAAATTAACGATTCATGTTATTTTTAAGATTGTAGCTTGGTGTCGAAAATAATGGATTCCCGACTGCAATACAAAATTACTTTATGACTACCATTTAATCAAGAGCTTTCTTAGAGATTTGTAATCGTTAAGTATGGATCCATTATAGCGTAAAATTAATTTTCATTATAACAGCGGAATCATAACTGACGTTTCCATTAAGGGATGAAACTCCTCTAAATGATACTATTTCTAGAGTTGATTTTCCAGTCTATAGTGGGGATATAAATAGTAAATAATCAGTACGATATCTGAACATTCGAACCCCCCCCCCCCCCTCATCTCTTGTGAAACAATAATTCGATTATTTGGTTTAGGCTAGTGAGAAGCTTATAGAACATAGAGTAGTGGTACCAATTGTGTACCATTGCAAAACACGTGTAGGTCTTCAGAAATGATCGGATGTATTTAACATAGTAACGTATATTTTTTTATTTAAATGTAGCCATGTGTACTATAATTCATAGAGAGCCAGCAAAAATCTATAGAAAGATGCCTATGGGAAACTTTTATTATTCGGAACAAGAAATGTAGTGAAGGTGGAGAGTTGGTGAATGAAAAGTAAGACCACATTTGAAATAAAAAAGGTGGGAAAATATATCTCCTTGAAATCGTTTATTGAAAAATCATGGGTAACGTTTCATGCCTCTAAGCTATATTTCATAGGTATATTTTCTATAATATTCATAGGTCTAATAAGAATTCGCTATAAGTTTAAAAATATTATTTCATCTTATTGAACTGATGGAAAGAAAAAAAAAAAGTATTATTTGAAAATTAATTTCGGATGGTAAACATTCATCATCAGTTCTAAAACGCACAAAATTTCAGCTTTTTGTTACATAGAATACATATAATAAAGTTTTCAAACATGTAAGACAAGAAATTACCTGTACTCACCTGAGGAGGTACAGATAAAAGAGTGGAAAGGGAAGTAAAAAAGGGCCAGGGAAGGTAAATTTATGGGTTTTTCCTATCACTAATTTGTTTTTTCACTTTTTCCTGTTATTCATAGGAAAAACTTAACCCACCTACTTTCCGTTTTAGAAGTCCGTTTTGCCTTCTCAGGTGAGTACCAATATACTTCATTTCTTGTCGTACGTTTTTAATGCTTTAGTGTTTATAATCTATGTCACAAAGTGCAGATGTTTTGACAATTTTGTATGTTTTAGAACTGATGATGAATGTTTAACAAACGAAACTAGATTTTAAATAAAATAATTCCAACAGATGCGGCAATCAATTCATTAATCCTAATCATATTTATCATTCTATGCTATCATGCGCACCTTAAGTGAAAAAAAGGAGTTTACATGAACATATTTAAAAATCTGATCAATTTTTAAATATGATATTAAATTTTTCAAGCTTAGGTTTGAATTAATTAAGTAATGAATTCCACAAGTCTCCTCTATTTTTATTAATTAAAAATTAAAGTTAAATTATTATTAAAGGTGTAGTTGGTAAAAAGTTAGTTTTCTGATTGAAGTATAAAAATTAAGAAATCGAACTTCAACGGAATAGAAACATTGGATTATTTTGAATATATTATTAAATTCATTATGTCAATAACTTTCTGATTCTTATATTTTGAACTTATTCCAAGACATAAGGGATCGGAAGTCGTGTCCAGTCCAAGATACTTTCCCATTAGATCCTTTGCAGATTACATACCCTTGGCCGGCGAATTATTTCAGGGTGCCCTTCACCTGGAGGTACACACCTTGCCGGAACTGCAGCCGAGGGAAGGAAGTCCACCTTGGTACAGATCTCACCGCTGACCTCCGGTAACAAGAAGACCGACCATTGAGTTCCCCCTGCTGTTCAGCCTTGCTGATGAGAAAGCAGTTGGGTCATGTCAACAAGACTTTTCTCAATTTGACCTTGACGGTCAGCTTGTTTAATGTTTAGAAAAAAATATTATCCCATTGATCAGTTCATTAGCAGTTTTCGTCAAATAAAAGTTTTGGATTTGAATATAAACATTCACAAAGTTACCCACTGAAATGAATGAAGAATCAAAATTATTTTATATATTAACGTATTGTAATTGCAATTATTTTAATTCATCAAATAATGTTAATAATTTATGTCTTTTACTAGGTGATATTAAATCTAAAAATACTGGTTCAATTTTCGTCTACTGTTTCGTCTAATATATTCATATAAATATATCTAGTTTAATATATTCGTTTTATATATTGATATTATGTGATTTCCACTTCCCTATATGGAAAATTTTCATTGCACATATTCTGTGAATTGGTTTGCTGTCATTTATATTACTTATTGTCTTAAGGTAAGGCAGATTGTAATACTGATTCAATAAAACACTTCTGCCTGAAAACAAAAATGTGAGAATGTTTAGCAGAAGTTAGCATTTCTTTGAATATTGATATAGTTTTTTTTCTATCTTGCTAAATAAAAGTATTTTGGGTGGAAGAAGGGTGGAGTTGTGGCTGGTAAAATGTTGTAACTTTAATTCATTTTACAACATAAATAGGAAAACAATTATTTCAAATGTTTAAAATTTAAAAGTAGTTTATTATGAATCAAACAGTAAGCAGTAGGTATAGTACATATATTTAGATATAAATGTTGTGAGGACAACAATTTAATTCCCACATATCGTCATCAACTCACATATATCAACATATTACCTAGACCAGGGGTTTCCAACCGGTGGTACGCGGGAACGTTTCAGGTGGTACGCGTGAGTAACGGCGACAAGAGCTGTATCCTCCTTCCTCTCACTTCCATTCTTCCGCCTCTCAATATTGCCAGTGATTGTGCAGTGTTTATATGTTGTTGTTATAGTTCGTTGTGGGTGTTGTAATAATAAACTGTGATTTCGTATAGGAAAACTAAAATATGAAACGATTTCTGACGTCCTCTTCTACTTCAAAGGATTGTGCTAAAAAATCTAAATCACCGGCCAATCGTAAATACGATAAAAGCTACTTACAGTACGGTTTTATAGTGAAGCCAGGGACTGAAACCAGTGATATTCCTATTCTTCAATGTGTTGTATGTCTTGAAAACATTCGAACCAAAGCATGAAGCCTTCTTTACTGATGCGATACCAAATACTAAGCACCCTGATTTGATTGGTAAGCCCATTGAAATTTTGAAAAGAAAATATAATTATTTTAAGAAAGAAACCCAATGTTTAACGAAGTTTTTCAATACTGATGTTAACTTGTTAAAGGCGTCATACCTTGCTAGTTTAAGAATTGCAAAAGATGGAAAGTCTCACACAATCGGTGAGACGCTTTTACTGCTGGCCGCTGTGTATATGGTCCAAGCCGTGTTAGGAGAAAAGGCAGCCAAGAAATTAAAAAAATAGCATTGTCAAATAACACAGTAAAGAGACGACTTGTCGATATGTCTAATAATATTGAAGAACAACTGGCTTTGAAACTCCAAGAATGCACTTATTTTTTGCAGATTGGCTTATCTAGCCGAGTTACTTGTGTGAGAGTGGATTTTCTGACCTCTTGTACATAAAATATAAACATAGAAGCAGAATAAGTTTTGAAGGGGACTTAGGAGTGAAGATAAGTTCCATTACTCCTAACGTTGATATTTTCATCACAGGCAAACAACAACAAGTTTCGCACTAAAGACTATAATTTTTTTTTTTTGCTGAGTTTTACTAATTTTTTATTTTGTTTGTTTTTAGACCTATGGGTAATAGATAAAACTGAAAATTAATAACATTTTAATCTTTTTATTTCTCCTATATTACAAGCATGTTATAAATAAACAAATATCTAACCATTAAATATGAAGTTTTCTGAGGAATTCAATTCAAAAAGCCTTTGAACACTTTTAGAAAAGTAAATATTATACGTTTATTAAAATATTTATGTCTAGTGGTACGCCATAATTTCTCAAAAAGTCAATTGGTACGCAGGTGCAAAAAGGTAGGGAACCCCTGACCTAGAAAATTTAAATAAAATTGGAAATTCTGCATTAAAAACATTAAACATTATTTAAACCACTTTTATAATACTAAGGAAAAATATCGACATGAATATCTGATTATCCTTAGTTTCAGTAAATGTTTTGAACTTATTGGGTTATTGAGGTTTTGGTCTTAATCAGAAACATTTATGAAGACAACATGAGATATACTAAGGCTAACGAAGAAAGTATTTTCCTAAGGCAGTTTCTTTTTTTCTGGCGATGCATTTGAATATATAGAGTATTTTTGGATTAAATGTACTTTGAATTAAGACGGTTAGTATACATTTATTTTATTGTAAATTTCTATTCCGGACGAAACTCGGTCCGATCTCACATTCCGAATAAACTACAGTTAAACTCTTCCGATATTATGGGATTGATTTGGAATTCCAGTTCCTGGAAGCCCTACATTTTATTGACCGTAAGAGGAACAGTGAGTCCGGAATCCATTAGAACGTTTTTGAAACTCTAGCCTTACGATTTGTTAATTGTTATAGCAAAAGAAACTTTAACTGGAAATTTCAATCATTTGAATTTAAATGGTAGATTGGTAGTAATCATTGCGGTTCTGGGAATAAATTCGAGCTCTCCAGTCGCTGTTTCATTGGGAATTACAGCCTCAATGACATTTCCTCACTTAGCTGTAATTTTTAAACTGGTATCATTGCACAGATTAGGTGTTTGAAAGTCCCCTAACACACAATTGGACATCCGATTTTTAATTTTTATGTATATATTTGTAATCTAGTTGGATTATAATACCAGAATATATTTAATATTTTATAAGCGATAATAAGGTCAATTTTCAAACTTTACTGAGATCCACATATCACATATTTATTTCTTTTTAGAATTAATTTAATAGAAAATAAGTAAATTATTAATTTCGAGCTCTAAATATCACCTTACCATTGTAACCTTCTTACAGAATGGCACTCGCCAGCTATCCGTAGATTTTCAAACTTCAATGGAATCCACATATTTATTGCATTTTTAATAATAATTGAAAATCAGTAAATTTTATTATTGCTAAGCCTTTCTTGAACAGTTAAGATGATGTAGTTAAAATGTATGACTTGTCCTTTCATATAAACGTATGGATTGAATTTTCTTTTTTCGTATTTTAAGAATATGAACAAATTAATAATAATAGGCAATATATTAATAATTATAATTATAATATCCTGTTAGTTGGATCTCAAGTTGTGCCAGAAGTAGGTCATGAAAAGCAAAAAGGCAATTAGCTGAGCGGGAATGGAAATGTGTAAAAGAGTTCTTGGACAACTTCTGCCAACTTAGTTGCCAATAAGGAAAGTTGCTGGGTGTGCCCTAACGCTAAGACGCAGATACAAGGCGTCTTTTGATCAAAACAATATGAAATTAAGGCCCAACCGCCAGTTTATAAATATTTTTTTTTATAAATGGAATAATATTGAAATCTTTTAAAACCAACGGGTATTTGTAAAAATAGTCTTCTTCCCATTGTTTCCCTTGTCAACCAAATTAGTTCCTTAAACTCGTTTGTAATTATGTATAAGTATTTATTGCAATTTTTTTATTTTTCTAGATAATGCAGATAGTAGCATATTTTTGGTATTTTATTGCATAGTTTCCCAAAATGTGTTTGCTTATATATGTGCATATTTTTTTCAGTTTTTATTGCAAATAATTCTCAGTCCCAATTATGATTATTATTTTTTTTTATTGTTGGCTTTAATTTATTTTAACAATAAATTGTCCTCCCAGTTATATCATGTCATAGAACTAAGTATTGTGGATTGTGTCCCACTAAATATATGATAGTATATTTAGAATGATTTGATTATTAGAGCTGGCTCAAGAAACTGGGCAACTTCCCTTCTATACACTAAGCGGGAACTGAGATTCGCTGCTGGTGAAACTTTATTAACATGGTAAAACTGCCTTGGAAAGTGCGAAATGTGTAGTAAGAGAAAAAAGATGTTATTAAATACTTTTAGTAAATATTAAGTCACGGCCATAATACTCAGATATCTAACGTTCACAAATCATCAGGCATTATACAGTAAACACTCAATAAATGAGTTACCCACATTTGAGCTTACGAGGATAGACTAAAGCTGATGGGTCAAAAATTTAATTGAAAAATTTGTAAGTAAAATAAAATATACTATACATTCAACGCCGTGCTTGATTTATTACACATTTCAGATATCCTCTTGTTAGTACATCAGTTTAAAATATATCCAATTATTTATTAGTTGCAAACGTTTATTGCTGTACATATTTTTAAATTGCTTAAATATTTTATTTCGTGTTTTTGGTGTTAAATTGATTTTAAATTAGATTTTTAAAAATTTTACTATAATAAACATATTTATAATAAATAATAAGTACCTAACATAGTGACATGGTAAGGAGCGTGTATGATACCAAATACATATGTAAGATGTAACGACCACAGGTAGATGTATAGGACAGACAAATACACACACACATACACACACAAACACATACACAATGTGTATACTATATTGTATACTAAGATATGTATGGTAAAGTTAAAAAACATAATAACTGAGAAGCTCAATATTCATCTTTATGTATTGAATAAGTTTTCTCCTTAAATCATGACAATAATTGGATATTCCCATATTTGTCGCCCAGGATAGATTCACTGCATGATCACTGTCATAGCAGTATTATAGAATTTCTTAATACGTTTAGTAAAATTGTTAACGTATGGATTTTAATCAGACATTGAAAAAACAAAGTTTAAAGAATTAAGTCCAGTAATTTCATAATTTAAGACGCCACCGCATATTCAGCAGATACTATCTAGATACTACGTTCCATATTACGTCGGCAACTCTCGATTTACTTGCTTGAAAAACAAAATTATTATATAATACTTTAATTTTTTGAAAACCTTGAAACATTTATTAATAATTGCACGATTGTGTAATCGCTTTTACACTGATTGCAGTATGCTACACTGATTCTACTGGTTTTAGGGTTAGGGTTAGGGTTTGTGTTGAGGCGTTTAACTGCAAGGTTTTTTACGCCATTTCGTTATTGTTTGTTATTCAGATAGTTTTTGTTCAATGTATTTTGTTCCTGTTGTGTTTGTCTATGTATTGGTATATATTGGATGCAATGATCTATAGATTTGTACATAACAATTATTTAGCTTAAATTGTTCGTAATTTTTTTTTTTTTTTTTTTTTTTTTTTTATTTATTTCTCTTTCTCTCTCTCTCTCTCTCTCTCTCTCTCTCTCTCTCTTCTTTTTTTTTTTTTTTTTTTTTTTTTTTTTTTTTTTTAATATTTACAGTGAAATAAATATTTCCTCCTAATTAGTTATAAATCGATACGTAAAATATAAACTTAAATTATTTACATTGGTATATGTTAATTATAACTAATAAATTCGTATTCGGTTATCTGAAGTCAACATTTTCTTTGGTTATGTTGTAGAGATATTGTTTTAATGTTTTCAGTAGATTGGATTCCTTCAGGAACTTGAATAGTCTGCTTATTGTATCTTCGCAGTCATTTAGCGTTTCTTTAAGAGATCTTTTGAGGTTGTATTTCAACATAAGCTTATCATAGTCCGAGCATTCTTCTATAATGTGTTTTATTGTGATGGTTGTTTGGCATCTATTGCATATAGGTTCTGGGTCTTTTGTAATTAGATGGATGTGAGTCAGCCGTGAATGGCCAATCCTTACTCTTGTAAGAGCCGTTTCTTCTTTTTCGAGTTGGTCTCACTGAGGTCTTCCAGATGTTTGTATTCGGTTTTATTTCTTTTAGTTTGTTATTGTTAACATTGCTCCACATACTTTGCCATGCAGCTTTGGTATCAGTGTGTAGCAATTTTTTAATATCAGTTTTAATGCAAATGGGAACAATGTCTTGATTACTGAGTGCGGCTTCCTTTGCAAGTTTATCAGCTGCTTCAGTGTATTTGATGCCAACATGCGATGGTGTCCAGAGGAATTTAACATCTGTTTGTAATGATTTTAGCATAGCTAAGTATTCATGAATCTTTATTACTAATGGGTGATCGCTGTATAACTCTAGTAGACTTTGTAGTGCAGAGAGTGAATCACTGCATATTATGTGCTTGTTTCCCTCTTTTGTCATTATATTGTGGAGGGCATATTGTATGGCGGCGAGTTCTGCTGTGAATATACTGCAATGAGGTGGTAGTTTATATTTGAATGCTTCTTCAGGTGTGACCACAGCCGACCCTATATTATCATTCATTTTGGAGCCGTCTGTGTAGATGAATGATGCATTCTGATTTTTATTTAATATTTCTTGAAATTTATGGTTTATTTCATACGGTGGTGTGGTTTTCTTTCTGAACTTTTGTAGTGCTAAGTTAATACAGGGAACTGCGTATGTCCATGGTGGGGTAAGGGTATCTTGGCTTTGTATACTTTTTTGTTCTATTTCTTCTATAGGTCTTCTGTATCTTATTGTTAGAGGGGCTGGTTTTGTAGGGTTATTGCTGTAAATTTGTTGATATTTCGGTTTAAATATGATTTAAATGCTGGGTTTGTTGGTTGTGTTGCTATGGTTGCTATGTAGTTCATTGCTAGTTGATGTCTCCGGAATGTGAGTGGTGGCATATTAGATTCAGCGCATAAGCTAAGAATTGGGCTCGTCCTGAAGGCTCCCGTTGCTATCCTTATTCCACCATGGTGCACAGAGTCAAGCTGTGTTAGTAGGCTGAATCTGGCTGAGGCATATATATGGCTAGCATAATCTAATTTTGGTCGTATTAGGCATTGGTATATTTGGAGTAGCCTCGATCTGTCCGCTCCCCAGCTAGTACCTGCCAACACTTTCATAACATTTAAACGTTGTAGGCAGCTATCTTTTAGGTTCCTGATGTGGTGTTTCCATGTGAGCCTTGAGTCAACTATTAATCCTAAGAAGGTGCAGTGGTCATGAAAGCTTAACTCTTTATTGTATAATGTAATTTTCGGAGGAGTACTTGGTTGCTTTTTCTGGGAAAAGAGAATACATTTAGTCTTTTCTATTGAGAAATTGAGACCGGTATTTTGTGACCAGGTTTGTAGTTTGTTCAGAATTGACTGTATGGTTGCTTTTGTTCTGTTCGTGTCTCTATATTGAATGAGGATGGCAAGATCATCTACAAAAAGACTTGGTTTGAGGGATCGATGAGTGAGTGCGTTTTGTATAGAATTAATGGCAATTAGAAACAGTGTTCCGCTTAGGACACTACCTTGTGGAATCCCATTCTCTACAAGTGTTTTTTTAGAAAGATAATCTGCGATTCGCACTTGTATATATCTTTTCCTCAGAAAATTTTGGATGAAACGTGGTAGGGCTCCTCTGAACCCCCAGTCATATAATTGTTTTAATATGGTTGGTCGCCAGACTGTATCAAAGGCTTTTTCAATGTCAAAGAAATGCCTAGACATTCGCGTTTACTGATGAAGGTGTTCAGTATCTCGGCTTCTAGTGATACGAGATGGTCAACAGTCGATCTTCCTTTTCTTTGCCCCCATTGAAAGTCAGTCAGTAGCCTGTTCTTCTCAAGATACCATAGAAGGCGTTTATTAATGATTTTTTCTATTAACTTGCATAAGCAACTCGTTAAAGATACAGGTCGGTAATATTCTTCTTTCAATTTGTTTTTTCCTGGTTTTAAGATGGGTATTACTATGGATTCTTGCCATTTTTCTGGGAGTTCACCTTCCAACCATATTTTGTTGTAAAATTTTAGGAGGTGTTTTCTTTGGTCTGTTGGGATATTTTTTAGCATGGAATTATGGATGCTGTCTGGTCCAACAGCGGACATTCTTAGGGAAGATATCGCCGTGTTAAGTTCCCATTCGGTTATAGGTAACTTATATGTTTGATTGTTGTTATTTGAATTGATTTCAAAATGGATTGGTTGTTGTTCGCTGATTTTTTGTCGGAACTGCAGATTATAATGGGTTGAAGATGATGTCTCTGCGTAGTGTTCTGCGAATCTTTCGGCTAATACTGAAGGTTTATATACGATGTTCCCTTACGGTGTGCTTGTGTTAATATTATTTACAAAGTTGTTCCATGATTGTTTTTTCTTGTTTCTGATAAGGTTTCTTGACTGGGCTTTTAATTTTTTAAAGTTTACAAAATTTACTGTGGACGGTGATTTTCGGAATTTATTTAATGCACGGTTTCTTTTTTTAATGATTTCTTTACAATCATTATCAAACCATGCTGGCTTTGGATTAGAGGAAGATGGATTTGATTTTGGTATTGAGGCTTGTGCTGCTTCTATTATTTCTTGAGTGATGTAGCTGTTGATTTGATTAATATTTCCACTAGCATGATCTAGTTTTATTTTGTTTTGAAAGAGGTCCCATTGTGCTCTATTGACGTCCCATAGCCAATGTCTTTTCCCGGTGGTGTGTCTTCCAATCATTTTCTCGAGGATTGGGAAGTGGTCAGAATTGTGGAGGTCATTTATTACTTTCCATTCGAGTAAACTGAAAAAGGTCGGTGTACATAGGGTTATATCTATTGCTGTGAATGATCCATTTTTAGGGCATAGGTATGTCATCGATCCTGTGTTAAGCAGCAACAAGTCGAAATTATCTTGGATTCGTTTAATTATGTTTCCTCGTGAGTTGTTCGCTCTATTTCCCCAGCTTTTGTGAAGTGCGTTTACGTCACCAAGGATAATAAAAGGCTGTGGGAGCTTATTGATAAGTTTTGTTAAATCATATTCATTAATAGGTTCGGTGGGTGGTAGATAGATGTTGCAGATATTTATTTTTATGTTCGTATTAACTGTTGTGGTAATTGCTTGAATGGGATTATCTATTTTTATTTTCTTTGCGATTAAATTGTTGTGTATTGCCGTTAAGACTCCGCCACAGGCTCGGTTATCTGTTATTTTATCGGTTCTAAATATTTGGTAATTCTTGATTTTAAATTTACTGTGCGGTTTTAGATGTGTTTCTTGAAGGCAAATTATTCCAGGTTGATGTTCTGTTATGAGTAGCTTCAATTCTTCATATTGTGAGGTTGTCCCGTTAAGGTTCCATTGGATAACATTTGTGTAGTTATTCATGAGATTTGGATAAGATAATTGTAAAACATTATATATTTTTTTCTACTACCCATGTAGTTATATATGTTTAGGAATTTAGTGTATCTTGGCATACAATGATAAATAAAAATAAAAAAACAGAAAAACAAAAAATAAAAATAAAAAATAAAAAGTAATAGGTTATACATTCTAGAACATATTACATCATTAATCCTTATGCATTTATTATTCTGTTTCAATTTATTTAATATCCATATCATTGTTTGTTTTAGCACTGTTATATTAAAATTTATTATTTTCTGTCTTGTAAATTTCCTATATGGACTTATAATTCTTATTACGATAATTTTATGAGTTTTTAGAGATATAAATGCATTTGGACTATAATTAATTATCATAATATGATTATATATATCATTATTTGTTTTTATGACATAGAATAATATATTTTTAGATCTATTGCGTTGATGAATGAATCTATTATATATGTGTTTATATATTGTGTATTTAATAAGTTGGAGTGGGTTATACAATGAATTAGAGGGTTGTTTATTTTCGTTAAGATAGCTGGCGGGCTTGTTATTGTTTGTGGTTAGAAGGGAACTACTCGGACTAGGATGTTTGTAGTTAGAAAATTTTATGATTTTAATTAGAATCTTTAACTTAATTTTATTTAATTCGTGTATCTTTATTTTCCTCAGATCATTATTCTTATTTTCTCTACTTGGCAGTAATTTTCTATATTGGGTGTAGATGGCTTTCGGCTGATATTTGTTAGTTATTATTTTTAGTCCTTTTTGTTTTCTGAGTAAACTATTACTGATTCGTGGGATGATATTTGAAAATGTCATTTTATAAAGTGAGGGTAAAATGTAAAAGAAAAAGTCATACAAGAATAAATTGATAAAGGATAATTTAATAAATAAAAGGATTAAATAGATTAGGATATATTTATAGTATTGTAGTTTTGAGATAATGATAATATTAATTTTTAATCATGTGATTTAATGTAAATTTAAATTATTAATAGATATTAGTTTTAATACTAATTGCTATCCATTTTTTCTATACTCGGATTTCGAATCGTAGGTTTGGTTCGAGACTTACTTCTCGATTTTCTTTCTCTAACTATAGTCCACCCGCCCTGTGGGTCATCTTGGCGACCGAAGGGGGGAGGGGGGAGGTCATTTCGTTAGAGTTTTCTTTTTCCGAAGGTGAAACCTTCGGTTTAATGGGGGTTTCCGGAATTTTTGCAGAATTTTGCCCGGAAGGGTTAAAGGGAGTTAAGGGGGGGAGTGGGTTGGTTACCCGGGATGTGGAAGGGGACGGGTGGGGGATGGGTTGAGGGAGTGGAGTGGGAGGTGGGAGTGTGGAGGGGGAATCTCGGATATCATTCATATTCGAGTGTCCAATAGGTAAAGGTTTGTCGTTAGTAACTGGCTCTAACGTTTTTTTAAAAATAGAGCGATCATCTCTTAAATCGTCTGTTTGTACACTAACTGATACTTTGTTTTTTACAATATTGGAAAAACTTACATGCATTGTTATTGGATGTAGTACTTCATATTTTTTTTTTTTTGCGGCTAGATAAGTAATTTTTTCACCATCTTGGATGCTTTTAATTTCTTTTTCTTTTAAAAAAATAGGACAATTTTTCGAAAAAGAGTCGTGTTGACCCTGGCAATTTACACATTTTATGGGACTATTACATTCAACCCCTTCATGTTTAAGTTTACCACAGTACCTGCACAGTGGCTCTTTTTTGCAGAATGTTTTTGTATGACCAAACTTAAGACATACATAACAACGCGTTGGGTTTGAAATAAATTGCTTAACAGTGATATTGTAGAAGCCTATTTTTATTTCTGTGGGGATAGTAGGATTATTGAAAGTAATGAGGTAATTATGACTGTTATGTTTTTCGTTATTTTTGAAATATGTCAGTCTTTTTACATCTTCTACGTTTTGTGATTTTAATTCTTCCTTTATTTCGTCAATGGAACAACAATTTAGATCTGGGCACCATATAATTCCTTTACTTTGATTTAGTTTGCCATGCGGTTCTCCTTTGACAGGAAAGTTCTTGATTAGGTTTTCACATTTTAGTAATTTATTCCATTGAATTTCTGAAATAACTTCAACTAGAAGAGTACCGTCTCTTAACTTTTTTGCAGCTTTTACATCACCGATTAAATTTTTTAGGCTTTTATATATTAAAAATGGTGATATTTTTTGGAAATCGAATGGATTTCCATCATTATCACAACCGATTCTTTTTATAATTAAGAATCGTTTGTAATTATGTTGTTTGTTTTTTCATTATTTAATGGGAAAGGTTCCTTAAATTTAGCTTTTTTTTTTCCGCTTAGCGGGCGGGGATTCCGTCATGGTTTTTACTTACTTTTATAGTAAGTAAGAAAAAAAACAAAACAAAAAAAAAAAAACAAAAAAAAAACAAGTATTTAAAATAGAGAAAGAAAAAGAAAGCCTCCTAAAAAAATATTTAAATATATTAAATAAAAGGAAAATGCTACTTATCGCTAGTTGTAGATACTTAATCCCCAGGAGCTCACTAAATATACGTCCTCACAGCACCAAGTATCAACACTCCCTACTGGTTTTATTAATGAAATATCCAGAAGTTTAGTGGGCCTATGTTATAATCGGAATTATTATTACCAGGATTGAAATATTACAAATGTACTTTGTATTTTAATCTCTAATTAGTGTAAACGGTCAGCACCTTTACAATACCTTTAAACCTCATCCTGATATCCTTAACCCAAATCACCTTGAAAGTATTCAAACAGAATTGAATATCCTACTTCAAATGTCCCCTCCTCCCAAAGCATTCCATCCCTCAGAAATATCAAGTATTATCCATAGATTGCCCACCAAGAAAGCCCCTGGACATGACCTTATTACATCCCATATCCTAAAACTCCTTCCTCGGAAAGCCATTCTATTCCTAACACTCATATATTTTCCTGATCCTTGGAAATTATCCATAGTCAAAATGATACCCAAGCCCAAAAAGCCACTGGAACATCCTTCCTCGCATCGTCCTATTTCCCTCTTGCCAATTATGGGCAAACTCCTACAAAAACTCATCTTAAAACGCTTTTATCCGATCCTAGATTCCAATCACATAATCCCAGACCACCAGTTTGGATTCCGAACATCACATTCCACAATCCAGCAATGTCATCGTGTGGTGGACGTTGTCTCCTCCAGATTGGAGCGCGGAATGTACTGCACGGGGGCCTTTCTCGATGTAGAACAAGCTTTTGCCGAGTCTGGTACCCGGGACTGCTTTACAAACTCCGTAAATTCCTACCTCCTACATACTTCCTTATCATCCGTTCATATCTTAGCGATAGAACCTTCAAAGTTAATCATAACTTTTCCTACTCCTCTCTCTTTACCCAATCTGCAGGTGTTCCTTAAGGAAGTATCCTAGGTCCAATCCTCTACACGGTGTATACAGCTGACATCCCGACGCATCCTAGCACCATCCTCACCACGTATGCTGATGACACGTGTGTGTTATCAGTAAACAATGATCAATCAAATTTCAATAAATACATTAAAAAAAAAAATTAGTGTAAAATTATTTTGAATTGACTAACATGAAACGGTTGAAGTTTTCAAATACAAAATCAGCTAAATCCGAAATTAGAGACTATTCGTAAAGTTAATTGGTCCATTTTTATGTGCTAAAAGGATTTCTTTCTAAGGGGCTGTCAATTTCTGAAAAAATGTAAATAATCTGCGCTATCTCACGTATTTCGCAACCGATTAAGACAAAATTTTAAGGTCATCTAGAAGCCTTAAAATTGCGTAGTTTAGCTCAAATCCGTAGGTCGCAGGATTTCCCCTTATTGAAATATCTCAAGTTATAGCTGACCTCGGGTTTTTTCATTCACATCCGTTTTTGTCCGCTAAAATCGGGAGCAAATCCAATGTTATAAGCATGGATAAAAAGCAGAATGTATGCAGATTCTAGTGATGCTATTACTGTTGTAATCGGTGGAACACAGCAGTTGTTACGGCCGGTAGAAAATGATGAAATCTCAACTTCAAAATTTTAACCTCCTCGAAAGGGGTAAAAAATCAATATTTTTTGATTTTGATAAAATTTCACATACAAGGGTTTTATGGTGCGTTAACTCGAGATTTGTGGTCAGTTGTTCATGAAAAAAAGTTTCCACTGATTTAGAGCGGATTTTCTTGGAATTTTGTCATTTTTGAGCACCCTAAAGCCGGATAGTGTCTTGAGCATAACAAAAGTATTTTTATCTAATAGCATACATAACTGCAATTAATCGTGAAAGAATCATTTCTCTATCTTGACTGAGAGCTGAGAAAAAAAAAATAAAACGTGATTTTCATTTTTTTTTTTCTCGGCTCCTAATGCTCATTGGCGGCTATAACTCTAGTTTTGCACTATTATAGGTCCCTACTACCCACACAAAAATCGGCATTCAAATCTGTGAGTTACAACTGCAAACGTCCCCTTGTTAGTATCTGTTCAAAGTTGCTGGTTTAGGTTGTTTCTGCATTTTTTTAATTTTTATTTATTTGTTTTTTTTTAAGTGGTACCAACCTTTATTTTTTAGTTCAACTATTTTAATTGAATATTTCATCTATTATTTACATTTTAAATGAAATATTTTTTAATTAACTTTTACTTACATTTTTTTAAAATTCGCCTGCCTTCATATACAAATAAAAACATATTTAACATGCTTTAAAAATAATAAATAAATAATTAAAAAAAATAGTTATTGAAAAGTTTAAGGGTCAAGACCTCTAACATGGGGATCTTCCTAAAAGGAATGTCTCGTAGAAAATATGTCAAGGTTCAAATGAATATGTTGCGGAAAATAGATCATGAATATGTTTAACTATAATCTAGTGCTTTTCTTAATTTATATTTTAGAAACAAAAGGATCATATTACTTAAGTTAAAAAATAAATTAACTGGGAAACTGCCGGTAAATTTTTGATTCGAGCGACATAGCTATAGGGTATCAAAAGCAGCCCCAATATTTAAAAAATGTAAGCAAAACATGAAATTAAAAAAAAAAAATTCATATAAAAAAAATATTCTCAACTAAATTCCCTGATTAGGAAACGAGACAAATTTTCGATTCGAGCAACAACAGAGCTGGAGCGTGTCAAAATTTTAGAATATTTGAGGGTGAAAAACTTTACACCAAAAAATAGTAGACTCCCAGACATGTAAAAAAAAACATGAAGTTTTCAATAATTAATTAATTTAATACTAGTTTACTATATCCAATACTAATACAATATAATACTAATTATCATTATTAGTAATCATTATTGCTTGCTGAAACTAATAAAGAAAAATAAAATCTTTTTTCAAACCTTGCCTCATATAAAATAAAACAACTCAATAGACTTCAATTTCAAAATATAAATTATGAAAAGTTAGCAGAACCGAATAATATGAAAATTTACAATTATTAGCAAATAGCGATTTTATATTCAAGGATAATTTGTGAGTAAATTGTTTGAATTTAGGATGTTCATATCGATGTGAATGTAAATTTTTGTGATATGTGTCAATCAATTGATTTTAAAAGAAGTCTGGAAATTGCCATATACAATTCTTGCTGTCTTAAAATAATTAAAATAATGAATTGTTTACGGATTTGTTTCCATCAAACCTAAAAAGAGGAAGGCGAAGCAAAAGGAAATAAGGTAACTTTACAGAATCAATGGGTCCCTAAATATATTAGTATTTAGCTAATTAGTGAAGTCCTGATAAATATATTGTATTTGCTCTTTATTTTAAATGTGGATATACTCAACTTTTGTCAAAGCTCTCAAAGATTTTTTTTTTTAATATCTTTTCATGCTAAAATGATTTTTTAATAAGTTTCTATTATTCAATGATTCCTGCCTTCTTCCTTAAACAACGTAATAATCAGAAATTTTATAATAAATTCAAGCAGGTATATTATTTATAATACTTTTTAATAACAAATGAGAATTAAAATGAAATAAATTAATGAATATCCTGAAGGGGAGAAAGAGAAAATTCAAAGTAGATTTCATAATAAACGAGACACCATCACAAAGTAAGTAAATTAAAAAAAAAAAAAGGTAGACATTTCAGAAATTATTTGTTTTCCTCAGAATAAAAATTAATACTTTGATATCTTTATGATGCTGAATATTTGTGAAATAAAATTATACCTCTAAAATAGAACTTTATTTTAATTATATGTTTATAATCAATCAATTTAAATAAAAAGTTCCTTGAAAATTATGTTTTATAGGATTTTTTTTTTATAACTTTAATAGTTCCCTGTAGAGAGGAACACTTTTTTTAGTGGTACTGCCCTTTTTTAAATGGGTTGCTACATACACAGCAAACTTATCAATCACAATTTGACATTCAATATTCAATAACAAAATAAATATGGCACAAAAAAACCTCGTAATAGTCATTTTTTAATTAAGGAATTGGATGATTTTTTCCTACTTCTTTTACAAAAAAAGAATTATGGATTAATGAAATGAGAAACGTGTCGCAGAGGGCGCAAAATAGCTTTAATTAAAAAAAAAAAAAATTAAAATTTATTTGAGAATGCACTGATAGATAAAATTCTGCTCCACGGGGATCAAAGAAAATTATTTTTATATTTATGTACATAAATTGTAAAATATTGTAACTCAGGTGTTACCTGCTGAATGGTGTTGTTGTTGATTCTTTAAATAATAAAATTAAAATTTAATTTTTTTTATTTTTAAAAATCTTATATTGATATCTCCCTAAGTAAGGCGCAATAGGTAATAAAGATAATGATGTATACAATATATAGGAATACACAGACACACAGAACCGAAGAGATCCCCACCGCCGCTCTTACAGCTGCATCATTGGTGTTAATATCCAGTGGAAGTTGTGTGGGAGCGCTATCCACACATGCTCAGGACCTGAGTTGAGAGACTGGTCATTACCAGGACTCCAACATAATTCTATATTACAAAAGGTCTCGGGGCCGTTGCCGTTTCAACCATGATTTTTCTATAAAGGGTTATCGGGATAATTAAAACTGGATGGAGATTGAGCCAGAGGATTAGGATGATTGGATTGAAATACTGAAGGAATGAGATCAAGGGCAATAGCTATTTTTCGGTAATTATGTAGTGTTTTATTGCTGACATAATATGGTACATTACTAATTGTTCGGAGGACTTTGAAAATTAAATTTAAGAATAAAATTGGAAAATACATATAAAAATAATAATATAAAGACTAATTAATAATTTTAAAAAAAATGTTATAGGTTATATAAGGGTTAGCAAAAAAAAAAAAAAAAAAAAAAAAAAAAATGATTATTCATAGTGAATATAATAAAATAAGTGAAGAAAAGACTAAGCAAGATTTAGAAATACACAAGAAGAGAGATGCCTTCATAAAGAAAGCGTTAAAATTAGGATTCCAAGGTACAAGCGATAAGAGAAAAGGTACAAGGTAGTCGGAAGAAAGAAAAAAAGAGGTATATTAAAAAGATAAAAGAACATTGAAAGAAATGAAAAAAACGTATGAGAAGGATTTGAAACTGGCACGTGGTCCACAGTTAGTTAAAAAGAAAAAATAAATATAGAAATCGAAGAAATATGTTTACTTTATTAAATAAAGTATGTATCTATATATGTACCTTATGATTCGTAATCGTAAAATAACTTTCCTTTCATTCGTTTAACTTGGTTGGAAACGAATAAAAAAGTAAAGAAATAAAAAAAGTATATAAACACACAAAAACATACATTATATACATATATAGATGTATATTTTTCCCCTTATGAAAGACTTATAAATACTGATTTATTACCAGTCTTATGATTAATGTATCAAGATATCCTTGGGCCAATGCGTATTCAGCCTTCGTTCTCGATTGTCTGATAACAAGATGGATGGAATAGACTTAACAAAAAAAAATTGTAACATTTGTTCTTATACTTCCAGTTGTTGAAAACAAATCAAACACCCTTCATTATTTGTTCAACCACTTTAGAAGAGGGATTAAGGGTGTTTCGTTAATCGACTTTGATATCTGGGTTCATTACACTGATTTTAGAATACTATTGTTGGTAATTTTTTCTTTTGTTAAATAGCATGGAGGTCTTTTGTCTGCTAAGTTATCGGTATGGTTTTGAATATAATATGTAATTCTTGAAAGGATCTGATTCATTCAAAAGGAAACCACAATCTTCAATAAAGAAAACGTTGTTATTCGAATTAATTCTTTATTAATTTATTTAACAGACAGTCGTTTCCCCAGATGAAGTGCTAAGCAGCGGATCTGTTCAACAGGGATTAGTGGTATATCGTACCTATATTTGAATCCGATTATCAAACGTTTCCAATTAGCAAACCTGTTCTAGTATGGATATATCTACTAATACTTGAAGAGTTAATAATCATCTGGAAAACGTCACAAGACGGTAATATAGATTAAATTTAGCTCATTATATTTTAGGAGTCATTGTAAGTTAGCTATCATAGATGCGACTTTAACTCTATATAATATAAATCTCGGGTACAAATATTTGGTAATTATGATTCCATGACTAGGCTGATCATGTTCAACTTTTTTATGTCATCAATGGAAAATATATTAATAACTCCTCTTCAATATAAATCTTCTGATTCATTTATTTGATATTAAGATTGATACAGGTAATTAGTAAAGAATTATTTCTAAATTTGTTAGTGATGTCACAAGTGAGCTCCATTAGCAATTTATTTACGACACGTCTGTAATTTTAGATTAGTATGTTAAAAGAGCAAACCATAATGTAGATTTATTCAAAAGCAACTATAAACTCATGATATCGTTCATACAGTAATCCAAAGACGCTACAGTAAAAATGAAATTTTACAGGAGAAGCAAGAAACTGAAATGAAATACTTTCGACCAACATTATAGGTGTAAGCAATATTCATATTACTACAATTCAGTAAATGTTAATACCGAGCAAGGTATGTATGATTGTTTTGATGTTACGTCGTTATTCCAAAGGATGAACGATATAATTATCTGGCTTTTTCAAAAAAGTATTTAAAAACTCACATTTGAATCATTATGAGGTTTGTTTTAAATGTCGTCGCTACGGAAATTTACATATACATACTTATACGTATACATCGACTGCTAGGCCTTGAACTTTACACCTAGTCAATTTCAGAATGAATATTCATTGCGTACAAGAAATTTCCCACTCACGCAACAACCTTAAATTATTTTCAATTGCTGACTTACTCATTAATAAATTATTATTTTTTATTTCAGTCGTTTCCTTTTAAGATTCTACGATAATCGACGTGGAAAACAATATAAAAATAAATTGCAATTCGTTATCTTCAAAGACCGGATTGTCGAGCAGTAAATATCATTGAAACATGCAATAAAGATGTGATGAAGCATTAAAAAAGTTTTTTTTTGCCCAGCAGTTTCAATTACTTGACCACTCCTTTAGAACCAGCAGGTAATCAGGGAAAGAATTTCAACTGCATCATAAATGTAATCATAAATTTACTATAACGAAGTAATAGAAATGAAAAATAATTTTTATTCTAGAACATAATTTCCTCTGAGAATAATACAAAAAGTACAATGGTAGGTATAGTTGGCTGGGTGCATTGATTACGATCATAAGCGTAGGAGAAATATAAATAATTGCATGATTGTTGTATTAATAGACCTTAAAGCAAGAGATTGTAAATTATGCAAAAAAAACATTAAGATTTTTAATAATAACATTGCACAAAGCCCATTCGCTCCGCTTCCTTTGAACTATGAATAAAGGAATATTAAAAAGACACGTACCTACTAACGATCATATCGCTCATCTGGTAGGTCAAAGAGGCAACAGGAAAAGCTAAATTCTGAAATGAAATACTTTCAACCAACACTGTAAATATAAGTAATATTCATATGGATTAGCAAAGTGTTAGTTCTTACCAAATTCTTGTCAACACTTATACTATAACATACGGTCTATACGGTTGTTTATTTGTTTTAGTTTTATGGCGTACAACTACACCGGTTATTAACGCCAATTTTTCCTTTTTATTTTATTTCTGTACCAGGATATTCTGTTCTTTGATTTAATTTAATTTACATGTTTTATATAAACTTATGTTCTATTACATAATTAAAATTTGTGTTAAATTTCTGTAAATAAATCGTTTAATTTTAGGAATTTGAACACTGGGAAAATTTAGGATTTTGTTGTTTCAATGTCACACAGTCTCCCAAGACTGTTGGAAGATCAGTATTCAGTCCCAAGCTATTGAGGCGTGACGAGAAAAAAAAGCATTCTTGAAATATATGTGTTACTGTCAGTATATTATTGCAGTATTATTGGCACTTTGGCGGAGCTTCTTTACGGTCCATACGGTTTTGGTGAAACGGTTTTTTGACATTCATTTTGACAAGCTCTAACTCTGTTGGTGTTGCTCGGATCGAAAATTAAACGTTGATTTCCTGATCAGAAATTTAATGAAAAATATTGTTTGTTATATAACATTTGTCGCTTGGATCTACCGTTTAGGAGTTGTAGTGGTTTGAATGAAAAAAGTCACGTTGTAACTTTATTTTTCCGATTGATTTGAAATAATCAATATAGTCCCACACGACCTAGAGCAAAACTACAATTGAGTCGATATTTTATCGATGCATCAAGCTTTTGGAAGCACTTCTGACCTGTTTTTTTCATTTTAACGAATTTCGCAGTTACGTCGTTGTTCCACTGGATGAGCGATATATTTCGGGGTATTGTAAAGCAGTGGGAAAGAGAAAATTGTGCACTTCTCAGTAGAGCAGCTTAGGTCGTTGCTCTAAACCTTGTAATTACTCTAAAAACACCATACTACTGAAAATCTAGTAAATAATTTTTCGAATTTAAAAAAAAATAATAAAAAATAAATTTGGGCACATCAGTGAAAATATTTTAATAAAAACAATCTTCGGGAAAATGCAATTGAAAATCATAAATATGCGTTTTTAGTTATCACTTTATTTTACCAGTTATTATTAAGGCGTTTAGCCTCTTGCAAAGATATCTCCTGAAACCTTTTTTAATTTTTTTTTAGAGATATCAAGCCAAAGAGACCCTCTTAAGTATCGTAGTTCTTCTTCATCAACTGAACCAGCACAACTGCAAAAACAGCCATAATAGCCTGTGATTTATACAGGGACAGGTTATCTTGGAACAACTTGGTCCTCCCCTGACCCAGCTCTGAAACATTATTCCTCCTGGAACTCTTTGTGTTTTTCACAACTGTGAACTAACTGCTAAATGTCTTCTCACGTTATATTTTAAACGGTTTAGTAGCTAATGAGAACGATAAAAGCAGATGAACAAGAACAACATTTGTAATCTGTCAAGCTAATTAAAGAAAAACATTAGAAGAAATTGAATAATGATTGTCTCTAATATATTCAAATATTTTTGAAAGCATATAAGTTGAAGACATTCAATATTCTAGAATTACAGATATTGAATTTCTGATGACTATTCGTGTTATACTTACAACACCAGAACTAAATATTAACAATAATTATTTAAACACACTTTTTTTTTTTTTATAAATGAGAAAGCTAGTTTTCCGTTTTCAGCACAGTTTTACATTTTTAATAACGTCACGACTTACTCTTCTGCTTTAGAATTTTAAATTAAAGAAGGAATTACGTTTATGGTATTTTTGTTCTTTGTTCAGTTCGAATTCATTTTGAACTTACCAAAAAACTTTTAACGTTTAGGGAATTGTGGTTCCCTTAAAATCAGTTCAAAAGTAAAAAAAATAAAACAAAAATCGTAGATAATCTGTGACAAATTTGATCTTTGAATATGAAATAAATTTAAATCTGTGATCTATTTAAATTCATAATGGAGTTCAACACAGCCTGGTAACAATACACTTAAAAGTGATTTTTAGTAAAAGGAATTACGAATAAATTAGTAAAGAGGATTTACGAATCGGCGAGTTCAGATCCATTAGAGGTTTACGGATCAGTTCTATTTTTAGCTATGGTTGAAGGCAATTTAAATTGAAATAAAATTCAACATTAAATTAAATATTATATTATCTCATTTAGCTGCTAATTTCAGCAGTTTTAGAGATGGAATGAATCAAGAAACCTTTTAAGTCTTATACTTCTTAGTGTCCTCTTCTAATTATTAAAATCCTCTTCATTTCTTAGAATACATTTTAAATAATGTAACTCCTACATTATCAAGAAATATGATAATGTTCAGTCGGTTAATGTTTATGTACTTATAAAGAATACTAATAATAAAAGGCTTAACTAACCCTAAGGTTCGATGCCGACACCAACAATCGTTTACTACAAACATCCCTCCAACCCCCTCCCTCAAAACTCAAATCCACATGGTCAGCCTAGATGCAATCCTCACATCAACGTCTCGGTCTACCCCTAGGTTGGTTACCCGACGGCTCAGAACTGAATACTTTTAATCGGAATTCGGCCATTCTTATAAAGAAAATAATATATAATGTTATATAACTTCCGTTAATGTTTAAGGTGGGTCCTTACAAGATCTTAAAATCACTTTTTTAGTAAGTGAGGACCATTTGGAAACAAACTATTGTCAGTTAGTTTAAATCGAACTATGTAGCGGTTTCCTATGGTATATATCTCTTCTTCTGAGACATGGTGGTCTTTCTTGCACTATAGAGCAGAATGGAATAGAAATAAAACATTATCCTGAGACAAAATCCCTTAAGAATCATAACAAACAGAAAAATCACATTTGGCCTAGAGAATTCAAAAATAAAACAAGATAATAACAATGAAAAAAAAATGGAAACAGAAAAAAATATATTGACTATATATAAACAAATATTATAAACGAAATCGTAAAGAAAGAACAGAAAAAATGATACTGAAAAAAGAAAAAAAAAATAGAAAACCAAACATTATCTATATCAAAATGAATTATCGTATCGTATGTAAAACTATAAATTTACATTTTTTTTTATTTATTATTTTTTTTTCAATTTAAAAAAAAAAAATTTTATATTAATTTTAAGAATTACATACATTATGAGACCGATTTATGAGACAGCCATAAAATTAGAGAGCGTCAGTTTAAAGAGAAAAAATGTAGTGGAAGAAAAGTGAGTGTTTTGAATGCTCCGAGACAAGAAGCATTGCGAATACAAAGAGGTAGAGAATTCTAGGGAATAGAGGATCCGATAAGAAAGGAACATTGGAATGCAGTAGTTCTGAAGGATGGAGTATAGAGATCGGAATCACGAGATCGTGCATGTGATGATTGGATTGCGGACTTGAATTGCAGAATACTGTAAATAAAAGGAGGGTGACAGTTGGTGTTAATTTGGAAAAGGTATATGCCAAGGAAGTATTCTCTGCGGAAGGAAGGGGAGAGCCAACTTAACTCAGTGTAAAGATGGGAAACATGAAAATTTCTTAATGATCCGAAGACAAACCTTATAAAGTAATTCATAATCCATTTTAATTTGTCCTCAAAAACTATCGAGAGCCCAATTCTGTCTCATCTCAAAGAGTTAAAAGACCGCTTGCTCTATTTTTTACTGTATTCCTCTATCTACTCTTTTCAAACAAGATATCGGCATACTTCATATTACCTTAAATGTCCTCACATATGTCCCACTTTTGTATGATCTCTCTCACAGAATTGCCAAATAAGTGAAATTCTTCATGCTTTGTGCTAGGTCCTTTCGGTGTTCTCTCCACATGCCTTCAGCTATTAAATTGACATAATTAACATTTTTGTTCAATGCCTAAAATATTTTGTATTTGTAATTGAGCGCAATGTTTTATTCTATAAGGATTTTACTAAAAAAAAATTAAAAAAACTTCTCTAATTAATATTAATTTAATTTTAATCAAAGGTAAACATTAATTCAATTATAATCATAAGGTATAGTTGACTGTGATGTATATAGGAGATGTAGATAATTAGGGTAGGCAGTCAAAGATATTCGGCAAATCAAAATAAAATGTTTATTTTATTCTAATTCTTAAAGCCAACGTTTTGACTTGCAATGCAAGTCTTCATCAGGGCTAGAAAAAAAAAAAGAAAACAAGCAAAGAGGTATGACAACATTGTAAAATTATATGAATAAACACACACCAGAACATATAGGAATGAGTGAGAAAGAAAATAAACATAAACAAACAAATAAACATAAATAACTGTATAAGATTTATGTTTATTTGTTTGTTTATGTTTATTTTCTTTCTCACTCATTCCTATATATTCTGGTGTGTGTTTATTCATATAATTTTACAATGTAGTCATACCTCTTTGCTTGTTTTCTTTTTTTTTTTTCTAGCCCTGATGAAGACTTGCATTGCAAGTCGAAACGTTGGCTTTAAGAATTAGAATAAAATAAACATTTTATTTTGATCTGCCGAATATCTTTGACTGCCTACCCTAATTATCTACATCTCCTATTAATTCAATTATGTTTCGGTCCCATAATTATTTGATTCCGGTATCAAAAAATCGATTCTCCATACTCGGTACCGGTATCTCGGTTAAATAAAATTGAAATTACATAATATAGCAGATATAAGAGTTAAAAGAACTAACCAAATATTTTTAAATAAACAATGGTGACCCAAGAAATAAATTAGCAAATAGCATTCATTATGCTCAACATACAGTATTTAAATTAATTGAAGTTCAAGCAATGTACAAAAAAATATTTCATTTTACAAACTATTATTTAAGAAAATAAATATTCTGAAGGTTATAAATTTTATTTTTTACTAAAGGAAGTACAAATGTTTAAATGGAACCATTCACTAAACACAGTAGATGGGAGGATACACTGATATTTCTCTGGATACTGATATAAATAGTGTATTAGGGTTCGAAAACCAGTAGGACCGTTAAATAAAATGAAAAATAATCATTATTCTAGGATCACTAAAATCGTCTAAGAATGACCAAAATTTAAAAAAAAATTGCTGATATAGTCTAGCCACAATTATTTGTTTATTGCTTCAACTTTAGTAGTTGGAAATTTAATTTTTTTTTTTTTTATGTAATGTTATCCTTAGATTTTTTTTCTATTCTATTCGAAACCTTATGCATTTTTAAGTATAGGATTGGTAAAGAATATATTTAATTAAGTTTCATCATTGTCTGTTAGTAATGTTTGTTAACAAATCATTTTTTCGTTCATCTAAAACATTTTAAATAAATTTATCATTAATAATTTTTTTTTAAATATTACGGTCATTTCTATGAAGCAAGACGGCTCAAATAAAAATGATAATAATATGGTTGTTAAGTTTATAACAAGAGAAAGTTTGCCGGCCTTTGCGTCATAACTTCTTGTTTGGATTCAGGGCAGGCCTAACAGATAAGATCCCTTATATATCCTCATCTGGTCCCGTCGATCGAGATATCTTTACGAGAACACTGGCCTCAGGTCATGGGCCGGCAATAGTTGATCAATTTATGAAACTCTCCTAAATAGAAGTTGAAGCCTGATGGATCCGATAATTGGATTTTTTAAAAGATCGGCAGAATTAAAAAATTAAAAAAATCTCAATTTCTCCCTAACTGAGAAGATCGTTGGCCAAAAAGATATCTCGGGTGGGGAGGTTCATTTTGCATCTATTTAAGGTCACTTACCTATATACAAAGTCTTACGGTTTTACAGGGTGAGTATCTCTTAGTGTAAAAAAAAAATTGGGTTAAACTAGATCAAAAATCATTCATCAGTGTAAAAAAAAAATTGGGTTAAACTAGATCAAAAATGTAGCTAAATGCAACAAATCTCACCTTTCTATTCCAATCCGTTGCAGATATACGATAAATCAAAGACTTTTTTGAGGAAATCACGTTTTTTCCCATAAAAACTGTAATATCTCCATTTTGTCTTTCCACTTTAATCTGTCCATTTGGCCACATTTTCGGATTTAGCATTAAATTTCCTATAAGAACAGAGTACACATAACCTTGAATTTCACAAACTTGGTATCTAAAGAACAGCTTGATCTTCCTTCACCTTATTTGGGGAAGTAACAATGTCTTATTTACTTCAACGCTCACCGTTTTTCGTAAAAACTATCCACAAAACGTCAAATCTCACAAAAACTTGAAAATTTAATTAGCTTTCGAATGATATGTTAAACGTAATGATTTTGTTTCAATTTCATGGACATATTTACTTTTGAAATAAAAAAAACATGGTGTTCTCATTTGGTATACAAATCAGTTACTTGGGTATATAAAACATTATGACAATCCCTTAATGGAAATGTCCATTTTAAACATAAAAAACTCTTCATTGGAATAAAAAGCAAATAAAAAAAATTATTGTTTAATAGAAAATAAAGGAAAACTGTCAATAAAGCAACACCAGATCTGAGGATCTTATGTTGTTACATTTATTTATTTATTATTATTATTTAGGATTTATTTTATTAGTTTTTCAATGTAAGATTTAAAACTCAATGATAATGAAAATAGACCTCAATTTTGCTATAAGCTTCTGAATGCAGATGAAATTAAAGAATACCACTTTTTGCGGTGAATTTATGGCTATATGAGTCTCATTTTTACAAGGGAAGGCATTTCTACCATTCCACGTGGAGTATTGTTGGTATATTCATATTTGTATTGCTGTCGAATAATGTGGAGGAGCTCCATGGTGTTGGAAAATCATATTTTGCCAAACTTCAGGTGGAATATCGTGATGAAGTTAGGGTAGGATATTTTGTAACAAATCTTAGTAATTTTATCATTCAATCTGTTGGGCGAACTTTGATTTTTCAACACTATTCGATAGCAATACAAATATGAATATTCTAAACTTTCTAAAGTCCATAACTTTTATTTTTGCCTTTAGCAAGATTTAACGATCTCCCGTTTTTTTGGTATTTGTTTTTTGCTCCATATCTTTTTTATTTTAAATGGACAATGTATTAGTAATTACAGGGGAAAAAATGGCGGTGATATATCAGTAAACAACGGAGTTATAAGGCATAAATATTTGGATTTGGCCATTTTTACAAAAAAATTCATTAAAAAAAAAAACCATAAGACTTTGTATATAGGTAAGTGACCTTAAATAGGTTCAAAATGAACCTCCCTACCCGAGATATCTTTTTGGCCAACGATCTTCCGAACACCCTGTATATATATATATATATATATATATATATATATATATATATATATATATATATATATATATATATATATATATATATATATATATATATATGTACTGATTTTCCAAATTTACATTTTAGAATTAAAAGGATGACATAACTGAAAGTAATAATTAAATTAAATCAACCATCATTGATTATTTAAAATACACAAAGTTGAGATAAAATAGTGGTTCCAAAAGTGATTTTTTGTTTATTTAAACTAATGTAGCTCTTGAAAGGTAGGTCCTAGTTATAAAACAAAATTTTCTCCATTAAATTTCTAATGAATGTATTTTTTACAAGTGTTCGTTTTCTTTTGTTCCTCTTAATTTTGCTTTTTTTTTCAAATATGATTGTTAATATAAAATTAAATACTATATAAATCAAACGTGTATACTTCTTCAAATATACTTTTAATAAATATTATCATTAAATCCCATCAAACTTCTCTAATATCCTCAAGCTCACTTTTGTTTCTGACTTTATGTGTATATCAAGTGTATTGATGCATCCTGCATTCAAACACTGCGTGAGAGCGAGATATCCGGGGTGTGAATGTACTCTCAATTTGATGAATATATTTAAATACTTCTACTATATATATTTATACACCTTATATATATCCATATAAATAGGGATGCCCGGTAGCCCATAGGATTGGAACCAGACTCCCAATGGTGTCCGAGTTACAGTCCTTGCCGGTTGTAGGGAAAACAATTAGTTTCTGTTATTTTGGACATGGATCGACCAAGGAGTCGGAGGACCCTTCTAGGGCATACCCAACCAAGTGGGTGCCCTTAATTGGGGGAAAACTGGCGACTAATCGTAATGTTTGCCAAATCTCCTCTTTCCGCAACCGTTGGCCTAGTAACAGTATTCCAAGTACTAAAACTAAGATACTTTGTGAGTTTTAAGGTTTATGAATTCATTTATGTATATAAGTGTTTATCCAAATGGGTACTTTTAATTTATGATTAAAAGAATATAATGGAATATATATTCAGTATTAGTAACACTTTGTACTGTATATTTAAATGTATATCTGGTTAATTCCAAATAGGTACAAGGTCTGTTGAGTTGGACGAAGCTGGTGACCGTTGTAGAGTGAATGGTTCTATAGTCCTGCCTCGAATACTCTGGAATACTAAATTGAAGGGGGTTTATGGCTCCAGTTGATTAACTTCAATGTAACAAACCCTTTATCGTCCCAAGGATCTCATCCAGATTTATATCCACTTTATAGCTTGATAAATTTACTTTCATTTAATATGGTCTATAAAACGGCGTAATTTAGAACTCTTATTATGGTCACCAAAATAACTTTGGGATTGCCAGTTTCAAAATGAAAGTAATATAGTATTTATGTTATGTGAATTATATTTTTATTATTCTTTTTATTGGTTTATAGTAACGAGGTAATTTAATTTAATTAAGAATATTGTATTAAAAGTTTTAATTATTTATTGGGTTGTTTCTATGGTAATAAAATATGATGTTATCCTGCAATGGTACCGCAATGGTCATTTGTTTAGTTTTATGTTTTCATTTATATTTTAAAGTGATAGTTTTGAAAAATTAGGAGAGAGCCTGTTTTGACTAAACATCGTACCGTAGATTATCAATTCAATATTATATTTTGAAGATATTGAAAAATATCTTCCCTTACTAATCTGACCACTAAGGGGTCCAGGGATAGGTCGGAACGCCTTAAAGGTCGGATTAACCGGATATTTCAATAAAGCACAAGTTTTTTATGGTTAAAAGTGTATAAATGTTTCTAATATTAAAAGGTACATGTATTAACAATTTAAAAAAGTAAAGGAAATAGGGGAGGTGTGGTAGGAAACAGAAACGTACGTTATTTACACTAGACTGCATAGAAATCAATTACAATATGATTGCATAGAAATGTTTTATGTATATACTATTTATGAATAGAAGCATTGGCCATAATAACACTGTATTGTGATTTGGCTTATAGCAAACTAACTCATTTTTTAAGAACGTAAATAGAAAAAAATAATTTTTAGAGAAAAAAACAAAACCGACTTCAAGATTAAACCTACTTACACGAACTTAACTAAAAAATAAAAAATAATATTTTAATTGCTTCAAAACAAAAACCGTTAAATGAAAATCAATGAAATTATCGATACTTATATACCTATTCACAATTTATGATCAGTTATTTTTGGAGTCGGTGCCAGCCAAGAATGACAGTTTGATCCTGCCTCTGCAATACACTTTCGAATGGCCCGAGACAGCGGTGTGGCGGTGATGAAACAGTGGGAGGATCTTTACAATTACCATTTCTTTTCAAATTCTGTTAGTTTTGGTTGGCACCGACTCCAAAAATAACTGATCATAAATTGTGAATAGGTATATAAGTATCGATAATTTCATTGATTTTCATTTAACGGTTTTTGTTTTGAAGCAATTAAAATATTATTTTTTATTTTTTAGTTAAGTTCGTGTAAGTAGGTTTAATCTTGAAGTCGGTTTTGTTTTTTTTCTCTAAAAATTATTTTTATTTTTCACTTTTTAGTGGTGAGTGTATTTTTGTTTATATAGTCAATTCTCGATCTTCAAGCTACCCTGAAAAATAGTTCGAGTTACTGAACAAAGACTTATCGAGGTTATCATTCCACTTACCTTCATGTAATTGGGAAAATTGAACACAAAATGGGAGTTGAAATCATTATGTATATTCTTCATTAATGGGTATGTGTATGCTGTTTGTACATACATATACTCGTAAAATCATTGATAAAGAAAATTAAATACCTGGTATCAATTTATCATATAACTTTCAACTGAATTGAGCTTTTTTCTGAGGGTGCCTTAAAGTAGACACCGCCTTCCACCATTGGCGATATTTCGTTATTCTTTAGGACGGAGATTTAGTTACCATGGAGATTTTAAATAATCATAATCATAAATATGTTTAAAATGTAAGGTTACATAACAGTGATTTTTATTAACTGGTTTTTTGATTTTTCTTAAAAAGTGCTGCGTTGATTTCTAAATCATTTTAATGGGACCACCTCTGAAGTATGCCCTACCAATCTAAAAAAGAATCATCAAAATTGATTCAGAATTGACGGAATAATCGCGTAACATACAAAAAAACAAATTCAGATGAGAGAGAACCTCCTCTTTTTTGAAGTCGGTTGAAAACTGTAAAAAACGTGGTAAAGAACCAACCATGCAGCAGATGTTTTAGGGAAATGTAAAAAAGTTCGAAATATTAGGACGCTTTGACACTATCAATTAGCTAGCGGTTTTTTTAAAACTTGGATTTTCGAAAACTAACTATATTTAAAAAAATCAAAAGTCTTTAACATTTTGCATACAAGAACCTACAATTTTGCTGGAATATTAGAGGATCTATTTTAAGTATTTTATTTTATTTTTTTTTACTATAACCTTTTTCATCTTCTGCTTTATTTTCAACCCGTTTTTGCTCCGCTTCATTTGAACAAACTTTGAACATGATTCATTGGAAATTTCAGATGTAACTTCCAAGCAATTATGTATTGTATTAATAAATCAAGAAGTTAAGTAATGTATTTTTTTTTGGGGGGGGGGGGGGGGGGTTGACATCTGGGAGTGCTAGATAAACATTATTGCTAGTTTTTGTGCGGATTTGTTTTTTTTTTTTTAATGTTATCATTCGTGATTTTTCTTTATCCACTGGCTTGCCTGCAATAACAGATATATATGCACTTGTTGCTCATTTAAATGGACTTAAATATAAAGTAATCAAATGATCAATGAAAACTATAATGTATGAATGTACCATTCTAACAACAAAGTATATTTTTAAATGTATATATTATTAATTAAAGAAAGAAAGATTCTCAATATGGAATAAGACATTTCGTGTAACTGACAGGGAAGATGAGAGCCATGCTCCGTTACACTAGGAGTTCTGAATGTGACAGCCTTTCTATGTTACTTGTTTCTCGTTAAAAAAAGTAATGGATTTATATAATAGTGGGTATCTTGGGGGAAGATAGGAAATGAATTTCATTTATTAATGTTAATATTTCATAACATTAACATTATAATATAATCCACTATGTGATATGTGGTAGGTTAGAATCATCTACATTACCGAATTTGTATTGAATTTTATAATCAGTTGAACGCATTAAGAAGGTAGCGTAACAGTCAATGGATGTAAATATTTATAGAGAGTATATCTTTTAGGCCCTTTGTTTCTGTATGCTGAACGACTTCTATTATGTATAATAGTTTCATTCTAGTATACCAACCTCTATATATCTCCGTAGATCCGAAAACCTGAATTGTTGATTAAATTCTCCTGAATAAGAATTGTGGCTAATTATAAAATATATTATTTAAAACAAAAATCTACATTATGATCTTAATATGTCTTTTTTCCTTGAACTCAATTACACCTAAAGTATTGGGATTCTTATCAAAATCTTTCGAACCATCTCTCGCTCAATCATTATCCAGATCACTTTATTTAGTAAAAAAAAAAATTAAAAGTACCATGTTGAGTTGCAGAAACAACGTTTGCCACACTTTCATACATTTTTATGGTTAGAAATTAAAATCCAATCAGATAAAGTCTGTGTCTATCTGGATTTCCAACTGATAGACATATATTAAAAATTGGATGTTTAATTATGCTTTTACGTAATCTTCAACCACCTAATCAGTGCAATTTTACTCAGGTTAAAATTACTGCGTTGATTAAAAATATTATAGAGAAAATTATGCTTATTAAATGCATGCCACAATAATAGATTTTTGTCGATAAAGATATAAAACTTCAATTACTAGTTAAAAATATCTATCAAAATTGTTTACCTATGAGAACGCGAGGGTGCTAGTTATTATTATAACTTCGTGCTACCTAAGTGGTGGAAGAGTTTTTTTATAAAATTAATTAATTTAATTAATATTTTTAATACTTTATTTTATTTATGGATTATTTATTTACATTCTGTATGAATAAAACCACTTTTATCTCAATTCAAATTGCCGTTGATTGGGACAGACTGTAATTTTTTGCCTATCAATGTTGCAAACAAAACCAAACTAATACACTATAAAAGTTAAAAAATGAATTGTTTGAAAAAATAAGTTGCTGAGATATCGACTATGAACTATTAAGTCTATGCTACCTCCCCTCTCTTCTTTCTTCCAACTGTCACTTCCTATCTCACAAAGTGTTTCTCCTGCTGGAAACATGTACTGTGCTAACAATACCAGAACCAGAAATATTTTCAAATGTTTAAAAACTTTCTTCACAGACATAAAAAATTTTCCTTGTACATTTAAAAATCATTATATATATATAAAACTATATAATATAACACGACTATTAAATTTTCAATGAAAAGGTTTGCATGAGTCAGTGAAAAAAAAATGATGATTCTGATATCTTCTTTACTTCCAGGAATGTGCTTAGCATAATCACACATCTCTGAATATCCACTTAGTTAAATGAAAGAGCCTGGGAGTATACTTTGAGCTAACTAACGAAAACAGGGACCTTAAAGTTGCCTTTAATTCAGTAAGCGTTGGAGTGTCGTTAGTTGAGAAGCCTGGTGGAAAGCTTTTAGCGACAGGATCTATTTATCATGAACAAAGATCTCTTCATCTTGTCTAGTGGTCCATCACCCCTCGATAAGACGAAATCCAAATTCTATGCTTTAGATCTGTTTCTGTTTTTGCTTGGAAAAAAACATAAATCATTTCGAAGATAATCATTCCTGTGCTTCGAATAAGATTAATGTTAAGCGTCTTGAAAATTTAATATTTTGTCTTGTGACAGCCAAAGAAGAATATAATATCTAACGTAAATAAATTTTAAGAGAATTTGCTTAAAATTTACATAAAATTAATTTTTAGGTAGTCAGTTGGTGCTAAAATGTTGAAAGGGTATACATGGTTAAGGAGAAAAGCAATAACTCAAATATTATGAAATAATTACTTATTTGTGTTGGATTCATTGTGATATTTTCGATTCTATGCTCCATAGAAAAACAGTAATTAGACTTTTTACTACTTTTCTACGGAGCCAATCAAATATGTTTTTGTTTTGGTTCTGACATTATTTGTTCAAATAAGTTAAAGCATTGGCAATGTTCAATTTCAAGAATCGTGGAGGTTTTTCTTTATGGTGAATATTTTTTAAAATTAACATCTTACTTTATAAACCATGATGAAAAACCTCCACCATTCTTTTTAGTCACTTAGCTCACTTTGGTCAAATTTCGACGTAACCACTTATTCACTGGGATGACAGATATAATGCTTGAAGAATCATCACACATACTACAAATACACAAAGTATATGTTAATTACGTATATGTTGTTAAGTACAGGGTGTATAAGTTATATTTTTCACCAGAATTTTGAAACATCATAACAAAACGCAATCGGTAAATTGGTAGGTTTCCTCGTCCCAAAAATGTTTTGAAAATTTGGAACGAAACGGTTAGTTTTAAAAATTCTTCAGTGAATTTTATTTAGTGATGAATTAGATAAGGTTTTATAATTGGAATTTTTTTAGCTATACAGCTAAACAGTCGAAATTTTCGTTTTATTACATTATTTGTTTCATAAAATCCGTTAATTTATATTTTTACATGGATCGTATATATTAAGGTTGCTAGAAAAAACAAAGGGATCATATTTCAGGAGTCGAAGCCATTTACTGCAGGTGAGAAAACGTTTATAAAACAAAAAATAACGATGTTTGAAAAAAACAATTTCAACACCTTCTGCCACTAATGGCTTTAATTATGGAAAAATATCTTATTTTAATGTGACATTATATTATTTCCTACATTTCATAATATTGTCCAAAATATTAAACTAATATCTTTAATTTTATATCTTTTATTAGACAAAAAAAGTCAACTTGAAGAAGCTACTTTGGACTAAGTTGTTAACACCCTTTAGCAGACAATGTTACTTAATACATTATGTTATCGCCTGTTATGTTATTTAGTGAATATGAACAATTACTTTCACTCATATTTATAATTAAACCTATTTTAGATTTAAGCCTATATTATATAATTAAAAATGGTTTTGATTTGATGATGAACAAAAAGATTATAGTTTATTTATAATATACGAAAACAATTATATGGCATTTCAAAATGTGGAAATTTACCACCATCTTGTACAATTAATTATAGTAAGAATGATTAATTATAGTTGTAATGAAAGATATGCCTCTTGTGCGAAGACGGAAATTTGAAGGTTTCTTTGTTTCCTTGAGCAGAAGAATGGCAGACGCAGAGGCTTGTCTGATTAATGAAGTCTTAAATATCTGAGTTGACCTACATGTGATTGGAGATAAGGAAAAGAATAAGGTAGCATAGCTACAACAAATTATATGTATACATTCAGCCTTACAAACCTTCAGGTACTATATGCTGGACTGATAGAAAAGCCACCAATGCTGAAGACAAGTCCTCAGATATATATCCAACGTTGGACTGAGCTGATTCATAAATAGTAGGGAGAGAACTAATGAGGATTCTGACTATATCTATGAGAAATATAAAATTTATAAATTATAGGAAGGCTTGTTATGGTCCTATTATAAGTAAACAATATTCAAACAAGTCTTAACATTGTATTTCATCGGCCTATGGCCCGTTAACAAGGGACAAGAAAGGAGCAGCAACCAGGGCTATTGTTGATATTGTTGATGTTGTTGATGAAGAAAGTTATACAACTTGCTTGATCCATCTTACGGTCGATGTTTTGTATTAGGATTATAGATCATTTATGATAGATTAATATTAAAATAATTGATGATAGATAAAGCAAATAAGTCAAGTGATATAGTTAAATCAAATAATAATATGATTATAACCTTTAAACAAAGCTAGATTGTTGTTATATTGACAATACCTAGTCGTTCCGACGTGTATAAATAATTATAATTTATGTGGCCGTAAAAGTTTTATGACCTGTCAATAATGCTTACTAAATCAAAACAGTTCATAGAGAGATAAGATAAGGTGAGCAGACTTTTCAATTGACATATATTATGACAACTCTTAGGAATGCATTCAGGATATTATTGTGAGAATTATTTTGCACTTGTGTCTCACAAGTATTTCCAAACAGGAAACTGTTATATGAAATATGAATTTTCATGATTCCCAATAGTGAAATGCATTAACACTAGAGATCGGCCGACTTGTCCGCTAAACTGATTCGTTGGAATTCGGGTGACATCGGCTTGTTCGAGTCCCTTCATTTATAGCTTTATAGCCGTTTATAGATAAAGGTTTTTATTTAACTAATATTATCTTGTTTATCTCCTGTTTTTTAAACACGTGTCGGTGAGAAACAGAGTGTTTATTTAGACAAATGAAGAAAAAGTCAGCAATTTACTCTACTTAGCATAGACAGTTATTTGTCAAATTTGGATTTCAATGATGCCGAAAAAGATATAGTGTTTAAGAACTTTATTTCACGAACCTATACTATATATAACACAAAAATATCTTACATGTAATTGTATATAAACACTTAAGTAAATTGCTAAAATAATGGTTTTAGTCTTTTTATTTTGTTCCTAACTGTTTCCTACATTTAAATTAAGAAATAACTTTTAATATAAGATATAAATAATACTTTATTCAGTGTTACGGAAGTTATGGAATTCATCTTTTGTTCAAATAATAACCTCCCTTGAAGCTCAATAATTGAAGTATGATAACTAAACTCTGACAAAAAAAAAAAAAGATTTAAGAGTTTGTTATTTATGGATTAAATAACAATTTGTAAACATGAATCTAAAATAAAAGTTATATCGAATAAACGCCATGTTTTAATTTCAATCAACCAATTTTAAAGAGTAGAAATATAAATGAATAAAAACGGTTCACAAGTCGCTGCTTTTCACCCACTAATCGCCAACTACAAAAACAGCTGATTAATTGGCTTTGCTTACTAGTCAGCCTATCTCTAATTAACTAATTAATTAATTCACTACAGCTTATTAGTTTCATTTTTCAAGCGAACTTATTCACTAGTATTAAACAGATTTAGCAAAATAATGGTAGGGGCCATACTCAAATGCGGCGCCGTTTAGGAGTATGTTGGTCGGTATGTTTTTTATTAGTGGGCCCACATCATAAATGTGTACCTTCCAACTCTGCACCGGTTAGATTGGTAACCTATGGGATAACTCCATCTTGGTAACTTGAGGTAAGCATGATTATCAACCATCTTGCCCTAGGACAATATCATATCAAAGGAAGCAAACAATGTCGTAGAATACTGTACATATTCTAAAAACAAATTAAAAATTCTAAAAACAATTTCAGATTAACTATAGTGCCAATGTCAGAGATCGGTTTAGCTTATTTAGACATTTGAAGGCTAAACAAACCCTCCGTTATAATTCACGATTTTTAAATTGTTCCTACCTACGATACGCGATTCAAACTCTTACCTTGACCTCATTTAATCTCATTATTTCCGCTAGGTTGCAAAAGCTTTTAAATGCTTCATGGTAAATATCTTAAAATATGTTTTGCTATCATATTTCATAAAATATGTTTCGTGATTTTATGATAATTGATATTATAAATAATCATTAAGATGTTCAAACACATATAGGCTCATTTCTTTTTAATTTCCACTTATGATAAGATTCAATGAAATTTAAAAAAAATTACGATTGACCATTGTGAATAATTTTACATAATTCATGTTTTTATTTAGGAGTATAAGTAGATTTGATGAGTATGTAATAATGTATTCCAGTATAGATGCATTAATAAAAGTTTCTTTTTAAGTTAGGCACATCCGTACTGAGGAATACATTTGCAATTATACGAATGTGAAGTAAAATAAATTTCCTTATGTTTACCTGAGTAGCTGTTTTCCATATATAAATATATATATTCTTTTTTTCGGTTTGGCTTATATTTCATGAATGCATTCTCTAACAACTCTTTTTTATTATTTATATTATTTTTTTTAGTTTATTATTAGATTATCATAATGTAAATAATAGTTAATCATAAACAATAATGATTAAAAACGATTATTTATAAATAATATAATTAGTTTGAGGAGGGATGCACTCTTAATAGACACCTAAATGAATAAAATATATTAATAGCAAACCTTCAAAAGAAGGTATTGAAATTAACCATAGTGTCATTGAAAGTCATTGACGAGTTTTTATTACTAAAAAATAGATTGGAACTTTGGAACTAAACAAATAAATTAAGCAAATTGATTTTATAATATTCAAAAACATGATATTTAAAGTAATTTTCTGAAAGAAGGATTTATGAATAATTTTAAAATAAAAGTGCAAAACACATCTGCAAAAATTGTAATTTTACAGAAGAAAAAAAAAAAAAAAAATTAAATCGACTTTATTTAACTTTTATCGAAAAATGTGCATGTGACTGAGAATAATGTCATGACGAAAGTAAGTAATTTACTTCACGTTTTATACGAAAGTTGTTTCTGATAACATTTATAGTCTTAATTATAATTTACCATATTTTGGTAAATTGGTTAATAGTGGTTACGCCATTGTTCTTCGAGAACCGCGATATTATGTTTGCAGGGATTACTGGGCTACAAAGCTCCTAGAATTACCTGTGCCCCTGTTCCCCGTGACCGGCTATAGCAAAGGGGTGTGAAACTCACCTGTCCCGCCCGCAACCCATTCCACACCTATCATCTTTTCATCAATCTCTTATTCAGAGGTCCTTACTGATTAAGTTAAAAAAAAAAAGAAAAAAAAAAAAGGGTAAAATATGAGTTACAAAAAATGTTCGGTAATAAAGTAAAATGATATACAATTTATGGATAGATTAATGGAGTATAAAAATTAACCTCTTCACTGGTCAAACAAGAAAAATTTTAACTTTTAAATTTCTTTAAATTTATATTTTTTAAAATTGTCCGTTACGGATTAACTCTGGAATTCCCAATAGGATGTGGTATTTTTTTGTGACGGATTTCGATAGAAATTCAAAACTTGAATCGATTTTATACCAGTGAATTTATTTATCTGGGGCACCGTTTCGTCGCAAATCGCGAAAAATCATTTTGTTTCTGTCTCTAGAAATTAACATCTGCTTAAAAAGGTTTCCTTTTCAGATCACCTTTAACTTAACAAAAAACTAGGATTAACTTTTTTTTTTCTTTTCATAGTTGAAAATACTCTGTGGCAGGGCAAAATTTCAAAATATGGAAATAAGGTGGCACAAACTTGAAGCACCTTATTCCCAAAGTTAAAAAAAAAAAAAAAGTTTAAAATAAAAAAAGTACTCTCTACACATGTTCCTAGTTTTTTTTTTGGTACATCATTATATCGGAGTGTATTAGTTAATGATGGGTAAGACAGCCTACCCTCTTAATAAATAAAAAAAGTGGAGTTGTAGTATGTGTTGATTCAATGATTTAAGCTAATAAAAATTCTTGAATCGGTTGTAAATTTATTTTCATGTGTTGGACGATGAGAAAGCCAAGATTTCCGTATCACTTGTCAAAAGGACTAGATGCCAGATTGGCAGAACTTCAAAGCTATTCAATCGTCATAATGCCTGGCGCTAACAGGCCCTTTGGCAGGGAATGTGGAAATGGGTCTAGATAGAGGAAAATATAACTGAAACAAAACACCATTCTACTTATATATTTGCATTTAATTGAGCCCTGAAATAATTATACAATAACAAGTCTGAGATAACATTTACTTTTCACTGGTCTTTATTTCAAATGGTATAAATTAATAGATAAACTCGCATAAGATCACTAAGAGTTTAAAACAATAAGTGATTTTAACTGTTTTTCATATAACTTTACAATTAAGTTTCAGCATAAAAGTTCCAACAAAACTTTCATTAAAATAACTTTTTATAAATAGTTCCTTAAGTACTTATATTAAAAAAACTTTAAAGGTCGTTTTTTTCAGTTTTTCGTTACTAACTCGAAAACTCTTGCCTCTAGCGAAAATATGTTTATGTACTAAATTAATTTACATAAATTTGTTTACAAAAAAGGTTTTATACATTTTTTTCTGGGATCAATTCTTGAGAAGATATAATGGGGGGAATATGGAAAATGTAAAAAAAAAACACATCTTTATTGTTAAAATTTATATATAAATTGTTAAAATTGCAATGTTTATTGTTAAAAATGAATAGTTTATTATTATTAATTGAATGCTTATATGCTAAAAAATATAAGTCTAATATGCTTATTATAGTACTTGCGGTAAGTCGAACTTTTCCTCAAAAACACCTTTGTTGGTACTCTTTTGGCTATAACTCCGAAAATATCTGTGTAATCTCGAATTTCTTGTTTTCATCATAAACCTGGTTAAATTTATAATCAGATACTATATATTAAGTTCCGTGAAATATCCATTCCACCTCGCTGAATTCCGCGTACTGTTGTGAAACCCTTATTTTTTCGGAACATTTCTCGTTATAACTCTAAAAATATTTGTTCGATTCCGAATTTCTTTTTTCCATCTCATAGTTGGCTAAATGTGCTATTAGATCCTATATATCAAATTTTGAATAAAGTCCGTGAAACACCCACACCAGCCTACTTAACATATCAAAAATGTCATGTTTTGCCAAAACATACATATTACGTGTGCTAGCATGGGTATTACACGGAATATAATTAAAAGTCGTAGATAGGACCTGATAGATAATTTAAGTAGCTTTAAAATGAAATTTGGGAGCTTTAAAGCAATTTGGGATCGGACAAATTGTTTAGGAGTTATAGAGAAAATAGGCCAAAAAAAACTATAATGCCATAACAGTTTGCAGTTGTTACCGTGCTGGCAAGGGTATTACACGGAATTTTATCAACATTTGATGCAAAGGGTCTAATAGCAAATTTAACCAGCTATGAGAAGGAAAAAAGAAAATCGGAATCGAACAGATATTTTTAGAGTTATAACGAGAAATGTTCCGAAAAAATAAGGATTTCACAACGGTACGCGGAATTCAGCGAGGTGGAAAGGATATTTCACGGAACGTAATTAAAACTAAGTACATGGTATCTGATAATAAATTTAACCAGCTTTAAGATGAAAAAAAGAAATTCGAGATAAGACAAATAGTTTCAGAGTTACGGCCAAAAGAGTACCGACAAACGTGTTTTTGAGGAAAAGTGCGACTTACTGCAAGTACTATAATTAGCATATTAGGCTTAACGACAGTAATTTTATTTTTATCAATAAATATTCAATTAATAACAATAAACTATTCATTTTTACAATAAACATTGGATTTTTAACAATTAATATATAAATTTTAACAATAAAAATGTGTTTTTTTTACATTTTCTATATTCCCCCCCCCACTATATCTTCTTAAGCATTGATCCCAGAAAAAAAATGTATAGAACCTATTTTGTAAACAATTTTATGTAAATTAGTTTAGTACATAAACATATTTTCGCTAGAGGCAAGATTTTTCGAGTAATTAACGAAAAACCGAAAAAAACAACCTTCAGAGCACTCCCCCCACCCTTGGCTCTACTCCCACCCCCCAGTACTTTTAGTATGTTGTTTAGAACACATCCCCCTACAACTGTGCCAAAATTGGCTCCCAAATGAATAATGTTCCCTATTCGGCCTTTTTTGGTCTTTGTTGCTTGGACTATAAATATAATTTGTAGCGAAAACTGTCCTATAAAAGTTCTGAACATAGAAGTTTCACCAGAAAGATTTAAATATAAGTACAAACATATGTCTTCTAAAAACGCAATTTTAATTTTTAAAAAACAACAAAATTAAATAAAACTAGAAAAATAACATAACAATGAAATATAACTATCCTGAAATATTAATCGAAAAAAACTCAACATTATAAAAAAGTATAATAAAGAAGACAACTTGATTTTTCTTTTTTAATAAAATAATAATTGACGTTTATTGTGGTTGAAGTTTGTTTGACACCGGCAGGGAAGTCGGACACAACGGATCTCTTAAATTGGTATTCACATTTAAGTACATCAAGAATCACCGAACTTTTCATTTTAGGATCGCCGGCTACGAGCTTATGAATAGGGTAAATTATTTTTTTGTGCTAGGGTGACAAAAAATGAGGATGAGGATAGCAAAAGGCCGTCAAACAGATAATTTAAGACACAATTCTTTGGGAATTTCCTACATGTAAATGGGAACTTATTTCTAAGAAGAAAGAAAGCTCATATTATAAAAGTTCCGTAACGAAAAACGATAGATATCTATAGTCTGATGCTTTTCCCAATTCACATTTTAGAATAGACGAAATTACATAAACCAAATTAACAATTAATGATTATTAGAAATAAACAAAGTTGAGAGAAAATGGCAGAATCAAACATGACTTTTTTCACTCAGACCAACAAAGGCTACAAAAGTTACAAAACAAAAAATTTCCATTATATTTCTGACCAGGAAATAGTTGTCAAATCTTTGATCCTAGCATCACCAACAGCGCTATATTGTGTCAAAATGTAAAAAAAAAAAAAAAAAAAAAAAAAACCTTGAGAAATTACGTCTGAAATACGGATGATTGACGAGAATCCTTGATTTTTCAGAAAGAGACAAAAAAGCAAGAGATAAAGAAATTGAAGACCAAATAAGTGTTCTGCGAAATCTCAACAATGTTTTCAGTTTCATGTTTGATTAATAGACGTTACAAAATACACGTTTTCTTTACCTTAAGCTATACTATCTAAAATATTGTATTCTGTTTTCTAGGTATATAATTAAATATTTAATTATTCAGTTTATTAGGTATTGAAATCATTGGAATATTGGAATCAAAAATTATGAACAACTCAGCATCTACAAAATGACACTTCGAATTCTCGACGACGAACTAGACTGTTATAACTCAAATGAATAGGATCAAATGATGCTATTAATAAATTCTAAGCTTCGTATATTTTTGTGATGATATACTTACTCGTTTGTTCATTAACCTTTCGACAACCCACACAATTTTATCAAGCACCTCATCTAAACCACTTAAGTATAAATTTAAATCATCATTTTAAATGATGATAGTAATTTTATGATGATAGTTGAATAGCGAAAATTTTTTTGTAATATTCATGTATGAGGAACCTTTAAAATCTATCCGAGTAAAATTACTACAGATCAAAATCATATTAATATCTTACATCTCCTTGGACGTTTAGACCACAAGAGCTGAAAATTAATTAAATAACATACATTGGTTTATTAGTCGATATTTTGGGATATCTGATCCACGGGTCTAATTGTTTTTCACTTGAGGTACGCATGATGGTATAGAAGGATCGATCCAATTAGGATTGATGAATCAATTGCCACTTCTATTAGAATTATTTTATTCAAAGACTAATCGCAAATGTGAAATATTCATCATCAGTAATAATACATATAATAATTTGAAAACATCAGGCTTTGCTACCTAGATTATATATATATTCGCCGTATCATTACTGTATGCCCTTGTATGTTTGTATTAAGAAGTTTGATTTCTGATATTACATTTTTAATAATGAATATATATGATCTATGTAGAAAAGCGTTGATTTTTTAATTTTTAATTTTTATCTTTTAGATCTGATGATAAATAAATGATAAAGTAGCAATTTAGAGTTAGATTTAGGTTAATTAAATTCTAAAATAATGATTAGATCTTCAATCAAACTACATTTATAGATTTTTTACACAAAAAAATGACGTCAGATTCTGATTTAGCATTTAAGAGAACCCTAAAATAAGAAATTTCGTCCAAATAGAAAAATAAAAAATCCATGTTCAAAATTTGCCTGACGAAATGGTAAGAAATTTTTTATTAATTTGACAAGACCTTGAATTACGGTTAGACGGTTAAACTTATCGATTTCCTATTTTTACCCAAAATACAGGGAAATAATACGCTTAAAATCTCTTTGATTTCATTTCAAACTCACGTTAAAAATCAATATGTGTTTACAACCTTTCAATTAAGTTTTCGTTCATCGAATTAAGCATTTATATACATCAAAAGAAAGCTGAGGCTCTCCTCTTTGCAATGGTAACAATTGGATTGCGTAAGAAGGTAGTGGCAATTTAAAGAAAAGTTAATAACAAACGGTTTAAATATTTCATCCCCCTTGAAGAGGGTAAAAAATTATATTTTTGTTTTTATTAAATGAAGGTTTTACAATGTTTTGAGGGTGCTTAACTAGAATCTGACGAAATTTTTTGTGTAAAAAATCTTTAAAGGAAGTGCGCTCAAAGATGTAAGTAATCTTTTAGAATTTAATTAACCTAAACCTAGATCTATGAAGCAGCTACATTTCTGGTCAACTTTACACTCAAAATTAAAATATTGGTGCAAGAACCGTGTCAATATCATTTTTAAAATCGATATTTAATATAAATCAGTTTAATCCTTTTTAACTTTTTCTTCATATAAAGCCCATTTGTCGGAACGGCAAAATACGTGTCTAATATTTTTGACCAGAAACCTCCAAAAAATTACCAAGTTCCGTGAGAGTCTGAGTGTGTTTTTATATGACATTGAAGAAAAAAAAAGATTCATTTTAGAAATTCTTATTTAATTAGGTAAATATTCCAAAAATTCTGGGTTTCATTTATTAATTCAGCCATCCTAGTGAATAAATGGTTAAGTCGAATTTTGACCAAAATGAGTTAAGTAATTAAAAATAATCGTGGAGGTTTTTCTTCATGGGGAATAAATGATTAAGTAAGAAGTTCATTTTTAAACATAGTTTTTAAAGTAGACATCTTACTTAAACATTTATTCACCATGAAAAAACAAAACAAAAACTCTCCACAATTCTATTTAGTCAACTCATTTTAGTCAAAATTCAACTTATTCGCTTACTAACTGGGATAGCAGAATTAACCCTTTATATGACAGCCCTTCTTACACTCAAATTTTAGAAATATTTTCAATGAAACAGTTCCAGCAACTTATATTGAGCATGAGAAATGGCTGCTTATAAAAAATTTACACTAGTAGTTGTGTTGTGGAACCTATTTGTCCCATTGTGCGCTGAGTGACAAAAAAGTAAACTCGATCTCAAGACAGACAGTCGGACATAAGTGTCCTTCTTATAAAGTATTATTGTTACTAGCAATTTTGTCAATAAAAGACAGAAGCAGGATCAAGGCCTGAACGAATTATTGAATTAATTATAAAAAAGAGAAGATGTTATTGATTAATTAACATTTTAACAGAGATAAACTGTAGGAAAAAAAAATGTAATGAAAGCCTAGCGACGATGTTAACAGGAACTTTCATTATTGCATATGACTGTGAAAATGTTTTTAGTTTTTGAAAAAGTGCTCAGGTCAATGAAAAATTTGGAACTTTACGTTAAATAACATATTAATTAAATAATATTTTCACAATTACTGGAAAAAAATTAATTGGGTCCAGAGGTTGAAACAAAAACTGCGTCGTAGTTTACTCACGGCCAATGGCGAGAACGGACTGTGGGACTTATGGATCCCATTCACACTAAAATCATCTGGGGCACTCTACCCCTTGGTACAGGTTACAATTTTTTAATTTTTCCCTGTATTTAGGAATTCTATAAAAACAAAATAACAATATGCGCGGGATTTTTTAATGTCGCTTTTGAAGAGGGACGAATATCACCCACTGTTCTATTAAGGGTTAAAGAATCGCAAATGTAACAAGAATATTCACTAAACACTGTAGGCACGATACACTGGTATTTCTCGGGGTGGTGTAATGTGTATTAGGATTCGAAAATGAGTATGGACATGGAAAGCAATGAAAAATAAAATTGTTTCTGGGAATGTAAAGGGATGAGTTCTTGAATAACAAATATACCTTTAAAATGATGCATTTGTCTACCTACATTAAAATTTTATATTAAATTTTATACCAAGAAGTATAGTTCAAGTTCAAAAATATTTTATTAAATATTAAAACGTTTCTTTATTGAAAATAATATCTCTTTAATTATTACAGAATTATATAACATCAAACTATCACTTAAGTTAGTGTTATCGATAGGTTCCTAGTAATCGACTTTAGATTATCGATTCTCGAAACCGCTTCTTTTCTCAAGAATCTGTGGAATAGAGAATCGACTTTTGAAATCGAAACATCCCTAATATAGACTTAGATAAGACTTAGGCGTGTTTTATTAAATGAGCAATATTTTCCGGTAAATGATATTTTCATATTGTCTCATTCTTTGACTATAGTTCTGGTGAAATTTCATCTCACTTTCCGCATAAAAGTGAACTTATGAAAGCATCCTCTTTCTACTCAACTTTTAAGAAATATGGGCACGAATTTGTTCAATAGACAATAATTTAATAGGATCAAAATGCCGTCTACATTGTATCCAAAATATACCAAAAGGCCCTACGTCAGGAAGCAGCTCTACAACTGTTCCTTACAGGAACTTTGTGTAGTCGCTAAACTGATTTATTGGCTTCAGAACCAGTTGAGTTACACGTGATTACATTTACAACTGATAATTATAATGAATTTTAATTTTTCGTAGCAAAAGTTTAAATAAACTGCTAGATTAAAAAGGAATTAATTTACTTTTGATTTTATCTTTTAACTTTAACTTTTAATAAAGTCATTCTTTTTTTTATAATATCACAAATTTATAAGTATAGATGGATGCATATATTTTCCAAGATTTAAACTTACCTAGTAATGGCATCTCCTAAAATGTAAGTAGCCTCCAGACCACCATCCCGAAGTTGTATTTTTTCACCATTCATCATTATTGAGATCTGAAAATAACAAATTGTTTATTAACTATTTTGAAGGTTCTTCGGTTAATGAATTAATTTGTTATGTAAATTTCTACAAAAAAGAAAGTTCTATTTTTTCAGAACTAGTACTATTCATCAGAATAGGATTTCATTTAGACAATCGACTTACTTGGAACTCACATACAAGACTAAAACGACAAGAAACTTCTTCAACACATACTAGACAGACGGTCCATCCTTTCGATTATTAACAAGTACCATTTAGATGACAGTATTTAGGACAGTATTTAGGTCTGGGGCTCCGCTAAATCATCCAGTTCATCTCGTATCCAATTCTTAAGATTCAAAATCCTTCGAAAAATCCACTTGTCTTCTTACTTTTTCTTAAACAAACTTATGCATAATGGATCGTATCTCACATATATTTATAAAGTCAAAAACCTGCATATTACAATGTAAAACTCTCATAGACTTATACTCTCTGAGCCCAAATTCTTGTCAAGTTAATAATGCTTTGTTTTATCATCTTGTTCGTATTATAGCTCCAAAAAAACTCAGAACCACAATTATTTCAATGTTGGTGGAAGACTAAACGGATCAGTATGGACATGCTTCAATCTCACAGTAATATAAAATTCGTAAGGTATAATGTCAAGAAAAAATAGTATAATTAGTTATCAGAAGTTAATTAATAGTAATAATATAATAATTATAAATAGCTCATTGGAGATAATTTCCAAATCACTCTCAAAATTCTTGATGCTATATTTTTTAATTATACCTTACAAAGATCTTGTTATTTACACAGTAAATATCCTGTAATTAGCAAGATTTTTATTTAGGAATATTTAGATTTTAAAAAGAAACTATGGATTTGAGCTGTAACTATTTCAAAAGATAATATAAGAGAGCATATAAAACAGTAATAATTTTTTAGATTGAGTGATCAGTAATTTTTTTATTGTTAGATTGTTGATAATTTATTGATAAGAATATTTAAGACGCTGACAAGAATATTGACAGAGCTAGAATATAAGAATAGCGAAGCGGAGAACAATAACTTTCCGGTCTATTGTGGCTAACAGACAAGGACGTGCAAGATATCTGGTTTTTGGAGGGATCGAGTGTCAGCTATGAATGGCGATGGACGGACAAGTGGGAGTGTCAGAACAGTTCACTGAAACTAGTTTCATGTCGGAGAGATTTGAGGTTTTGAATTCAATAGGTTCTTCAATGTATTATATCACAATGTAATATTATCTTGGAAAACCAAATACTGGTGGCCAAACACTATAGAATGGGTTCCTTTTGAATTTAGTTATTTGCATACATCTCATTCTATCTTTGTTTTCCACTATTATGTCATACTTTTTTCCTCCTTAAGTTTAGAATTTGGTGACAGTGATTCGTCTCCATTGAAAAGGATCCTTTGAGGGTTCTTTTAATTTTTAAAGCAGCCGAAGTCAATAGTTCTGATCTGACTGAAGCAGTATATCTGCATGTATAACATAAAAATAACAATGGAACTATTGATTTTTTTTCCGCTTCCTTTTCTTTATTCACACTAGTTATTAATGTAACAATAAGTGGTTTTGTTAAAGATGTTAAAATACAAACCTAATAGACATGAGGGAGATTAGCACTCAGCAGTTCCTGCTACCTCCTCCTGGCATGGATTAAGAGGAAAAAAAAAAGATTTGTTTGAATAGATCTCTCATCCAGCCTCTTTCCAGCCTTCTGAGAGTATTTCTGTGGTCATGTCATTAATGAGTATGTTATTATGCCTATAAAGTCGGTCATAAAATCGTCTATAAAGGTAATGTATATGTTTGTTTACTGTGGGTACATTGAAGTTGGTAAAGAATGAATGGCAATGAATAAGAGACTCATCAGTTGAAACGGCGAAAAAACTTATATCCTTGAATCAAGTCTGATTTGTTTGAATGATTATGCATATAATAACTATTTTTATTTATAATAAAAGTATAGTTGATTGTTAAGATGAATGAAGACGGAGATGATCAGAGATGCAGTCAAACAAAAACACCACGGCCAAGTAGAATCCTTAAGAATAGTTATATACTCAGAAAGAAGAAATTGGTCTATAGTCCACAGGATTTATATAGAACGTGAAACAGCTTATTATGGTCTGAATATAAGAGAAAGACAGGAAGATTTAGCAAAAAAACGAAATTAAAGAAAGGATAAAAATATCATTAATTGACGGTAAAAAGGTATTTGAAAGTTGATATGAACGAAATAAGCTAAATAGAATTTAGGCTAAGGAAAACTTCACATGTCAACAATCCTAGAAAATAAAAAAATAAATAACTTTAACCGATCGCCTAGAAGGTATGTTTTGTTTTATAAGTTTCTATTTTTTTTTTTTCTCTTTGTCAGTGCACACCTCATGTCGTATATCTAATGAGTCAGAATCCTCAGACCAATTAATGGATTGTTAATAATATTTAGGCAAAATTACATACAGACCATATTTTTTTTATCACTACATTCTTATCCTCTTAAATTTTTATGACTGTACCATAATGGACTATAGTTAAATATGATGATCCAATTCACATTATAACTTACACCCTTCTTATTTTGCTATAGATACCAGTTGGTTAAAAAAGTTATCATACTTATTTTTAAAATTAATATAAGAAAGCAATTTTTTTTTTATCTTTGTTGAAACCTGTAAAAAAAAAAACGTTCTGACAAACACTGAACAAGTTCGATTAGTCATTCTAATCCTACTGAAGAGTAGGAAGTTTAAAAAATGTATTTTTGCAATTTTTAATGATCAATGGTTGTTGTACACGGAGGTAATTTGTTCAGATTTTTTTTATTTTATTTTTTTAATAACTATTGTTTTATTGAATAAATATTGCAAGTTGCCTCTCCAAAAATAAAAAAAAACAACAAAAAAATCCAGAAAAAAAAATCCATATTCAGCATTAACGTTCAACCACCGAGTTTTTCTGTAACGAAGCGAAGAGCTATGTGCATATTTTGTAGATATAGAATGTTTTCCAAGAAGGTGAAACGGTGTCGACCTACGGCTGATAAAACAAAAATATATTTTCTTACCAAATATTGAACCTATCACGTGCTAAACGTGAACCGGTTTTTTAAAATTTAATATTTTTACAATAGAATACAGTAGTAATTTATTCAATATTAAATTTAGATTCTTGGCAAAGAATTTAAAAGGACAATTTTAAATCTTGAGGTGTTTCGATTCGACAAAATGTCAGTTCTCACTAATGGCAAAGAAGAAAAAAAAATAAAAGATACAAAAGATCAAACTCGTAAAATATTTGATATGTGTAATGCGTTAGTTCATTAAAAATATTATAAATTTCAATTGAGATTAAGACCTTTCAATTTAGGTGTAGGAAGAACCCAATGAGGTTAATATTACCAGGGATATATATTTTTTTTTTTTTTTTTTTTTTTATTTTAATAGACCAATAGTTATAAAAATAAAAACTAATCAGAGATGTGATTACTCTTCACTCCAAGAGACATATTCTGCTTTAATAATAAATTAACGCATTTAATGTTGATTTACTTTGATTCTAATTTATTTTTTTTTTTTTTATTAGATCGCAAGATTTCATAACAAATGTTTGTGAAGACTTATAATTTGTACAATTTAAAGGTAAAACATGAATCAATTAAAACAGTCGAACCTCAGGACATCGAAGATATTAGCATATTTTCAAGGAATCTAGAATTTTTAATAGAAGCTGTTGTGTGTAATCAATGCAATTTCTACAAATAGAACAAAATCTAAAAGTTTAAAATAAAACGAAAATCACAATTTCATGAAAAAGAGCAGTTTTTAAACTTCAACGAGATTCCAACTTGAAAAACACATAATAAGGTACCTTTTGTAAAAATTAAAATTAATTATTTAGTATGCTTGTGTATTTTTAATAAATCTATGTATTAAATGAACATTATGATTTATGTAAACGGTGTGCAATGACATAATTTTCAAAAAAAAATTTTAATATTTTTTTTTCACTTTTATTTTCTTTAGCTTTGATAAATTTAATTTCTTTTGCACTGAAAAATTCATCAGTGATTCATAATAAAAAATTCAGTACTTTATTAACTCTAAACAGTAGAGTTAACTAACTTTTCTACATAACGACTTTTTATAGAGGAACTTCATTTTCGATGTATACAGATATCACCTTTATCTAAATGAAAGAAAAATATATTTATATGAAAAAAAAAGGAAGAATTTTTTTTTTAATTACTAAGGAAGCGTATGCAACAAATAATTCGGAGTTTTTTTTTTCTTGTTTTTTTGTAATATCTTAAATCCGCACCTTTAGATGTGCTAAAATGTAATTATATAGCAACGGGTATGTTATGCATGAGGAGAGAGTAATCTATGGCATTCCTTCCTTTTTGTTTTTCTTTCTTTAAGTAAGAAGGTCTAACATCAACGCATAAAGTATTTAAAACCAAATTTATTGAAAAATATATTATTTTATTCAGCAGAAGTAGATTGTTGGGGTATGCAGTCATAAAGATACACAGCAATTAAAAAATGTTCACATCTTTCTTTGAAACCCTGATGAAGGCTTTCAATGCAAGTTGAAACGTTGGCATTACAAATTAAAAAACTTATTTTTTAATTGCTGTGAATCTTTATGACTGTATACCCCAACAATCTAGTTCTCCTAATAATTAACTTTCAACTATACCTACCTCATAAATATTTTATTTATAGTATCATAGTTTGTTAAGAACTTCTAAAAATCGTAGATTATATCAATATCACTGAAGATATAAATAAAAACCGCCTCTTATCAATTAATAATGATATTCCATAATATATGTATGATGAAAATAATAAATAATACATATATATTCCAAATAAATGAACTCTCTGTTATCCGGCAGTCACTCCTATCTGGAGATCCCATAGGAGGAAATTGTTTTCTGAATGATTTGTTCAAAATCCTATATCTTTTATATTTAGAAAATACACTGCATTCCAATCCACTCTTCATGTTTTCGGACGTGTTTTGCTCTTTGGTTCGTCTAAAATTTTTTTTCTACCATCGATATTTTTTTAATCATCAGGATTGATGATTTTCTTAAACAATTGATTATGACAGCAGTAAAAGTAAATACGTAGCTGGTCTGCCATGACGCACCCTTGGTCGAACCTAAGGTCATTCCTCCTTTATCAGCTGGTCCCAGCTCCCCCTTCCCCTATCTCAAGAGCTCGTCCTGTTGAGTAATCCCACTTGTCTACTTCCACTAAAATTCTAAAAAAATTTTTTGTTGATGGGATTAGATATTGAACATCGCTTATAGATAATGGTGAAGTTAGTTTTAGAAAATTCAACGTCATTAGAAATTCATTTCCTCCAATGACGCTCCGAGGTATGTCATTTCATAGGATATAAGCGTAGTTAGAGATAATATCTATCACCCCAGTGAATAAGCTGTTAAGTCAAATTTCCTTACTTTTTAGGACAGGATTTTGACAGTTCGATTTGTCTTCGAGAATCAGTATTATGTGAAAAATATTTTATATTTTTATAACAGCTAGGAGTTTCTATAAAAATATCAAATATTTTTCAGATGATTCTGATTCTCAAAGCCTAATCGAATTGTCAAAATCATGTCCTAAAAAGTAAGGAAATTTGACTTAACCGCTTATTCACTGGGGTGATAGATATAATATGAAGTTTAGACATTACAGACTTAATTTTGTTTTCTATAAAATTGTATTTTAATCTCCTTTGATAAATCCATAGCTGTAGTGAAATCGTAATTTTGCATCTTTCTGTTGGGTATTTTTAGTGGTTTTACAAATTTCTGTGGTTATCCTATAATTTTTTTTTTTTTTTTTTTTTTCTGAACCTCAACTTAACAAAATAATAATAGAGAAGGGAGAATATAGTACAAAAATCTACTATAAATAGTTTTTCGTTCTCACTTTGGCAGTAGATATACTTATTCTATAAATACCGTTTGTTTCAATTTAAATACTTTATGGCCTTATTAAGAAGTGTGGGAGTGGGGTAGCTCAGTGTATAAGGCACTGAACTGCTATGTTTCTTCGGCTGTGGATCGACTACGGGGTCTGAAGAACCTCGAAGGGCACACCCATCCTCTATAAAGTCGATACCCTTAATAGGAGGAAAACCTGGCGGTTGAGCGTGATTGCTGACTACATCACCTCATTGTATAACCTTGGTCACGAAACAATACTTCCAAACCAGTATCAAACCCAAGACCCTTCATGTGTTGTAGCGGTACCGGTTTTTTTCTTTTTTTAATTTCTTTATTTATTATTATTATTATTATTAATAATAAGTACGACATAACCAATTTTTCTTAACCCAAGTATTAAAAATCTTGCTTTTAAAATTAATAAGACGTATCCACTTCTTCACGACAAACACCGAAATATAGACTCAGTTTTTATTTATATCAGGATTTGTTTACGAGTTAATAAATCTTCGGAACAACAGTTCCAAAAATCACATTTTTATTTTAGAAATTTTTAAGGAATGTAACTGAAATAGTTTTGATCAAATGGCTGGCTTCCAAAACCTGCTTTCATTTGCTGTCTTGATAATACATAACTTGAAATCTTAAATATTTGAAATAATGTTAATAAATAGTCCAACAATTGTTGGATTAAAATACTGCTTGTACTAATCACGAACATGAGTATTCAACTCTTTGTAAAGATGAACCAATGCATTTCGTATTTCTCCCTGACTGGGAAACAAAATAGATCAGGGATATGTCTATCTATAACCGGTTGCTTTTCCCAATTTACATTTTAGAATTAAAAGGATCAATAAGTCATCGTTCGTCTCCTCTCCAGTGTGGTTCGGTGGCTCTCAAGAACATCTGCAAGGCAGGTCGAAACGCACGCATTAAAGTATTTCTACTTAGACTTAGTCTCCGGACAACCCATTTTCCTTTGCTATGGAAGCACTCCATTATTATTCTTTTCCTAAAACCGGGCAAACCTCCCAAAAACTCTTCATCTTATAGACCAATTAGCCTTCTCCCAATCCTATCAAAAATTTTTGAAAGGCTCCTTCTTAAACGTATCCTACCCATCCTCGAATCACAAAATATTCCTTTTCACCAGTTTGGATTCCGCACTAGTCACTCTACAGTCCAACAAGGCCTTAGAGTTGTTGACCACATATCCTCCACACTTGAAAGCAAACAATATTGCTCCGGCGCATTTCTAGACATAGCGCAAGCTTTTGACCGAGTGTGGCATGCCGGTTTGCTTTTCAAACTTGAAACCCATTTACCTCAATCACTATTCCTAGTTCTCCGATCCTACGTCTCTAACCGTTCCTTTCGAGTTCGCTGCGGAACGAAGTACTCTAACTGCTACACAATAGAGGCCGGTGTTCCACAGGGTAGCGTACTGGGTCCAGTCCTATATATCCTCTATGCTACTCCTGATACTTTCCTTGCAACATTCGCTGATGACACTGCTATCCTTTCATCCCATCCAGATCCCTTAATAGCATCCCATAATCTCCAAACCCACTTATCCCTGATTGAAGACTGGTGCAATGACTGGCGGATCAAAGTAAATAAATCTAAATGCACCAACATAACCTTTACCCTCCGCCGTAAATCCAGTCCTCCTATCTACTTCAATGGTATCCCGGTACCTAAAGCTGACACAGTTCGGTATCTTGGTTTCTACCTAGACAAAAGACTTACATGGAACCCACACACTCGGCTCAAAAGGCAAGAACTTAACAGACGCTTTAGCCAACTGTATAGACTACTAAATAGGACATCTCATCGTTCCATTGAAAACAAACTTCTCATATACAAAACCATCATCAAACCTATTTGGACTTATGGACTTGAACTGTGGGGGACAGCAAAAAAGTCGAATATCAAACGCATTAAATCCTTCCAATCCAAAATCCTCCGAACTATTGTAAATGCTCCTTATTATGTCTCCAACAAAACACTACATAATGATCTGAATATACCATACGTCCTCGACCTCATACCGCTTAAATTTTCGAAGTTCCATAGTAATCTTTCCTTTTATCCTAACCCTCTGGCTCAATCACTATCCGCTTCCACACATCCTGATAACCCCTCCTCGCAGACTAAAACGGCAGTGGCCCCGAGATCTTTTGTAAAATTTAGTTATGTTGGAGTTCTGGCAATGGCCAGCTTCTCTACTCATGCCCTGAGTGAATGTATATAGTGCTCTCACTCAGCCTCCACTGGGTTTTTTTAACTTCAGTGACGCAGCTGAGAGAGAAGAGCTGGGAATTCTCTGTGCCTGGCTTGTCCTTCCATAAGTGGAGGGACGGGTCTGGTCGGGGATCTCTAAAATGAATGTAAATTGTAAATAAAGTATAATTGTATTTTTAACCTTTAATTTAATTTTGTCTTATTTTCACTTGTTTTTATTTAATTTAATTTAATTTTTTAAAATGTATATATGTTCACCTAGATGTATATTTTATATTATTTATGTACAGCATAGTTTTTATTTTTTATTTATTTATTTTTTATTAATTTATCTTATTAGTATTATTATTTTTATTATATTTTTTATTATTACTATTATTTTTTTAATTGTTAGTTTTTTTTTGTTTTTTTTACTGTTAATAATGTGTGAATGTAATCATTAAGCCATCTATATTACTTATTGCCTACATTTGTGGCAGATTGTAATAATTACTCAATAAAAAAAAAAAAAAAAAAAAAAAAAAAGACAGTGTTTCTCTTTGACTGCATCTCTTATTATCTTCTTCTCCATAAACGGATCAATTTACTTCAATTAATAATTAAATTAACAATTAATGCTTATTCGAAATAAACAAAGTTGTGGGAAAATAGTGGTTTCACATAGGTATTACTTTTTGATTCAAACCAGTATAGCTCCTAAACGGTGCTTTATTTTATTTTGTATACATTTGTAAATTTCAGTAAATAGTTTTTAAAAAATTCATTATGAGCACTTTTAAATTAAATTATCATCTGTGTCTTATAACATTTACCAGGATGTTACTTATTATTAGTTATATTATTATTAATTAAATAAATAATGAAGTTGTTACGTGATCCTAAGTGGTCAGATCGCTTGTAATAATATTATTATTAATACATCTAGAAGGAGCAATGGATAGTCTCAGAGATGCAGGAAACACTAATGTATCTAACGTTCTAGTACTTGAAAGCTCATCAACATGCGTATGATGATATTAACGATCCCTCCCCCTCCAGAAGAACTCATTAAGCAAAAGTACCAGGCAGAAATTTTAGGAAGGATAAAATTCTGGACTTTCTTGAGGCAAAATTTAATGTTACAACTAAAAACAAGTAACCAAAGATAAAAACAAGTCATAAATAAGTCCCTCATTAAATCTATAAATTACAGTCAACAAATACAGTCTGAGTCATTAGTATTCGTACACTAATATTATTTTTATATTTTTCGTTTAGTTTTCTATTTATAACAAATTTAATTTAATTGTATTTATTTAATTTAAACATATATAATATACTCGCAGCATCCATTAATACAGAATAGATTTAATATTTTTTATAAGAAAATTGACTGAATTAAGTTTAATACCTTGCACATTATAGTAAGATGCACTCATATCAATCGGTCAAAATTATTCGTAAACTAAATTTTAATTTTTGTTTCTACCCCTGTGACTTTTGGAATAGGGTAGCATTTACCGAAGAGTGTAAAATTGAAAGCTTAATCCTCAGAAGTTCCGTAAAGTATGGAGAAAAAAATATAGCAATGGAAATAAGAAATATAGTTCCAACTGTTAAGCATGGAGGAAAGTCTCATGGTCTGGGTGTATTTGAATGCTGGTGTGGGGTGCTTAAATTTATCGATGGCATAATGGGCCATATGAAATATATCGACATAATAAAAAGAAATTTCATCAAGCTTACAGCTTGGAAAATGTGGAACCTGTACAACACACGAAAGTGGATAGTCACCCCTCTCAATCACCAGACATTAACTCTTTAGAGCATTTGTGGAAACACTTAAAGGTGTTATAACGGATCAAGTCGGGATTAGGCTAGTTTCTAACAAACAAAATGTAAAGGACGTTATTATTACGAGTTGCGTCTTTAACGAAATAATTAGTGAATTCAATGCTACAGCGCATTGAGTGCACATTAAAAGCCAAATGTCACCCTACTAAATATTAATTGTTATCGTATGTCAGTACTAAATTCAAATTTGATTAAGTGTAGAAATACGTTTGACTCATGTTATTGTTGTTTTTGAATTATTCTCTTTACACCATTTGTAAACTCTAACTCTTCCGGCGCTATGGTTCTTGAAGAGCCTTACCTCTTCCAACAATCTTCCTCCACACAGACCGATCGTCCGCGGCTCTCCTCCATGGCGCACCTCCAAGTATCAGAGATCAGCCTCCACCTCGTCCAGCCATCCAGTCTCTTCCTCCGCCATCATGCCTATTCCTCTTTCTCCATCTGGACGACCTTGCAGTATTTATTTTGGGAGCAGTGTTGCTAGATTTTGATTGACAAAATATCTACGTTACATATGAAATACATCTCTACATCTCTCTTCCTCCAAAAATTAATCCCTACAAAACTCCCTACCCATTGAGATCGAAATAAAATATATTTGTTAGTTAATTTACAATACTACACCACTAAATAACAGTTACTAAAGGTATAAGGTGAAATAAACTAACAATTATAAATTGTACACATTTATTTTAATAATTAAAGAATATCATTGTAGGAACATAGCTTCAAATCACAGAAAAATGAACGATTAGTTAGGAATTTATCACGTATACATACGGTATTAATCTAATTTATATAAAGAAAAAACTCTGAATAAAAGGATCTAATTTTAATAATAAAAGGATTTAGTAGTAGGAACATGGAGTATATATATATATATATATATATATATATATATATATATATATATATATATATATATATATATATATAAAAAAATCACTATAAAAATAATCAATGTAATCACATAAAGAAATCTATAACAATGAGGGTGTTGTTTTTAGGTTATGATTAAAACAAAAGGGGAAATTAAACTATAATTACTGGTTACAAGCTAACAATCGATTGACATCGTATTATATCTATTTAATAGGAAAAAATAGGACCTCAAAACAATTTTTGTAGTAAGTATTTTATCTTGGAAAGTGAGAATCCCTTGAAATACGAAGTGTTTGAAGAATTCCCCCACGCCCAAAGGAGAGGTAAATGCCCCTACAGTAGAGAAACATCCCTACATTTGGCAACACTGTTTAGGAGTTTTTTAGGATACATCCGATGTACTATTATGTTAAATGTTCTATTATGTTTTATTCATAAATATATTTATTGATATAAGTGTTGACGTGCACATCAAATGGTCTTATTGATCCCATGAAATAATTATAAAATTTGTTATCTCCTATAATTTATAACGGGTGTACTAATAATTTTGACTCCTACTGTAGGTTAGACGGTAAAAAGGTAATTTGAGGTTGTCAGAAAATAGGAGCCTACTTAATACTTAGCAGAAAAAGTAAATACAAATCTTTATTCCCAAGTGTACATTCAGATGTTATGTAAGCGGCAGCACTCCAGGAGTTGAGTGCTTTTTATTTTATTTTTCATGACAAATCATTAAAAAAAGAATGACTCGCTGCCAGATATTTACATATTCAGCTCTTTCTGGAATTTATTATCTGTAATGGAAAATATTTAAACGTGTTTAATGTCATGGACCATCATGGTGTATTTACCGAAAATATAATTTTTTATATTACTATATTTTGTCAAAAGCAGTTGGGTAGTTGTGGTATTAAAAAAGGAAACAGGTAAATAAACTAAAAAAAATAAATAAAAGATAAACTTACAGACTATTCAACAGCACTCTATGCCTTTGCTTGCGAACTAAAAACCTAGCGTGATTTCTTTCCATTTCTCGAGTATCAGAAGGAAAGTCACTAAACCGTCTCTGATTCCTTGAAAAAATAATCTAATCGTTAATGTGATTCATACTCTTAAATGTAAAAAAAAAAAAAAAAATAACAAAAATTAAAAAAAAAAGTTTTTTTTTTTTTTCCTAGCAGAAAAGAGAAAGTCTGCTTTATTAGTGCAAAATAAAAAAAGCTGTGTTATTTTTCAGCATTTTACCAGAAAATATGCATTTGTAATACACCATGGTGAATCTAGTACAATTTAATCTGTATTGTTTGTGTTTAAGAACGTATTCTGTTCTACCTTTTCCAGAAGACTAATATTTCTTAAGACTATAACACTCCTTTGCCGGTTCTGTCCGCATCCCGAGGTGCTCCCATGTTTCCCACCTCAATTCCAAATTAATCTGGCCTTATCCCACTTTCTGTCGACAACATTTCCTTAGAACATTCCTTAGCCATGTTATCAATACTTGTCATCCTCTCTATATTTACTGCACACAAGATTCCGTCTTTCTAATCGATATACACCTCATCCGATAAAACTTCTGCATTTCAACGCTCTTTTCTCTTCCACTCAACCATCCTCCGCAGTCCTATTCCTCCTCATATCAGATGAGCAAAATCCCTGAAAACATTTAAATACCTCAATTTTCAGTACCTCATTCTTATCCAAGACGACGCTAGCTTACCTACTCAATTGAATTATATCATATTCTTGCTTTTGGGGTCTTATCGATAAGCATTTGTAGAAGTTATGATATTTACGAGTATATTGTATGTTTTGCACTATACTGAGTATTGTACCATAGGAATTTATTTCTTATTTCATTTGTGGAGTGTTCTTATATTTCCCTCTCCATATCTTTAGTTAATATTAATGCATATATGTATTATATTTATTATTATTAGTTCTTCAATTTAATACGTTTCTGACCAGATGTAATTATCCTGTATTATTTGCTATTCTTAAGGGACTTTGTCCCAGAGAAAACTTATATTTCTTTTCTATTCCATCTTTTCCGGAAACCTTGAGTAATACTTTAATGTTGGGGGAAAATATAAAATAAAAGCAGTTTCAGAAACTTAAACATGTTTATACTCCTTGACAAATGTTTTTATTAGCATAGAAAACGGTTTATTCTGTCTGGAAAATTCTATATATCCCAAGCTGGTACTTAAATAGAAGCAACTAACGTGAAAATCCTACACCCTAGGGCATTCAATATCTTTTATAATCACTTTTCTAGAGAAAAAATAATTTTTAGTAAATATTCATTTTGAGAGGTATCTTTATAAAGTGTTTCATCGATCTGTTTCTTATACGCATTATGACCATAATTATTGTAATATAGCATTGGATTAATTTATATTTATTATACTGTTTTTTTCCAACTCAGTTTAATACCATCTCACAACTCATACCACATTCACGAAATTAAATACTGTTATTGGAAAAAATTAAATATTTGTTTACCTCATAATCTATTCCAAAACACATGTATGCAAAAAAAAAAAAAAAAAACCTTAAAAAAAATGTATAAAAAAAAAAAATACTGAAACTAGAGGTGCTATCAAATCGTCATAAAAATCGGTTCACTGCATATTTTATGCAATATCCAACGACTATAACGCATTATAAACAAAAGAAACTTGGTGAGGATAATTCGGTTACTTTCTCAACACCCCTTTTTAAAGTGGTTTGAAAGAGGACAACGTAATTTATTTATCTTAAACAATATAAATAATCTAGAGCACGAAACCTCAACTCATGTAACATGTCTCAAAGAAAAAGTTTCTTTAAGGGGGAGTAGAAGAATGTAATTTGTCTCTATTGTCTCTGTCTTGCAACACAACATGGCTTAAAGTTGGCCACCAAACGCAATGCATAAGTTAGCGCTTAGAATGAATCTTTTATTCAACCTTCTGTACAAAAGATCAATTTTAAGAACTAAACAAAGCCTCTCATGTTCAACGAATAAACAAAAAGGCACAATGATAAGGCATTGCTGTCTGGCAGCACTAATTCTTTCACAATTGATTATCTAAGCTAAGTAAATTGCAATTGCTTTAACTTTGATAAGGCACTTGGCAGCACTATTTTCAAAAAAAAAAAAAAAAAAAAAAAAACTTTTAAAAAAAAAAAAAAAAAAAAAAAAAAAAAAACCTCTCCGTTACCCACCGACCTGTTTGAAAAAAAAAAACATGATAAACAAAACTAAATGCACAGATGACTATAAAGCTATGAACGAAGCGCCACGAACATTGCCGTTGTTACCCGAATTCCCACGTATCGGCTTGGCCGACTAATCGGCCCATCTGTAATAAAATAAAAACAGATTTTCAAGTATTTATAAAACATAAGAAATAAAATTAGCTACCTAAGCATGAGGGTAGAAGTGAAAGATAAACAATTTTATAAAATGAGAAAGAAAAAAAAAATATTTAAGTCAAGTTCCGAAGCAACACACTATTACAGTTAATCCTTAAAAGAATAAACAAACAATGTGAAAGTGTATATAACAGGCGCTTAAGAGCAATAAAGTCAGTTATTATCTAACAGTCATTGCGTGTCGTTATTGATCCTTTTATTTCTTTTTTTTTTAAGTTTTATTTTCCAATCAATTTAACTAATTAACTGCATCAATTGATTAGCCTGGTGAGCCAGTAAGGAAACCTACCTACTTAAACATGACTAAGGTTGTAAGAATCACATTCAGACTTTAAAAACATTTCTATACAAAATCCAGTGACAAATCTAAAAGAAAACTTGGCAAAAACGAACATATGAGGGGAAATACCAAAAAAAGCTTAAGAAAAGTTTGATAATGGGTCTCCTTAAACAAAATATTGCTGAATATTCAATTACATAAAATTATTATTATAATAAATAAATAATTGCTCCGTTTTCATTATTTCACTTTATTTGAAATACTTACTTTTGTTTCATTAATTAATTAATAATAATTTCATTAATTATTAATTTAAATTAATAATTTAAATTAATTAATTAATTATTTTCTCTTTTTCATAAAAAGGATCTAAAGCCCGCCCATTATTACTACTCGAATTAACAAAAAAAAGTAAATAAAGTAAACTTATTAATGTTTAAAAGTGGATTACCTTAAAGCCTAGAATATTTACTGAAGTGCCAGTGAATGGTGTTTAGTTTACAAGTTATAGGCTTTACATTTTATTCACACAGAAAAAGAAAAAAAAAAGAAAAAATAATGAACAAAACATTACAAACTTTTTATTATTAAAAGATTATAAATTATATGAGGAGTTCGGAGTTTCTTTATTAGGCATGAAAATAAATAAATGAATTGTACTTTTTTTTTTTTATACGCGAATTGACTACTTAGGATATGCTATAATTTTATTTTATTTTATTCTTTTCCATTGCCTTTAGTTTACTCTGTCTCCAGTACTCTTTCATGTGTTCACTGGCCTCCTTCTTTTGACTTTCTGTCCACGTTCTTCCGCTTCTCTTAGGTCTTCCTTCAGCATGAAACCCTTCCACTCTACTCCCAAATGTACCAACTTCTAGCATTTGGGACTGTGTAATATTCAACTGTTCCAGGTCTATCCTAACCTCTTTAATTTAAGTGGTCTTCTTTTTCCAGAGGTAGTTGAATATCAGTTTTGTGAATTGTACTATTTCTTTAATGAAAATTTACTATATCAATTATTCTTAAGTAACTGCTACCAGAGAATGGCCTGAGGTAATAGAAATATAACGTGAATATATAATGTAGGTTATTAAGGGGAATTAATCAATAGAAACATTATTATAAGTGAAGTAAGTTTATTTGTTTTATTTTAATATTAATTTATTTTTCCTTTGATTCTGAATTTGAAAATGTCTTGTTTATAGCCCTGACGATGGCCATCTAAAACATGGCCTTAATGTCGACAAATTGAGTCATCATTCGTCTCCTCCCTAATGTGGTTCGGTGACCCTAAAGAAGACCTGCAAGGCAGGTCGAAACGTTGGCACACAATTAAAGTATTTCTACTTGATGTGGTGTTTTTGTTTAACCGCATCCCTGATTATCTTCTCTATATGTTAAGTTTATTTCTATAAAACAGGCAAAAATTATGAGCAAGCACAACACAAAGTTTACTCTTCGATATGACTGTGTAAAAAAATGTCTGAAGAAGCTTTATTTTTTTAGAGTATGTCTACGTATTATGAAGCATTATCTAATTCAATTTATTTAACTGTCTTTCGTGACGGGCAGGTATGAAATCATCTGATAGCATTCACTGATGTACGTATTTTAGTGCAAAAATATAGATATAGCTTGATTTTATAAGTGAATGTTGTCTATATTTTTATAGTTTTTCATTTATAAATCAGTGTTCAAAATTTTGTATTAAGGACAACATAAGTCGTTAGAATAATTAATATCGTTTTACTTTTGTGTCAAAAATATTTCTACGAATTATTGTTCATTCTCCCACTGACCTTAACATTCAATGAGGAAAGGGCAATCGAGCAGAAGAAAGGAACCCATTGAGATAAACTTAACTGTCCAATTTGAACCTCAATGCGAGATTTCTTGTCAGTGGCCTGCTTCCTATCCGTCATAGGGTCTCATTTGACTAGCAGCTCTCGTTTAATAGGCAATCTCCTCGTGGCTCGTAAATATTCATGTAATAGGGAAATGGAGGAATACTGTAAACTTGGATGTGGAGTAACAGCAAAACGAAGCACAGATTGCCCTCTACAACAAACTTTGTTTATTCTAAGTTGATAAAATTATATTATATTAAACTGAGTTATTAAAATTCAATAAATTTTAAGCATAAAGTTGTTATGGTTTCAATGGAATACTGAGTTGTCGAGCACGTATTGTTTAAATAATTAATTTGCCACCTTATTTACATTCTTTTAGTGGCAAACAATAGTCGAAATGCCAATACTACGTTAACTAACAAACATATCAATTTAAGTTGATAATAACCTGAGGTATGCATAAATTAGTGAAAGAGGTAATTTGAAAAAAAAAAAATTATGAAAAACGGTTTAACGCTGGACACGAAATCGCGGCTAAATTCGCGGGCCGTAAAAAAGGAATGCGGCAAACCCTGTGGCAAAAAATAGATATTACAATTTTTATTGAGTGAATAATAATAGATTAATTGTCATATGGTATTTGGAGATAAGCTAAGTTAAAAAATAGTTTAGATGTTTAAGCCGCACACTTTGACCACAAATTACGTTCCTTATAGTTGTAAACAAACAAAAATACGATCGATGTCGAAACCTTATAATATGGTACTTTCTGTGAACTCATGGTGGCTGCAGAGGTGGACCCTTACAAGTTTAAGTTGTTTCGTGACGAGAAGCTATTAAAAGACTTATGTTCTCTGGTGATGACATGTAAGGCCAGTTCGATGTACATATTCCTTACGAGAAACCCACCAAAATTGCTTCATCAGTAGCTTCGTCCCCAACTACTCTTCCTTCAGTTTTCCGGTCTCAAGAAAATCGGTTTTTCTCGACCAGGCCCAAGCTGTAACTAGCATTTCTGAATTTCATTCCCTGAACCTAGAATATACCTTTTTCTCAGTTCAGATGAGTCTGTTGCAACATTGAAGTAAACCCATCAATCTAAAAGTAAACAACGTAGGAAATGATTTACAGATTTAGTTCGCAACAAACAACTAAGGAACTCGGCTGCAAAATATATTCAAGCACATGTAGAGGTGAATAGGGAAGCTGTTAAGAAATACATGACAAATCATCCTGAAATTAGCAGAAAAGTGGTTAATAAACACAACCTACAATAAACAGATGACCCAAAAACTGAATATGCAAAAGACAAAACCGTCGATATTGGATCACGGTCTACTTGAAATTGGTGTTATGCTGTAAAATGGAAGGACGAGAGCCCTGCCATGTGCTGCAGTAACGGGAAAGTCCAACTTCCTCCCTTTCAAGAATATCCTGAACACTTGCACAACCTCCTTACTTATGAATATCCTGAGGCTGAGCATTTTCTAAATAATAGAACGGAAATAGAACGGTTGTTTTCAAATGACGTCATTTGGAGCAAAAGAGATAAGAGGGAGATATAATGCCAACATTTAAGTTGCGAGGACAGGTATATATCACAGAATAGGGAGTTTGATGCCTGGAACACAACAGCAACCGTCTTTTATTCAGGTAAATTTTGTTGCTCACTGAGGACGTTACAATACTCCTACCGCTGACGAAGTTGCTCTCTTGATTGTTGGCCAGCTGTTTGAAAAGCGAGACATTGTTCTCCACAGCAGGGACAAAAAACTGAAAAGAATCAGTGATTTCTATCAAGTTTATGATTCTCTTCAGTATAGTCTCATGATCTACCATGAAGAAGATGGGTACAGTATTAACACCCCTCAGCGTGACCCCAACACCAATACACCACTTGAGAAAACTGTATCTGCAGTTTATTTTTACGCCTAATTGTTGATGGAGTAAGGAGGTGAGAACCTTATTTACTTTAATTTCGTAATCCCCTCAACCAATTTATGCTTGTTAAGTACGCAAAAATAGAAACAGAAATACTAAACTTTATTCGAAAAGATCAAAAAAGTTGAGAAGTTGAGACTATATTCACTTAAAGTATGCCATAAGAAAAGCTGATGGTCTGGTATCAGAGCTGGGTAATGCTGAGATGGTAGTGCTGCATCGAAGCTTCACTGGAGGACTATCAAAATAATATAAAATTAACTTTGGCACATTGTCAAATTTATTCAATAAGTAAACTTGAGGTACGCATGATGGCATAGACCGATCAATACAATTAGTGCAATTAATTCATCAATCCTAATTACTTATTGAAATTATTCTAAGAATGGAATTCTTTAGGTTTCTTTAAGCAATGATAATTATCAACGTTAAGCTTAACTTTTACTAATTTAAGTTGTCCTTAATCCTAATGATATTAAACCGTAGCGGAGCAGGGTACTTTCATGTAGTAATACAATAATAATAAAAAATGCAACTTATAAACTAATACAATGAATAATAGTAACAGATGCAATTAATTAATATAAATAATGATACATAAACCTCAAAAGCTGCCAAGACAAATGTGGACGGGAACGCCAGGAGGAGCAAGGAGAAGAGGCAGGCCCAGGCAAAGATGGATGGATGATTTGGAGGGGGACATCCGGCGGCTGAATATTCGGAATTGGAGGAACGTGGCCACGGACAGAGAGGAGTGGAGAAAGTTTTGTGCAGAGGCCCAGGTCCTTCATGGACTGTAGCGCCCGAAATAGAATAGAATATAATAGAATGATACATAATTACAAATTTAACCAATCTACATATATTTCGGTTTTTGTTTCCAAATGAATGTAATAAAATGACGTGGCTTTAATTTTCTATGTATTAAAAATGGTTTCCTTTAGAATATGTTTCAATTTGTATGTTTCTACAGTATTTAACTTTCTAAATATGGTTTTATTCGTCAACCATTTTGTGAATCGAAAATGTTTTTTTTTTAGTTCTAACATCTATTGATTCTTATCACTTAGTCGCACGGCATTCACTAATTCAATTAAAATTGCGCTAACATAATATTTCTGACTTGTCTTGATTATAAATCAGTTAGAGAACATACCTAATGGCAGTCATGGTATAGTATATTAATAACTTTTTAGGCAAGCAAAACCTCGCTGGCATCTTACATTAGAAGAATACTTACCCAAACTGGAGCGAAGATATACTAAAGAACAACCGTGCAAAATTTGATATTATGATATCGAGTTATAGTTTTTTTTAGAATTATAATTATAACTCCTTTAGGGCTTTGACCGAAATGTGTAATCCTCTTCTTAGCAATAATTCCCAATAAAGGCGGGTACACACCTACAGGTATAAATGATAGGTCTACCTGTGAGAGGTAGACTTGCTATTTATACATGTATGTGTGTACCCCCCTTAATGTCACCAAAAAAAAAAATCGTCCTACTTAACTAACTCTGCAGAATAGAGCTTCAATGTTCATTGAAATTATTTAAAAAAACGTATCAATGATTAATACCAAACATTACAATATTATGAAATCAATACTTTTTTTTGTTTATTGGCCTCAAGACTTATCAACGCTAGTGTAGCACGATACAACCAAGTAATTAAGAGGATTTTTGTTTATTTCGTTTAACGTCACTTTATGCTGCTATGGCTAATCGGCGAATGCCACGGTGGGAGTCCTAAATTTTGTCTATCCAGGTATAATTATGATAGGGATCTTTAAAGAGTACCTGACATCGCACAGGATCGGGACCCCCATTTTACGTCCCTTCCAAAGGACGGCATAGCTAAGGATTTTTTACTCCCTTTTAAAAAATCCTAAGGTCATCTGCCGGGCTGCGAACCCGCGATCTTGGGGTTAGTAGTTGCTATGCTAACCACTACACTACAGGTGACCCGATTAAGAGAATTCTATGTAAGGTAAAACCAAAATAACAAAATATAAAACAGGTCTGCTGCCATTATGGATATCATTTGTGCCTTCGATATTTGTATTATATGCTATGATGAATGTTCCTAAACTTTCTTTATAATATGATCTTTATTGCTGACAAAAATTTACTTAAATCGCGGGTCGTTTCTTTGCTCATGGTTCTTAAAAATTCAGAACCGCCGGGAATAGTCCCTGTACCTAGCGATCTTATCCACTCATTCAGAAATCTTTTTCAATTGAACTTGGGTCTTCCAGACATTGGCCTGTATAACACATACCACTTTGTGCGAGAGCCATTAAATTGAGGTGACCGCCCAACCCTAGTAAAACTTCGGCTCAAGATTAACTATGACAGTTCCATTAAAAAGGTTAATAATTATTTGTAATAGATTTAAGAAAAAATAAATAAATTAATTTAAATTAGAAAAAAATAATAATATTGTCAAAAGCAAACGATTTACTAACAAAAATAGAGACTCAACTGGATCAATTCAAAGTATGGCGACTCTTTCATTCCAACCCATAAGATGGGGGCATTTGGCTTATGCTACGCATATCATCTCCTTAAAAACCCTTCGAATCACAAGGCCTTATCTGAATACCCCTTGGAAATTCATGAACAAGAACAAGATAAGATTCATCCTGATTTTGGTCTTCAGCAACAGAGTGGAATTATAATTATAGGAATTCTGGTGGAACCATGGTTTGAAATAATAATAATAATAAAAAAAAAAATACAAAAATTGCTAAATTTTGATATTCCAATCTTTAAACGCGTTCTGCACATAAAATAACATTAAATGTTCCACTCAGGTGTATTAATTTATAATACGTATTACAGGTTTTATATCTATAAAAGCTTGTCTATTATAAGACGCAGTTCTTTGCTTCGCAAGGTAGACGCTTCTTAAAAGAAATATTAAGGTTTTGAGGTGATATAAAATTTGTAGAATGTAAAACCGGTTGCTACACCATGTTAGTTTTCTTAATTTCAACATTGTTAAGTTCATCCTATCATTCGATCTGATGTGAGAAAAAAATACCCGTTCTTTGTTACGCTGATGATTTGATACCGTTGGGAGAAGATGAGGAAACTATTAAATTTAAGACAACAATACTCACAAAAGCTGGTAAAGAAATTGAGCTAATAATTATCTGTTTGGTGTGACGTGACTTCTCAAGAAGTGACTGCGCCATATATTTTTTAAGATAACTTTGAAAACAAGATCTCCAGATCTTCCTGTTGGGCTATCTGAAAAAACGGATACATGTTGACAAGTCTCAATTTCACCAGCATCTGAAAAATGATACCACTCAGATTGAGTGCCCTGTTATCCTGAGCTTTGGAGGGGGGGGGGGTGCACCTTTTTTTTTTTGAAGAAGAAGAAGAAGATTCCATGACATTTGGGATCGAAACGTCAAAAAGAGAATTAATAACATTATATAGAGAGCATGAAAAAATTGTTTCGAAAAAAAAAATATAAACAAGATCTCATAACCGACTTTAGTCGTTTTGGGGATCACTTCAAGAACTTCTTGAGAAAAGGAGGGGATTAAGTCGCTTCTTCCTCTTCATAGTTCTCATTCCGATCCTCATGCTGAATGGACTCCTCCCCATTGTCTTTATCAGTAGAGTGGTTCAGCAATCTTTTGAAGTAAGGCATTTTTAAAAAAAAAAAATTCTTATTGAAAACAAAGAAATGTTCTCAATGTCTATGGAAATAGAGATTGGTTTAAAATCAGCTCTTTCCCGATTTAAACAAAGATAGAAGAGTCTGCCATCCGTTATTTGCTTTAATTATTTGATGTATAGCAATATACGTTATTCTACGACCAACTCCCTTAAGAATCATTCAAATCCAAAAAAATAGAAATTAAATATGGTTTTGATATATTTTGCACTACATTATACAAACAAGAAATTAAATATAAATAAGTATCAAGCGAAAATACGAATATAGAAATGAAAAATGAAATCTTACATAAGTTAGAGGCTGTATATTTTGATTTTCTTGCTTTATTTATTTATTCTAATTTATTTTATATTACTGTACCATATTTCTAATTTACCTTGAGTGAGGCATCTTGTAATTTATTCAAAATAAAAAATATAAATATAAAAAACTTTACAAAAATTAGTTTCTTTGTATAGGAAATAGTAGGGACTTTATGACATCCAACTATTGTAATTTATTTCTTATTTACCAAAAGATGGTATATACCAATGAGATACCTTTGGAAAATGTCATTGTTTGGAATAACTTTTAGTTTTACGTGTATGGTTCTCAGATATGATCTACAAATCAATATTTCTAGCAACTTTGGTGTGTTTAGGAGTATGTAAATAAAAAAATTTCGATGCTGTGACCATGCTCCTTTAGGTGCGTCATACCACCCTTTTCTCACCAATATTAAATGGAACAATGACAGAAAATTAACTGTGATAAAATAATTAAATAAGAATCGAAACAAAGTGGGGCTAAAACACTGACAGTTAATCCACAGTATTTAAACAAAAAGAAAACAAATCATTACCTAAAATTATTCACGGTAAAATAGTCAGCACTAGACGTCTATGTTTCTCACTTTCATTGCCACATCACTTGGTACAATTTTCTGCCTGAAAATGAAGGATTAGGAAATTTGTTTTCAATGTTATTCGGTCATTAGTTTATGATTAAAATTGATCATATATTACATAAATATATTTATAAAATATAGTAGTATACTTCGACGTTTATGTTTTAATTTTTGCAATTCATTAAACACATAATACAACGTACATTACTTTTTATATGCGACTGAGTAAATTAAAAAAACTAACAATTTTCATACTTACATTAAATAGTAAAATAACATACACACACACACACACACACACACACACACACACACACACACACACACACACACAGACGTGTTTGGGTCTGCCTAATTTCACTCCTCATATAAGTTTTTTCTGTTAAAAAAATAATTCAAAAATGTTGGCATAACCATTCAACAGTAGAGAAAATATAGAAATATCGTTTCTATTTTAAAGTAACGAGGTAAAGAATGTTTGTCTTCCACGTGAATCACCACTGCCGAATTCCATTGATACATTTACTAAATTAAGAGAAGCCAACTATGTGGCGGACTGGGGAGGAAGAGGAACCAAATATGCATAAATTGCTGAGGCCATTCCCCATCCCACCTGTGCACAAAATCAATAAATATTTGCGCTGTATAAGTCCTGTTTACTTCAATTTAAAATGTATAATACAAAATGGAGATTCGATTCTAGAGAAAAAAAATGTTTCTACCCTATCTATTTATTTATAAAATACAAGTTGATTTCCAAATGAAATAAAAATTTTTATCTTTGATAACGATGTAATATGTAATATCGAGGTAACTGACAGAAGTTTTATTCCAATAAGATACTATTTGAACAAAACTTGTAATCATGAACAAAATAAAATAAAACGTGAAAGGTTGCTGTTCAGGATTCAATATGCTGGAAGGACGTTCAATCACCAGGCGCCATCACATTAAACGGTAATTGTTTGTTGTTCCATTCTCGGTGATGTCAGATACTATCAGGAAAACAAGCTTAGTAGTAGTTTATAACTCACTGCAATACATCAATTTCCAGAATATTCTAGGTACTTTTAACTTCTCTTATTTCAAATTTTCTTGAAAGCTATGAAGGAAATGAAATTTAACCCTCCAATACTATTCCAGTCTCATTCCATGAAATGATCTGGAAACATGTGACAGAGTGATAGGATATTAGGTGTGCGATGTATTTCTGTTGTGGTGAGTGAATCTGAGAAGGAAGAAAATTATTTTCTGCTAAACTTAAGGGAAAAAAAAAAAAATCAAAGATGCCATTTTAATGTTGGCCAGTGATCTATAGGTAAACCTCCTACCTCTGTGAAATCGTTCAGGAAAGATATGCCTGATATACAAAATTCAGTCAAGAATACCAATTATCAATTATAGGAAAAAAAATCAAGCCATAATACGCAATATGGTTTTTTCTTACTCAAGATTCTGATTAAAATAATAGAAAGTTTGCAGTATACAGATTTTTATATTTTAAATTGCAAATCTAAATAGATCTATGAATATACATCAAGAATTTTCCAATACAATTCAAAAACTGTCATTAGACTATGAAAAGTTAACATATTATAATTGGAAGCATTCTCGAGGTTCGTCCGCTTCGCGATAATTCACGTGATCTGAAAAAGCTGCATTTTTCTATGCATATAACAAATTATTTAATCTTTCCATTTCAGAGAATTATTGATAAATTCAAAATAACATTTTCTGTCAAATAGATCTATGAATACTCTATGCTACATCATTTAGAATTTTCCAGTTAAAAATGCGTCACGTACAATTCTCTTATTCAAACTCCGTCTTTCACTCTTGGAATCTTAATAAGCAAAATTTTTATGCAATAATTGAGGTTTTATTGAATTATCAATAAAAATCTTGTATTGTGGACAGCATGCAAAAAGGAAAAAATAGATTTATATGCCACCCGAGTTTTGTCTCTCGATGTTATGAGAATGATTTGTTTGCTTAGGATTTCCAGTTTTGAAAAGCTCAACCTATTATTAAACGCGAAGGAAAAGTGAGTCCGAAGACACACACCAACGCTTTTATATGTTGGGCCAAAAATAAATAAATTTGAAATTATAATGCATTGGATCCTGGGAATAAATAAGATTTCTTCATTTGAGGTTCAGTGCAACTTATAGCCTCAATGATATTTCTACGCATAAAACAACGAGATATCCGATTTTAAATTTAAGTATATGAGTCGACAATCCAGATGGACAGCGAATATTTTCTATATTTAAGAACAAGAAATAAATTAACTTTATTAAGGGACAGCTTGTCCCTTAAGAATAAAATATGAGTGTAATACGTAGGGTAATCGTCAAGCTATAACAATTGATTAATGATTACATTATGAGTTACAAAATAAATGAAATATCTTGTAAAATAATACAACATATGTATACTATTATAATATCTATTACACAAGTATTCATTATTTACATTTGCTCGTAAGATTGAAAATTCAGGAGATAAAAAAATAAATGATGTTTGAAAGAAGTTAGAGAGGAGCATTTTCGAACTGAGATGGGCAAGGAATTCCACAAAGAGGAATAAAGGATTTTTCGAAGATTGCAGTTCGATGGGCAGGAGTGTACAGGTTGATTGGTTGGGTTCTAGTATTTAAGAGGTGGATGGAGGAGCGGAGAGTAAGACGGTCATGAATATAGGTGGGAGTTTTGTTTACAAGGATTGGAATGAGTACACCTAGGAAGTATTGGCGTCGGAAATTGGAGTAAAGCCACCCAATATCAAAATACTAGTGAGATATGAGAGAATGTTTGGGAATCCTGAAAATAAACCTGATAAAACAGTTCATTAGTTTTTTAGATTTCAACCAGACAGTCTATAATATGTATTTTAGGCTTAAAATGAATTTTGGAAGTGAATTCGACGTTTTTTGAGGAAAAGCATTGGGTATTAGGTGAGGAAGGGCATTTAGGTGAGGTTTTATACCAGTGAGGATTGCCTTTGTTTTCTCTTGATTCAGACTCAACTATCTTTGTCTTTCTGAAGCTTACTAGCTACCTCTAGCATATCTGATGAATGAAAGAATAAACACATGCAGTTGAGGTATAATCACTGTTAGGGAACGGTGAAATTAAAAGGAATGAAGATGCGCTATTAGATATTGAGAGGAGGATTGTATTGATACCTGACATAAAACTTGAGTCTTGGACAGTGATTGCTTTTTCCTAATTTAAGTTTCATATTATAGTTTCATTCATGTTCTAGAGTGAGAGAGAGAGAGAGAGAGAGAGAGGCGAGAGAGAGAAGAGAGAGAGAGAGAGAGGGGAGATAGAGAGAGAGAGAGAGAGAGAGAGAGGAGAGAGAGAGAGAGAGAGAGAGAGGAGAGAGAGAGAGAGAGAGAGAGAGAGAGAGAGAGAAAGGGTAGAAAGAAGGGATTCAGATAATTCACAAACATGCAAATTTACAGAATCTCAACAGCCTTGACATTAGGGTTTCTTTAGAAGATGACCAATTCAAATCTTTAATGATTAATTTTCAGGGAAATAGCTGTTTCGTGTAAAACATAATGAAGAAAAAAAACCTGGTACAATTTTTTCGTTTATTGCATTGATTAGGTGTTATGTTTTCAAGATTGCGAAAATCGCATATTTTGACATTAAATTCTTATTTTCATCTATGAGGTGGTAATAAAATTTACAGATGGTCATTTCGACTATAAATTAGAAAGAAAACTCTTGCGGATAATGGACTGCAGTCGATATAGTGTAATGTGCTTACAACTTTTCAGGCTCCGATAAATAGAGAAATAATTTTCGGTAAATTTGGCTGTCATTATTTTCACTTTTTCTCCAGACATTCAATGATTGGTGTTTAAATTTTAATACAGATGGGTAAGAAAAAAAATAGTTTTCCATAGCAATCTCATTTGCAGAATGGCGTTTCCACATATCGTGGGTCGATTTAAAAATAAATTCATCTGAGATCCACATAATTATATATATTATGTTTTTTTTAATAACAATTTCATTAAAAATAAGTAAATTTAATAATAAATTTAAAGCTCTAGGTAACACCATACCATTTGTAATCTTTCTTGAATGGTGTTTGCCACCTATCGGCCGATTCTCAAACTTCACTGCACACCACATATTAATCGCCTATTTAATAACAATTTAATTTTAATTCATTAAATTCTATTATTACGAAACCTTCCTTGTGATAGGAAGATAAAGTACTTAAAATATTGGTTCCGTAGTTTTCGCATTTAGTGATCACAAACCAAAAATGGCTTGTCCTTTTATATATAATAAGTATAGATATGTATGCCATATACAGATATATATGTATTGATGATGCAGAATGGCACTCGCCACCTATCGGTCAATCCAACATTTTATCGCATTATAAATAACAATTGAATTGAAAAATTGTTATAAAAAAGAGATTGACATATATATTTATTTTCTGTTAAACCTTCCTTCAACTCTGACTTTAGCCACCTCTTGTACTCGACTCGTAGCCCCAACATTCTGAGCCATACGGATGCAGCAGTCCATTTGTTTTTATAGTCTTTCTTTAGAGGCCCTGGATAATGCATGACTTCGCAATTTTTTTAGTAAAGAAAAATAGGTGCAGTTCACCGAGAGAATTTGTCGCTAAATTTCCTTATTTATGTTATTCTCCTGATTAACCGGGGGCATATTCTCTTAAACGAAGGATTGTACTCTTTCGAATCTATACCGAATCTTTATAGAATATAATATAGAATATAATATTATTCTATAAATTAGTTGAAAATACAGTCCCAGAAAAGGGGAATGAAAAGATTTTGTTCTGCTTTCAAGGTTGTTCAAAAAGAATTAATGATTAATCAAATATCTAATACTTAATATCTGAATTTCCTTGTTTATTAATGAATATATTTCATTGAGATACGAAATTTGACAAATAAGGTTCTATTTTAGCATTTCGTTCAATTAATAAATTTAAATCTTCATAAATTTTATTTCGTAAAACATAATGAAGAGAAATAAATGTTTAATAATACAATATAGGTATATCTATGGTACTATATAAAAGGACAAGCCCTTTTTCGTTTGTCATCACTAACCACGAAAACTACTGAACAAATTTTAACTACATCGTCTTCAGAGTTGAAGGAAGGTTTAACAAAAATAAATATATATGGTTTTCAATTCAATTGTTATTTATAATGCGATAAAATGTTGGATTGACCGATAGGTGGCGAGTGCCATTCTGCATCATCAATACATATATATCTGTATATGGCATACATATCTATACTATTATATAAAAGGACAAGCCATTTTTGGTTTGTGATCACTAAATGCGAAAACTACGGAACCAATATTTTAAGTACTTTATCTTCCTATCACAAGGAAGGTTTCGTAATAATAAATAGGCGATTAATATGTGGTACGCAGTGAAGTTTGAGAATCGACCGATAAATGGAACACCATTCAAGAAAGATTACAAATGGTATGGTGTTACCTAGAGCTTTAAATTTATTATTAAATTTACTTATTTTTAATGAAATTGTTATTAAAAAAAACATAATATATATAATTATGTGGATCTCAGTGAAATTTATAAATCGACCGATATGTGGAAACGCCATTCTGCAAATGAGATTGCTATGGAAAAACTATTTAACCCATCTGTATTAAATTTTAACTACACCATCATTGAATGTCTGGAGAAAAAGTAAATGTGACAGCTATTATTTCTCTATTTATAGAGTTGTAAGCACATATAATGCAGTCCATTATCCGCAAGAGTTTCTTTCTAAATAGTCGAAATGACCATCTGAATTACCACCTCATAGATGAAAATAAGAATTTAATGTCAAAATATGCGTTTTCGCAATCTTTAACCAACTAATCAATGCAATAAATTGTACCAGGTTAAACATTACAGCTATTTCCCTGAAAATATTACTAAGAAAATAATTCTCAACTGCATGTATTGCTAAAATACTAGATTTTTACTCATAAAAAATTGTTTAATTAAAATTATCTGTTTTTCACTAATGAGAGCGGGCGAAACCGTGACAGGGAATGCTAATTATTAATATGTAAACTTTTTATAATCTAATGACAGGTTTGAATTATGTTATATAGATCTGCAACTTAAATTATATTTTAAAAAATATTCCTATTGAGCACTAAATACTACACCTATTTTAATTCTAATTAACAAAGCTTTTAATGTTATTATAAATGTTAAACGATGAGAATGTATCACGCTACGGCGAACGAAAACACGCACAAATTATAGTTATTTCCAAAAGATAAAATCTACTTAGTTTTAGTTAATTAAGACGATTATAAACTAAAAGTTCTATAGTTAGTATTTTATAATACTTTTTTCTGTTATATGAAATATCAAACTTTTAAATATCAATTGATAGTACAACATATTCTCCATGAACAGTGTAGACATTACTCATGTGTTGTCAAGCCATAGTTGCAAGATATTCCCTTCATTATCAATGAGAATGAGTCAACATTGATATACTTTTAGACTGACTAAACATGACAACTGATTTGCAGTTTCTATTTCATCAAGTAAATGAATAAATAATAACTAATAAAAATCACCTAAATCGGGACCCTATGACTGAGTGTATTGGAAGGAAGGTCGAACCTGGGAAGGCTGGCTCGGTACCGAAAGTCGCGGGTTCAAATCCCACCAGGGCGAATTGAAATTAATTTCGTAGACGATCTCCGAAATAAAATCCTTTCTACTCCAGGAATAGGTTAGTAATCTGTTAGATAACACACCGTTCCAATCATAGTTAGAGTACATTGCAAGTAATGAGCCCCACCGAAGATAAATATTTTGTGTAAAATTCTTATTTAAAATTGTTACTTTTTATAGAACTCTCTTAAAATGCACTAAGTGCAGAAAAAGGGATAGACTAATATTTTGTATTTGTATGTTAAATCAATTATAATTAAAAGGGGAATAGAAAAAAAAATGATGGAATACATAAGCATGTAAAAAACATAAACCCCAAAAAACTACAACAAATCGCATAAATAATTAATAATAACTAGTTGAAGTTAACAATGATAAAGGGACTTTGAGTAGATTGAAGAGGTTGTATTTGGAAAGTTTATTGTTTATTTTATCCTCTGGAAGACAATTTTTCAATAATTATTGTATTAATTTGTTTTATTACTTGAATCAATTTATTTTATTTTAATTCGATATAATTTAGAAAAAAAAAAATTCATTTTAGTTTTGTACAGATTTGATACGTCATGCTTGCTAAATTAGAACAAGCTAGATTCCTATAATAGAGAATAATACAATGTTCTTCGCTTGACAGATCAAAAACTCAAATGGATTTATTAAAGTTTAGTGTTTTCGTTATTTTAAATAGAATAGAGTAAATTGTACTTCATGAATAAACAGAACTCACAAATTATTCATGTCATAAAGAAAACAGTCAAAAAGTAAACTACATTATTTTAATAAATAATGCTAGAAAAAATATGTTACCGAGTGTTAATTATTTTTTTTTTGCCCTTGTTGATCTCGATGAGGACTAGAAAAAGAATCAAAATATTCCCGATATTTGAAAACCGCTTAGAACAGATGCCTACATACATAAAACTATACTGAACAATTACAGGGTTATTTATAAAAATAAATATATAATTGCCGAAATTTATTCAAAACTCTTTGAATATTAATGTTTTTTGACAGATTAATGTTAAAATATCCATAAGACATATATTCCAAACCTATTTTTTTCGGTTCGCAGCCCGGCAGATGACCTTAGGATTTTTTAAAGCGAGTAAAAAATCCTTAGCTATGCCGTCCTTTGGAAGGGACGTAAAATGGGGATCCCGAGCCTGTGCGATGTCAGGTACTCGTTAAAGATCCCTTTCCTAATTATACCTGGAAAGGCAAAATTTAGGACTCCCACCGTAGCATCGTCCGATTAGCCATAGCAGCATAAAATGACGTTAAACGAAATAAACAAACCAAACCTATTTATATGCAATTCACTTCAAATGTACGCCTTATTATAAGCAAGAAAGAGAATACCCTTGTTACAATTTTAGCTAAGGGAACTAAAAAATAAATAAAATTGTATTTTTTAATATAGTTTTATTTATGTTTCTATTTTTTCATCAGATCTCTACACAAGAATGTGGAGGCATAAGTTATGAATCAACTGGAAACGTAAACATGCGATACTACTTTTTCTCTCTTGTTTTTCTGATTATGTATTTATTTAAATAACCTAAGATTTGATGTATTAATTATAATACATAGAATAACCGAATAAAAGAATTTCGAAACATATTCCATTTATGTTGTGCCGTTTTAAGTATGGAAGAAATCAATAAAAATTGTAAGTAGAAAAATAAGTCTCAATAAATTTAAAAGTATGAATGTACGTTAACTTTTGTTACTCAATTTTTGGTATATTTTGTTTTTGATGATTGTAATAATTTTTATTTTTGTTTTTATCTTTTATTATTATTCTTTGTGTGTGTGTGTGTATTGGTATATATTTATTGTACGAATGAATACATTATTATCTATATTGCGTATTGCCCTTCACAGGGGCAGATTGTAATATCTATTCGAATAAAAGACTTTTAACAAATACAATTTTTTTTTTTTAAATTTGAAGATGTTAAATAATAATGTAGTCGAATAATTAATGTTCGAATCCATTTAATAACCTAATTATAAAAATAAATGTATGAACTACTTTTAACTACATATATTACCAGATACACACAAAACACTAGTAATCAAAACATAAATAAAACTAACAAAAATAAAATAGAAAAAATATTTATTATCTACCTTAATCAATATCCATATGTTTATTTCGCTAATTATGACGTTTAATACAAAAATCATCTGATTTGAGTTAATAACAATTAAAAGAGGTAATTTTAACCAAAATTTATGTCGATCAATATTTCACACTATTATTCTGACAGCATATAGTAATACCGTGGATTTAAATATAAAAACGCATGCAAAATCCAAAATTGATTACTGATACCTGTTGATGCTTTTTGATCAACCAGTCAACAGCTCGCTCCAGATCTTAGTAACGTCAACCCGACACTGAGACAAGGAAGTATTATCACATTGCACTGAATTACCGATTATTGTTTTATTAATTTGTATCAGATAAAGTTCGCGTACTAAGAAATATATGCTAACTTGCGCAGGAATGAGAATTATTATTTTAAACGTTGACACCTCGAAAGGCGGGTTGCAACTGAGAGGCTCGCTGCTGGTGGGAGAGGTCCGACTACCTGTAACCTCGCCAGCGCAGGCGGTTCTGCCGGAAGGTTCTCCACATATATCATCTGCGATCTAGCTCTGAGTGCAGAGAACGGAATTCAAGAGGATGTCACCCAAGATATAAATTGTCAGATGTCAAAGAAGTGTAGGTTCGCTAACAAATAAACAGTCAGATTAGTAGTCGTTCGTCTTATAAGGAGAAAATTGTCTAGAAAAGAGAAGACAGTCGACAACGTTGACACTTATGATGCATTTTAACTCCTGCCTCTTAAAACCACAAAGAATTTTCTGGAAGAAACTTGCCGAGTCAAGGCTAATTTAGTTAACATTATTTCTAAACTTACCCAACACTAATTTATTTTCAGGAAATTGTGGTTTTAGGATATGGTTAACTAATAGCCAGAATACGCTGTGGATATCTTTAATCGGATTTTTTTTTTTTTTTTTAGTACTATAAAATTCTACAATTAAATGTCACTTTTCCTGGCTTTTAAGCATACATTTTTTTATTGCTTGCGATAGAAGATAGACAGTCTTATCTAGCAAATACAATATATATGGATTTTGATAAAAAAAAAAAAAATTAGTTGTATACGAGAAGGGGATGATTTTTTGGAACAGAATGTTGGGCGATATTGTTATTGCGATAGAAACCCTATTCGAGCAGCCATTGCAGAAGTTAATATTATCTATAGAACAAAAAAAAAAAGTTTACTTCTAGTTTCGGTAATATTTTTATTTAAATTAATAACTTTTTCATTTTTCCTACCTTTAGCAGATAAAGAATTAATTTAGTGGCAACCCCAAGGAGTAAATACCTACTCCGACAAAATAAGTTGGTAACTTATAGGATAGCTCGTCTTTCATGATCTAGTTAGAATACACGTGCAAGTTAACATCTAATATATAAATGAAATACATTTTAAAAACTGAAATACAAAAATAATGTCGTTTTACCTCTATTTTTAAAAGCAAATAAAGCATTTGTATAAAAGTATAAAAATGTCTTCTGGAACGATTGTAAAAATACCGATTCTCCTTCGTGCTTGCTTAGCTGAGGAATAATGAATCGGACACGCAACCTGTTGTGTTTGTGTACTATTACCAAAATCCAATTACAGATTCTATCCTAGTTGATTTTCTTAAAGTTTAAGTATAATATTTAATGAAAATAATCGTTTTATAATCCTAAGCATTATACATTTGAGGTCCGAGTGTTAAATCGGAAAAAAGAAACAATTAAAGAGAATAAAAGCCGCTATTTTTCATAAAATTAATTATTATTGAAATTGCATTTTTAAATCTATCACACAACTAATTTTTTTCTACACTTTCATTGTCGCATCAGAAAAAAAATTCTTTCTAATAGATATAGGTCTGTGGTTTTCATTCAGAAGTCCTGTTCATTTTCTAACGGTCACATAAATAAATAATGGATTTACCATGAATATGAAGGTTGGATAACTCAAAGAGGGTCTCCCCTCCACCCAAGAGTTTTTTTCGTTACTTTTCTGCCATAGGCTCAAACAATAATGCTCAGTCTTTCTTCATTACTTTCAAATCATTCATTGGCAAAAAAATAAAATACTAAACAATATTTGAGGGATATTGAAACTTGGATTAATGTAAACGATTTTTTAATCCAATTTCACTATTCTTTAAAAAACAAATATCTATGTAGGAATTAGAGTTAGAATCAAAACGGAGGGTCCTCAAACTAACGACGTTATGGAGAAACCAACTAACCCACAGAAACATCAATTTGAAATAAATTAAAAATAAAATTTTCACAAAAAATTAAATTTGCTTAAAGACAAAAACAAATTTATTCTCAAGTTTAATCAAACTTTTACGTTAATGTTCACTTTTCAGTCGAATTAACGTAAACTTGGTTAAATTTTAATTTTTTGTTAAGGATTGATAAGATTTTGTGCCTGGGTTGGGTTATGCAGAATAAATTATCATTAATCATGTGAATCTTTAACTTTTATTAACTTTATAATTCAAATTTCACTTTCCCTCGGTCCCATCCTTTCTACCGTATATACAGCTGATATCCCAACTATATATCCTAATTCTATCTTCACAACCTATGCTGATGACACAAGCGTGTTATCAGTCAATGATGATCCATTTGCTGCATCTCAGACACTCCAGTCTCATATCATTTCCCTTGAAGAATGGTGTCATAACTCGAGAGTTAAGATAAATCCCAGCAAATAACCTTTACCCTACGTCGAAAACCTACCTCATCCTGTCCTCCTGTATCCTTTAATGGAGTACCATTAAATAATGTAGAACAGATAAGATACCTTGGATTTTATCTGGACAAGAGACTTACCTGGAACCCTCATACAAGATTGAAAAGACAAGAAGCTGCACGTCAATTTCGACTACTACAACACCTACTTGACAAACGTTCAAATCTCCCGATTCACTACAAAAAACTCATATATATGACGATTATCAGACCTATTTGGACCTACGGAATAGAGTTATGGGGATCCACCAAACCATCGAATTCTTCCCGCATCCAATCACTCCAATCTAAAATCCTTCGAAAAATCCTAGATGCTCCTTACTTCGTCACAAATGAACTTATCCACAATGACCTTAATATCCCATATGTTGCTGATTTGGCACGAACCAGATACTCTCCTTTCATAATAAACTTAACACTCATCCAAATCCACTTGTTGCACAACTTGCTTCCCATTCCATTCCTGGCAATCCTCCGAGGCGTCTGATCTTCTTTTGTAAATATTCACTAGAGTACTACCAATGGGTAGTTCCTCTACAAGTTTTATTCATGTCAATATATATTATATACACCTCATATTTACTAGGTGTGTTTTTTTTAAATACAGTTGTAAATTTCTATTAATAAAAGAATAAAAAAAATAATAATATATATTTCACTTTATTTATTTATTTATTTATCGCGATACAGGCCAACGGTGGACCACGCGTATATCATTTTCAGGTTTTCTTCCTTCCTGCCCAAATTCTTTTCATTTTTTCGCCCATTTCCCTCCTTCTCTCCTCCGTCCATTTCTTACTTTCATGCTTCCTCTTCTCCGCTACAAGAACCTTTATATTTTTAACCATTTTTCCGAATTTATCCTTATCTTTGTAGTCTCCCTCCGTGATACCCAATTTTTTAACTTTCTCTTTCATTTGCTCTGGGTAACCTTTTATATTTTTGAATTTCATTACTTTATCAAATATTTGTTTGTTTAATATATTGCTATTCATTCTTTTCATGTGTCCGAAAAAATTTAATCTCCTTTTCCTCATCGATGAAATATTTCACTTTATTATATATATATATATATATATATATATATATATATATATATATATATATATATATATATATATATAAATATATATATATATATATTTTTTTTTTTTATATGGATATGACTTTTGGCTAGGGGTCTATACTTTTTTGGTGGAACGTTGTTTTCATATTAATTTTGAAACACTCCACCTCTGTTGATGTTGCTCGGATCGAAAAGTTGATGGCAATTTCCCTATCAGAAATTTAATGGATAATATTAAACTAGGACCTACGTTGAGGTACTATATTGATTGGAATGAAAATAGTCACGTTTGCCTATATTGTTCAAGCGTTGAGATTTTTTAACGCGCTCTAGCTCTGTTGGTGTTGCTCGGATCGAAAATGTGACGCCAGTTTCCTGATAAGAAATTTAATGGAAAATATTTATTGTCTATGCAAATCTCTAGACTATCGATGACCTGACAGGTGACCGGATGGAGATAATTCATTGGAATAAAAGAATTACCTAGCTCATTTAAAAAATAAAATAAAATGAGGGAGAGGAGTGGTTGAGATTTGAGGTACTTTGGTTTTATTTAATTTAATTAATTATATTTACTTGATTCATGATATTTCACTCCAAATAGTAATTAATTATTTGTTCTCGATCAATCGCTTCAAAAATGCCTCTCCAGCTCTTTTAATGAGTGAAAATGAGTATATAGACAGACATTGGTTACTACGGTTATTTTCAAAGGACTCAAGAATGTGATTTCTAGATAAAATTGTTCCAAGTAAAGACAAAATAGTCGGAAGCAGAACGGAATATTCCCAGAACCCATTAATTAGATATTTTAAGTTATAAGCTAAAGTGCTCTGAACTAATAGTTACTGTATTTAATTGGAATACTCTGTACTCCTCACTCCCTGTATTCCATCACTTTTGTCCGATTCTGAGGATGCTTGTACGGTTCATAAGAAATCTTTAGGCAATAACTATATGAAATAAGGATAAAAAAGTTTTAAAAAAAAAAAATATATATTAAAAAAAATAAAAGTATATGAATTCGGAAAACAAAAATAATAACATTTCCTATTACAGATAAAGCTCAAAATAGTATATCTAAATAACAAAATAAATTATATAATGAACAAGAAAAAATAATGGGTTGGTATAGAAGAGAATATATATAGCTTGGGAAAAATATCACCTGGCTAATCTTGTCCATTCCTTGCAATTTCCAATTTTCATGCTTTACTCTGTTAGCTGAGCATTAAGAGAATCTAATTTTAGAATTTTGTACAGCAACGGAATATATCGATGGGAGGGTGACTAAGTCAAGAGAAAAAAAAGCAGACCAACTCTATCTCTTGTTTATCAAAGATTATTATTTTATTTTTTTTACAAACAATATGCGGATCTAATATTAAGTAGAATACATAGCACTAGCATCCGCAGCTTTGTCCGCTCCCATAAATAAAGAACTTGGATAATTTTAACTAATTATTTAAGTTTTATTTTTCAATCGAGAAAAAATTTGTATTGTGGCATGCAATTTAGAATTATTTTCCTAATGTTTTATTCACTCAATTTCCTGATTTGTATGGCAAAGTAAAGCACCATGTTTTTCCGGTTTTAACAGTGAATTTTTACATGAAATCAACAGCCAATCATTAATTTGATCATGCCATTCAAAAGCTGGTAAAATATGAAAGCTGTGATATTTGCAGTTTTGTGGTTTGTTTTTTCGAAAAACGTTGAGCGTTGAAGTAATATAATCAATTCATATAATTATATTAAGAAATTGTAACTTTCATAAATATGTTGAAGATCAAGTTTTTTTAAGGTCACAAGCTTCATTTAAGTACATTTTACTCTGCTCTTATAGGAAATTTAAGGCTAAATTCGAAAATGTGGTCAAAATTTGAAAAATGTTTTATCAAAGTCGAGATATTACAGCTTTTATGCCAAAAAACGTTTCCTTATAAAAGTCTTTGAATTATCTGCAAGGGATTGGAATTGAATGCAACCTTGGAAAAGAAAGGTCTGCTTTGCGGCATTTTTCTTTATTTTTAATATATAGTAAAAGAAACTCAACTTGAATAAAGTATATTTCTATTTACTTTGTTTAATATTAATATAAAACTTTTAATATAATCATAATACACTTTTAACAATGAAAACTGAATATATATATATATATATATATATATATATATATATATATATATATATATATATATATATATTACTGTTATTATATTAAATACAAAATTTGCTAGCCATAAAATTATTCGAACTATCGAGTTTAAACGGAGATAGTTGAGGGCCACGAACTGACCCGTGATGGACCGGTGTTGATGTTGATTTTCAATTAACCTAACTAATGATAGGTGCTATTAGCTAATTAATAGCCAGGCTGGGCACCAGTTCTATACAACAATAGAGGAAACTCAACTAGTTTCATGAAAACAAGTTTCTCTAGAAAAATCTTAACCATTTCCTTTGCTTTTGAAACATTGACGTGAGAAAGCAGAGTTCATTTTAATTCAAAACGTTGCTACTTCAGCTTTAGTGTTGACGAAATAATCAATTACTGAAAATAATAGGAGGAAAGTATATTTCAATTTCAATTGCCCTTTTGAAGCGAAACTTCTATCGTGACGTTATATTATATATACATACAAATATTTCCCTAAAGTGAATCGTGAAGGATGTGACGGAAATTGTAGTACCATGTCAAACAGCTGTTTCAACTACTTGTATATGTTTTGTTAATAACTTTTATTGAGGGTGCATTTTATGTAAATAATATTTTTTTATCTTGTGTTAAAATATCTTGTTTTTTTTTATTATGTTCAATGTTTTTTATTATTTTTTCCTTTCCTTATCTACAGAATGAAACGCTTTTTTGGCAATATGAATTAATTGTCTCTGCCATGGAAATGGTATATAAAAGTTAATAAGAATATTATAGTATTACTTGCTATAATTCATGGAAACAATTTAATCCTAACAATAAAAGCAGCATTTTACAGCTAATAGTACGAAAAGAAGGCGCCTTGTTTTATTCAATAAAATAAAGGTTACAATTATACATAAACTAAATTCTGTGCAGTAAGCTTCATGTCTCATTTATTTTATCTTCTTTTTTATGGATAGAATATACATACTGGTAAGATATATAATTTAATTTTCGATATTGCACTATATGTGTAATCTAGCGCGAAATATATTATAACCAAATATAATTTATGTTTTTCCGAATTTAAATGTTATGATTAAGGGACTTAGTCTTAGAATAGAGTCTATTGCTAGAAATCGACAAATTGTGGCATATAAAGGACAACAAACTCTTCTATCACAGTTTAAACCAAGAAAGAGATCATTTGAAACCAACCTCTATTGTTTGTGGGAGTATCTGTAGGGATCGGAATCATAAAAAAAAATATCCATATTCTACATCGACGATATTATAAGCTCTGAATATCGATACACTATTTTTAATTTTTTTATTCATCTTATCCTTCTTTCATTTCTTTCCGATAAATACTTCTCAGTCCGTCAGGGTCGGGATGTCTCTTCTATACATCCGATCAAGTCCGGAGTTCCGCAAGGATTAATTCTAGCAGCTTTACTCTACATAACATACACACATGACATTCCAACTACCCCTAACACAATAATAGCAACTTACGCAGATGAAACTGCAATTCTGACAAGACATTCAGACATCACTCAGGCTTCACAGACTCTCCATCATTACTTACAAAAATTACAAGACTGGTTCAAACAGTGGAAAATTAAACTCAATAATGACAAATCTCAGCATATCACATTCACTCTTAGACACGACCCTAGCCCTGGAGTCTAGATAGACAATGAACCCATTTAACAGACAAGTAAGTACAGTTTAGTACCTAGGACTTGCTTCCGACAGAAGGATGACCTGGGGCACTTACGTGAAAATGAAACGCCTCTGCCTAATAATAGACTAAGACTACTACACTCTATACTTCATAAACAATTGACTTTAAAAATCAGACAACGACTAAATACTTATACTTACTTACTAAAACCTTTATGGACCTATATGTCACAAATTTTTGGGACAGCAAAAAAGACTCACATTCAAAAATTACAAACTTTTCAGTCTAAGATTTTAAGAATCATAACTCGCTTACCCTGGTACGTCAGTAACAGAACTTTGCATATAGACTTGAACATACCCACTGTACAGGACCATATTCACACTTCATACAATAGATTTTGTGACAAACTTCAAGGACACTACAACAAACTAAACATGGAGACTTTGGGTATGCCAGAGACAACACGAAGAAGGCTGTAGAGGAGCTTGTTAAGAGATCTCCTAAGATAATTCTTCAAAAAAATGCAAGTCCTCAGCACTTAAAAGCAAACAGTATTGCTTTAGCGCATTTCTGGACATAGCGCAAGCTTTCGACCGGGTATGGCATGCCGGTTTGCTTTTCAAATTCAAAACCCATTTACCTCAATCACTATTCCTAGTTCTTTGACCCTACCTCTCTGACCGTTCCTTCCGAGTTCGCTGCGGAATGGAATACTCTAACTGCTATTCTATAGAGGCTGGTACTCCACAAGGTAGCGTTCTAGGTCCAGTTTTATATATCCTCTATGCAGCACATATCCCTACTACTCCTGATACTTTCCAGCGACATTCGCAGATGACATTGCTATCCTTTCATCCCATACAGATCCTTTAATAGCATCCAATAATCTCCAAACTCGCTTATCCCTAATTGAAGACTGGTGCAACAACTGGCGAATCAAAGTAAATGAATCTAAATGCACCAGCATAACCTTTACCCTCCGCCGTAAATCCAGTCCTCCTATCTACTTTAATGGTATTCCACTATCTAAAGATGATACAGTTCGGTATCTCGGTTTCTACTTAGACAAATGACTTACATGGAACCCTCATACTCGACTCAAAAGACAAGAACTTAACAGACGCTTCAGCCAATTGTATAGACTACTAAATAGGACATCTCATCTTTCCATTGAAAAAAAACTTCTCATATACAAAACCATCATTAAACCTATTTGGACTTACGGACTTAAACTGTGGGGGACAGCTAAAAAGTCAAATATCAAACGCATTCAATCCTTCCAATCCAAAATCCTCTGAACTATAGTAAATGCTCCTTACTATGTTTCCAACAAAACCCTACATAATGATCTGAATATACCATACGTCCTCGACCTTATACCCCTAAAACTTTCAAAATTCCATCGCAACCTTTCCTTTCACCCTAACCCACTAGCTCAATCATTATCCGCTTCCACCCATCCTGATAACCCCCCTCGCAGACTAAAGCGGCAGTGGCCCCAAGATCTTTTGTAAAATTACTTATATTGGAGTTCTGGCAATGGCCAGCTTCTCTACCCATGCCCTGAGTGAATGTTATAGCGCTCTCACTTAGCCTCCACTGGGTTTTTTTTACACCAGTGACGCAGCTGCGAGAGAAGAGCTGGGATATCTCTGTGCCTGGCTTGTCCCTTCATAAGTGCAGGGACGGGTCTGTTGGGGGAATCCCTAGGATGAGTGTAAATTGTAAATAAAGTATAATTGTATTTTTACCTTTGTTTTATCTTTTATTTTTTATTTTTTTTTAAGTTTTAGTATTTCATTTTGTACATAGTATATTTTATATTGTTTATGTATAGGATAGTTCTTTTATTTCTCTTTTTCTTTTTCTTACATTCACTATTTACTTTATTTTATTTTATTTTTTTTCTCATTGTACATAATGTGTGAATGTCTATATTACTTATTGCCCACATTTGTGGCAGATTGTAGTAATTACTCAATAAAAGGTTTTTAAAAAAATATATAAATAAATAAAAAAAAATGAAAGACTGGAGTAGGTACCGATGGGTGCTGAACTATCTCATGACTGGCATGCCAATTTTACATAATTTCTTATACCACATCCGTTTATTGTCGCGAATTGAGTGACAGGTGTGGATATAACGAATAAATTGAAAAAATAATTATTTTTTATAATAATAATTTTTATAAATATTCCAATCACGTTACAATGTTATTGCTGTTTATTTTTAATACGCTTTTATTAACTTGAACTGTATATAACGGAATATTTCTTCGTAATTTTCACAAGTTTCCAGCAATCTGATTAACTTGAAAATTTGCACTTGGAATTATTAATTAAAATTAACTTGAAAATTGGTTTGTTTGCAATTTTAACACAGTCTATCCAAAATCAACTAAACATTTTCAGTTTTATTGACATATCTCAGAGTAGGAATAAGCGAATTTCGACTTAAAAAATCTTATTTTGTACAAAATCTAATTATCTACAAATTTTAGTATATAACAGTCTTTGGATTTTTGAAAATCGATTGTGGCTAAACGCCTAAATCAAATTCAGTTTATTAGTCTTTAGACGCAAACTTTAATATACTTTAATTTTGTAAATAACACATTTTACAATACATTTTTCTATACTTACTTTTGCAAAAATCAGAAAAAAGAGCAAATAATTTAGATTTTTTTGCCCCACAAAAATTTTCCCTTTATCAAATTTAGTTACATTTTTTGATATTTTATTCTCTGGACCACATATAAACATAAAACCTACTACTCCACCTTTTGCGAGGAACAACCCCTTTTTTGGGGGTAATTTGATTGGATTAAGTGAGAACGTCAGAACATAGTTTTGCAATTATTGTATTGTCATTTGATTATAAGTACCATTGATATCGTGTGGGTTCTAAAAATTAAGAAAATAAATCATAGTTTAAAAAAACACGCTTTAATAGCAAACCGAACTAAAAAGAATAAAATAATTTTTATTTCGTTAATAGTTTATGTTATAGCAATAGATTGCCAGATAATCAATTATAATTAATTTAGAATAAAATTAAACTATAACTTAAGTTATTAACAAAATAATTCAATTTATAGAAAAAAAAAAAGAAAGCATGGGGTGCTTGGTTACAAAAATTTTATAGGTAACTATTTATAAAAGTAGATTTATTATGAAAATAATAATAATATTAATAAAATCTCAATGGTGTCGGTCCATCTGTTCCTTCGTAACAAAAGTTTGTTGCACCCCACGATTTTTAATCATTAATTGAATTATTTTGTTAACAACTTACGTTTTACTTTAATCTTACTCCAAATTAATTAATCTTAATAGATTGTCTGGCTTTCTATTGCTATAACATAAACTATTCATGAAATAAAAATTATTTTCTTCTTTTTAGTTCGGTTTACTATTAAAGCGTGTTTTTTTTAAACTATGATTTATTTGTTTGAGCTAATGCAGGTAACGACATCATACCACTACTCTACCAAACTCATCTAAAATTAATTTAGTGGTTTATATATTGATATTTTGTTATTTCCACTTCCCTAATGTTTTAGGTTTTAATTGCACACATTACATAGAATTCAAGAAACCCAATCCAAGAGAATCGAACAGCTACAATCAACCTCAGCACCCAACCATCAGCAACGACAGGAAGCATCATACTCGGATAAAATCAGGTATCAACCTCAACGACAGGCGCCTCGAATCTCCCAATCACATCCCCAGATCTCCCAATCCCATCCTCAACCCCCAAAACAGAACGCTCCTGTCCATAATTTACCCTTAGTAGTCAAATTACCGCCTCAGAAGCAACATCCAATTCCAATCCATCCACCTATTCAAACTAGCTCTTCATCCCAAATACCTTTACAGGTTGATTCTGCTCCTACTACCCTGCGAGGCGTCCAGACCCTAACCACTACTCCTATTCAAACATATAATCCATACCAAGCTCCAGATTCATTTCCTCTTCCCCATCCAAATACCAATGATATAAACGCCATCCTTTCCTCATTCCTATCTGAACTAAAAGAAACTATCAAGCCCCTCATCACCCTTCTTACTAGAGCCCTTACAGAAATTCCATTTAATACCGCTAGATGAGCGCTAAGCCTCTGGCTGTCATTTTATGGAATGCAAACGGACTACAAAACCACCGAGACGAACTTGACATTTTTCTCCATGACAATGAAATAGATATTGCCCTGCTGACTGAAACTCACTTTACTCAACGTACATATTTTTACATACGAGACTATATCACTTATAGATCAGACCACCCAGACAACACCTCCCATGGAGGATCCTGCATCCTTATCCATAAATCAATACCTCATTCTGTTATCCCTTCCACTTCAATCGACACCATTCAATCCACCTCAGTATCCATTTCAGCTCGTCCTTTCCATGTAACATTTTCAGCTGTATACTGCCCTCCTGGTAATATTCTTTCTCATAATCTCCTTGATTCCTTATTCCGATCCCTCGGACCGCGCTTTATAGCTGGAGGGGACTATAACGCCAAACACCAGCGATGGGGTTGTCGAACAACCAACACCCGTGGCAGTATCTTATCCCGTATTTCATCCTCCAACTGTTACTCTGTCCTTTCACCCTTGAACCCGACCTATTGGCCTACATCCCTCAAAAAACGCCCTGATATCCTGGATATATTCATATCTTCCCAAATTTCATCCTCCCAAACCATCATTAAATCCCTAGATGACCTTTCTTCTGATCATAGCCCTGTTCTGCTTCTCCTACATTCAAATCCCGTTCCAAAACCCTTTCTTCCTAGACTGATCACAGGACGAGTAGACTGGGGCGGAATTCGATTTGATATTGAAAACAAATTGGACTTAAAAATTCCCCTTAAAACAAAAGAAGACATAAACTTAGCAGTTGACAAACTTACATCAATACGAATTAGTATACATGAAAATACCTCACACCGGAAAAATCATAGAACTCAACAGAATAATCTGCCACAGCATATACGCACATTATTAAGTGAAAAACGCAGAGCAAGGGCGAAGTGGCACCGGACCAGATACCCATCCGACAAAAAACAATACAACAATTTAACTAACAAACTTAAGATAGAAATAAGAAAATTCAAAATTCAAAACCTGCAAAACCATACTGAAAGACTTAATACTTGTGACAAATCATTATGGATGACTACGAAAAAAACTTCTAAAGTACAAGAACTTTAATCACCCTCTCCTTACAGGTTCTCAAACCTGGACAAGATCTGACGAAGAAAAATCCCAAATTTTCGGACAACACCTCTTTAAATCATTTAGCCCACACCCTGACATCTTCAATCCTAATCACCTTGAATGTATTGAAGCAGAACTAAATATTCCACTCCAACTGTCTCCTCCTCCTAAAGCATTTCATCCTTCTGAGATATCAAACATAATCCAACGATTACCTTCAAACAAAGCCCCAGGACACGACCTAATCACATCCCATATCCTAAAAATTCTTCCTCGAAAAGCCATCCTATTCCTAACATATATATATAATGCTGTGCTGCGTACTACACATTTTCCTGACTCCTGGAAATTATCTATAGTTAAAATGATTCCAAAACCCAAAAAGCCACCTGAGCTCCCATCCTCATACCGTCCTATTTCCCTTCTCCCGATCATGGGTAAAATCCTTGAAAAACTAATTTTAAAACGCTTGTATCCTATCCTAGATTCCCATCATGTAATCCAGATCATCAGTTTGGATTCCGAACATCACACTCCACAATCCAGCAATGCCATCGTGTGGTGGACGCTGTCTCCTCTGCATTGGAGCGCGGAATGTACTGCACCGGAGCCTTTCTCGATGTGGAACAGGCGTTTGACCGAGTTTGGCACCCGGGACTGCTTTACAAACTCCGTAAATTCCTACCTTCTACATATTTCCTTATTATTCGATCCTATCTGACTGATAGAACCTTCAAAGTGAATCATAAATTTTCCAATTCGTCTCTCTTCACCCAATCCGCTGGCGTTCCCCAAGGTAGTATCCTTGGTCCCATCCTCTACACAGTGTATACAGCTGATATCCCGACTCACCCTACCACTGTCCTCACCACTTATGCTGATGACACATGCGTGTTATCAGTAAATAATGATCCTTTCATTGCATCCCAATCACTACAATCTCATATTACTAACATTCAAGAATGGTGTCGAAATTGGAGAATAAAAATAAATCCAAATAAATCCCAACAAATAACCTTTACCCTTCGTCGTAAACCTACGACTTCCTGTCCAACAGTATCCTTTAATGATATTCCATTAATCCCTGTTGAACAGATCCGCTACCTTGGACTCCACTTGGACAAACGTCTTACTTGGAATCCACATACAAGACTAAAACGACAAGAAACTGCTCGTCGTTACAGACTACTTCAACATTTACTAGACAAACGATCAAAGCTCCCAATTAATTACAAAAGACTCATTTACATGACTGTGATTAGACCTATTTGGACGTACGGAGTTGAGCTTTGGGGCTCTACTAATCCATCCAATTCATCTCGTATCCAATCCTTACAATCCAAAATCCTTCGAAAAATCCTCAATGCTCCTTACTTTGTGACCAATAAACTTATCCATAAAGATCTTAATGTTCCTTATGTTGCTGATATAGCCCACAGGAGATACCTATCCTTCCATAGTAAGCTCCATAACCACTCCAATCCACTAGTCTCCCAACTTGCTTCCCACTCCATTCCCGATAATCCTCCGAGGCGTCTGAAAAGAAGATGGCCTAGAGACCTTATAGTGTAGATTTTTATTGAAGTGCTACTACTGAGTTGTTCTTCACAAGTTATATATATACATGCCATTGTATTCTCTATCAACACATTTACTTGATGTATATGTTTTTGTACAGTTGTAAATATCAATAAACGAGAAAAAAAAAAAAAAAAATTGCACACATTGAGTGAATGGATTTTCTGTCATTTATATTACTTATAGCCTTGAGATAAGACAGATTGTAACATAATTTCAATAAAACACTTCTATCTTAAAAAAAAAAATGAAATAATAAAAAAATGTGAGAAATTTTATCAGAAATGAACAACATAACTTTCAACACATATTTAGTGTTTTAAATACATTGTTATACCCATTTTCTAACGTGGAAAAGTTTAGCAGAAGTTTATTTTACTTATTTTAAATAGGAACACAATTATTTCAAATCTTTAAAATTTAAAAGAAGTTTATTATTTTAATATCAATGGCTTAAATATCAATAGTATGAGGTCAACAATTTGATTCCCTCATATCATCGGTGGATTGTAGGAAAATTAATCATTCCAAAATTTGTCCACTTTATTTATTCCTTATGGGTGAGACGGTTTGCTTTGGTGAGTGTAAAAATAATCGCTCTATTGACACTAGAGTTGAGCAGTAGCAATATATTTCCTGCCTTATCTAAATAAAAACGAAAAAGTTCCTTTTAAAATATTAAAAACCATCCCTTATTTAAACCAATTATACGGCATTGGTGACCAATAAACAAACAAAGAAATCAATTTTATAATTTTGGTCAGACAAACACTTTTGGAGCTGGAGCACGTAAATTATATTAAAAATGGAATTGTTAACAAATAATTTGTAGCATGGGAAACATTGTGCATTAATAATCCAATTTTTTGACAATTAAAGGTAATGTTTTGCAAACTGTTTTTTGTCTTTAATACTTTCCTTAGTGAGAGGATTTTTTTTTCTAGACAGGTGCATATTTGCTTTGTGTAAGGTCCCAACACTCTACTTGCTCCCCAATATACTAGCGATTTGCCTAAAAAATATCAAATCTTTGAAAACTGAAGATGCCTCACTAGATCCAGAGAGTATAGAATTAACTAGAGGAGCCTTCCCATAGCAGACAAGCGGGCGGAAATGTGCTCGTGTACCTCCAATATTAGGGGATCCATCCAAATCTCTTTGTACAGGTCCTTACGGAGCATATCTTTCTATTATTGTTATTATTATACCAATAGCAATTGTTTTTACCTTTTTATTATTATAATAATAAATATTATTTTTCACTATTGTAATTAATAAACAGGAAATGGGGAAGATGAAGCATATCGTAAAACATTAAATATAAAGCATGAAATTAAAATTTATGCATGGTTATTTTATTTTTATTTTTTTGTCTTTGAAGTGAATAATTTTTACAATTTCAATGTTACTTTTTGTTTCTCTATTTCTTCATGTTTATCTCTAATATTTTTTTAAAATTCTTATCGTAAAATAAATGGTCTGAAGGAGCCAGTGGTTATGGTTATCTTCCTTACCTATTAATAAATAATCATGGTCCTCAAAAAATTTGGTTTGTAAATATTCAGCATTCACCTTATTTAAAAATACATATATAGCCTTTAAATGTATTGTTTCTCCTTATTATTTGTCCACAGGTTTTAGAAACCATTTGATGAAATTTCCCATTAGAATTAATGAGGATTTCATCCTCCTCCATCTTTTATGGAAAAAAAAAGTGTAGGAAGGATAATGGACCGGGAGCCCCACATGCAAATTTAATTGGAAAGACATGAATTTGTTTCCTGACTTATTTTATAGTATCATTCCCCTTGAAATGATATATCGTGGTCTGGCGGCCTGTATCCGTCGGAACGCGGTGTAGCGAACGCTTAAAATCGCCCCAAATAGCTAAAATTATTGGAAATGTATGTGCTTGAGTTTGGTTTCATTTTTTAGTGTATCCTTATCTAAATAGGAATCAAGTGGCCTGGTAGCCAAAAGCCATCGGGAACATGCCGCCGGACCGGCTTTTATGTCACGGAAACTGACCCGAAAAATTAAAAAAAAAACAAAAAATGTATCCACCATTTGTTAATATGTTGTTAGGACTCATAAAAGTAGTTAAAATCCAAGTTTGCAACCATCAAAACAAAAAATGAATTTTGTAGTACTCGAAAAACCGCTAAATGTTTGCACTATTTTCATTTTTTCGCTTATACCTCGTAAAATATGAAATTTTGTTAGATATAGCCCATTTGCAATATTAAAGAGCACTAAAGTTTTGTCAATTTAAGCCTAACTGCATCTCTATAAATTAATTTATTGCGGAGATAGAGCTCTCCAAAAATGGTGAGTTTTCACAAAATTTGAAATTTTTCTGTTAGCATTCAAGTTCTCTGCCAGATATTGATGAAAGTACTGGTTTTAAAAAAAAAATATTATGAAATAATATACGGCATACATTCGGCTTTTTATCCATACATGTAACACCACAATGTAATACATGTAATGTCAACTACAATGTTTGTAGTGGACAAAAACTGATGTGAATAAAAAATTACGAGGTCAACCATAACTTGAGATATCTCAATAAGGAGAAATCCTGGGATCTCCGGATTTGGGCTAAAATGTGCAGTTGTACGGCTTCTATATACCCTTAAAATTTGGTTTCAATCGGTTGGGAAATATGTGAGACAGCACAAATTATTTACGTTTTATCACAAATTGACAGCATTTTGCCCTTCTAAAATCATTAAAAATTTTAGGGGTAAAAAAAATTTTTGATTTCGACAAAATTTGGTTTCTACATGTTTTTTGAGATGAAGAATCTGAAAATGATATCAGTTTTTAGTGTAAAAATTTTACTCATCTATATTGTATAAATAAAACGTTTTAAAATGATCTATTTCTATTATTATTTTAATTTTTACACACTAAATTTCAAATAAAACCATTTTTAAAAAATATAGGTAAGAGGAGTTTTTCTTAAACCAAAACTTGATATTGTTTTTAGACTATTCATCAATCTAAGGGTTTCAATCCTATTTGAAATAAAAATTTGAGCGAGGAAATGAAAATTCCCAATCCTTCCTGAGACCAGCCAACAGTTTTTCCTTTTTCTCTTCCGTCATTTTGGTAGTGGGGACCAATATTTCACCATACCTCTAAATTTCGACGGATCTAACACACACAGGTCAGAAATTCCAACAGAATCCAGGTCTTTTTGCACTTCATTAGGCCACAGACTTCGAGTTTTTTTATTAATTAGCGAGATCTTCTTAGTAAGCCTATTGTTGTCCATTCTCAGCAGGTGCCGATGTACTCCAGCCGCCTATCTCGTATACTAGTGTTGGCTGTTTCCAACTGGTAGTACAATTCGTGATTCGCCTTTAGTCTATAGTTATAGAACTCTCGGTTCATGAATTTTCATGAGAAAATCTCTTTCGACTTTTTTGAAATCAACCAAGAGGCCTTTCTTGTTAATTAGTAAGGTTTCAGCAGCATATAAGAACTGGGGGTCTTGCTAGTTTTGTAATGTTGAATTTGGGCGTTTTTCGAAATGCACCTCTTATTGTATCGATTTCGCGATAGCTCATAGGCTGCGTTAAGTATGGTACAGCTTCCAAATATGGAGGTACCGTCTCTACCATTGGGATGAATCCATTCACCAAGAATATATATGAATATATTTGATATAATAAAAAAAGCCAGTATGTTGACTCAGGTCTGCACCTAACTGTATTTAAATCAATGAGATGAGTACCAGAGTTGATGAGGTGGATGGAACCGTACCTTTCCAATTCCTTCCACTGTACAAGAATGGGCAAACTAAATAATTTCACTCATTCTTTCAAGTCAGGATGAGAAAGTCTAGATGATGTCCTTCATCCTGGTTGTACTTGGTGCGCCAGGGAAACTTACTTATTTGAAAGGTCAATAAAAAACAAAAGTACTTCAGATATCGTTTTAATTCGAGAATACAATGTCCCAGGTTTTTTTTCATCCAGTGCTGAAGATGACATCTGTTAAATGGTGACCCCCATTGTGCATACAATGATTTAGGCGATTTCTGAAGTTCGTCTCCACTCTTTGCAGCATATCAATGGGTATATTGGCAATGGCATCACGAATGTTGTTCTTCAGGTGAGCAATGTTCCGTGGTCGATCGACATAAACCAGGGATTTCAAATAACTCCATAAATAAAAATCGCATGGAAATAAATCTGGAGAGCGTGCTGGCCATGGGAGATCACCTCTGAGAGAGATGAGGCGGTCAGGAAAATGTTGTTGCAACAAATCAATTGGGCCTCGTGCCATGTGTGCTGTGGTCCCATCTTGCTGAAACTACACGTTCCTAACGTTCTTTTCTTCGAGGTTTGGAAGACAAAATTCCTCGATCATGTTCCTGTAACGAGCTGCATTCATGGTAACTGCAGGGACTAGAGGGGGAAAAAAACTTGGGGACTTCCCACCCCAGATGCGCCCCCTCCCACTCCTCTACCTGCCCAACTCACCGCTCGGGAGTTTTTTTAAATAAGTAAGTTTCTCTGGCGCACCCTGTACACTAGAAGCTGTCATTTCTGAAATAACCTAATGGAAGCCGAATTTCTATCTAATTGGTGACTAAAGACCTAAGCAATAACAGCTAGGTTAGGGCTTTCAAAAACAAGTATTCAAAGGAACATCAAAGAACATTTGCATATGAGCAAGATGGGTTCTAAATATCCTTTCAGCTGCTAAAATACAGGAATTTATTTGAACCCCAAGAACTACTAACACACCTAGCAGCTTCAACTTCTTTCAAAGTTAAAATCTGACCTACATGAAAGGCTATTTAAAATGGGATCATCACAGAAGGTAGAAATTTGAGGCAATAAAGTAAAAAACTAAAATAATGTTCGCTGTAGTCACATATTTTGATGTGCTGTTTTCAAAGTTAAACTTCGACCTACAAATCGACTTGATACAAAAGTAAAATTTACTACCAGTTATTTATTATTACTTTTTGATTATTATTCTTTTTTTTTACACCAACTATTTAGACACCCTTGACGTTTTGAAGATCTTGTTGCTTGTAAACAGCAGCACATTTCCTATTTGGTTTCGCAAAAAACCTATGGAACAAATTCTATTCAACCCAACTGGAAAATGAAGCCAAGGATACGCATGGCCCTCTGCTGCTGCCCACCAGGGAAGTACTCCAAAAAGAGTCACAGCATTGTTGCACTTTACTCCAGCTTCCTATTGCAGCTTAGTCTTTCGTCGAAAAAAACAAAACAAAAAAAAGTATAGCTACTTAAAATAAATAATGTATAGTGATCATTATCATGATGAAACAAAACTTATAATATCTCTTTGAATTTACATGAGTTATCTCTTGATTTAATAAAGGGAAATAAAAAAAATTGAATCCAAATTGTAGAGCATTAAATGTACTTCAATTTCATATATACGTTTCTGGTATTTGCTTCAAATGTTTAACAAAAAGTGAAGTAAACATTTTTTTTATTTCTAAAACTATCGATCGATTTTTATCGTTGGATTTTTAATAATATAATTAATATTATAGGAAAAATTTATCTCGAAAAACTTTCAGATAAAAAATGGAAATTTTGGATCGAACAATTAGTTTCGGAATGAGTATCAATAAACGTGTTTTTCAGGCAATTTCATACGAAACAGCTAGGAGTAGTTAAAAGGTAAACATATTAAATTTATTATATATAAATTTGTCATAATTCTAACAGTTTACTGTCTAAACGTGTCAAACTTCTGTAATCAAAATTAAAGCTCATTAAATTTCCTATAAAATTAATTATATACGTATTCCATTTGGAAATTTAATGAGCTTTAATTTTGATCTGCTACATATTATTTTATTTTAGGTTTGGGTATATTACGTGACATTATCAAAATTTCATATATAGGATCTTATAGTAAATTTAAGGAACTTTCAGATAAAAAATGGAAATTTTGGATCGAACAATTAGTTTCGGAATGAGTATCAATAAACGTGTTTTTCAGAGAAGAGCAACCCCAGATAAAGAGTGCCGAAATGAGAGGTGTAGAGTGCATGAAATATGCGATAATTTTTGACTTCACAACAGCTCTGTTAGGAGTAGTTAAAAGGTAAACATATTAAATTTATTATATATAAATTTGTCATAATTCTAACAGTTTACTGTCTAAACGTGTCAAACTTCTGTAGCATATCAAAATTAAAGCTCATTAAATTTCCTATAAAATTAATTATATACGTATTCGTAGAAATTCCAACATTTTCGAGATATACGTTATTAAAAATCGACAATTTTAGAAATAAAAAAGTTTACTTCACTTTTTGTTAAACATTTGAAGCAAATACCAGAAACGTATATATGAAATTAAAGTATATTTATTGCTCTACAATTTTTATTCTTACGTTTTTTCTGAGAAACAATTATGGAACATAATAGAAGCAAAAGTTTGACAAAAAGTGAGGTGACATTTGTTTTTTCCCGAAAATCACCTATTTTCAATAACGTATATCTCGTAAACAGTTAGAATTATGACAAATTTATATATTATAAATGTTATAGTAAATTTAATTAGCTTTTATGTTTATTTGAAACATATTTTTCTAGAGTCAACAGTTTTAGAGATATTATCGAAAAACCAAAAAAAAATGGAACTTCTTCCTTCCCCCCCAACATTAGCTCACCCCCCATCAGCAGGGACTTTTATTATGTTTATCTTCCAACTATTCCTAATGAAGCTATGAGGTCAAAAATTATTGCATATTCCATGCACTCTATACCCCTCATTTCAGCACTCATTGACTGGACTATTTGTGACAGAAATGTTTTTGACAAAATTTTGAAGGTAGTTCTTAATTGTTGGGTACAAAAAGTAATTAAAGAAATAAGAAAAACAAAATTTCACAGGCTGACAATGTTTAATTCTTTGTGCAATAATAATCTAAGTAAAACGGGAATGGCTTTTGCAGTTTAGTTCAATTTGGATCATGGATGAAGGTTATAAAGGTTAGTGTTTTCTAGTTGCCATCAACATAAAGAACACCATTTCTTGAAATTTTCTTTGTATAAACATAATTTCCTTTTCTGAAAACTAAACTAAATAATTTCTTATATTCAGATTCATAGTTAAAAAAACTTTAAATACAATTTTTTATTTTATAAAAACCCATATCTACCCAAGTAAACCATAGATGAAAATAATTGAGAATGTCATTGTCATAGGTTATGAGAATGCTTAAGCACTGGAAACTAACAAGCATATTATTTTATTTATATGTTAGTTTTTATTTTTTAAATTTAAAAGTCAACTTTTAATTTAATTGTTAATTGTTCATTTTCTTGTTTCATTAAATATTTTTAATTATTTTATTTTATTTTTTAATACAGATAACTAAATTGTTTTTGTATCATAGTCTGGAAAGGTTTTTTTTTTTTAAATTATTTTTTTTAATTTATTTTTTTGATTTTGGTCTTCTCTAATTATTTTAAGGACGACACATAAGGAACTGGCTTCTCTCCCTCAACACTAAATATTATAACTGTAGTGCATAGAAAATTATAAATCTTTCTTTACAAAATGAAAAGGAAAAAAAGATAAGAACTAAACAAAAACAAATATGTTAAAAAATAAAAGAAAAGTAACAGTACAAATTATGTCTATATTCTAAGATTACAAGCCTTTAAATTCATAAAAATATGCAGAAAAACTAAAGACTAATGCTCTATAAGTTTTAATAACCCTTAGATTCTTTCATGTTTCAGTAAACCATTTTCTACTTTTAAAAACTAACTACTAATTGGAACCATAGATAAATTACAACAAATAAACCAATCAACTAATAATTTATTAGTAATATAATTAAATTAAAATGAACACTTGGACATATTTTGTTTGACAATAATTTCACATTACATAAAAAGAAGATCAGATTAACAGTTTACTTAAGAATTTTTTTTACAATAGGAGTTTCTCGAGTGGCATTTGTGTATATTGTTCCTGAAAAAAACAACAAAAATATATGAATAAAATAAAACTACAGCAATAATAACAGTAACTTGGACTTTAAATAGATTAGATTAGATTAAAAATTAGTACAATTACTAAATTATTATGACTAAATAGCAGGCAGGGGTTCCTATATTTATTTATCACAAAAACAAAATTATAGTAAATACAGCCAATTTGAAAGCATCTGAAGACTATGAGTCCTTCAGGGACAAAAGGATAACTTATCTCAAACTTTTCAAATTTCTAGACCATTCCCATCCTTTCTAAAAGGGTCTTACTTAAGCCAAAGACAAAGGTATTCAGCAAGTAAGTCATAAAGGCCATAAATCTGCATCTTAAGGCACAGTTTGACCTGTTAAGTATACCTGAACCCAAAGGCATACTGCCAGTACCAGGTCAGTCTTAGCAGTAGGTTTAAGTTTCTTCAGATGTTTAGCCAAGGAAGAAAGGTCTCCAAAGCTACAAGGAGAGGTAAGTCATTGAATACTACTGTTTTGATTATTAAATAAAATTAGCTATTATAATATCAGAAAAAAAAATATTAAATTCACTATAGTAAATCTCTATTTAATCCAAGGCATAAAAGAAGAGAAGTAGACAAGAACAAGAACAATAAAATGAAAGTCAGTGAAATAATCCATATCATTGACTTAGTAACCAAACAAAAAAAAATATATTAATTTTTAAGAATAATGAACTTTAAAAAGAATGAACTTTGAATTTGCTAAAAGTTAATATTCATTTACATACGGATGATGATGAATAACTCAGAGTATAAAGATTGTACTACTTATAACAGGAATAATAGCAAGTTTTCAACAATTAATTATTTTTGACAACTGTAAAGGTTAGTGAAAATGAAATTAAATATTCACTTTTAAATTAAATAATTAAAAAAAAAAATTAAATAACTTGCCAATGGTTTAGGCGCTTATTAGCACAATAATAACAGACATTTAACTACTATTTAAAAAATTAATATTAAACATAGATCTAAAAATCAAGTTGATATTTAATTTTTGTTAGAGAATTAAAGCCTAATTTTTATAAAAAATGTGGTTATAAATGATGGCCCATGTTAGCTAAATGCTTTCACAACTGCCTTTAAACTCTTCTATTATTAATTTTAATTTATTTTTCAAATAATTTATTTATCGAATAGTTATTTAAAGTACTCCTCTTAGAGGAAGGCTAGTGCAAGAAGATAATGTGTATTTATTTATTGTTTAATTGTTAATATTATTTAGTAGCACAATAAAAGCTATTTTCATTTCATATTTCAATTTTCAATGCTATCTGTTTATTAGTAGAACAAAATATATATCACACTCATACAAAAGGTGTTTTTAAAAAAATATAAGATGAAGAGAATCTGGTAATTAATGAGTAACAGACATAAAACATTTTTAAATTAATTTTGAAATATTGTTTAAAAATATTAATGACACTACCAAACTCATTATTAAAATAACAGCAGAAGAAATAAGGTCAAGGTTGAATAAAAGATTAGATTATTTAGAATATCAGATCTTTCTCAGACAAAAACGTTTAATAATATTTTGATAACACATAAAATTTTTCACTAACCTTGTCAAATTATTGTTTATAATATTAAAGAGGAAAGGGTGCGTCTAAAAATTGCTCTGACCTTACTTAGGAAATTATTAATACTCGAGAAAGCATAACATTATGTTATCTTGTGTTGATAAAGTATTTATGAAGTACTTTAAAAAATATATTTAAAACAAGAAATGGAAACTGTAATTTATGTAGGGCATGGGTCCTCTAGTACTTGTACTATAGGCAAATGAACAATAAAAAATAAGAAAAACTTAAAATAAAAAAGAAATACTGAAGAAAACTTAATCAATAAAGACAAGGAAATGATTAAAAAAAATTTATATAAGAACTTTTAAAAAAGTGGATGAGTATGAGTTTATCATACACTGCAGATCCGTGGAAATGGGCAGAAAAAAATGGATCTGCCATTCAGTAATAAATAGAAGAGATTAAAGTGAAAACTATTAGGCCAGGCATATTAGCCAACAAAAAAAAGGGGGTCTCAGAAGAAAGTTTTGGTTCAGTTTAGATTTTCTCACCCTTAATGTTTTTTGGGTCACTAAACACGAATTTGAAGTTTGTGGACAAAACCTTTTGGATTATTAATTAAATAGTTAAATTAAACAAATAGTTAAATCTGATTTATAGTGAAAGATGTGCCAAAAAACTTGGATTTAATGACAGAACACGGTTTTTAGTGTGCTGACATGGGTATTTTACGGAACTTGATCAAAATGTCATATATGAGGTCTAATAGTAAATTTAACCAGCTTTCAGAAGAAAAAAAAAGAAATTTTGGAACGGACTAATAGTTTTGAGTTATAGCTAAAAGAGTACCGACAAACGTGGTTTCGCAGAGAAGTGCGACTTATCACAAGACATTTTCAGGGGAAAGTTTTGAACCAATTTCGATTTTTTTTTCACCATCTTATGTTTTTTGGGTTGCTGAACACGAATCTGAAGTTAGCGAGTATAAATTTTGCCTGGAACCTGTTTTGTTTTTTTTTCACCTTTTGCATTTTATGTTTTGTTTTTTTTACTATATCTTGAAAACTAAGCATTTTTGCCAAATTTATTGTGCACAAAATTAAATTAGATGAAATTGCCTACATTTTTTATTTGTAATTTTTTTTTTTTGTAGAACCAACTGTTTTGCCCCTAGAGTGCATCAAAATATGGGCAAAATTGACAGACTACATATACATGAGCTATATATACTTATATACATAAACTATATATATATATATGAGTTATAAATACATAGCTAATTTTGTATTTCTTGCATTCCTGAATTTATTTCTATGAGCTCAACATCAATTACGATCAACAATGTTGAAAATCGTGCAATTTTGGTCCTACAAAAAACTTTATGGATTAAAAATGTAGAAAACGTTTTCTAATTACAATTAAATGTTTAATTGTGTAAATAGTGACTTTTGCAAAAAAAAAAAAAAAAAAAAAAACACTCTTCAAAGTCAAAAAAACAGAAAAAGGGCTAAAATTTGGTCAAAAATGCCAAAAAAAAAAACAAAGTTTCGGGCAAAAATTTTGCCTGTCAACTTCAAATTCGTGTTTAGTGACCCAATAAACATAAAGGGCGAAAAAAATCAAAACTTTGTTCTGAAAATCCTAATATGCCTGGCCTATATCCTGAGAATTTACATTCTCATGCATGAGATCTCCAAATTATATCATAAAAAATTATTATCCAAGCTATCAGTTCCATGTTACTGGGTGTCTAACACTCTGGAAAATTCGGGAAAAAGTCAGGGATTCCGTGTGGTTGGGAATTTACAGTATATTTGCAAAAGTCGTCGTTAATTCTAAAATTTACTATCGTGCTTAAACTTTCATAATGAAAGACCTGTTTTCGTAGTTTCTATATACAATGTTAAATGTTAAAGCGGGTCTTGAAATGCTATTATACTAAGCCCTCAAAGCCTATAAAAAACTTTGTATATAGCATTGAATTTGATAAAAAGGAAAAACCTCACTTATATGTTTTATAGATTGAGTTATGTGGATATATTTTCTTTGGAAAAATTAAACCTCAATTATTTTTCTGGAAAAATTAATGTAATTAAAGTATGGATAAAAATTAAAGTATGCATTAATTTAAAAGATGGCCACCAAGACAGGGGAAAAAAATTCAAGCATAATTTCAGGTTTTCCAGATTAATTTTCATTAAATTCCAGGTGAAATTTTATACAAAAAAGATGCTTTCTTTTTCTCTAGCATGATTTTCATTGATTTTCTTTAGTACATTTTGTGTGATTGATAAAAGTATTAGTACAATATTTTCTGTAAAACAAATTTTTAAAACCTTTATTGTTTTAATTATTTGCATACTTTTTATGGGAAATTTTTTCTTTATCAATGATTTTGTTTTAAAAAATAAAAAAAAATCACAAATTAAGATAACATTTGAAACAAATAGGAGTAGAACATTATGTTTTTCCATGTAAGCTGTGAGTTACTGTTATACATTATAGGTCAATATTGTTTGTTTCTTTCATTATTTCAGTAAATTATTCCTAGCCTATTATCATATATATTTGTTCTTTATTGATTTTTATAGCTTTTTTTTTTCTTAGTATTTTATTTTTTGTTTTGTAACTGCTAAATTTTAACAATGTAATATGTTACTCTCTGATCCCATGATCGGCCGTCATTTGTTTTAAGAGATTGTCAATTTTAAATTAAATTGGATTCATTACAGCATCTGGTGAATTTAATGTTTTAATATATTATTTTCATTGTTATTTAGATTGAAGATGAGTAAATAAACCCCCCTCTTTTTTTTTTTTTTTTTTTTTTTTTTTTTTTTTTTTTTTTTTTTTTTTTTTTTTTCTTTTTCTTACGATATCACAAAATTTCAGGTGAATACATAAAAGTCAAGCATAATTCCAGATTTTCAAGGAATTCCAGTCTGGTGGACACCCTGATTTATTTGTTTGGATTATTATTGCAACAGTTTTAAAATATCGTGTCGGGAATAACCAGAAACATTTTTGAAAAAGAAAGGAATAAGGTGGGAATTACATTTACCGAAATAGGTAGAAACCCTGTGGTATCTCCTGGCCTTGAATGGCAATTTCAAGATCACATTTTCTTCATAGGACAATGTTTATATACTCATATAAACAGATAACAGAGTACAATAACATCTACTTGATTAATCAGTATCTTTAGAGTTTAACAATAATCAACAAATAAAATACGAACATATATTATCTACTAGAAATTAATTAAACAATTAATTTTTGGTTAATTAATTAATTAAACATTTTAATTGATATTTACCAATCAATTTGGTAGGAGTTTGAGCATCCCGAAAACTGATAACTTGACAATGTCCACAATCCTCTGTTAAAGATTCTAAATAGCTGATAGCTTCATCACCCGATGAATGATTATTAGTATACCTTGCTAGGCCTGAGAAAGGATTTATAAAATCAGCCCAGAAACCTGCCATTTTGAGGTCCTGACATATTTGCTCAGCTATGCAAACAAACTATAAAAAAAAAAAAAAAAAAAAAAAAAAAAATTGATAAACTATAAGCAATAGTTTCTTAGATTAGAATAAAAGAGGAAAAAAACTAGTAGTATTTCTAACGAAAAGGTTTGTGGAATACACTTATCATAGTTACTAACCTTGCAGCAAAGCTTTTCCGATTTCCCTATACTTTAAAATCCACCACAGCTCTTCACTACTGTCCAAGTTTTTAATAAAAGCAACCACAGAATGTTCATTTATTATTCATTATAACTTTTAAAAATAAAATAAATATCTTATACTCATATATTATTTATCCAGCCACTGTAATTAACTAAATAACAATTTATACTGCTATTAACAAATGATATTATTCTAATAATAATATTATTATTATCATTCTCACACCTTGCCACTTATTCATGACCTCAGGATTTTTATTTGTCTTTCATTATAAATTGCTCTTCAATTCATTTAAAGACTGTTCATAAAAATAATAAATTTCAATACTCTTATTCATTTCTTATCTCTTTTAATCTATTTTTTATAGTCTCTCCTTTGCATCTAGAATATCATCAAAAATCACTTAACTATTTTTAAAGTAAATTGCTGAGGCTGTTTAATTTTTTGATACCAGTAAAAATTATTTCTATTAATATTTCTTTTTAAAGGCATAACTCCTATTTGTCTTTTATTCTCTTCAACAGTTTCGGAGTACATTGCTCCATCTTCAGGATAACTGTGATTTCTCACATAGTCACATGTGCATGTCCATTCTGACCCAGTTGAGGGTTAGTATTGACATGCGTATTACAGAAAAATAATCATTTTAATTATAATGCTGTTTTTGGACATTATGTAAAAAATTGAAAATCCCATGATCTATTTTTTTTTCACTGACATCTTAATGAAATAACAAAGTACTACAATACCAAAGATAGCTTTGTTTTAGCAGAAAAAAGGATACATAATTATCTTTCTAAAAAAATGATAAATTAACTAAAATTTATCAAAATTATTGAAAGAATTTAGATTGTTATTTGGAAATTAAATTACTGTTAATAACTGGTCAAAATTTTATAACTTCAGGTATAACTATAGAGCTGAAGAACATGAAAATATTGATGCTGACCATAGATTGTCAACTCCACATTAATAGACATTTTGTTAGGATTGTCAAGTAATAAAATAATAATAAATGTTTTATTAATTTTTTTATTTTATATCTCTTTATACTGAAATGTTGTTTAATAGTAATTCGGTACTTGTAACCTTTGTCGACTCTAACTCTATTCTCATCTAAAATACCTTCATATTGATACCTATTGGCAATTGATTTATAGTAAAACTTCAATATAAAAACGCTCTCGTTTTCCCAAAATAACACTTTTTTACCTGGGCCCTGGTCCCAGTGGGTAATTTGTGAATTAAAGTTCACTAGTTGAAACGCTCTGGTTTCTCAATTATAATGTCCCGATGAAAGGTACAAACACATTTTTGCGAATGACATTTTCAATATTATTAGATAATACTAACAAGGGGACGTTTGCAGTTGTAACTCACAGATTTGAATGCCGATTTTTGTGTGGGTAGTAGGGTCCTATAATAGTGCAAAACTAGAGTTATAGCCGCCAATGGGCATTAGGAGCCGAGAAAAAAAATAAAATATGAAAATCACATTTTATTTTTTTTCTCAGCTCTCAGTTAAGATAGAGAAATGATTCTTTCACATTTCACAATTGTAGTTATGTATGTTACTTTTAATAAAAATACTTTTGTCATGCTCAAAACACTACCCGGTTTTAGAGTGCTCAAAAACTCTAAAAAAATGACAAAATTCCCAGGAAATCCGTTGTATATTAGTGGAAACTTTTTTTCATGAACAACTGACCTCAAATCTGGATTTAACGCACCATAAAACCCTTATATGTGAAATATTATCAAAATCAAAAAATATTGATTTTTTACCCCTTTCGAGGGGGTTAAAATTTTGAAGTTGAGATTTCATCAACAATTTCTAAAGGCCATAACAAATGCTATGTTCAACCGATTACAATAGTAATAGCATCACAAGAATCAGCATACATTCTGCTTTGTATCCATGCATATAACATTGGATTTACTCTAGATTTTAGTGGACAAAAACTGATGTGAATGAACAAATCCGAGGTAAGAGATATTTTAATAAGGGGAAATCCTGCGACCTCTGGATTTGGGCTAAACTATGCAGTTTTACAGCTTCTAGATGACCTTAAAATTTGGTCTTAATTGGTGGGGAAATATGTGAGATAGAGCAAATTATTTACATTTTTTTAGAAATTGACAGCCCTTTGCCTTCTAAAACCCTACAAAATTTTAAAGGTAAAAAAAAAAAATTATTTTTGATTTCGACAAAATTTAGTTTCTACATGTTTTTTGAGATGAGGAATCTGAAAATAATATCAGTTTTTAGTTTAAAAAGTTTTCTCACCTATGTTATATAAATAAGACGTTTTAAAATGATCTATTTCTATTATTATTTTAATTTTTACGCAATAAATTTCAAATAAGACTATTTAAAAAAAAATATGCATATTTTTTAACCAAAACCTGATATTAATTTTAGATTATTCATCAATCTTAGAATTTCAATGCGATTTGAAATAAAAATATATACGTCTTATTTATATAACATAGGTGAGAAAAATTTTTAAACTAAAAACTGATATTATTTTCAGATTCGTCATCTCAAAAAACATGTAGAAACTAAATTTTGTCGGAATCAAAAATAATTTTTTTGAAATCTCAACTTCAAAATTTTAACCCCCTCGAAAGGGGTAAAAAATCAATATTTTTTGATTTTGATAATATTTCACATATAAGGGTTTTATGGTGCGCTAAATCCAGATTTGAGGTCAGTTGTTCATAGAAAAAAGTTTCCACTAATATACAGTGGATTTCCTGGGAATTTTGTCATTTTTTTGGAGTTTTTGAGCACTCTAAAACCGGGTAGTGTTTTGAGCATGACAAAAGTATTTTCATTTAAAATAACATACATGACTACAATTAAACATGAAAGAATCATTTCTCTATCTTGACAGATCTGAGAAAAAAAATAAAATGTGATTTTCATATTTTATTTTTTTTTCTCGGCTCCTAATGCCCATTGGCGGCTATAACTCTAGTTTTGCACTATTATAGGTCCCTACTACCCAAATAAAAATCGGCATTCAAATCTGTGAGTTACAACTGAAAACGTCCCCTTGTAAGTCAAAATTAAATTACATTTGTGTTAAACAAAACTAAATAAAGAGTAAAATTGAATTAAAACAAGAAAAGAAAAAACACTTGCATGATCTAATCGATTATGAGAACAGTTTTTTTTTTTGTTTTTTTTTTAATTCTTAATCCCCTGCAAAATATCTTCATGAATTCTATGAAACTTGTATGTTTAAAATACGAATGGAATTTTCTTTCTGTATTACATCTTCCTCGGCCCTGTCAACATCGAGTAAAACGTCATGAAAGTCATTTTCTATAAAAGAAAAATACGAGTTGATTAAAGAATTTGATCACTGTGCATTGAACCAAAAACATTTTGTGGCATCTAAGAAGATAAGTGCATTAAAGAATATTCCTTAATTTTTGTTAGTAAAATAGAAGTAGAAGATGAAACTTTTAATAATATATTAAGGAATGAGAAAACGTTTTTAAGTTTAGATTGTACTTAACAAAAAGAAACAATATGAATATTTCAAGCTAACATGCTCATTCAAGTAATTTTAATTTTCCGAACATAATTATACAAGTATAATGATTATTTTTTTTTCTTTATTCATATTTCCTGTTTACATTCTTTTTTTTTCTTTTTTTTTATTCAAAACTTGTCTATTGATTTACAATAAGTACATAAAATGTACTACTACTACATTTTTAAATGAACATTTTCCATTTTTAGCAGTTTTATTTGATTTCCCGCTTATAACACTTTCCCGGGTATAGTGCTCTTTTTCTCCACTTCCTAGAAGAGTGTTATAACAAAGTTTTACTATGTTGCGCTTTTGTTATACCTTCATCATAATATCCCCAAGAAAAAAGCAAACCCCCGAATGATCAATTACAGAGCATATCATATTATATTTTTCAATTAAAATGTTCTGATCAATAAAAATATCATAAAGTTACCTTCATAATAATAAACACTATTAAGTTAAAAATAAATATTTTAACAGTAAAATGATAAAAATAACATATATACCAGAAATATAATTAGTTATAGAAAATAAGCATTAGTTCATAAACAATTAAAATTTAAGGCAAACATTCTTTGGTTGTGCCACATAAATAATTCAAGTAATATTGGCTAGGTTATAAAAGAGAAATTTACTGGGATATCGAAATGATAAGATGCATCATTAATATGAAGATGCATAACAGATCTAGAGATTTCAAGAGAACCGCTAAAGGATATAAGTACCATTAACTTTAACTAAACAACATCTATGCGATGGAATGGAAATATTTTAGCAAAGGTAATAACATATATACCAACTTGCTTTGAGAAATGTTCAGCATCCTCATCAGAACATGTTCTAGGTTTTCTCAAAGATACATTAACAACAGTTATTGGAACATTAAAACCCAATACTTCTGGAACTGGAAACAGCTCTTGAAACCCTAAAAAAATAGACAGTTCAATTTATTTAAAAATGGCCTGGGAAAAACTTAATTAATTGGTAAGATATTTTTTAAAAATTGAATCTGATGTGAAAATTATTGCCATGACACTATTTCACTGCTTTGAGTCATCAAAGAATTCATCCATAGAATTTTAAATTAAATTATATAATTTAAATAAAAATTACATCATTGGTGTATATATATATATATATATATATATATATATATATATATATATACACAGGGCGTTCGGAAGATCGTTGGCCAAAAAGGTATCTCGGGTAGGGAGGTTCATTTTGAACCTTGTTTATTGTTTGTTATTTCGTTTAACGTCACTTTATGCTGCTATGGCTAATCGGACGATGCTACGGTGGGGGTCCTAAATTTTCCTATCCAGTTATAATTAGGATAGGGATCTTTAACGAGTACCTGACATCGCACAGGCTCTGGACCCCCAATTTACGTCCTTTCCGAAGGACGGCATAGCTAAGGATTTTTTACTACCTTTAAAAAATCCTAAGGTCGTCTGCCGGGCTGTGAACCCGCGATCTTGGGTTTAGTAGGTTGCTATGCTAACCACCACACCACAGGTGACCCCTCATTTTGAACCTATTTAAAGTCACTTGCCTATATACAAAGTCTTATATATTTTTTTTTTTAATGAATTTTTTTGTAAAAATGGCCTAAACCAAACATTTATGCCTTATAACTCCATTGTTTACAGATATATCAATGCCTTTTTTTTTTTGCTGTAATTACTGATACATTGTCCATGTAAAATAAAAAAGATATGATACAAAAAACAAATACCAAAAAAACGGGAGATCATTAAATCTTGTTAAAGGCAAAAAAAAAAAAAAAAAAAATTATGAACTTCAAGTTTAGGTTCAAAGAAAAAAAAAAAAGTAAGTGCAACAGCCAAATCCAAATAATTTAAAAAACGTCTCTAGTTAATACTTTTTTAAAAAATACCATTTGCAGGCACGCTGCACATCTAGTTTTTTTTTTTTTTTTATAAAGTAACAAAAGGGCTCCACCAGCGCACACTGACAATAATAGTGAATTGAATCATATTTTTTATGCAAAACGTAACTAATAGTTGTGTTTCTTTATAGCAAAGGTTAAACTGCATATTTCCTCTTTCTTTCTCGGAATTTGGATTTTATCAAAGTAAACTTTATCTACATTTTTGTAAACAAAAATCAGGGAATAAAATTGAACAAATTTTAAATTATTCATTTTACATTGTAGAGTATCACAGGTATTGCTCAAAATGATCTCCACTATTTATAATATAAGCACGATATATTTTTCTTATTTCTGTGGTGGTTGTTCTTAAAATAAATTCTTCCTTGATTATGGTAAACGCGGCATTGATTTTTTGAATAAGTTGTTATTTTGAAAAAAATTCTTCATTATAAACCAAATCTTTGGCACAGCCCCAGGCATAATAATCAAGCAGTGTGAGGTCTGGAGACCATGCTGGCCACTCAATTGGACCCCTTCTTCCTATCCAGGATTGTGGGAAACAATTGTTTAAATATTCCCTTCCAGGTAAGGTGTAGTGGGCTTTTTCATCAAATCTTTTTTATTTTACATGGAAAATATTTGGATTTGGGCATGTTTACAAAAAATTCATTAAAAAGAACCGTAAGACTTTGTATATAGGTAAGTGACCTTAAATAGGTTCAAAATGAACCTCCCTACTCGAGATACCTTTTTGGTCAATGATCTTCCAAACACCCTGTATATATGTTTCATGAAAAAAAAGAACTATACGTAAGGCCCAGAAGGCCATTTATTCTATATAGTTTAAAAAAAAAAAAACACCATGAATAGTTTTTAAATAGAAAGATAAATCTATTAGTATATGCTCTTTTTCAATAGAAACAAGAAAAAGAAAGATGTCAACAGAAATTACCAATTCCATATCAAATGGATTAAACTAATTTTATCAGTAACTAAAGAATAAAAACATATGTCTAGATATGAAGTTTAAATTTGAAAGTTCTCTCTTAAAAAGATATTAAAATAATTACCAGCTCTCAGAAGAGAAGGGCAGTCCTGAACTTCAAAATGAAAGTCTTTCAGCACAAATTTATCTTTCTAAGAACATGAAAGAAGGTAATAAAATATTAAGTATAGAACACATTCTTATTTAAAATAAACTTAAATGAAAAAAAAAATTGTTTTAATAAAAACATTTAAGGCATAAGTTGATTACTTATTGATGATATTGATAAATAAAGCAGTCTAATATAATTAAGCTGCAACAATTAATGTATCAACATTTTAATTTACATTAAATAAATCATGCTAATCAGGACAGTTATGAAATTCGATATTGTTTATCACTAAACCATACGAGGAGAATTGGAGAAGGCAGACCAACAGGGAACTCTACAAGATGTATGGTAAAGAACCAGACATGATGAAGTTTATAAAGCTGGGAAGACAGCACTGGGCGGGCCATGTTGCCCGAATACCAGCTGACAAGATTCCGAGGAAGCTCTTGGATGGGAGGCTCCATGGGACAAGAGGAAGAGGTAGACCATGGCTTAGATGGGAGGACTCTGTGAACAGGGACTCCAATGACCTTCTGAAAGTCTGCAACAGGCGAGCAACCACACAAGATCAAGCTACATAGCAAAAGCTCTTAGAGGAGGCCCAAGGTCCATACTGGGCTGTAACGTCATGGATAAATGTATGCATAAGTGCAGAAAGTGAAAAAAAATCAATAGTATGATGCGTTTAATAAAGTCCATCCAAACAGTGAACTGGGATCTACAAAACATATGGCTTGCATGCTTCACGCAGAAACACCGATGAAGCCTTAACAAAAATCATCCACCACACAAGAATAGAATGGCCAATCTACTGACTGAATGTAGGACAAAATAAGTTACAATGGAGTGCTACTGATGATGCCCAAAATTTATCTTAAGACACAAATTAAAATGATTCTGAACTATAATAAGAAATATTACATTAAAAACAACAAAATATATTAAATGCTTTGCTTGCACTGAAAAACATTAGATATAGCAATTTTAACAACTAATGCTCCACATAGGCCGATTTTGATTTAGCAGTTTCATTTATTTAATAAATCAATCTAGAGCTAAAATAAAGTTGACAAAATTTTTATCAAGAATAAACTGTTAATATTCCATTAAATACATTGTTTCTGATTTTTTAAATCTTAAGATATTGTTGGAATACAATATAATTGATTTACATCCTCAAAAAACAGAATACAGTTGTTAACAAAACCCTAAATTTGGCTAAATAAATTCAAACAGCTAAGTTTCATTGATTCAATCAGGCTGATATAATACATATGTAATCAGACCCAATGTTCTTGGGTTTGTCACTGTTTTCTTTAATTATAGATTCTAAATTACTATTTAACATATATAAGTAATAATCACTATTTCACTTGTTTAATATTTTGATATAAACTATAAATACGATAAGTCAGCACCTGCTGATGAGATCAGAAAATAAAACTATTTCAATACTCATAACTCCAAATTTATAAAAATACCTTCTTACGATATTTTCCCTTAAAATAAGTTTTTAAATAAATAAAGGCAGAGAGAGAGAGAGAAACCATCTGCTGGTTAATAATACATGACAGAGACTAACAGAAAAGTTTCCCATTGTTTTTCAAAGAGTTATCTGGAGTAGATAGTAAAGCAAGGTTACTATTACTGTGGCCATCATAAAAATAGGAGCCTCCTTCCTCACAAAAATATTTGCCTACGATGAGATACCTGGCTTTTGTAAAATAAGCAATTCAAAATTCCTCAATGGATAGGAAAATGCAAACATAAAAATAAATACTATTAATTAAATCCAAAATAAATGAATGAAAACAAGCATACTAAAAGAGAATGGAACTGAGGAGTTAGTGGGTAAGAGAGAGCTGGCTACAAAGGAGAAATATTGTTCCCAAAATGGTTGGAGGAATTAGAGAATCCCCTCTCTTTATATATTCTGCATCAAAGCGATCAAATTGTCACAAGTAATGTGGGTTAAGTGCATTAACTTAAGTTCCTGTTCCATGAAGGGTACTAGAGAAGATTTAGAGTTATTAAAGAAAGGTTAGCAATTCAGATCAAATCTGCAACATATAGGTTGTGATGAAGCAAGAAGATGAGAATTTTTTAATGTAAAATTGGAATAAAAAAGGGTGTTGGTTTAGTTGAAACAGAAGGTAAACTCAGTATAACAAAATATACCAGATTATAGTAATTTATATGAGTGTTTTACAATAAGTTAGAAGATAGATACAAAATATAAAATAAAAAACAAGTCTATAATGGGCATAGAATCTACTAGTACCAAACACATTCTAAAAATATCTATATAATCTTTGATCTGTATGTTCCTTACACCTGAAGTTAAAAGCTTCAACGACACATCATCATGCCAGCCTAGTCCAACAGAACCAGGTAAGAAAAATCGAAAGCCCTCAGGTTTGAAAAGTTCCCAATTTGACTCGGTGATATTAGTTCCAGTGGAATCTAGAACAATAAAATAACATTACTTATACTTCAATCAAAATAATTTAGTATCATTTAATACTTTTACAATATAATTAATCAGTCCTGCAACATTCCATTATGCCTGCCAAGAATCTGCAACAGGTACTTAATTATCAGCCTTCAGGGATTCCTACTTGGTAAATAATGTTGCCTTAGATGCTCACTAAAACAGCCAAATGGTCTTCAAGAGGGTAATCAAAATCAAAAAAGTCAAATTATTAATAAACAATGATCCAATATTCGACAGAGCTGATCTATAGTTTAAATGTATAATTATTATAGATTGTATTTATCAAAGACGTGAAATAAAAACATTTATATACATATATCAGTGTATATATATATATATATCTATTATATATTTGTCAAATACCACTCACTCATTTAACACGAAATCCCAAAAACCAACGAACGGATTGGAATGAAATTTGGTATGTGGCTTCCTCTAGGGCCGTAGGTGCTCACTAAGAAAGGATTTAAAAAAATTAAAAAATAATAAAAAAATAAAAAAAAAGGTCTGGATCGCGTGTAATTCGCGAAAAACGCGATTTCTCACGCATAGGAAATTCTTTGAATTAACATTACTGATCTTAATGAAGCTTAGTACGTTGCTTCTTATAAGATGTTAGATGAACGATAACAATTATTTTCTAAGTGGTTTGCCCTGTATCGGTACTACAAAGGGGTAAAATAAAAGTACTCATTTGATTTTATTGGGCAAATAATAATAGATTTATTGTCATATGGTATATGGTGATAAGCTAAATTAAAAAATAGGTTAGATGCTTGCCCTTCTCAAATCGGCTTTTCCCAACCAGGCCCGTGTTGTATTTCTCGAAACTGAACAAGTTGTACCTAGCCTTTATGAATTTAATTCATTGAACCAACAATCTACCTTTGTTCTCAGTTCAGATGAGAATAACGCAGGAAATGATTCAGAGATTTAGTTCACAACAAAAAACAACTAAGGAAATCGGCTTCAAAAATATAGTCAAGCACATGTAGAGGTTAACAGGGAAGTTATTAAAAAATACAGGAAAATTATCCTGGAAAAACATTAGCAGAAAAGCGGTTAACAAACATAAAGAGAACCAACCCAAAGTTAAAAGAAATGTTGTACACACATATACTGAGGATCACCCAAATAAACATAGAGGGGCTGTAGTACATAGAAGTATAACAAAACCCATCCTGAAATCCATAGAAAGTCTTAAAAAAAATACTCAGAAAATAATCCTCATGTTAAACATGTAGCTGCAACAAAACATGATGAAAGGCGTTCAATGGAAAGGTTGCAGTCATGGACAGTGAAGAAGCATTCAGGTTACAAGTATTAACCAAAAACTGAATATCCAAAAGATTAAACAGTCGATATTGGACAACGGTCAACTTGCAATGGGTGTTATGATGTAAAATGGAAGGACGAGAGCCCTGTCATGTGCTGCAGTAACAGGAAAGTCCAACTTCCTCTATTTCAAGAATATGCTGAACTCTTGCACAACCTCCTTACTTACGAACATCCTGAGGTTTAGCATTTTCTAAATAATATTTGGATATAGAACGGTTGTTTCCAAATGACGTCGTTTGGAGCAAAAGAGATAAAAGAGGGACATTTCATGCCAACTTTTAAGGTGCAAGGACATGTATAACACAGAAAAGGACTTCAGAGCTTCTGTTGAGTCTGTTCCCAAAGATCTACAAGATTTCCAGGTAGTTATCAGTGCTGACAAAAAGCCTTCAAATGCTCTCTGAGGATGTTACAATACTCCTACCACTAACGAAGTTACCTACTTGACTGTTGGCCAGGTGTTTGAAAAGGGAGACATTATTCTCGAGTGATAAGAATGAGTTCTATCAAGCATATGATTCTCTTCAGTATCATCTCATTCTCTGCCATGGAGAAGATGGGTACAGTGTTAACATCCCTCTGCGTGACCCAAACACAAATACACCACTTAAGAAAACTGTCTGCAGCTGATTTTTACGCCTATATGCTGATCGAGCGAGAAGGCGAAAAACCTTATTTATTTTACTTTCGTAATCTCCTCAACCAATTTTTGCTTGATATGTAAGGAAAAATAGAAACAGAAACACTAAACTTTATTCGAAAGAAACAAAAAATGAGAAGTGGGGACTATATTCACTTGAAGGATGCCATAAGAGAAGCAGATAGTCTGGTATCGGAGCTGGGTAAGATGGTAGTGCTGCCATCAAGCTTCACTGCAGGATTATCAAAATAATATAAAATTAACTTTTGCAAATTGTCAAATTTACTTATTGAAATTATTCTAAGAATGGAATTCTTTAGGTTTATTTATGTAATAATAATTATCAACATTAAGCTTAACTTTTGCTAATTAATGTTTTCCTTAATCCTAATGATATTAAACTGTATCGGAGCATGGGCACTTTCAGCTAGTACATACATATATTTTTTTTTTTTTTTTTTTTTTTATCATATGGTATATATATATATATATATATATATATATGATATATATATATACATATACATATAAGAATTTGGAACATTTGGATACTTAAAAATTAGACATTAAAACACCTCTTTAAAAAACACAGAACTTGAAAGGGTTCATTCAAGTTTGCCTGAAAACCTCCTTTGAATTAGGCACCAGTCAAATCTGTTTGCAATTATATTGAACATCTAAGAACGCCCTAATGATATTTTTGGAAAAAAGTGGGTAACTCTGTGTTGGAATAGCCTTTATTATCCCAACCTATAATCATTCACTCCAATAATTATACATTATTAGATGGGGCTCTCTGTCAGACTGGGATTCCCATCCTAACAAGGGAAAGAGAAATGTTCACAAACCAGGATTTAAACTGGGATCACTAGTGGTGTAACAATTAATTACCATTGTAGCTTAAACCAATTAATCCTCTGGCAGAAACATTGAGCATAATTAAAAACTAGGAATAAAATTATTTTATTTATTTTAATTTTAATTAAACACACACACAAAAAAAGAAAGTATAAATGTGAATTTAGATTATTATTTTCTTGAGTATTTATATTTAAAACATCTAATTGACTATAATTACTCAACTTAAATAGATCCTACCATCTGAGCCTTCAGGAGAACCTCTGTTTACAACCTTATAGGAGCCTCGAAAATTTGAAAAACTCCGTCTTGAGAACAAAACTTTAATATTGTTATTGTTTCCATATAACTTAAAGGTTCTAAAACACAGCATCTAGAAATAAATAATGTTTATTTTAAACAATAATATTCTACAATAGTCGAACGATTTATAATCCAAATATTCTTTTTAAATACAAGATTAACTTTTTGACAAATTATACATAACATGTCAACACAAAAATATTTTTTTTAAAAATGTCATTATCAACCACTTTACCTTCCAGCCAACTATGCATTGTGGATCAGTGCCTTCTGCTCCTCATAGTATTATTTCAAACGACATACATTTTCGAACGTTTACAATAAATGTTCAATAAAAAAACATATGGTTGTTTTAATTTATTTTTTGTACACACTTTTGTATTATTTTGAATTATTACATTTATCAAAAATTATATAGTGGGAGATGAAAAGTGTTCTGAATGTACTAGGAATTCCCTCTTCTACCAGTCCCAACATAGCTGGCTCGCTTGGTGCTTGCTGGCTGAACACCTTTTTCACGATGTATATGAGTTTTCAGAAAACTTGCTATTTACATTTTAAATCATTTAATATATGGCATAGAAACTGTATGATACAAATTTTGTATTCTTGATTAAGTGTTGATTTAGGCGATAATATTACAAAATTTAGCGTTTTACGATGCCTAAAGGAAAGAAGAAGGGAAAGTCAATGGGTAAGGTTTGACCCATATTTTTTAATATAATTTAAGAAGTCAGTGGTTTTCTATATTTTTATTAATAATTTGGACCAAATAACCTGGCAATCTGTGTGATATGTGTTTAATTTGAGGACATTCGCTGTTAGATCAAGGTTACTTTTCGTAGAACTTGCTTCAAGGCTGTTAAGATTTCGAGTGTTAATTTTGTTGATAAAGACCGTTAAGAATGTAATTGTTTTATATCTGGCCATTATCATAAAAATATTAAAATTTCTAAACATTGTGCAATTCAATATGTTTCTTATGAATTTACGTGACTGCCTATGTATTTAGTCATCGTTATTAGTAAGTGGGATTTCCAAATACGAAAATTTGTAGTTTGTTTTGAGTTTTGAAAGATGGTTATTTCAAGTCTTAGTTGTCATTTTTAGTACATATTAGTGGCGTACATAATATAGTATTTGTTAAATTCCATTCCTATTTTTGTAATTTAAAAAATCATTTTTAACTGTTGACATCAGTGTGAATGTGACAAACTAGTTTTATATATCCTATTGTCCTATAATGAATGTCAGTTTCATGTTTAACTGTCATGCATACTTGCTGTATAAATATTTTTTTTCCTGCTTATTTCAGGGGGAGTCAAATCCCGTGGTGAAATCTTAGGAACATCAGATGAAGACTCACTGAATGACAACAATAGTGTTATCAGTCTGAACTCTGATGGAACATACTTAGATGATGGAGGTATCATCCTGTCTAATACAAATTAGCATTTTTTTGTGTTTTAAAATTATAGAATTTTTAGTATGCTGAAGAGGTTCTGTTTGGAAGAAAAATAAGCTATTTTATTTACCAAAATTGCATGGGTCCGCCGGAAAATGTTCTAAGCAACAAAATCTCCAAAGTGGCGATTTTAAAGGTTTTAAAATGTATAATAGAACCTCATAGTATGATATAGTACTCCATTATGTCATTATACATGTAAACATAACAAATTAATTTGTAAATATAAAATCTAATCTACATAACTAAAAAAAACTTTTGATTATGATTTTCTTTCACTGATTACTAAAAATTTTATGTTGTCGCTTAGAACTTTTTTGGCGGATCCATTCAATTGTCAATCATACTAAATATTAATTGCATATTGTAACATATTTTGGAAAATTTCTCATTTTAAGTGGAATCATTCCAATTAAATATTATTGATATTCATTTTTTATTATGAATAAACTTCTTCTTTTTTTCTTGTGTAGTTGCCTTATGCAAGAAGAGTTTCTTTACACAGGTGTAGATACTGCACGAAAATAGCATGAATTAGATGCAGACTGATTTCTTATTGCATTATTAAAATTCACAAATTAAAGACTTATAAAACAAAAAAGTCAATATTCAATTCCATAATCGACATTGAGAACTTTTATGTGCATTGGTATTAAAGAAAATATTAAAGATAATAATGTTAGCATTGTAGCTGTATATTAACCAAATCTGGTTTATAGTTTTAGAAGAACCTGATGAGCAAGCCCAAAGTGATGTATTTGAAGAAAAGTTGATGGAAGCAATTGATGGTCTCACCCAAAAATCTGCTCAAGGAAGAACTAGCTGTCTTGAGTCTGTAGGGGCATCTTTAACGATGAAATATATACCAGAATTTGTTCTGAATAGGTAAATCTTATTTATAATAATTTTTTTAAATGAAAATTTGCATGTTATTGTTTTAACTTTAGTGATATCACATTGATCTGTTCGCTGCCCATTTTATGTAACATATGGCTGTGATTTTTAATTATTTTAAAATTAAATTCATTGGTTCAACTGTATTTTGAACTTTCTTGCTCATTTAATTAACTGTTTAAGTATGACTATTGTATGTTTAATTGATTTAAGTAAGTATTTTAGTTGTTGGAAAGTGATAGTTGTTATCTTATGTTGATGTAATCCTTAAATTATTCCATTCACTTTTCTAAAAGTTCTTTAATTATGTAATTAATTCAATTCCTAGCAATTCTTACAGTATCTCATGTATGTTACTGTGCTTACACTTTTTTCATTCTATTTGTGTTGTTAATTTTTACTGTAATTAATGATGATTATTATTTTCTTAATTATGCACTTAATTGCATTAATTTTGCCAGGGACATTTTAAAATTTATCTTCCAAAAGTATATTAAAAGTTAAGAAAAAAGAATATGCAGTTATGATTAGTTCCATATGGATCATATTTCTCCATGTCAGTCTTATGAACCAGTTTTTTCCAGTTATGTTTCTAATTAACTTGTTTATTAATATCTGCTGTACACTCCTTTATAATTGTCTTATAATCAATCAGTATTATTAAATGACTGCTCATTTTATTTATTACAATTCTTGTAATTTGTTACCGATTATTATGACTTAAAAAAATTAAAATTAATTCCTTTATATTAATGATTGATTAGTTTTCAATTATTTAATTTTGAAAAAAAAAACAATGAGAAGTGAGTGAATATTTGTTTAGGTGTCTAGAAGAAGGTTGACTTTTATAATTTTTAAAATTTTATTTTAGTACTGAAATCTCCTGAACAGAGATCTAGCAAGAGTTTTAGTTTCTTCTAAACAATTTGTGATTCAGACACATACAAATTTATCAATTTGAATTTTTTTTCTAACTTCCTCCCTCCTTGACACCCACCTATTCACTTATTCTAAATTAATTAAGAAAAATTATTCATATAATAAATTAAAAATTCATTTATGTTACAAAAAATATTTATATTAAATAAATATCACAATAACCCATGGAAGGTATTGGATTCAGTACTCAGTACAGAAGTATTGTTTCATGACTAATGTTTACTTGAGGTGTTTTGGCCTTCATCCATACCCATCTACCGTAGTTTTCCCTTAACCATATAAATAATCAAGTCCTAACTTTATTGGTATGTATCAGGAGGTTTCTTGGGCCCAAAATAATTTTTTTTTTACTTGGTCATTGATTGTATAAGCAACAAGTTAATCTATGTGTGTAAAAACTATTAATCTAAAATAATAAAAAATGCTAAACTCATTGGGATACCTTTCTCAGATTTTTATATGGTATTATTCTGCTTAGATTTTTATGCAACATATTTCTTTGTTGTAATTGGTTTTAGTTTATGCTAATTCTGTTTATGTTTTAACTTGTAACTATTTTATAAGTAACATAAAAATTATTTTGATTATTTTTAGGAAGATGACTCTTACAGACTGTATAGAACGCTGTTTGAAGAAAGGTCGAGGAGTCGAGCAAGCTGCTGCAGCACAACTTGCCACACTCCTTTGTGTGCAGCTTGGCTCTGGTGATTATACTGATGAAGTTTTTAGGGAAATATCACCACTCTTGACTCTTATTCTACTTGATCATTCGATGTCTGTGGTTGCAAGATCCAAAGTAAGAGATTAAATAAAAATAAATTTATTTTTTGTATGGTTTAATTATATAAGTGATATCCTGAAGGAAAATAAAACAACCTCTTTTGATCATTAATAGTGTGTTGTTGGATTTAATATCACTAAGACTCTTGTTTCTTTGGCATCTTGTATAAAAAAAACAAAAAACAATAGTGTATTTTTAAATTAAAATAAAATGTATGTGTTTATTGTACAAACACCTCTGTAGTAGATAATAGTAAATGTTATTGAACAATGTGTTTATGAAGATGATGCCAGGTCTTCCTCAATTTTTTAGATCTTTTTACTTATTTGTTACTTTTTAACATATAAAAAGTAATCTCTATTTTTTTTTTTTTTCAAATCTTTTTTTTTTTGAGCTGTTTATGTTTAAATAAATATAAAGTTAAGGGACTTTAATGCTTCTACAACAATAATTAGATTTCATTCAATTCTTTAATTATATCTTAATATATATAAATTATTTATCACATTCTTATAACACTGACACCTAAACTACTGAACCGATTTTAATCAAATTTGCACACTGTGTGCTGTTTGATCCAACAAGAAAGATAGGATAGCTTATATCTTAATTTATAGTCGCAATATTATTTGTATATTATCTGCAAGTCACAATTATCTGTTAGCTCTATACGATTCTAACATATGGTGGTGTAAGGTCATACTATTATATAAAAGGACAAGCCATTTTTCGTTTGTGATCACTAACCGCCAAAAACTACTGAACCAATCTCTACCAAATTTTGACTACATCTTTATAGTTCAAGGATGATTTAGCAATAGTAAAATCTAATGATTTTCAACTAATTCTTTATTGATAAATGAATAATAAGTAGATAACAGTGAACTTCAAAAATGGTGGCAATTGCCATCTAAATGAAAGGTTATAAGTTAAGCCCAGATTTTCGTGCAACAAAAATTCTGAAATGTGCAAAAAAAACTTGAAATTGTGCAAAATCGTGCAATAAAACTTAAAATCATGCAAAATAAAATGCAAATGATAAAAAAGGTTGAACAAATAATTCGCTAGATACAATTCTTTCCAAAAAGTTGTTTTTATCTTAAAATTTATTGTTCCAGTCCTTAGTAAGGGAGTAGTTAAATAATCATTGTCTAAGATACAATAAGAACAAATCGCATATCTTTATTGTGCGTGGTATACATAAGCTATATGTACATATTACTTAGGAGTATAAATATGTATGTTAGGAATGATTAAATTTTATTTAATTTCCCGTTAAGAAGGCAGAAGAATAAATTTGCTTTGTTTAAAGTGAAAATGTTTACTAACATTAAAGAGGGCTCAATTTAATAACTATGTTGTACTTATTAAAAATATCCGTAAGTTAGGAGGGAGAGGCAAAATTTCTTGGAAGTTGGGAACCCGAGTTCCCTAGCTAAAGTCAATCTAAAGTTGTACTTAAAATTGTTACTTTTCCAAAAACACGAAAGTGTTGTGCATTCAGGATTTTAATGCAGGAATTTTGTGCATTCAAACTGCAGAATGTGCAATTTTATGCATTCAAACTGTAGAATGTGCAATTTTATGCATTCAAACTGCAGAATGTGCAATTTTATGCAGTAACCCCCAAAACGTGCAATTTTGTGCAATATTAAACTAGGGTAAATTTGCCCTAAACGTCCTAATTCGTATAAATAATTTGTCTCTGGCTGATTACGAACTTGCAACAAAAAGATGCAATTGCACGTGAATCCGGGCTCTAGTTATAAGGTAGTGTAACATAGAGCTGGACATTGATGATAAAATTTACTTTTTTTCAATTAAATTGTTATTAAAACAGCTATATGGAGTGAAATATACCAAATTTTAACTACATCATTTTCATAGTTCTAGATTTAGCAGAGAGATATATGCTTTATTGAAACAATTAACAATAAACATAGTGCTGCCCAACTTTATTGGGTTGCTATAAACACAGCATACTCATCTATCCAATTAAAGACAATTTAAATATACAATGTTGAGCGTTAGAAACGGGTTTTGCCACACTATCACATATTTATATGGTTAGAGATTAAAATCCAACCAGATCAAATCAATAACATTATTTCTGTTGAATGAAAATTATTACAAATCAAAATGCCGATCCTCAGCTGTTTAATATTGTGTGTAAAAATATGAATTTTGAACCGTTAGTTGTAAGCATTGATAATGCAGTCCATTATATGCAACAGTTTCTTAATAGTCTCTGTCCATCTGGATTACCAACTCCTGTATTAAAAATGAAAATTGGATGTCTAATTATGCTTTATGTTATCTTCAAACACCTAATCAATCTAAATTTAACCAAGTTAATAATGACTGCTATGCGTGAAAATATCACCAAAAATATAATTTTCAATTGTTATCTTTAATACAAGATTTTTATCGATAAACATTAAAAAAATCAAATATTAGTTAAAATTATCTGAGAACTTCACTTGTGAGAGAGGGTGAAGCCTTGACGGGAGGATGATGAAGTTATATATAAAAGGACAAGCCATATCAGTTCGTGATCACTAACCGCGAAAACTATAGAACTATTCTGTACCAAATATGACTACATCATCTTCATAGTTCAAGGAAGGTTTAGCAATAATAAAATTTACATATTTTCTATTAAGTTACTGTTTAAAAAGCGATAAATATAAGGTGTGCAATAAAGCGAGCGCGATTCAAGAGAGGTTACAATGATCCCGTGTTAAATATAGCTAGAAATTGAAAATAAAATTACTTAATTCAATTAAATTGTTATCCAAAAAGCTATAAATATGTGGCAAGCGACAATAGCATTTTAGTAAAACTAATGAACCTATCTGAACCAAATTTTAACTACATCATCTTCATAGTTCTTAAAAGATTTACAATTTGAAAATTTACTATAATAATAATTTATACTATTATATTAAAGGACAAGCCATTTTTCGTTTGTGATCACTAACTGCGAATACTACTGAACCAATTTGTACTAAATATTAACTACATCATCTTCATAGTTCCAAGAAGGTTTAGCAATATTAAAATGTACTGATTTTTAATTTATTTTTTATTAAAAAAAGATAATATGTTGACAACAGTGAAGTTTGAAAATTGACCGATAGGTGGCGAGTGCCATTCTACACGAGAGGTTACAAAAGAGCTTGAAATCGATGATAAAATTTACTTATTAAACTATCAAGAAAATTATTTTAAAAAATTTAAATATGGTGTGCGATATGTGGATCCCAGTGAAGCTTGAAAATCGACCAATTGTGTAAAGTAATCCCACAATATAGTTTACAATGGTAAACTGAACCTATCTGTACCGACATCTAAATAAATAATTTTTATAATTCTAGGAAGATGAATGGAACTTTAAAGATGATGTGGTAAACATTTGGTACAGATTTATTTTGTTGTTTTCATGGTTAGTGATCACTAACAAGAAATGGCTTAGCCTTTTGTACAATAATATAGATTTATCTTTATTAATAATAGATATATTTATCACTATCGTTGATTTTATGTAATTAATGTTCTTTTAAGTGCTGCTGGGCATTGGGATTGCTATCTTTTCTTGCTAACACAGGCGATGTGGATGTGACCATGTCCACATTAGAAAGTATTTTTTCTGGATCTTATAAAAAAGGCGATGGATCCATTCCAACTGTGGCACCTGAAATAGCTTCTCTACATTATGCCGCCCTCTCTGCATGGAGCCTTCTTTTGACTGTTACGGACCTTTCTTCATTGTCATCTCTTCCGTGAGTTTTCATTTATGGTTTAATCTATCTTTTATTCCAGGATTTTCCTCTATTTAAATAACATAAGCATAAACAATATTTTTTAAGACAATGAATATCAATGTACAATAATAATCAGTTGTTAGGTTTTTAAACATTTTATGAAGTTTGATTTTGTTAGAGTTGATATTGGTTCTCTTAAGTATGTATTCAATATTGTATTTCAAATAACAGAATGTATAACTAAATAATTATTTTTGTGGTTAATATCATGCAAAATAATTGTCTTCTAATCAATGAAACTTGAAGAAACATTGTGAATTGCCTACTCTAAGTGATTCTGTGACATAAAATATAAACTCTTATCCCTTATAGCTAAAAATAAGTGCTAGTTACTCTTGAAAACTTAACAAATAAGGTGTTATAACCCTTAAAAATATATTTCTGTTTTTTTTTTTTTTTTTTCATTTTGAGGATCATATCTGTGGTTCTATTTTGAAATTTGATAGGATGTGAAGACATTTTGGTTAATTTTAACTATAGAAAAAATGTTTATTTATTTAAACAATACAAATGATTACTGTTAATCAGATTAACATTCACATTTACATAATAAAGTCCTTATTTTTAATTATATTAGATATATTTCATAAATCATAAAATCAAAACATGATAGTTTAACAACATTTATAATATTAGTAACACATAATATTAAAAAAAAAAAAAAAAAAAAAAAAAAATTTCAATAAAATGAAACTAATAATTGAGTGATTATAAAAAAAAATATATTTTTATAATATTACTAAGATTTATACATAATGGTGAAAATACTAGCATCTAAACAATAATTTAATAAACTTCAATGGAAACTCTATTATCTGGTTTAATGATGGATATGGTGGGGGGGGGGGGGGGGTCACCAATAATCGAATTACATTTTATTGTCTTAATTGGATATATAAATTTAAAAAAAAAATATGAATAAATTTGAATTATAATGAGCACAAATGAGTAAATAATTTTGTTTTTTAGGCAAACAGCCCTGTATGAGTTTCATAAAAAGATTTGAATTCTCCCATTCCTGAAAATGAATTGTTCTACTACTATGTAGTAACCAGAAACGTCACATTCATACCATATCAGCTTGTGTGATTTCCATTCATTATTTTAAACAACAATACATAATATCCACTCGTAAGAAATAATCTTATGTATTACTTTTTTTTAAAGAAATGTTATATACATGAAATATAAGAGGTATAAAAATTAAAAAAAAAAAAAAAAAAAAAAAAAAAACTTTAAAAGTAAAGAAAAAGAAAAAACAAATTGGCTCCTTGGGACCCCATATAGTGGATATCCTACTGTAATGCTAAAATAGTGACTATGGTTGGTTCTCTCAATCAAGAGATTATTTCATAGAAACACCTTTGTTAAAAAAACATCAATAAATTAATTGATATTATGGATCAAGTAGTAAATACTAACCCTTTTTCTAAAATATATTATGCGACCAACAAATCTACCTAACTATATTAGAACGGCCCCATTTATAAAATTATTACAGTGTGTTGGCTGAAATTAGTCCCACCCACCTCATTTATTGGCTGTTTAGGATTAATTGGAATGGATAGTATACACACTTATGCACCCCTGAGGCCCCATTAGAGTTGCTTTTAAAAATTATTGCCTAAACCTTAGACATTGTGGGAGTGATCTATACCCCTTGCATGTGGCTAAAAACTGATGAAATAAAGTAAAATTTTGTGATAATCTTCTTGGATCTTTATAGATATTAAGAGCTATATATTTTTGATTTACTATTTGGTAAAATGGTAATTTTATAATTTTATTTCATTATTTTTACCTCTTTATTATAGTACACTGAGCCAGCTAAGTGGACTTCTGGATTCGACACATTTGGATGTCAGAATGGCGGCTGGTGAAGGAATTGCGCTACTTCTTGAGCAGGCTAGACAAATTTCTGATGGCTGGTTATTGGAGGTAAGGAATTTTTATAATCATTTCATTCATTTGATTATATAAACTTGTTATTTGTGTTATATCTCGATCCATTAAAATTGTAGGGTGATGAAGATCTTATAGAGAAATTGAGGCAGTTAGCAACTGATTCTCATAAATATAGGGCAAAAAAGGATAGAAAGACCCAACGATCTTCATTTAGAGATATTCTTAGGTTTGTTGAGGTCAGTACCATGTTAAAAAACCTCTTTTGAAAAAAAAAACAAAACATACTTATTAATATTCCATGCTAAGTTTGATCATTTATTTTATAGAATGATGAACCACCTAACATACAAGTAAGATTTGGTCAAGAAGCTCTTGCATTAGATTCCTGGAGTAGGAAAAAACAGTATGATGCCTTTTGTCAGGTAATGTTATTTTCCTTTATTTCTGTGTGAATTATTATTGTGTCCCGTCATGATCAAATATCAAATATTTGCCCTTTAAATAATTTTAAAGGAAGGAGTGTGGAAAGTCGTTGCTCCAAGTAGAAGTATATAGAAGGATTCCTATGACCTAGGATTCCTTGTATGTGAATTTTGATGGTACTCGTAAATATTTGAAAGGTGTGAATAGAAATTATTTGACGTTTTGGTATTGCAGTGAAATTATTAAAAAAAATTGTCAACATAGATAATTATAAGTACCATACTGAACGTAATCATTTGACATTAGTCAAGCTTGGTAGATGACAGAGCTCTCTCTTGTGAATAAATTTTTTGGTAATCATATTCCCTCCATATCTTACATGAGTTCAGTCGGAAACAGTTGGCAACTTTTGAAAAACATACAAACAACACAGTTTACTATCAACTATACAATCATAAAAGTATTATTTTTAAAGGATATGCTGAAACATATAAATAAATAAATAATTAAAAGTAAATTTCTCCCTGACTGGGAAAAACAATAGATCATGGATATGTCTATCCATATATATAGAATAGGTTCGTCTGCTGGACTTTAGAACCCATCTGTCATTTACATTCTAGAATTAAAAGGATCAATTTACTTAAATTAATAATTAAATTAAATTAACAATTAATGATTATTTGAAATAAACAAAGTTGAGAGAAAATTAAGGGTTTCAAACAAGACTTTTTTCATTCAAACCAATATGGCTCCTAAAGGATAGGCCCTTGAAAAAAATGTTATATAACAGGGTGGCCACCAGACTGGAATTCCTTGGAAACTTGGAATTATACTTGAATTTATATATTCTCTTAGAATTTTTGAGATTGTAAGATAATAAAAAATGTGGGATTTATTTACTCATCTTCAATTTTAATGACAATGAAAATAATATATTATAACATTAAATGCACCAGACATTTAATGAATTAAATTTAATTTAAAATTCTGGATCTATTAATAAAATAATTGTTAGGCAGTCACAGGATAACAGAGATAACAAGTGACAAGTAGTTCACCGAGCGTGGTTTGGGATGCAATATTGTTGTAAGATGATATCAGTCCTAAAGATTTGTCAAAAAAAGGGCTTTGCTGTGCAAAAGGTTGGGTTGTTTTGATTTTTTTATATTATGTGCTTGGATACTAAAATCTTATATTTGGACATTGTAGTGTGGCTGCTCACTTACTAGTAGCATCAAAGTGTTAAACATTTCGATGCTTTATGCATTTCCTCAAAATATCTGTTAAACTGTTGGTTTTGAAGAAAACCTTATTATTTTAAAAATTAAACTAGATTTGATACAATATGAGTAGAAAATATGCTCAGTAGCTTGAATGGGGATTGAGATTCAAGTTTTGGAATTTTCTCAAAATGTGCAGAATATTTTTTTTAATTTATTTTATAATAATTTTTTGTTTTTGCTGTATAAGTCCTAACAAACAGGTTCAAAGCAATTTTCATTGTAATCAGTTTTAAAGGTGAGTTAAATTTGTTCATAACTGCAACACTAACAATCTATTAAAAAGAAAAGAGAAAAAAAATAAAAAAATACCAGACCTTTTACATATCAAAATGTTTAATTTTACTGGACTCTGTAGGCTGTAAACATTGATCCTGTAATTTTTAGGCTAAAAGTGTTAATTTAAAACTTTAGCGTACAGTAGTGAATAAGTAAATTAAAAATTTAGGCTTTGGCTGAAACATCCCAAGGTATGGATATACCAATTGATGATTAGTCTACTTGTGCCCTTAACCATGATTCAGGGGAAGTTGTCATTGAAAAAAAATGACCAGCAGCTACAGCCGACGCCAGAAAACAGGCCAAAAAGGTCAGTGATATCAAATTATCAGATCAGTTCGAAGCTTTGTCCTGATTAGAAAAACAAAATAACCAAGCACGACCAACCAATATAACTCCTGTTAATAAGAAGCATCCTCCAATATATGTTGATAGGAGGGGACCTAGAAAAAGCCTTGAAGTACAAAACAGAAAGAGTTAACACTGTTCAATTTAATCTTTTTAAAAATTAGAAATTTTTTTTCTGATTATGTTTCTTCAAAATAGATTTTTGAAATTTTTATTTAATAGTATTGTGATCCCGGAGTGTTATTATATTTCAAATAGATTCATGTCTACTGTAAATTAGGTTTTAAGATTGTATAGACATGTTATAAAAAATGTGCAGTATATTTTAATACAAATTTACAGATGTTTGTAAAAATTTATAAACAATATAGAATATTAATCAAGATTTATTTATGACAGGTTCTAGGATCAGGTTTGAATTTACATCTTAGAGAAAATGATTTGCTGAGGGATATCCTTGAATTAGGTGAAAAAATATCACCTCTTAATATGAATGCAGTCAAACAAACAAAATTAGCCAGGGTAATGTTTCATTTTATTTCTTAATTTATAAATATGCTAAAATTTCTTATTTTTAATGCTTTAGTTAGTTGTTGAATTTATTTCTATTGCTTATGACCACTACCATATCCTGTTCATTCAACAAGAGACACCATTGAAAAAAGAAAAATGTTTACTTCAGTTTTAAGGCCTATTTTAGCCAGATCTATATTAATTTTTATGTATTTTTGTTAATCATATCAAAATTATTTATCTGTAACCTACCAGTTATTAATTCCATCCCCTTTGGTCATTTATAATATGGTATGTTTTAATATTTATTCCTTTTTAAAGGGAATATTTATCCTAATAGAAAGTTTTAACACTGTATGGTATAATGGTTTATAGCAATTTAAGGCCAGCCCACACTACTGATGGATCAAAGCACAGTGCAGTGTAGTGGATTTTCCAACGAAGTTGGTTATATAGGCAAATGCACTTGGCTCCGTACTTACATTGTGTGAGTTGCCCCTTCCTGGCCTACATAACATGTGTCAAAAAATCCGCACTGATACACCAGTAGTATGCCCTGGCCTTTAATGTAATATTGCAACTATAATTTGCCACACATCTGAAATTTATTTTATTCAATCAGATGCATTTAATTATTAGGTTATTTATAAAATATTTTTAAAGAAATTATACTTATTGAGTAAAATAATACATGTCACATATTTTAGAAATTTTATGGTTAATTTTGCTTTAGTATTCATCACCATTAAATTTCCCTAATTGTATTGATCATGCTCTTGTAAAAGGAATGGGATTATCAGCGTGATATTCAGTTGGCTGGGTGGCTCATTTCATTAGATAACCAATCAACATAAAATTAGCAGCCCTTCCTCCAATGCTATGTTAGAATGGTTCTTGACTTAATAACTTTAGAAATTTTAACCATTGTAAATGTTTTTAATCTGATAAAGAATCACTTAGTCATATTTGTTACTGATTAAATGTCCCTATTTAACCATTTCTCTTAATATCTGGACTGGATCAAAAAATCTGTGATGCTCAACTAAATATTTGTTGAAAAGAAATTAACTATCTTGTATCATATAATACATTATTAATATTTTTTTCTTTAAAAAAATTACCTGATCTATTACTGTCAAGACTGACTGTTTTCATTGTTATCACTGAGGTCATATTGTGCTGTGTCTTGGACTAAACTTATTATGGAATGGCTACCATAGCCATTATGCAACATGCAACGAAACAAATTAAATAGTTTGACTCCTTACTGTGTAGGCTCACATTCTATTTTTGTGTTTGGTTTTGTTGTTAGTTACATCTCTGTCTTATCACTCCACAGCGAGTTCAGATATTTTAGCATAAATATTTCACTTTTGGTTATGTACTGCAGCTGTTGGTAATAGATTATTATGCTCTTGTCGATAAAAAACAACTGATTATTTAAAGAATTTTTTATCAAATGATTAGAGATAAGTTGTATGTGTTTTTTGTTTATCTATGCTAATTTACTTCTTTCATTAGTTGTGCTAACTATAAATTAAAGTTTACATCTTTAACATTAACTTATAACAGAAAAGTAATATAAGAACTTTATTTGACAGCACCTGATGAACGCAGCCAACTTTAAAGCAAGGAGCATTTCGAGAGCTAAAAATCGAGATAAGAGATCTGCTGTTGTCATAATGTAAAGGCATTCTTCTTTTCTTGGGATCAAGCATCTTCAAATGGTTATATACTATGTATGTCATCATATTCATCAGTCTCATTAATTAATAAAAAATCATTAGAGTAATTTTGTTGTTTGAATAATTAAAAGAATAAATAATGACATTGTTTTGAAGCCTAGCAATAAGGAATATTATATTTATTTTAATCCAATTTAGGTTTTAAATATTGATTGGCTGTTTTTATTCAAAGTCACTATTTTGTTCGAAGTTATCCTAATTTATCTGTTGTATATTTCTTTTTCTGTTTGGATTGTTATCATTAACAAATTGTTATTTATTTTTAATAAAAAAAAAAAAAAAAAAAATATAGTTACAATTAATAAATAGTATGATGTATGTGAAACATAATGTTACCTAAGAAGTGTAAGTGAGACTTATTTTTCTCTTGTTGATTGTATCGAAGGGTTACAATTCATTTTTCCTTACTTGTATGTATATCATTCATTCATACTTTTCTATCTGTATGCTAAAGCTATGCTATTTGTCCAGAAAAAAAAATGAAATCATATTGTAATAATTCATTAATGACTTTATTTGGTGAACCATCTTTATTATATAGTAGTATTAAAATGAAATGATAATACAATTTATCTAATACTGGAATTTATTCATTTCAAACGTATTCAATTTACTGAATTTATTTTATGGAAATATCTGTTTTGTACCTGAAAGATGAAAAAAATAAAATTCAAAGTTTTTAATTTGTGTAAATATGTCAAACCTCCTGTCAATAGTTATAGTGATTAATGAAAAAAAAAAACAAAACACATCTTCAAATATTGGAAGTTATAATTACATAACCCTTAGCTTGGCAGGAATAGATCCACTGTGGTTTTTGTCAGTCAGTTGGGTGCTAAAAATAACTAGAATCTGAAGGAAAAAATATTTTTGTATAAACTATAATAAAAAATTTTTGCTCTGCTAAATCAGCTGCTACTTTCAATCAAGGTTACCAACTCACTTCTCAGGTAAATTCCCAAGAAAGTGGAGAAAGAAAGAAACAAAAATATTCATCCTGGAAAGGAGAAAAATTCACAAAATCATGGTGTTATGTATGGTACCATGCCAAGCTAAAGGTTAATATTCTAACCTGACTGCCAATTATTAATTAACAAATTTTTATGGTATTTACCTATATGTTGTTGACCCCAACCAAATATGTAATGTTATAGACCAAAACTGACAAATATGTATTATATCCCATGATTGTTAATTTTCATAGTGATTAATAAAACAATTCTATATTTCAAATAATAGTACCAACCTAAAATATATTTTTTTAAAAAACTATTAGTTAATTAAAATTTAGGTGAATTGATAAGCTATTGAGAGTTTGCAGATTCTTCGTCCTTTAAGTAAAATTTATTTAAAAATCATAACTAAATAAATATATGTATTAAAGACTAATGTATGCAGATTCATCATCCTTTAAGTAAAAATTATTTAAAAATAACTAAATATATGTATTAAATTCTAATGTAAATCTGTGGCAGGAATACAAAAGCTTGTAACTAGTCACTTATAAAAAAACAGATAAGTCTATCAAAATGGCCTGTGGAAAACTGTTGATGAACAACTGGTCTATTCTGTAATCTTTTTCCTGGTAGAGTAATCAAATTTACCTATTCCTTATGAAAAGTATTAAAACATTTAGATTTTTCCATCAAAAGTTCTCTGTAAAACTTGATTTGTAAGATCTACTCAAACTTTAAAAGTAGTGCCCTGAAAAGTAAGGGAATTTGACGCAGTAAAGAAATTCATACAGATATACAGATATTTCCAGGAAGTTGACAGATCTGGAAATAAATGTGAGAAATAATGGCTTGGAGATAAATAAAAGGAAAGACCAAAGTGTTGAAGGTTAACTCGAGATCTGCTAATCCTATATAACTTGGGGACGAAGAAATCGAGCCAATCCAGTACCTGGGTATCATAGTGGCACCAGATGGGGGTACAGAACAGGATGTTGCAAGTCGAATCTGTAAAGCTAGTAGAGGGTCATTTACACAACTGATGAGGATCTGGCAATCAAGTGAAATTTGCCTTTGAACGAAAATCCGCATTTTTAATACAGATTTAAAGGCCATCCTACTGTATGGATCTGAAACCTGGAAGGCCACCAAATCGATAACCAGAAAGCTATAAACCTTTCTTAACAAGTGTTTAAGCAACATTTTAAGAGTGTGGTGGCCTATATTGATTAGCAATGAGGAGCTCTACCTAAGAACAGGACAAACAGATGTTGATGCCAAAATTCGCAAAAGTAGTGGAAATGGATAGGGCACACCTTACGCTACCCAAGGGAAAAAATTGTGAGAGAAGCGGTCTACTAGTTAGTCGACCCAGGATAATTTGGAGGAGGTTCATAGAGGCTGTGAAGCAGAACATGCTGGAGTATGATGGGCAGAAATAGGAGAACTGGCTTCCAACAAAGACAGATGGCTAACATTCATAATGGCCCTATGCCCCACCAAGGATATCAGGAACTAATCATCATAAACAAAGGAATTCACTGGGATGACATTATTATAATTTCAAAACTGAACAAACTGTTAATACAATCAAATATTCAAAGGGATATTTTTTAGTAGTAACTGGAAAAGACAGACTTCAGGTAATAAATAAATAAAAAAAGTATGTTATGTTACATTGTGTAATATAGATATAATCATTTACTTTAATACTATTTGTTATATAAAAAATATATTTACATATTTACACTTCTGTTCATTTCTGGTACAAATTTATACTACACGTTATTTTGAAGCTAGAGAAATACACAATGACAAATTACAAATTTGGAGTAGACTGTACAGGATTATCAGAATAAGCAAGTGCAGTTATAGGTTTCTGATGACCGCTGTACTCTCTCTCAATGTTACCTGTATCCAAATTCCACAAGCGTGCAACACCATCTGAAGAAGCTGAAAAAAAAAAAAAATCTACTGATTTTATAATAATTATTAGAAAATTTGATAGATTTAAAGCAATTATCTGGTCTGTTGATTTATTTCAGAGTTTATAGCAACAATTTTAACAAACAATATCACTTAAGTTTCATATTATAAAATTATCAAAAATTATAGTAATTCTATAAAAAAAAAAAAAACTATACCTGTAATCAGATACTTTGAATCAGCAGAGAAAGCAGCGTCCCAAACCCATCTCTGTGTGTCATGTTTAAGTTCCATAACCAAAGAAAAATTTTCTGTTTCCCACAACCTCGCAGTCTGATCCGCTGAACATGTGACTAAAAGCCTACATGAAGACATTAAATATTTATTATGTATAGTTTTGCTAGTTTTTTTTTTTAAAGCCAAATTACAATTAATTAATTAAGAAGGTTTAAATAGTTATGCAACAAACATCACTATAAATTAGTAAAGCTGGTTCAGGAAAACCTCGTAAAGCCCTAGTATCCATTTAATATCTACCTCTCCTCCAATGTGCCTAATTTTCTCTGGAATGTACAATTGTAAATCTTTTAATCACCATTCCTGTTGTAGTAATGGATCCTGGCTTCTATCTGAAGGAGATAAGAGATAAAAATTCATGAAACGCCTTTCTCTTCTTTAAGGTAAATTAAAAGAAGCCTAATTAGCTTTGGAAAAATTGGTTACCATAATTAGTGCTAGCTATGACTGTTGGAGTATAGTATATAATTTATATAGTTTTGCACATAGTCATCTCTATGTAGTGAAGGTTTTGTATAAGTTCTTACAACTTGAATTCTAATCCTACCCATACAAATGTTAATGAATTACATCCCATTCCAATTCAATAAAGAACAAGACGATAAAGAATTAAAAATCTGGAAATGTGACCCCTTATGCAACAAAAAAAAAATTACTAGCCCGTCTGGTAAAGACGAAAACTTAACCACCAAATCTGGGGATCAGTCCGAGTCCAGTTTAAAAGAAATTTTGGTACGTATTGGTAATTTGGCCAGCGATTTCAAAGAAATGAAAGACACACTAAACAAACGAACAGACATTTCCTTTCATAATTCCGCAAATTTAAAAAATTTTGAAGACCATGCAAGAAGGCCAGAAACTTTGATAGAAGAATTATTAGCAGAGAATAAATTTTAGAAAACCAAAGTTGCAAAACTGGAGACAAAAATTAACAGGATAGAACAGAAGCAGCTCTGTAACTCAATGGAAATTAGAGGTGTGCCACAGAAGTCCGGGGAAACAACAGAGGGAATTGTTTGTTCTATTGGATCGGCCTTGGGTATAAAACTCAAGGCAGAAGACTTAGATTCCGTGGAGAGAAAAAGATAGAAAGGAGAAGACACTAGACCAGGTCCTATCATAGTACGTTTTGTCCGCAAGATAGTAAGAAACGAAGTTATCCGGCCCTGAAAAATTAAAAGAGATTTCTCCACTAGACACTTAGGTTGGGAGAACAGCGAAAAAATTTATCTAGGAGAGGAAATGACTCCAGTCAATCGCCACTTTTACTGGCTGGCGAGGCAGAAGAAGGCCACCGGCAAGTTGAAGTTCGTTTGGTTTGCTGGAGGCAGAGTACGATGTCGCCAAGACAACCGACATCCTGTTGTCCTGGTAGACCAAGAAGAGGACCTAGATGTTTTCTCCTGAGAGACTTCATTCAAGTTTAATTAATGGTTTAGTAACATCATTTTTTTTCTATTATCTTTGTTACAAGAATATTCATATTCATTATAGAATTCTTACTGTTTCTGTTCCTGATATCATTTCTTCACATGAAATTTTCTATTATATTTTTTATATTTCATAAATTCCTCATTTTCGTCACCGTTGTCTTTATATTAATTTACTGTATTACAGCCATTGTGGTAATTCCGTTTATTACTATCAAGTCTCGTATTTAATTATTATAGCTTTATGTGAACCTAATCTTATAATCACCCCCACCGCTAATCCTTCATCAATTCTATCCTCCCTTAACCTGTACCAGAAGTAATATACTCACTGCATGCCATGTTAATGCTCAATCTATCCCAGTCCACTATGATGAATTCCTAATCCACTTCCAGCAGAACTTTTACCATGTAATAGCAGTTTCCGAAACATGGCTAAAATCTTTTATTCCTTTCTCTTCTGTTTCAATACCTCACTACAACCTCCTCCGTCATGATCGGGTCAACAGAGTTGGCGGTGGTGTCGCCCTTTACATCCATGAAACACTCCGATCTCGTATCCTCCATTCCTCAATCAATTCAGATTCTCCTCACATAAAATAGCTTTTTAGTGAAATTACCATTAACACCCGAACTATACCTTACGCAGTAATATACCGACCCCCACATGTACCCTTTGATCCCAGCTTTGAATCCTTCCTCTTCTCAATAATTCCATGTTATAATCACATTATTATCGCCGGAGATTTAAATTCCAATTTTTTACAGACAATCCCGATCAACGCTTCGTGAGTAACCTCTTTCAATCCCTTGGTCTCTTCATTGTTCCTTACTCTGCTACCCATCACCTTTCCCAATCGGTCTCTTATTTACATATAACTGACTCTCCCACTCCCAACATCCTATACTCTCTCTTTCTGCACATGATTTAATATCGATTTCCTATCACTTTCCTGTTCCTTCCTTCACTCCTCGAATTATTATGTACCGTAATATTGATTCTTTAACTTTCCAAATGGTTCAAGCCGACCTAGAATCCATAGAATGGAATGTCTTTTACTCCACACCATCCTTAGATTCTAAGATCGAATTCCTTACTTCCAACCTTTTATCCATTCTAAATAATCATGCTCCTCAAAAAAAAAGTGAAAACACACCGTCCTCCAGCACCTCGGATAACTCAAGATATCAAAGAGATGATGAGAACCAGAGACGCAGCCAGAAGGAAATATATCCGGACAAAACACCTTAAGGATTTAATCACCTTCAAAAACCTCCGTAACCGAACCCAATCAACCTTCCGTCGATCCAAATTCCAATATTACCGTAAAGCATTATCCACGCATTCTGATTCCCGCCAAAAATGGAAACTCCTCCGCCAAATCCCCTCCTTACAATTTAAATCTTGTCCCTCGTACCATGCTATGCCAGATGAACTCAATAAGTATTTTACCTCATCCGGTTCACCTTTCTCAATCTCAGTTTACAACCCGAATAATACAGATTTTGATCCTGATAAATTCTGCTTTTCTTATATCAAACCCTCCCAGCTAACAGAGGCTGTGATGAAATCACGTTCCAAATCATTTGGACCAGATGGGATCCCAGCACGATTTATTAAACTTTACCTTCTCCATATTTATAACTTTTCTCTCCAGAACTCAATCTTTCCATTCGCCTGGAAAAAAGCTACTGTCCTTCCCCTAAATAAAGTTCCTAATCCAGCATCTGAAAATGACTACCGACCCATCTCACAACTTTCCAAACCTCTAGAACGAATAGCTCAAGCCCAGATATCCTCTTTCCTTGAACAGCATCTTAATCCTTTTCAGTCAGGCTTTAGAACTGGCTTTTCCACACAATCAGCTCTTGCAAAAATCACCTCAGACATCCACCTAGCTATGGACCATCATAAAATCACCATCCTCGTCCTCCTTGACTTCAGCAAAGCCTTTGACACCATTTATCACAACCTACTCCTTTTCAAACTAGCTAATAACTTTTCCTTTTCTCATAGTACGACCAGATGGATCCAATCCTTTATTTCTGACCGCACCCAGATAGTCCAAATTCCTAACCTTTCCCCATCCTCTCCCCTCCCAATCACCTCTATTTAGTTCCTACATTAATGACGTTTATTCCCTCATAAAACATTGTTCCTCTCATTTTTATGCTGACGACTCACAAATTTACCTTTCCTTTTTCCCCAGTGAACTGCAGGAAGCTACCGCAAAAATGCAAGCTGATCTTGACACAATATCCTCTTCGGCCTTTGCTAATAAATTGAAACTGAATGCTAGCAAACCAAAGGCTATTGTGTTGGGCTCTAGGGTCCTTCTCAACTCCCTTCCTGGAATCCCTAATTTCTCCGAAGACTCCAATCCCATAAACTTCCACAATTCCGTTACGAACCTCGGCATTGTCTTTGACCAAACCCTTTCTTGGAAAGATCATGTTTCCCTTATGATCCGCCGAACCATATCCACTCTTCAACTCCTAAACCGCTCCCGTAAATTCCTCCCTCAATCAACTCGTCAACTATTAATTTCTTCCTTCATATTCCCCCATTTTGATTTTGGTAGTGTGGTGTATGGAGGCCTCTCTGCATCTCAGGATGCAAGATTGAAGAAGCTCATGAACTGTTGCCTGAGATTCGTTCTAGGGATATCATGTTATGACCATGTATCTCACCACTACACAAAATTAAAATGGTTATTTCCCTCCTTCCGAAGACAATACTTCCTGGGTTCGTTCCTTCACAAATCACTTTCCTCTCAGTCACCTCCCTATATCCTAAAAGAATTAACATTAAAATCATCAGTGAGTTCCCGCAAAACCAGATCCCGTTCTTCAGACCTCTACCAAACTTCCTTCAACACAACATCCTTCAAACGTTCCTTTATTTATAGAGCTCCGAACTTCTGGAACTCCCTCCCTTTCATCATTCGCCATTCCTCCACGCCATTAGCTTCAAATCCCGTCTTTTCATTAACTTATTAGAAACTCAATCTAATAGTCATATCAATGAAGAAAATATTTTTTAAAATGAAATGTTTATATTCAAAATATAATATTGATTTTGTACAGAATTATTTTAATACTATTACACTAAATTTTTATATTTGTTTTCAGCATAATTATATTATTTTATCAGACAAGATACATTATTTTTCCGTATAATTTATATTTCTTAGCTTTGGCAACTGTATTTTTTCATTGAATATTTTTTTTTCTTTTTCCTAATTTGTTTTTGTAGCTTATTTTAAATTTCTAACCTTAAGATATAATTTGTTTTCATGTTATATTTTAAAACATGTATTATTACTTTTATTACTTGTAATTTAAATTTATTTTCAATTCCTTAATTTAATTTTAATTGTATTTTCTTGCTTTTATTATATTTCTAAATTATACATATGGCAGCTAGGACGCCAATAATTGTTCATTATAATTATTCTTAAGGGGCAATGGCACCAGAATAAAATTTATTTTCATTTCATTTCATTCAATCTTCTAATTATAATTGGAGAGAGAGGGATGGCAAACCTGACTTAATGCATCTCCACACTAAAAGGTGCCCAAGACGGAAGACAAATAAGAAGGAAGAGAACTGATAATTAGAATCCTAACCAAATTGACTAAGTTTATATCTGCAGAATTCAGTCTTGCTTTCCATTGCTCGATTGCTTTAGACATATGGTAATCTTTTTCTTTTATACTTTAGATGCAGATAGAATAGCTGCTCGTTGTTTATGAGGCATACTTGCATATACCTGCTTGAACATAAATCTGATTTCCTTTTTGGATAAATTGAGTTGAGCTTCATAATGAAGCTACACCTAATCCTTCCACTAATCTCAAATGAAATCCTAACCCAAATATTCAATGATATTTATTATGTCAGAAATAAAACTATCCATAGTGTCATTACTAAAAGTAACAGGTCAATCAAACAACATACATCACACTATTGGATCCAAAATCAGAAGGTTAAAATTATATATATCTATCATGGAGATGGAAGAGTAAAGATATTGACTTAAAATAATTTAAGAATGGAAACCAAACAGAGAAAGAAATAAAGGTTCACTGTAAAAACAATGGTGTAGGGGCATAAAAGAAGGTATAATTAATAAAGGATTAAAATATGAGAACAACATAAGAACAATGTTTCAATTGTTTAAATAAAAACTAAAAATCAATATACAGGGTGTCCCGAATTTATATGGCAAAACTTCAGGAACTTATAGAGGACCGAAAAACTAAGACAAAAAGTCCTTTAGAGATTTTCTCGTTTTTTCTTAGTTTTAGAGAAAATCGCAAAAAAAGAAACCAAACAAGTTTTCATTTTTATACTTATTTATTTACATTTATATTTATGTTATGTTCTTTTTAATGTAAATATTGCTCAAAATGTTGTCCTCTTGCACCAATGCAAGCATTAAATCTAGCACTCACTTGATAAATTGCAGCTAAACATTGTTCTGATGATATTTGGTGCACTGCATTTATGATTCGGTCTCCTAATTGCTCTCTTGAGTTGATTGACACCGAATAAACTTTCTTCTTCAAGGTTCCCCATACGAAGAAATCCATGGGTGTCATATCAGGTGATCTGGGTGGCAAGGTACTACTCCTCCACGTCCAATCCATCATTGTGGATAATTTATATCCAGCCAAGCTCGAGCAACTCTGCTATAATCAGCTGGACATCCATCGAGTTGGAACCACATTTCAATCCACTGCTGTAAGGGAATGTCATCTAAATAATTAAGAAAAGTCGTGTAAACGACTCCAAAAAATGTGTAAACGTGATAACATTCAATCTTCCAGGTAAAAAACATGGTCCCACCAGTAATCCATTCCAAATTCCAAGCCAAACGTTAATAGCAAATTCATGCTGAAACCTATTCTTTCTAATAGCTCTGGGATTTTCAAGAGCCCATACATGATAATTTCTTTGATTAACAATTCCTCCTCTAGTAAAGGTAGCTTCATCGGTCCATATAATTTTTAATGGAAATAAATTATCATCGCGAATTTAGTCAAGAAACCAGTTACTAAAATTCAATCTCTTGACATAATCTTGAGGTAATAAATTCTGAACTTTTTGAAGATGGTATGGGTAGCAATTATCACCTTTCAAAGTTCGCCATATTGCTTGCCGCGATATTGCTAATGCAGCAGATGCACTTCAGATGCTAGTCTCAGGATTGTTATCGAAGTGGCGTTGGACACAATTTCTTCTCCAATAATCTGCTCTTATTGCTGCCTGGAATTGGTCGCCTTCATTACGTATTAAAAATGACCCAGTCTCTCGTAGTCTATTAAAAGTTAACGAAAAGACTCGTGGATTGGGCACTCTTCTATTTGGAAATCGGCGGCATACTCCCGCACCGCTTCTAAAGCATTACCATTACAGAAACCATTCACAAAAATCATATCAGCATATTCAACATTAGAATATGTATGCGGCACTGTGGCTGATGCTAGTCACACAAAAATATCTGAGTAACTGACTGAAGACTGATTTAGGAATTATAATCCTAGAAGGAAGCCAAAATGTAAACAAATAAAAGAATGTAAAGGATAACATTGTGTTTACATATCTCACTGCCTAGCCTGACGAACTTTGAAAGGTGATAATCGCTACCTTTAACATTTTTGTTTTGTTTCTTTTTTTTTTTTTTGCGATTTTCTCTAAAACTAAGCAAAAACGAGCAAATCTCTAAAGGACTTTTTGTCTTAGTTTTTCGATCCCCTATAAGTTCCTGAAGTATTGTCATTTAAATTTGGGACACCCTGTATATATATTAACATACTTAGAATCCGGACTAAGGGAGCAAGATAGAGCATAGCGCCGATGTGCTGCAATATGGTGCCTTGGACTGAGTTTAGATGGCCCAAATTCAAAACTGGTCATGGACCAAATAAAACAACTTCCTTTATTATTGACGGCTGCTATCATTTTCCCCTCTGGATCTACAGACACTGATTGAATAGAAGTGTCAGGTTCAGGAATCTAAAACAAAAAATGTGCTTAAGGTAACATTTAAATTTTAAATGCTGCGAGCTACAGCCTACAAAAAATTCTTTTTTTATTTTATTAGTTTTAATAAAATTATATCAGTAATAATAATATAATAAATTACATTAGCTTTAATAATTCTCTAAATACTTATCATTGATCACTCAATTTAAAAGTATTTAAGAAAGAAATGTAAACTAATAAAAGGTTTTTAATTCATTAGCATACCAATTGCTCATTGTGATCTGTTTTCAAATCCCAAAGATGAATTATTCCGCCTTGATCTCCAACAATAAGCTCAGATTGATTAGGATGGAGACAAACACAATTAACAGGAGCATTAACCTGAAATATCCTTTGGCACTGAAGATTTTTAGACCTAAAAAAAATAATTTTAGAATACAAAAAGGTATGGCTTGATTCTTTAACAGATGAATTATTCAAATGTGACACCTTAAATCCCAAATACGAGCACTGCAATCTTCTCCTCCTGTAAACATCCATTTTCCTTCTTCATGAAAACCAACACCTGTTACATTTTTGGTCATCCCCTCATAATTAATAACTGGACTGGTACTGTTGGACATCAAATCATACATACGGATATGCTGATGACCTATAACAAGTATAACATTAATTTCTCATAATTCAGTGAAGTAAAATGTATTTCTTATATGTTTTATAAGTGCAAATAAAATAGTCAACTAATACAGTAGAGATAATTCCACAAACCCCTAGAATTCAAGACACTTTTATGGCAAATATATCAATCAATGAAATTTATTAAATCATTAGTGATACCATTATTCTTATTGTCAATTCAAAAATAACTAATTACATTCTATTTATTGTTCGTCCAGTTAAAACCAAGGAATGAAATTCTTCACATAAAGGGTGCCAGAATTGAATAATACCTACATAGTTAAAAACATTCAAGTGATACTGTACTGCATAGGCAATCATTTCATAGTTATAAATTTCTCTCCAACAAAAATACAAACAAAGTATTGAGTATTCCTCTCAGATAATATTCCAGGTTCTGACATGGATATGTCTTTTGGAGGGGGTCTATACTTTTTAGGTTTAACGTTTTTTTTTCACACTCAAAAATGAAACATTTTGACATGCTCTGGATCTGTTGGTGTTGCTCAGATAAAAACACTGCCCTCAGTTTCCCAATCAGAAGCAGTAGATTATGGATAGACATCCATGATCTATTGTTTTTCCCAGTAAGGGAGAAATTTAATTTTTCTTCTGAAGATTAATTAATACATTCAATAAATTTTAAATGGACCCTTCAGTTGCTTATAACCATTAAAAAAATATATGAATCACTTGAGGATTGATGAATTATTTGCCACTTCAATAGAAATATTTTATTCGAAGACCAGTTTCAAATGTCAATCATTCATTATCAGTTCTAAAAATATGAACTAAAATTTAATTATAGGAAAGCCAAATACATAGGAAAACTGGAAATCGGTAAATAAGAAATCAAGAGAAAATATGAGGGCATACAATAAATAAATAAAATAATAATAATAAAAAAGAAAATTATGCCAACTATTATAATCTGGTATAAAAAATAAACTGTAGTTAAAAAGCATTTGAAATATTAGAAATTAATTATCAAACTACTAAATGTATTATTTTTGTAATGAGAAAGAAAAATGGTGCATGTCAATACTTCTTATATTACACTATTTTATTATTTGGCTCATTATTTTCTTGGATCACAAAAATTATTTCAAAACATAAACACATGTGAAGAAAAATTTGAATACAGTTTTTAAAGCAATATAAAAGAACTTTAGACACATATTTTACCTGCTGCTGCAAGTAGCTGTTTATCAGGTGTGATGGCTAATGCATTAACTTGCTGAAATAAAAAGAAAAATAATATGTGAGATGAGAAGCGTAAGAATAATAGACTTACATTTTCAATAATTATATTATATATTTTCAAACAAAAATATATTTTTAGAAGTGTAACTTACAGACTCAGTATGTTGAGCTGTATGCCTGCAAACACCAGAATTAACTTGCCATAATTTAATTGTATGATCATACCCACCAGTAGCTAATATCACTTGGTCGGTGTTATTTGAATTAGTCATGCTGGAAAAAACCTACTACTGACTAGCCTTAAAATTATCTTATATATTTAACACCCAACTGAACAGGTCTCATACTTTTAAACGACAGGCTCAGAAAATTGTAAACAATGATGATAAGAATAATCGATAGCCTAAGAGCTATAAAATTTGATTTGTCACAATTACATTTTCTAACAAACTCATAACGACTTAGGTTCTATTTCTGAAATCTACATTTCACTGCACTTTCGCATTTACACAAAAAATATCATTTTGCCCATTTCTTCATGAGAATAGAAGCTATAAATCACCAGTATGTATAAAATTTATAGAATTTTGGTTCTCTTATTACCATAAATTATCGTATGAAACTCTCAACACACGACTATTTTGGACTCCAATAGTGATATAAGTTATAAAAATTCGTAGTTTTAGATTATATTTATCATGTCATCCGTTAAACTACTGCGTGTCAAATCTAGAAAGATTTATTACTCTTTGGTTAATCCAACATTAAACAAATAAGTGAAGAGGTACTAGAAATTCGATCGACTTAAGAGGATACATTTTTCACACTTTAGAGATGCTCAAATACTTCCCTCAGTTGAAATAAAATCTAAGACGGTCAACAATTTCCACCATATTACTAAAAATGATCATACATTTGAAGATGATGAAATAAATACCGAGATTTTGCAACATTCTATGGGATGGCAGAGATTCATCATTGTTTCTAATTATTAGTGGCAACACATTTGAAGACTCGGGTATCTAAAAAAAAAAAAAAACTGCTTTGTCTACCTTCGCAGCAATGTAGACGCCGAGATTAGCTCCTCAAAAGAAATAGAAAAGAGAATTGCTGCAGCTATCAGAAGCTAGAGTGGATTCAAAAAGTATTGACACACCCACATTTTTTCTTATATTTTAGAAGTATAAAGGTTAATTGTTTGTAACATAATTTGCTTAAAAAGTAACATAAAACATCTAATTTTTGGTGGCTGTGATTTAAAAAAATATAATAAGAATATTAATGGTCAAAAATGTATTGGCAAAGCTGATATTTTTATTTTGATAAATTGGATATTAAGTTTTATGCATATTTTAATATTTTGTCACCATGCCATGTGCATTATATTGTGAATTCTTCTTTTTTACTTTTTATAAAAGATTTGTGGTCTCCCTGAGCGTCGTTTGTTATGAACTGAACCCATCTCATAATTCTTTTTTTTATGATGTTCCTAACGGAACTGAAACCTAAATAAAGTCAATATGCAATTTTACAATAACTTAATCCACGAGATCTCAATTTAACCACACGGATTCATAATAATACACAATTATCTTGTGTTTCCCCCTCTTTATTAACACTAAACCAAGTAGAAGATAATGTAAAATAAGCTTACCCATTTTTGATTGTGTATATTTCATACTAAAATGATTAAAGTTCTAGGTAATGTAAATAAAGAACTTACTATCTAAGCGTAAGCAAATGTGCCAATACATTTTTGACCTTTGAAGTTCATACCTTTAAGTTTACTTTATTTCTCAATGCTAAATTGCTGCTTCTAATACAATTAAATTTAATAGTTGAAAACTAGTTTTAAAAAATAAATTTATTATAAAATAATTGTAATATATAATTATAATAAAAAGGAGGCGTTCCAATACTTTTTTGACCCACTGTATTATGGTTTATCAAGGCATTTCAGATCAAAATTAATCTCTCGAAATAGAAAGACACGTAAAAGACATTAGCTAGGTCGTTCCTGATATATGGCTCAGAGTGTTGGACCCTTTAATTCTAAAATGAGATGAACGGATGGTCCTGAGGAGGTCTATGGGGTTATACTGGAGAATGTGGTCAGGAGAAGACGGAACAATAGGGAGTTGTACCAACTATATAAAGATCCCACAGTAGTCCGTATGGTCAATATAAATCGGCTCCGATGGGCAGAGCATGTGGCAAGAATGGGAAACCATAGAGTCCCCTGGAGAATCATGCAGCATAATATGGTCCGTAGCACAGAAGGACTGGACGACTTAAGTCGCAATGGCGCAACCAGGTAGATGGAGTTGCGCGTGTTTATGGTGTGCGGGGATGGTGGCTAAAGGCGTTGGATATAGAGGAGTGGATTAGGTTCGTTGAGGAGGCCAGGACTCGTTCAGGGCTGTAGCGCCGAGGATGAATGATTGAACGAAAAAGACTGCTGAAGAAACTAAGACAAAACAATCGAATAGATCCAAGGATCATTAGTATCAAAGCGTGCTAGAAAGGATATCTACTATAGATATGATGGGACCATCACAATTGGCTGATTTTTAATCAGAGAGAATTTTTCCAAAAAGCATTCTCTACATAAATGTTTCCCAGGTGAAAAAATAGATGATGACAGAGAGTTTGTTGTATACTACCCTCCTTGACAGATCTTCACCTAAACCTAGTGGTCTCGAATTGAATGTGATCTTGCTTATTGCTGCTAGAGCCTAAGTATTTTTTATCGAATATGTTCATATCTACCAATCATTGTGTTCTTGAATGGCATACTGCTATAAGATATGAAATACTGATATAAGACTTATAGAAGTCTTTTATAACATACTGCGTTTTATAAGTATTTCTAATAGGCTATTGCATATTGTTAGTAAGGTTTTTTATTTTTTACTTAAATATTCCTACCGTCAAGGGAAATAGACTTTATGAATATTAAAAAATAAAATTTTAATCTTAGAGGTTTTATAAATCTTCTTCGAAAGACAGACTCATATTATGACTCTGTTATCTTCAGGGCTGAAATTTCCATCCTGATTTTTTTTGAACCACCGTTGAACAGTCTCACTCCTACTCAGTGGCGCAACCAGGATTACTATATGGGGGGGGGCTGGGTTTATATATATATATATATATATATATATATATATATATATATATATATATATATATATAAACCTGAAGTGATTACCCGAAGGCTTAAAACTGATTACTTTTTTATGTTAAACTAAAACAAGGAATTGGTGGTGTTCGAGGCTATATAAATGAAAATCATAGTTATCGACTAAAAAAAATTAGTCGTTTCGGTCGTCTGGGGGGTGCTTCAGCCTCCAAGCTCCCCCCTTGGTTGCGCCAGTGCTCCTACTCATAACCCCAGACTTCGTTAATGTTTTTGGCCGTTTGGCCCCAGATCTGTCAAAGTTTAAACTCATTAAACGAAATTAGTCAAAAATCACTTTTTAACATCTTAGTACAAAGTGCCTTATATCCAAGCAATGGCATCCTAAAGAGGTAAACAAACATTTTTATTTAGAAGAGGATATAAAATGAAGTCATCTAAACAAAGAAAGAATCCGTCAAACTCAACCTTAAAAGTTTATTATTTAAAGAGGTATTTTACTGAATATGAAATTCTGCATTAACTTTCGGACACCCAATATCTCATTTACTCGTCATGTTGTCAGGTACTAGTGCTTGTTGAAATAGGCCAATTTATTTTTCTACTTTGCAATCGATGATATTACAATTTACTACAATTATCAACTAAATGATAATACAATTTAAAGATTGCAGCGACAATTTTTTTTTTTTTTTTTACATTTTTAAAAATATAACGGATGATGGCATACTTGGCTGATACCTGCCAAGTCGTGGTTTCCGTACTTAACATACAATGAGATCACTAAAAACCTTTCGAGCCTTACAGGAAAAGCTTACCCAGAGGGTGCATGAGCCCCCAGTCAGATCAAAACTTTACTACTCTCTAAGGAACTTCTTTCCAGCCAAAATCGATACCTCAGTGATCTCCAACGAGAGGTATTACAGAAGGTGTACCTCAGAAAACTGCTCTTCCTTTAAATCTTCCATCTCAAGTTTGGTTGTCTGTTTCAGAAATTTGCAATGTTATACAACCTCTTTTTCAGGCACTAACCTATCTACCTCTTCTAAATCAAGCCTTTTCAATCAAATAGCAAAAATAATCTGACAGTTGGCTCTTTATAAATACTTATATGGAGTGCTAATGGACTTTTATAACACAAGAAGACAGAATTGGACTTATAAACAAAAACGAACTGACATTTCACTCCTTGCTGTAACTCACTAAACTAATACATAGACATAAATTCTATATACATACCTAACTATATACATACTGCTTCAATTATTCATACAATACTGCGCATGGTTCAAATCAAATCAACAATAAAGCATAATCTACTGCCATTGTAAACATTTTTTCTTTTCTTCTTCCCTTCCTTCCCGTTTCGGCAACACGGGGTTTTCAGGACGGGAGGGTAGAGGTGTGGATTAATTTGGTACGAATTAATTTCACTCTACCACTGACTGGATTCCAACCAACTACCATTGGTTTATTAAGTTCATAGAGTAACGCATTTTGTTACAAGTGCGTTATCTCTGAGCGATATGTTTCTGTCACACTTCATTTCACAAATTCAGTCCACAGCGGTGACACTACACAAAACAGGCCACATTTGCAGTGGTTACTGTATAAAGCCTTTCGAGGTTCCCCCCTCCCTGGTTCACCAGCTTAATTTACTTCATTTATAAGAGAGATAACAAACTCCATTACGAAAATTATGATGGTACAATTATTGCATATGGCATATGGTGTTTGTTTATTCACGTCAAGCCTTCGACCGAGTCCATAAAAATAGCTGATATTAACCGAAAACAAAATTATGGGTGAAATTAATAAATTAATTATACCGTGCTTATTATGCAAACGTACTTTTATTTAAATTTTCTCTACTTTTTAAAACAACCAAGTTCATCCAATCTATTGGCCAACTTGCCAAAAAAAATAAACCTGATTTGTTTGACTTCTTTATTGCTAAAGGACTAGAAGACCACTCTGAATTATCATCTGATCATTCTTCTGTTAGATTAATACTATGTGAAGAGCTTAGCCAGAAAGAAATTAAACCATTTCTCATTAGAAGTAAATAGGTTTTTGAGAACTTCAGTACCATGCTGAACGACAATCTAAACGTCCCTGTCTCTCAAAACTCTTAAAGAGTTAGGCGATGCGCTCTGAACCCGTTTAACATATCCACAAAATATCAGATCTCATCGGGGCCAGAAGGAGAGCACGCAACCGATGTAAGACTATTTGACTACTAACTTTTCCCTTTTCAGAGCAAGCATACATATTTAAAAAAAAAAAAAAAATTTCTTTTTTATCGGTCTAAAATTGAATAAATCTTTTCAAAAAATACTAATTTCATTTCATTTGTTACATTTTTTTTTTTTTTTTTTTTTTTTTTTTTTTTTTTTTTTTTTTTTTTTTTTTTTTTTTTTTTTTTTTTTTTTTTTTTTTTATCTCATTTAATATTCTGAATGATGGGGCCTCTCCTAACAATCTATCAAGTTATTGTGTCATGTAGTACACTGTGCCCAGAAAAGGGTTAAAAAAGAAATTAAAATAAACTTACAAATGAGTTTTTTTTTTTTTTTAAAAGAAACAACTATACAAAAATAAATAAATAAATAAAATAAACAACTATACAAAAATTAAAATAATAAGACAAATGGATGTTTTACTAGCTTGAATACAGATTACTGTAGCCTATGGGGCTACTTCAGATGGTTACTTAGACAAGACAGTAAACACAGTTAAGAAAATGGGATGTTCATGAATTGAGTCCTACAAGGAAAAATCAGCTATTTTCATAATAACTTGCTACAGCTACTAAGCCTCATCCAGAATATAGTAAGGAAAATGGATTTGAGACCACCTTTCAGGCAATACTAACATTGCCCCTTCGACTTCCTCTTCCAGCTTTGGTATTTACTCATAATGAAGTTTTAAGAAACATTGAACCTTTTAAATATCCTCAAATTCTCCTGGTTACTACATAATTTAGGCCGTTTCTTAATTTCTAGACAAGGTGTTTTTAAATAAGAAAAGCTGTCGCCATTCTTACATCCTTTTATACTGTCCTTCGTATAACCTACTGCCCATTTTCTTGGAAATTTTCATTCCTTAAGATTATTTAAAAACCCAGCAAACCTTTCGAGAAAACTTCATGGTACAGCAATATTTATTCACTGTCCTTCTCTAAAATCTTAAAAAAGCTTCATAACAATTACCTCTTCTCTTTCTAATCAGTATGCTTAACCTCATCACCAGTTAGACTGATGATCAAAGAGTGGCTTTCGCTCTTTTCACTCTACTATCCAGCAGGTTAAATGTCCCTCTTCTGCACTATAGCAAAAATGCTATCCACAATAATCTTTTATGACATTTCAAAAAAGATTCTTGTGGATAATCTGAGAGTGGTACCCAGGACAGCTGTTCTACTACCTCATCTAATCATTTCTAACCTATTTATTGTTCAATATGACTTAGGCACCTCCACAGTGAGACATGACTTTGCAGGGGTTCCTCTGAGGTCAATGTTAGCTCTACATTCTTCATACTTCTGATATGCCTATATGGGTGGGTATCCTGAATTTGCCACATATATGTTACAGCATCATCTCGACTAATTCTGGTTGCAAAAGTAGAAAGTAATAATTAACCTCCTTAAAACAAAACAATCAACTTTTACACTTTGCCACACTACTTTCCCCTCCCCCTACTGATCATAGATTGGACAAAACAGACCATCAAGCTGATTCAATAATTTACATAGGAATAACTTTTGATAGAATACTGGCATAGAGCCATTATATGAGACAAAAAAGACAGGCTCGGAACATTAGATTAAAACTAATGTACTCACTCTTGTCTTAAGAATTGTATAAATATATAATACCTATAGTTCAAATATATAGCTCTGCTAAAAAGTCTACCATTTCCTTATTGCAACAATATCAATTAAAGGTCTTACATATGCCGCTCCTGATGTTAGAAACAATATACTGGGATAAGACCTCAACATTTTGACATTCCTTTCATTCATAAAAAATTTATTCAGACTCGTTCACAACAAAAGAGCAGGACACACCAACCCATTAATACAGGACATATCTACAGCAGATATTCCCCAAAACTCTTGAAAATAACTCAAGATGGAAGAGAGACTTGAAATATTTATTTTATTTTATTTATTAATATCATTATTTTTTCATTTTTCCCTTCTACACTTCATCATTACACAATTTAGAGTCAAGAGGAATCTCCTCTGGGTAATATTCCTCTGTCATGCCTTCCAAACCACATTTTATATAGTGCACATATATTTCAAACGTGTCACAGCTCAAAAATCTGTATTATATTGGCATTATGTTTAAGTTCCGTAGCTTTCTATGAAATGTCAAAAATGTATCAAATTAACTTCAAATCCCACCTGATACACCTCACTTGCGGTTGGGATTAAAATATGATTATAGTTCAGATACACTTTCGATATTTCACATAAAACTATGTCACTTTTGAAATACAAGTATGATATGTACATTATTTATGTCAACAGATCTGCTATTTGTGCCTATAGGCACTGTTGTAGATTGAAAAATATGAGAAAAAAACTGTTATAATATTTTGAGTGTAATGGGAAGAGTTGTGTAAATTAGGGTGACGTTTGAAGAGTGTTGAGTTTAAGAAATGGTTTCATTGAGTATGGCAACACATCTATAAATTAGGTTGTCTGGATGATTGATATTTTTATTTTTTGAGCTATTAGTTTCTGTTATCAAAGCAATTGATAGAAAACTAGATTTTTTTTTTTTTTTTTTTTTTTTTTTTTTGAATTCACCTAAAGAATAATAAATGATATACTTGAGAATTACTTGAAGCACAGTACCTGAGTGGTTAAGGTGCTTGACTAACATGCTCTCGGTCATCAAAGACATGGTAGTCAGACTGAAGGCATTGAGTCAGAATATAAATTAAGAGAGAAAACAAAATTGGCTTTCCAGTTAATGCCGATAATTGGAAACACAAAACTGCACTTAACATAAATCACTGCAGTTACCACCATATTTATTGGTAGATACCATTTCTATCATGTATATATATATACATATATATATATATATATATATATATATATATATATATATATATACATATTACAGCTTATAATCAAATAACAACAAAGAAATAATTATTATAATATATTTAAAGTTTAAGAGTTAGTGGTACCCTTAAAGAAAAACTGCTTCAGAAAATCCATTAAGGCTGTGTACCTCTTTATGAATGGGGTGAGTCCGTAATGGCAAGTTCCATTTCTAATAGAGTAAGGATTGATAGATCATTTGCTAGCTGGAATATAACAAAAGATACAGTTTTCTGACAAAGAATATCCTGCTGGAGAAATTCAAATTGAGAAACAGGAAGTAGGAGAGGAGTAAATATTGTGAAACTGAGAAATAGGAGAGTGTCTTTTGGTTCAAAGACATAAGAAAGATGCTGCTGCAGCAATCTAGCTAATTGGAGGAGTTAATGTAGAAGATCATGCACCAAGAGGCAGTACAGACCCCACAGGGAGCCAGCTTTATCATTAACACTATAAGTAAAAATAAATGTAAATTGTAAGATGTAAGTTTTAAAATGTAAATTGTTTGGTAACCTCTATGTATATCTCTTATGGTGGGTTACTCATACCAATTGAATACTATGACTTAGATGATAATGATTTTATGGGAACAGAAATAAATACAGTTAACAAATAAAAAAATGTTTACTGACAATCTATTGTGAAAAAGATATTTAAATCACACATACATGCCAGTTCAAATTCAATTTTAACATGAAATAAATAATATATATATTTTTTTAAGAATATAATTCAAAAACTTACACAATGTCGATAAAAATGACATTAATAAATTGAATGCTGTAAGCTAAAATTGAACCTATGAAATTAAGAGCTATAATTTATGTTTATGAATACATTGAGCATTAAAATTATTTAAAATACAGAGAAATAAGCTAATGTGCATAAAATGTTACAGCTTCTATAAAAGTTACTTATTGAAACAAATTAAATGTATATGTACATACATTAATCACAAGTATATACAATTTTTTACAATTAGTCTTTAAATGAAGTTTTAAGCTTTTTTTTTCCATTCTTTCTTTCTTTTTTTTTCTTTTTTCTTTTCTTTTCTTTTTTTTTAATTTTTCTGTAGAATTGTGTTTCGTTGCCCCTTTTAAATTATTTCATGGTGTTAAGAAATTAATGATTAATTTACAATGTTATGTTTATTCTATTAAAACACAAAAGTTAAGTATGTATTTGCTAAAAAAAATACATAATATCAAATGGATGATTTTTAAAAATCTTATTAGAAATACAATTTAATGTTTGTTCATATTGAATGCTTGATTAATTTTTTTTATTAAAAGAAATATCTTTTATTCCATTATTTATTGAATGAAGTCATGTTTATTTTTTTTTTCCCTTCTGTATTTGAATCTTTAAAACTTTGTTCTTCTTGATGTACAGATTAAAAGTGTTTTTAATAAACTAAAAAAGATGCAAACCAAACTTTATAATGATAATAACAATAATTTAAAAAACACTAAAAAAAATCTTTCTATCTAGGCAACTATTTCCTGAACAATGCATAAATTGTAGAATTACAAAAGTGGGATCTGTATCATCAATCAAATAAAGCTGAGAGAAGGAAAAGAAATAAATTATGTTTTTCAAAAATAATTTTGAAAAGTTTGGTAATCAATTGGTATATCTTTGAATTTTCTAAAATTAAAAAAATAAATTTATCTTTTTAAAAATTAGAAATTAAACAATCATAATAATCGGAATAGTGATGATATTTTAAAAATATCATCAAAACATATTTATGGTGATTTTTCTTTCACTATATTTTTTTTATTGTTTATTTTTGTCAAAGATTTCACATATCTACTGTCTAGCCTTAAAAGTATAAGTTAACAGAGTAAAATTAATTGTTAATTGCAAATACGACAAAAGTTCTCTAGAGTAATTTAAAAGAGATAATTCAACTAATAAATCTTTAGAGGCTTCAACTGAATACTACACATATTTAACTTGTATTCTTAAGGCCTTATAGAAACACTCTTGAAATAGTTTATAAGATTATGAATTTCATTTATTATTTATTCCATTCATAGCAAACAAAGTTTGTTGAGTTATCCAAAGTAACTATTAAATTTGGAGAAAATTTTCTTAATATCATTGTTTTTTTTTTTTGTTTTTTTCTGAATTAGGGACTACTAGAATGAATATAAATTTTTTTTTATCGAAAAATTCTCAGCTATATTTATTACAACTACCAAATGTTTGGTTCCCATTTTATAATCTGTATTAGTTTTAAAGTGATAGTTGATATAATTATGTAATTTGTAATGTTAAAATGAACTATTTTTATGTACATCAAAGCCCCAGAAAAAGGGGATATAGTATTAGAAAATAACAAACAGTCTAACATTCAACATTTTCACAATAATACCACAAGCGGCTCAAAGATTAATGAAAAGATTGAAAATATCTATTGACTAAACAATTTTGTTTTTTTAGTTTTGAAACAATTTTTAAAGCTGTTTTATATAAATATTTTCTTAAAAAATGTAATCTATTAAACTACAAAAGAATATTCATTGAAATAATATCTTAAGTTTAAAGCTTGTTATGCTTAGATTTGTTATGTTAGTTTGAATGGAATTAAAGTGGTAACTTGTCATGTTCTTGAAGAAGACCACTTTAAATTTTAACTTCTATTAGTATTATTTAAAACTTTTATTTTCAATTTCAATTGTATTTATAATTGTACTGTTTGTACTTTTGTTGCTTATTATTTATTTTTTTTCTCCTTAGGTTTATTAACAGGATTACAGCTCTTCAATGAAAAGTTACAAATTAATCAAACACTTACAAAATTAATATCCTTTTCCTATATATTTTTAGACATATTTTTAAATTGTGAATAGTATTATTAGGCCCACTGAACTACTGCAGAAATGATAATCATCACTTTTTTTTTTTTTTAACTAATGTTTATCTTTTGTAATCTTTATACATTAAATTAATAACCAAGCTTATGGCTAGTATAAGTGAGATTCTCTAAAAACTATTTTTATTTAGATTTCTTAGATGCAAATTGTAAAATTTAAATTCAATAGTATATTATTTATGTTTTGCAATGTATATTGATACATTTTATTTTCAAAATAATTTATAATTAAAAAAATTATAAAATAAATCAATTTTCTTTATTTTGAAGAAATTTCTCTCTGATTTGATATTTACACAGATAAGACCTATTGAATTGAAAACAATTTTACAAAAATTTAAAATTTTGATATTTTTATTAATCTCAGTTTTTTTTTCAGAAAAATATTGTCCTAAAAGCAGGCTAAAACTTGAGATTTCAGGTTGTGCACATATATGTGGATTATCAAAACTTAAATTGTTTAGTTAATAAATTTAACTTGGCACAAGTAATTAAATCAGTCAAGTGTAAAATTATGAAAGTGTTGAAAAAAGACTCTCATTTTTTTTAGTTAATATTTTAAAATCTACACACAAATTCGTCTTGAAGTATTAAGCCCGTTTTAAGAGCACTTTAAAGTCACAATGAATATGAATTTTTTTAAACTTTTGTGTTTGATCACAAAAGTGAATAGTATATATAAATATAAATGTATATATTTATATATACATAGATACAAAATATAAATGAAGTTCTTAAATCTATTATTATCTTATTAATCTAAATGAATTCAAAAAATGGTTTAAAAGATTTACAGTAATTAATTATTTGAAATGTAAGCATGAAATCACTAACAATACCCTAATTGCAAAGCGATCTCATTAAATCTAACATACTTTATCTCTTATGAAATATATATTTCCCTATGTCTGCAATGGTCCTGTATTTAACCTGTTCTTATTGTTAGAAAATGTCTAATTAAATTAGACATAAAAAAAAAAATATATATGTATATGTGCATTATAGACAAATAGTGTATAACCTTCCAAATAAAATTAAAAAACATTTTTCTCTTAAATAATTAATATAAATATATTTATTTAAAACGCATTGGATGCTATTTAAATTCTAAATATAAACAACATAATCAAAACAATAATCAATAACAAAGATTTTATTTCATAGTTTTCTCATTTCTGTGTTAATACTCTTTAACTTTATAAACATAAAAATAAACAAACAACAAATATAAAAATTTAATTAATTATAATGATGCTTTACAATATTTTTTAAATCAACACATTCAAATTAAATGACTAAATTTCTTAAATTATGAACATTCATAAAATTGGTTATATTTTTTAACACCAACAACATTTTTCAGTAACATAATATATAAATTTATGGCAACTATCATTTTCATCAGATAATAGCCCCATCAACTAAATTAATTAAACATTGTAGAATCGAAATAGGGGCACTTGAAATCCAAACATGTAAAGAAAGTGGAGCAGCAATTGTCATAATTTGTTGAGAAACATTAAGTATTAATCATGGAAGCCAAATGTGATTAAAACATAGAAAATATATTTTTTTTAGTAGAAAAATGAATTTACATTTAATATTACTTACTAGTTGTCACTCCAGGTTGGTGTTGCAATTCAGGTAAAGAGTTAAAGTATGTTTAAAAAAAAAAAAAATCAATAGAGTAAAGTTTGTTTAGTTAGTTAGTGATGTATGATTTAAAATTAATTTATTCAATGAATTCATTAAATTGTGCATTAACTGGGGATACAGATTCGACAGACAGTATCCTTGTAATTTGATTTTTAATGAAACAACTTCATTTCTTGGTTACTCAGAAATCTTAAGACAACAGATTTATTAAAAGATGATTGATAATCCTAGCCAGATTTTAAATTGTAGAAATAGGTACGTTTGGAAAGAACTTGAAATCAACATAATTTAATTATTACACAATTGTTATGATAATAATTTTCAGAAATGACGAAAAATGAAAATATATTGGATTTGTTGAATAATCATTCATTGAAATTGACATACCTAATACATCAGATGTAAAGTCAATATTTTAATCATCAATTTTCAAATGAAAAAAATATATGTACTTACATCAATAATAGTAATAGTTTTAAAATTCAAGTAAAATTAACATCTTATTACAAGAAAAAAGCAACTTTAAAAAAATAAGAACATTTCAATAATTGCTTCGTTTGAAGAATAATAATTTTGTTTAAAAATATACAGTTTTATAAATAAGGTATGTGATACTTCTGTGGTATGTCCACAGATTAGTCGTTTAAAGGTTTTTTTTTTTTAACTTTTAGGCTTAGTCAAAAAATCGTAGTAGTGGTTGCAAAGTTTCATTTAGCCACTTGAGGCCATCAATTCATAAAAGTTAACATGAAGCTATCAATTAGACTATCTCATTACAAAATTAATGAAGATTTTCTTTCTTTTTTTTTTTTTTAATTATGCTTGCTAATTAAATATAGCATGTTACCGAAAATCTAATTTTCTTAGATACAGTTTAGTAAGTATATCTAATGATCCAGTTCTAAGTATAAATTATTGTAAAGTCCATATTCCTCTATGTGTATGATAATTTATATGTGTAAGAGTAGCTTCTCTTAGAAACAAAAAAATAAAATATAAGAAATCATGAATATTCTTTAGTTATTAGTTCATAAATGAAAAAAAATATAAAATCTCATATTTACATAAAATACTTTTACTGTAAAATGAATCTGAGATTGGTGATTTTAATATCTCATAAATAAAAGTTGTAACTGAAATAAAATAATGATAATTTTTTTACTTGACATCCATTTTGAAAAAAAAAAAAAATTAAAGTATTGAGATATTGAATCATTGATTCTAATCATTATAGAACATAACATTAATATTGATAATCTAACTAACTATAATTTATTTGTAAATTGTGTTGGATTTCTTTGATTTATTGATATGAAAGTATATTCTAATAAATTTTTCTCATTTTTAATATATTAATTAATATTATAAAAATGTATCCAATTTCAGCTAAATTTCAAGTTAACTGTTAAGGAAAATATTTGTAACAACCTTTCTAGTAATAACTAATAACTGGAATTCCTTTCATTCTACTGTAACACATATAATAGCAGATCATTTTATAAGGATAGTGATCTTAATACTAAAAAAATAAAAAAAATAAAAAGTAAAAAAAACTGCTATAGTTGAGTATGTCTTCTGAAAAGCTTGCACACCAACTCATTTAAAAGAGTCATTCAACAGTTTTTAAATAAATATTGTCTGTAAAATTAAAAAATGAGTTTGAAAAGATGAAAAAATACTTTTAAATTATAGGATGCAGGAATAATGTACAGAATTAATTCCTATTGTCTATATTTGGTCCGTGAATTATGTTTACAAAGTCTACCAACACCTGGACGGATTTTAAAAAAAGTAACTTTTATCTAAATCATTAACTTACTTTAGAATCTTTTAATTTAATTTTTACATATTACATAATAATGAATCAGTTGAAATTTTTTGTTCTTCCTCTTCAAGTCTTTCCATCTATGTACCATCCCTTATTTACATTTTGAGCAAAGCCACAAAGACAAATGCTGCTTCACTGAATATTAACAATTTATGACAATAACTTCTAGTACAGTTAAAATAAAATAAGATTAATAAATGGATGTTATAAATAGTTTAACAATTGTAGTGATTAATTTTTCAATAATAAATAAATCCATCCATCCATTTATCATTATTTAAGAATTATCTGAAATTTTAGATAACATTATCAGACAAGAAACATATGGAACCACTTCTATGAGTACTTACCTAAAAAAAGATAACATTGTGATGAAATCACTATCCAAACAAATTATTATATAATAACATATTATTTATTGTTGAATATATTAACCTAATGCTTTAATATAGATCATAAAATGTGATCTGCATAGTTCTATCATGTTTTGTGTATTGTTTTACTTTTTTTTCAATTCATAGAGCTCTTTTACACTATGTATTATAGGAAGGTAATCATAGAACTGATGCATTAACATAAATTATAATGGATTTTAAAAACTGATTGACATATTTCATATCTTCAAGTTATCACTTTTTTATGTCTCTTGTATTTTTAAATGATTATTGCATAAATCTCTTTTATACTTTCATAGTGTTTCAAAATTTTAGTGCTTTGTGATTAGTTTTTAATGAAAGAGTTCATTATTGAATTTTTAATAATATTGGATACAGTACTTTTCAGAAATAACATTATTATTATTTGTTTTCTGGAACTATGTGTGCCCATTTTGGTAAATATTTTCCTACTTGCATTTGATAAAATTTGATTATGTAATTGCTATGGTTTGAAATGAGAAATCTTAAGATTTATTTAATAACATTTTAGATTGTGGAGAAGACTTGTTATTTAGGATGTTAAATATCTTGTTCTTTTAGTATTTAATAAAAATTGAAATTAAAATTTATTTCTTATTATTAAAACTATTACTATATTGTTCTTGTTATCTCATGTTACCTTTTGGATAATAAAAACATAAAATTTAAAATATCTTAATAACTTCAATGGGAGCTATAAATAAAATACACTTTTTTATTATTATATATTTTTTATCCTAACAGGTTCATAGTTATTACAAAGTTACCATAGATTTTTATTGAATTTTATGTAAATAAAAATCTTGTTTCACTAGTAGTTTCACATTATTTGTATAAATGAATTTCTCATGTGTGTTATATTTTTTCAATGGTTTATAATAAATATTTTAGTTGTCCTAACAGCATTGTTTGTTGCTGTAGTCTACAGTCTCTAATGTACAAAATATAACTTCCTATGTCTAAAATTTATATATATTTAATAAATGAAAATATTCTGTTACTTCTGAAAAGATTCAGTTACTTTAAGGAACCAATCTGCCCTTATCTAGGTGGTGGGCAAAGTCATGTAATTACTGCCTTTGAACATCAATGTAATTTTTAATATCTAACAATCTAATTTGTTTCCAATTGCTTATAATTGAATTCATATCCCATGTCAAATTGCTAATTTTCTTTTTCAGTTTTAAATAATGACTGATGCAACTATAAAAACCATAGGCAAGTTTCATTCCTTATTCAACATATGAATATGGGAAACATGGAAGCTTATAAAATGTTTTGCAGTTTGTCCTTGTTTAAAAAGTCTAAAATATCTATAGATAGTTGAATAATTATGATTAGCAGTGCAGAATAAGGTTTGAATGTTTTATTATTTCAACATTTTTCATTCTTCCTTCTATGTATAACGAGTCTAAAAGTTTTCCTCATTTATATTGAAAATGCAAATAATTATATATTTTTTGTTATTTAGGCAGTTGCTAAATATTAAATTAATGGAAGTAACAAATTTAAAGAATTTCTCAACTATTATGAAATCTTAAGCTTATAGTTGAGTAGTAGGCTCTTTATTTAAAATTTTAGTTTTTATTTTGTAAATAAATGGTTTAAAAATTAAATTTATTTGTATTAATCAGTTATTTCATAATAATTGTTTAGGCTTCAGATCTTTTATATATGTAAGGTTAAAAATTAAGATTTCATGAAAAATTACAAATATTGTGAAACTTTAAATGCCAACAATATATTTTAAATTTTAATATTTAAATCTCTGATAACTAGGTAAATTTAATGTTTGTTTTAGTAATCAATGGCTTATAACATAATATTGTTATTTTCCTGTGATTGTTACTATTGATTTTTGACATCTAATGATTTTTTAATTTAAATCAAAACAATTTCTATGTCTCTCTCTTCATTATTATTATTATTATTTTTTTTTGTTTTGATAAATAGCATTTCAAATCAGTATGCAGAGTACCAGTTGTTAAATTGGTACTTTAGTCATTATAAATGGTTATGAAATTCTTTTAGAACTTCATTCCATTTTATTTGTGATTGCTGATGTAGTTATCTACATAATAATTATTGTTATAAAGTATTCTAAATAATTATCTATCCACTACTTATGAAAACATTTTAGTATCACTGGTTTGTAGCATTGATTAAAACAGTATAAGTGCTTGAAAAGTGAATCATAAATTATCTAGTGAATGTGAATCTAATTTTTATTTTCAATTACAATTGTGTTAAATATTGCAAAATATATCATATCTCTATTGTGTGATAGGTAGTCTTGAACATTTAATTTTTCCATACAACTTCAAAGACAATAAAATTTCAAATAAAAGTGTGGATTAAGCTCCTCCAGTCACAACATTATCTATAATTTACAGAAGAAAAAAAAAAAAAAAAAAAAAAAAAAAAAAAAAAAAAAAAAAAAAAAAAAAAAAAAAAAAAAAAAAAAAAATCAGTTAAAAAAAGTGATTGCATCAATAATTTAGAACTTCACAAAGAGACAACTTCTTTTTTTTTTTTTTTTTTTTTTTTTTTTTTTTCATAAACCTCAGTTATAAATATGTAACAAATTGTCTGACCTCGCCACTAGTTCACAGCATTATACACAATACTAAAGCTTCAGAAATGTACATAAGAAATATAACTATTCCTGAGTTGTGGTCATATGGATGAGCGATGGGATGAAATGGCAGTGGCAGGTGGGGTCTGGGGTGAGGGGAGGGGAGATCGCCTCTTCTGCAGGCAAGCACAGGTACAACTGCACACCGAACCTGTCTCACCTACTGAACTTGACTCTCCTAATGGGCGGCCGCTCATTAGTGAGCCATTTGCAGTGATCACATCACCTTCGAGGCGAACTGCACCTTGGGCAGCCTGAAATTAAAGTGAATAATTAATAATTAAGTTTCATAAGCAATACCTAGTACTAAATGGCTTTATGAGAGCTATAGGTTACAATATGATAGTTGCTTTTCAATTCATATCATTAAATATTTGATTAAGCTAATTTGCTAATTGTTTTGCCATTTGTACAGTGATAAATATCAATAAACACATTTATATATATTTAAAAAAATCTATTTCTCCCTGACTGGGGAAAATATCAAATTACTAAAATTAATAATGAAATTAAATTAACAATCAATTATTATTTCAAGAATTATTTATTAAAAATTCTGTTATTCATAATATTATAAATGGGGTAAATGCTCCAGTGCTCGACATCCTAAGCTCAAAATTTTACATTTTTACTGATATTTATAATTAATCTTGAAATCTTAGCTTGCAGTTTTGTTTTTCCTGACCACTAATTTTTCATGACCCTCTGGTAATTTTTTTAAAGCTAAAGATAACACATTTATAACTTAAAAACACATAATTTCGAAAAATCATTTTTGCTTCAGTAGTCGAAAATCTAATGAGCTAGAAGCTGACATGGGTGCTTGGAACTCAAAAAGGTGTTAAAAAACAATAAAAAATCTGTTTATTTATCTATAAAATACATATTAGAAAATAGTCTCTCAATAAAACATAAAACAAATATAAATATAAATAATAAATAATAAATAAATAAATAAATATAAAACAAAAAACCAATTATAACTTTTATTTCAATAATCTGCAGTGACTAATCCAGGAAACTAATATCTGGTATTCAGGGGGGTACTTCAAAAAATCAGTGGTAGAAACTTCTTCTATAATTTGGTTTTTATTAATAATCCTTAATTTTGTGTCCCATTTTATAAAAACATTATTAAAGGTCATATACCAACTCTTTGCTGATTCCTTTAAACCATACAATGCCTTTTTTAGCTTACATACTAACAGATTATCTGAATCTCGTTTTATGTCCAGTCCTTTAGGAATTTCCATGTATACAGGTTGTTCCAAATCGCCATGCAGAAAAGCTGATTTCACATCCATCTGGGTGATCTGAAGATCCTCCTCGATTGCGATGGCAAGTAAAGCTCGAATAGTAGTCATTTTAGCAACTGGAGAGTAGACATCTTCAGCTAATTTAGTTTGCCGAAAACCACGTGCAACAAGCCTAGCTTTTCTTTTTACTTTTCCATCAATTTCCTTCTCACAGAAAACCCATTTACTATCAACTAGCACTTTATTAGGTGGAGCTTCAACAATCTCCCAAGTGTTGTTTTCCTTTAAAGAGTCTAATTCTTCTTTTATAGCTTCTGACCATCCTCTATCTATTGCTTCTTCTTCATAGTTTGTCGGTATTGTTTCTGATAATGTGTTTTGGATAGTTCCATCTTCCAAATGGTCTAACTTCCCCATATAACAAAATGCTTCATACATTTCCTTTTCAACAGAATGGGGAGTCATAACGTTGGCTTGATAAAGATCATATTCTTTGTATTTATTAGGCTTCTTCATACTTCTTTTAGGTCTTAAATTGTACTTACTTCTTTCTTCATCCTCTTCATCATCAAATCCAGAAAATGGCTCTGCATCACTGTCGCTCTCTAAGTCTTGAACAGGAACCTCTTCATTTTCTCTGGATATTTCATCTTCTTCTTCAATGATTTTAGTTAAGAGTTCTTCTTCTTTTTCTTTTGAAACTTGATGTTTCTCTCATCAAAAGTGACATCTCTTGAGGTCTGAATATTGTTGTTTTCTGGATCCCAAAGACGGTAGCCATTAGGAGTGTACCCCACAAAAATAAAATGGCTTAGCACGAGGCTCTAGTTTCCCCTTCTTAGGTAATTGCAGTGCCCAGGCCTTGGCTCCAAAAACTTTTAATTTTTCTAAATCAAATTTTCCATAATAAAGATCTGCTGGGATTCTCCCCTTCAACGCTGTAGTTGGGGATCTATTAAGTTGATAGGCAGCTGTTCTCACAGCTTCACCCCAGAGAAACTTCGGCAATCCTGTGTCTACGAACATAGTTCTGACTTTATTTATTAAGGTCCCATTCATCCTTTCACTGAGACCATTCATTTGAGGAGAATATGGCGCAGTGTATTCGATCCGTATGCCTTTTTCTTGGCAAAATCTCTTAAGGTGACTGCTATTAAATTCACCTCCATTGTCACACCTTATTCGGTTGACTTGTCCAAATTTGTTTTTCTGATTCTTTAATGAAATTCATTAAATTATAAGCTGCTTCATCCTTAGTTGATAGTAAATATACTACACAAAAATGAGAAAAATCGTCGACAATAACTTGAAAGTATTTTTCTCCATTAAGTGTAGCTGGAGAAACTGGCCCACTTATATCAGTGTGGATGAATTCTCCAATTCTTCTTGATTTGCGTTCCACACAAGGCCTAAATGGTTGCCTAACAGCCTTACCTTGTCTGCATGCATCACAGACATCATTCGAAAAAGGCAAACCCATTTGCTGTAAACTTTTACGGTTTAAATGGCCTAATCTTTTGTGCCACAGGTCTGGATTGGAATATGTGATATGACATTCTTCGTTGATATACAAGTTCATTACATATAACTTTCCACTGAGCTGTCCTTCAATCACATTTTCATTGTAGACAATCAAGGCCTTATCCTTTTTGAATATAACTTCTTTCCCTGAATCCACAATCTTCTTCACCGATAATAAATTCATAGTTAATTCAGGAACAATGAATGCCTCAAGTTTAATTTTTACTCCATTGTTGAGCAAACGGAGAATACCTGCTTCCTTTGCAATAAGTACATCCCCATTAGCCACATTAATCCTGATAGGGTTTTTCAGTTTTATAACATCAGACATGAACTGTTTCATGTCAATACGCACCAAATGGTCTGTACAGCCGGAGTCCAAAATAAATTTAATTTCTCTATTTTTCATATTTTGGCCAGAAGACATAGCGCATTTACTGTTATTCACAGCAACAAATGTTATATCTTCCTTATCACATGTATACCCTCCACTTGAGAGCTTTTTTGTGATTGTCCTTTGGTCGCTGTTGTGCAGGTCTGTTCTTTTCTCTTCTACCAAATCTATCAATATTTGCTTTATCATAATTGACAATATTTTTAAATTTCAGTTTTGGGCACTTAGCTATTAGATGACCAGAGTCTCCACATTCAAAACATTTTCTAGAAAATTTTCCATTGTTTGGCCTCATGCTGAATGACGCTTCATCTGGAACGCCATCTTGCATATCCATCTTGAGTTCAGCGTCTAAAAGTCTTGACTTTACAAAATCTAAAGTAAGATCGTTATCCATCGCTTCTAGCACGGTAACAATTTGTTCAAATTTATGAGGGAGACTTAATAAAAGATGACAGACGCGATCATCTTCCTCCATCTTGGATCCCATGGATTCAATGTCTCTGACTATGACGTCAAATTTATTGAAATGCTCCTGTAAACTTGTCGTACATTTCAAGGTAAGTAATTTCTTCCTGGCAAGAAGTTTCGAGATGGTACTCTTCCTCTCAAAAACATTACTAAGCGATTTCATCATTTCCTTGGCCGATTTCGCGCTGCTAATGTATTCAATATGGCGGTCGGTAACACAATTGATGATAATATTCATCGCCTTCTTGTCTTTCCTCTTGGCCTCATTGGTCTCCGATGCCCATCCATCTTCAATGGTTTCTCTAACTTCCTTCTCATCCAGCAATGAGATAAGAAGAAAAACTTCCAAGTTTTGAAATTTGAATCATTTAGTTGCGGGTAAACAGTTGAATTGTTGGCACATTAAGCATTCTGTTAATGGCTTTAATGGCTTTAACATGAATGCGCTTACTTGGTCTTGTTGAATTCCCATTATATGAAACAACTGCTTGTCTTTTAGGTACTGTTTTCTTCTCCATGTTTATCGCATCGAAGACAGCTATGACAAAGCTTCCCTCCTTAATTATGAGCACTTGTTTTTTTGGTGCAACGTGGGCTATTTAAGGTTCTTGTAAGTTTGAGATTGGCTTTTTTAGCATTACATTAACGAGAGGTTTTTCAATTATATCACCATCTGCAGATGTCATGTCGATTATGTTAGTTTCGTTGTTCCATATTTTGAAAACACCAATGGTGATAAAATATCGTGCTTTGAAATAATTTCCTCAATGAAGAGAATTAGTATCGGAGCTCTTTCCTGATGGTACCCACTCTTCTTCCGATGATGAAGACTTTATAATTTTCTTCTTGGCTTCCTTCCTCCTAGTTCTGATCTTTTTTTCTATTTCCTTCCTTTTTTTATTTCTTCATTCTCTTGCTTTTTCTGACCTCTTTCTGCTGCATTATTCTTTCTCATTTCTTCCAAATAATTTTTCTTCTGCTTGTTCTTGTTGTTTTCTCTCCATGATTCAGAAAGGGTATGTTTCTCTCCGATTCTTTTTTTGCGGAGGTTCTGTCTAATACAACACCTTCTTGAAAGGGCTTGGTAAGTTACACTGTATCGAGGTAGATGGTTGAGGATCCAATAGACAAAGTGCTGGCTCTCAGGAGTACGCAGAGAAGCAATTGGATTCCTCCATAAAAATGCTTCAATCCATGGTTGTCCTGGTCGACCATTCTTTGTCAGTCTCTCTTTGTTGTTCATTTACTAAATGTTCCACGCTATCAGCAACTTGAATTTTTATAGACTACCAGATTCTTCTCTTCATTTGGGAGGAGGTCTCACGTTTCTCTCTAAAGGAACCATTCCTCTCACTTTTCCAATTAATGTAGTTCTAGGAACCCCATGAAGGTTTGCAGCAGTAGCAACAGCCATTCTCGTTTTCACATTATCTACAGCTTTCACTGTCTTCTCATGATCGTATTTAAGAATATTTCTCCCTCCCATCTTCTTTGGCTACCCAGAAAGTGAAATAAAACAGGTGTTTTAGAAGTCGACATCAACTGTGTCAATAGTCGACACTCCTGTGAAGTTTTTAGAAGTGTCGACTACTTGTACAGTGTCGACCACTGGAGCATTTACCCTAGTATATGTTAAAGAAATAATAAAAAATAATTATATTTTTATTATAACCCTTACTAGACTATTATAAATATCTGATCTGAAACAGTCATTGAACAATGACTAGGGTTAACTGTCTCCTATATGGAGTTGATTTCTCATCTATAGATTTTTTGGTCACTGCAACCTTACTTGCTTAATTTTACAATGCTACCTACAATGTACACAGCTGTTAAAGTGTACATAAATGTTAAAGGCTAATGAAGAAATGCATGCCTTCAATATCCATAACTACATAATGCTATAGCCTACTATGTTATAATAGCTAACTGTTTCATCCATAAATGGCTATATTAATTTCTCCTGGTATTGTCAGATTCTGTGGTACTATTTCTAGTATGTTTTTGTAATAATTCAGCAATAAAAGTTACTATTTTGATATTTTATTTTACCAAGATTTTTAGTTTGGATTGCGAATTTAAGAAAAAATACAGCCCCTCCATAGATTAGTTTGTTCTATGGTTTAGATTAGATGGTTTAGATTAGTTAAATTCTAAAAAAATGATTATTAGTTCTTCAAGCAAACTACCTCAAAACATTTTGATTTTTAGCTTGAGTTTGAAACCAGATAGGATGATGAAACCAAAGACATTTCAAGCTTATTGCCACTGTATATTTTGTGTAAAATAATAAATTTGATACGTTTAACCGTCTAAGCGTAATTCTGTTTTTTTCAATTCAAACAAAAGTTGCCTACCATTTGGTCACTCAAATTTTGAAGCTTACGAATTTTTATTTTTCTATTTGGATGAAATTTCGTATTTAAGGGTTCTTTTGAATGCTGAATTCGAATCCAATATTGGTTCTTGTGAAGGATTTATTAGATTAATTATTATAAAAGTAATTATAATTATTTACAATTTTTGTTATATTCTTCAAACCTAGAACACATCTCTAAACCTTTTTGTAATCCTTGTTGACTGGGTTCTAATTACTGAAGCTTATTATCTTACAATTTCATTTTCATTATATTCAACAAAATCCTGTCAGCAACAGAAGTGAGGCAGTTATTGCTCTAATGTTTTATAGCATGTTTTTAATGTAAATACTTAGCAATCAAATCTAATATGTGGTTATGTCTGTATATTATGTAAATATTAATTTGTAATAAATTATTATGATAATAAATAATTTAATTTAATAATAATAATGAAATGTCTTTGGTTTCAGCATCCTATCTGGTTTCAAACTCATGCTAAAAATCAAAATGTTTCGGATTTTCCAATTTTTTGAATAGGTTATTGTTCATCGAATTTTACATTTATACACATCAAAAGAAAGCTGAGGCTCTCCTCTTTCCAGCGATACCAACCAGTGGGTTGCATGACAAAGTAATGGCGATTTAAAGGTATGTTACCAATAATCGGTTTTAAAATTTCACTTTCCTCGAAGAGGGTGAAAAAAAAAATGATATTTTTTGATTTTGTTGAATAAGCATTTTTGAGTGTGCTGAATTAGAATCTGATGTCAATTTTTGTGTGCAAAAATCTATAGAGGTAGTTTGCTTGAAGAACTGATCATTTTTTTTAGAATTTAACTAATCTAAACCAAAATCTATGGAGCGGCTATATTTTTTCTTAAATTCGCAATCCAAACTAAAAAATTTGGTGCAAGAATCATGTTGATATCATTTGTTAAACTCGAAATATAAAATAAATTTGTTTAATGCTATTTTATTTTTTTTCTCGGCTTCTAGGGCTCATTGGTCGGAACGGCAAAATACATGTCTAATATTTTTTGACCAGGAACCTCCAAAAAAATTGCCAACAAGATCCGTGAGAGACTGAGTGTGTCCTTCCCTTGTCAGAGCTGCCAGTACAGAAAGCGGTCTTCTGTATTTCGCCCTATTTCTTATGAATGGAAATGAAAGCCCATTATCAGTGTCATTATCAGTGATTAATTCTAGCCATTTTTAATTTTTCCTAATTGTCTTATACAGACATTAGTTTGGAATTGAAAATCTTAACAGTATATTTTAACATGAAACATGTTTTACTCATGGCCTAGTTGGTCAAAAGTGATTAGCTGTGTTGGTGCTGCTCGGGTCGGACGCTATCAGAAATAAATTGGAGAATGTTTTATGTTAAACAATATTTGTCGCTAGGACCCACCGTTTAGGAGCTATATTGGTTGAATGAAAAAATTCTCGTTTGAAAACCCTATTTTTTTCTAAACTTTGTTTATTTTGAATAATCATTAATTCTCAATTTAATTTAATAACTTCATACAGGTATGAGGGAAAAAATAACATAAGAGCATGAACGGTCAGCAGGATTAAGCTATTTAATTTGAAAATTTATCTCTTACAGACAAAATAATCACAGGCAAGAGAAAAAAAAGAGTAGAAAACATAGTATCGACGATCAAGGGGCAACCCCTAAAACATGTCCCATGTTATTCTTTCATTAGCCGACTGGCTCTAATTTTTTTATTCTAGCTTTTCACAGATTAATAATTCAAATCTAATCTAATATCTTACAAGAATTATAATGCATTAAATTTTACCTGTAGTGCTTCTGCTTCGTCTCTCCTTTCGTCCTCCGTGTTCATGGTGACGAACCTCAGGACTAGAAGGTTGAGCGAAGCAGCGACTATGGCCAGTCCGAAGAGGATAAAGACAAGGGAGAAGGCCACATATTCGGGTTTTTTGTCGAGGGCGTCGTCCTTTTGAAGTGCGACCATATCCCCGAACCCGATTGTCGTCAGGGTGATGAAGCAGTAGTAAACTGAGTCGAAGTAGGACCATCCTTCATAGCGGCTGAACGCTGCCGCTCCACCGGCGATAGTCAGACTTGATAGGGTTGTCACTACAAATATCAGGTTTATCTCGGACGCTTCAACGTTCCGGCAACCGAGCAAACGTTTCACATTACGTATCACTACTGAGGACAGTTTGTTCACTCTCTCACCGATGCTTTGGAACATAACAAGGCCGAGTGGGATCCCTACGATGGCATAGCACATGGTGAACAGTTTACCGCCTATCGTATTCGGTGTCGAATGTCCATAACCTGTAAACGATAAATAATTAACTTTAGTACATGGTATCATTGAAGCGATAAATTAATAACAAATAATTTAACTAATTTGTTTGTTGTTGTTTGTTATTTACTGTACAAAAACTATTACTTGAACAGTTTCAATTCAAAAAACACTAACTTAAGTAATTCTATAACTCTTAATGAGTAAAACGACTTATTTTTAGTAACATGCCTGTTAGTTGTTTAATGATTAAAAGCTTCATATATGTATATCACAAACATAACATAAGGTTCATATAAGTAAGATTGTATACAGTTACAATTGATGGAGTTTTCGATTTCTCATTGCTATCTGGGAAATATTCCAAAATAACAGCTAAACAGAACAAAAACAAAACAATACACATATTTGATATATAAAGACTAAAAGATTCCGCTTACTGCCCTTACTTATAACCAGTAACCTCTGACTTATGGATCAAAGTCAATTGATCCTCTCAACTATGTACCATATTTGAATATCTAAATCATACCATCCCAAAACAATCAATATTATGTGATTCTAAAGATAATAATATCTCATCTGCACTTGGAGTGTACGTCCCTCCCGTTGCTGTTGCTGGATCGGTCCACTTATTCCAAAAATGTGTTTCCGGGCACATCTAGTACATATCTTTATTGTGGGTAGAAGAAAGAATGAGCTGTACCTTTTGGATAGAATGAAGATTATTCAATACATGTTGTTGTTTTCCCTCTCAATATATTTCAGCAACCATAAGTTTTCTGAAGTGACTCTCACAAAACCTCAAGAAATATATTCCAAATAAGTTTGTGTTATTTGGTGCACTTTTGTAACTCATAGAAGGCATTCCATCTTTGCTGAAATAATATGGTTTGATAGTAATTTTATTTTCTGAGTTGTCAAAATTGATTCCGGAGCGTTAATAATAATTCCTGTTGGAGGGAGCCACTATGTCCTTTGAAAATTTTCCACTTTCCCTTAAAAAAAAAAAGGCAAAATATTTTTTTTATCAAGAACCCATTTCTATCCCATTCTGAAATTTCGCCCCCATATAGTCAGTTATAGTATGAATCAATATATATATATATATATATATATATATATATATAGTATATAGTATATAATGTGTGTGTATATATATATATATATATATATATATATATAGTGTATATATGTGTGTGTATATATATATATATATTTTTTTTTTAAAATCGAAGGGGGCGTATTTTGGGAATTTCAAAAACCGTTTTTGGACGTTTCGAAAAAATGTATAGAAAACATATTGAGTGGTATATCAAATTATAGGGTACTTCAAATGGATTAGAATGCCACAATAATATGTCGTAATTCTGAATATATTAAGTGAGGACCGAAAACAGTAGGTTTTTTTATTTTTAAAAGCTTAAAATTCAAAAACCAGAAGTCAGAAAAATATAACATTTTATATTTAACTAGTCTCGGAAGGTACAACTTCTATACCAAAAATTATGGAAATCGGAGGCGTCAAGGTTCAAACCATTTATTGGTTTGACATTGAATGTCATTAGGCTAAAAGCAATGTTCAAAATATAGTCCAGTCAAACTATACATGCTGAAGGAGTATTGCAGTTCTATTTTTTTTTTTTTAATTTCGCAAGGAACTAAACGTATAGTAAAAATGGAGAAGATAATCAAGGATGCAGTCAAAGAGAAACACCTCGTCTAAGTAGAAATACTTTAATTGTGTCCCAACGTTTTGAAAAAATTTGTTTGCAGCTTTAAATAATCCTTTATTGTGAACAAAAAGCTGCGAAATGTTCCCATTTTATTCAGTTAATTATTAATTAACTCTAAAGGTATGCGTCTTAAAAAAACGAACAACACTTCTATTGTTTTTTAAATTAGGTCATATTTGTTTTTATTTAAATCAAAAAATAAACTTTGTAAAATTGTTATTTGTTGAGATCTTCAAAAATTGGTCGTTTTCTAAGAAAATTGGAATTTTTTTTTCATCCTCTTTTTTATTTTATGAAATACCATACAATTACTCATGATACGAGAATAATCATTCAAAGTGAATTGGTGACAAATTTAATTAAATATTATCTAAATCCATAGGGGATTCTTTAGAATCTATAATCCTTTTAAAACTATCTAAAAATATGCATTGAAAGTAGATTTTGGGAGGAATACAAAATAATAAAATGTTCAAATAGTAATTAATATTTTATTTTATAAAATTCTAATAAAATAAATAAATAAAATACTGGCCTTAGGTGTGATAAATTCTGTATTCCAAATTTAAAAAACTGTTTTTGTTGTAATAGTGGAATTTTAATAATCTGTAATTTGCACTTAATCTCCTGCATGTATAAGAAGATTTGCGATACCCTTTTGTCAATTATGTGGTGAAAAAATTCTATATATATCCTTACGAAAATCCACATGTTGAAATAAATAACAAAGCCTCTATGCTAAGGAACATTGACAACGAAGTGGTACCTATTCTGTTAGCCATAGCAGTCGAAAAGTATGTTATAAATTCACTCCAATTGCTAATAGTTTGGTTAACTATCGTGAATATACATCCCCAACACGTGAATTATAGGATTCATATGATCAAGAAAAGAACACAACCTCTGAGCAAGTACTGGTCCATTCTTGGAATATTGACGGTACTTTTTCCTTTTTAATCTTTTTCGAAAAGTGAATACCATTGTTTCACCTATATATTGATTCCATACATATCAATTTATTATAATTAAATAAAAATAACAATGCTGTAGTTTTGTCCAAATCCATATCATAGATGTTTATAAAATTTCTGATATTACAAAAAAAAACAACAGTTTTTTAAGTTTTAAGTACATCATTTTTCGTGTCTTAGCACAGAATAGACCTGCATTTTATACTAATTATTTTTGTTGGAATTTAATAAAAAATAATTAAGAACAAGTTGAACACTTTTTTTAAAATTTTTATTCCTCTCGAAATCCACTTTCAATCAATGCTTATGGTCATTTGGTATTTTAAAAAAGACTACAGAACTTAAATCTCTTATATCGGGTCTTTAGAACTGGGTAAAATTCCAATTTACTATTCATTCAAGTTCTCACAACACATTTAAAAAAATGAACTGAACGAAATTTTGCGTACACGAATGTATGATTTGACTGAAATAATAATGGTCGATTTCATAACATTACTAGGCTGCAATGTAGTTGGATATTTCACTATACAAAGAAAAAAATATATATTTTCTAATTTTATTAGTTAAACCATAAAATGTATCCTGGATTAATATGGATAAATGGAAATAATATTAACAGAAGTACATGGAAGTATAAAAGTAGATTTTGAAAAAAAAATGCAGTTCTGGAACACGCAATCTAGTCTCCGCTCTTTATCAACACCATACACTCAATTTGGACTTAAACCTCACACCATCTTGTAAAAGTATATTGTCAAAATCACGTTTTGAATGTTTACATAACATAATTGAATGTTTACATAACATAATGATTTTTTATAATACAATAAAGTGTGCAATGTTGTTAGTTTGTTGTGTAATAAAATAGAACAATGGATCGATAATTTGTTCTCTATTCTAATTGAAATGACGTTGATCTATGTATGACGACAGTCGTACTGTTTACTTGGTATTCTTTTCGCTCTGACGTGTGGATTTAAAAGTCCCAAGATACCTCCGGGATCAATGGGATGTTATTAATGAAATTTACTTTGACTCATCAGAGTCTCTATCGATCACTTTGCCTCCCAGGGGCATTAATAGCCCCTCGTTGAAGGAGACAACCCGCGCGCAAAAATAGCCATCCGTTTCTGGTTGTTATTAATAGCGATATAAAGACTTTACTCCTCTTGGTTACAGTCAAAGAGAGTAAAGCTGAGGGGACTTCCCACGTACGGCTAATGACATTGAAAAGTTATATTTTGCTCAAGTCTCAATCCCAATCTTTTTTTTTTGGTTCCTTTAGTTATAGCATTGAGAGAAATCTACTTCTATTCGGTGTGCCACAAGGAGCAGTATTATCTCCGGTGTTTTTCAACATCTACACTACTGACGTAGTTGGAAAAAACTACGGTAGGGCGACAGTAGCGGCTTTTGCCGATGATATTGACATAACCAGCAGCAGCATGAACCCCACAAGAGCACTACGCCAGGCCGAAACTGCCTGCGCAGAGATTATTCAACGGCTGAACTCACTTAACATCCAAGTGAATCCAGCTAAAACGGACTGCCTAGTATTCTCACACCAGCGTGGGAAAAAGACAACACTGCCGAAGACCCTGCGAGTGGCAGAAACCACCATTGCCCCCTCAAACTCTATCGTCTACTTCGTGTCACTTTGGATAGAGGGCCGAAATTCTCTGCTCACTGTTACAGGGTGCACCGCAAGGTGAGGAAAAGATCTTACCGTCTCCACCACCTCCTTTCCTCTCCAGCACTCTTCCTGCGACTGAAGTTGTGCATCTACAAAAGTATGCTTAGGCCTGCCCTCCTGTACGGTGCCCCTATTCTAACCCGTCTTTCTGACGGAACTGAACGGTATCTGCAGCGTTTCCAGGTCTCCATGCTCAAGAAGATAGTAAAAACGACTTCCCTGAATAAGAAGAAACCAGAAGACCTCCACGAGATTTTCGACCTTCCAACAATCCCGGAATTCATCCAGCGTCGACATGTTAAGTTCCAGGACTCACTTCAGTTTTTGACAATCCCTCTGTTCAGAACATTGACACCAGCGCCACCGTGGCAACCAACAGAAATGTGACTCTAAGGACATTTCTTCTTTAGTTAAGCAGCAGCATAATGGTGAGGGCGAATTTAGGAGGCTGGCTTTCGTCAGAGTAACCAATTAGGACCCTTAGATTCCTAGGGGAGAATGTTTCTAAACAAAGGTATAAAATATTCAAAGAATGAAATACAAAGATTAGACGGAGGGGAAGGGGGTCTGTTCAAGATTTGGTCTGGAAAATAAGGGAGGAGCTTGGGGTGGAGGAAGAGGCTGTAAGAGGCCAACCATGACGGAGAAGAAAGAACTGGTAGAGATGAACCCCACGACTCTCACTCAGACCTTCACATCTTAGATAAGTACACTATAATGTTAATAAAGTAATAAGCGAATAGTGTGAATAACCCTCGAGTATAGTCATTATAAAATCATCAATAATAATCTTTAAATTTACAATATCATTATATTATATCTATTTACAAATATTAATAATTGAAGGATGTTAGGTGAGAGAGGGAATGTCCGAAAAAATTGAAACTGAGATTTCATAGCCACCATTTAGCTTGTCTCATGAAATATGACCTAATGTAGTTTCATGGAGGCTTGAAAAACTATCGCCACGTGTTTTTGAGTTTAAGAACCTGCTACCAATGATAAAAAAAATATAGATTTAATTATCTACATTTTTTATTTTTCTAGAACTATGGTTACCGGACATCACCCCTTCTGGCCTTACACCCTTCAATTATAAATCATCTAATTGCCACTACATTATATAAAATTGCACGATAGGATAATGATAATCCAATAAATCAAATAAATCATACTTCAATAGATGGGGGCTATTGTAACTCCAGGGACTGTACCTAATAATGCAAATCATATGTAATGATTAGGATACTGTTGTGGATCTTCGTCCGTTCTACATTTACTTTTGACCTGTTAAACGATATTGAATAAAAATAACTATAAGGGTGATTCTCGTACTATGGGCAATTTTCTGTACAAAATTTTTAATAGTTTTTACGGTAGTTTAATATTTATTTTTTAAATATCAACACTTTCTATTGTCGTTTAGCTGTTAAAAAAAAACAAATCGTCAAGATCAAAAGCCATATTTTCATGAGAAATTTAAAATTTCTTTCATTTAAAATGACATCTGTGTAGCTTAAGCAATCATAAAATCAATTCAGTAATTTATACTTTCATTATTAACATTTTATTATGGAGAAATATTTCTTCTCTGTTATAGCACTGGACAAAAATTAGAGAAGGAATTGTTCAATTGAGTAAAAATTTTGATGGACAAAAAATTGCCCGTAATCTGAGAATCACCCATAATCAAAATATTAATTTTCCAACCAAACTTGGTCCTGGTGCTAAAAGCCTGTACCTGGGACAGATAACCGTAGCGTTACCATTGGAGACGAGAGGAGGAAAGATAACGACTCGCTAAGTAATTACTGAGGCGACCTCTATTCACCGGGATCGCCTCCTCCACGGCTGTGAATAGCCTACCTGCATGTCAACAGCTTACATTTCCATCTCCTCTTAGTGGCTATTCACAATGGGCTAACTCAGAAATCCGCATTCATCGGTCAAACTTGACCTTACCTAAACCTTAGACGGTACAAATGTATTTGCATTGTTGCCATACGTGATGAGGCATCAACCAATGCGTTACTAAGGTACATTAATTTTTGACATGGATATGTCTTTTGGCTAGGAGTTTATTCTTTTTTGTAAAATGTAACATTTGACACGCTATAGCTATGTTAGTGTCCTGATCAGAAATTTAATAGAGAAAATTCTTTATTATGTACTATTTGTTGGTAGGACACATTTAGGAGCTATTTTGGTTTGACAGAAAAAAGTATCGTTTGAAGCCCCTATTTTCTGTGACTTATCGAGTTGGTCCTTCTGATATTATTATTAATGAAGTATATAACTGAAGTATATTTTCTCTGTTGAAAAATTGACTGCTTTCCATGTGCTCATTCTGTTAAGTTGATCATTTTCTGTTGAACATTCTGTTGGTAAGTAGGTCGCAATAATTAGATCAATGTTATATAAATAAGCTTAACAAATTATTTTATTAAACCAGTTGAAAATTAAATAGAACAGAATAGTACATCATAAATAGAAAAAAAAAAAATTTTTAATGGGACATTATCAACCAGTTATTTTATTGTTTTGTTTTTTATATTTTAAGTAATTTATTTAGATTTAGAATAAATATATATTTTATTCTATTGTTTATTATTTTATTTCTTCTCAAAGAATTCAAACCTAGTTAACTAGTGATGTAATGGAGAGAATTAAAATAGTTTCGATTCCGTTTTCTTCACCCATATTTTTTTCATAAATTGAATCGTGAAGAAAAACTTTCTTGTCCTTCCGCGACGAGAAACATTCCATGCTTATTGTCTGCTTTAACGGGATTACGCATTTAAAAATGCCTGATTTCGCCAGGGTTTAAACATTAAGCCGTTTGCGGAATTTGGCGGTGATCGAGAAGTAGTCAAAGCATACTAATTTTCTCAAATATTTATTAAAAATTACCATTATTTAAAATTATTTTTAAAATAATTATTTAACATCAAATTATTTAGCATTAAAATAATTTACCTTTATTTAAAATTACTATAGTGATTCTCATGAAAAAAAAAAAACTTAAATATTACTGCATTATAATCAGCTGAAATATTACTCTTTTACAACCTGTCTTTAATTAAAGCTTTGACACTTGCTGTTTTCTGCTTTGAATTTTCTTAAGATATACTATATTATATATATACGTACACATATTATATCAAGTAAATAAGCAAAAAAACGAAAACAAAACATAAATCCAGAAAATGTGATAATAGGGTCAATCCATTTCAAATCACCCAGTCGTGTTGCTCAACATTTTTTATTTTCCTGATTCTTTTATCATGGATTCCCTATGGGTAGGCATTAACAAAACTCCAAATAAAAAAAATTACAAGCCATATTTTTTATTTGACAGCCATATTAAAATGATGATTTAGTGAATTTTATGAAAAAACGGGGTTTGCGGAAAATTTAATTGCGAAGTCATTTTTAAAGATATCAGAATAATTTAAAAACTAGTGTGTTCAGCATGAAATGACCTTCAAAAGGAGATTATTTTAATTTTCCTACCATGCAAGAAAGTTATTCAAACGCTTTCTCTAAAACTCGGAAAATATGTTAGGAAGAAGAAGAGACTCACACATAATATTTTATTTCTGTGTTGGGTACACGTAGTACTACCAGCAGCATAAGTTCTAGTCCTGAGAATGCACCCCTTTTTTCTCTACGGCTTTTCAAAAATGGCTGAAAGCAGGTTTTTTCCAATCCATAGGTCAATTTCTAAAAAAGACTGAATGAAAAAAAAGTTAAAATTTTAGAAAATGTTTTCTTTACTAATAAGAATACACCACGAAAAAATTATGACTGAGACTCAACTATATTTTGAGTTATAGAGCTGTGAATTTCAATAAAAACGCTATATTTTAATCAAGCAGAGTATTTGGTCCGGAACATTCTGAACAGGTGTCAAGCATAAATTTTTCATTTTCAATATCACGTACGATGAAAGCTATGAGGTCTTTATAATTTGCGTTAAGCTTTACTCCTTCTATCATAAGGTGATGCTTGCAAACAGATACTATGCGTTCCTGATGAACCCAGAAGAACGCACCTCTTTGGTCTTAGAGCGCAAAAAATAGAACTACCAATTTTGTTAACTGGATATTTCTGTTTATATGTGATCTAGAGTTCATTTAGTTATAGGAGAATTAACCTTTTCTGTTTCTGCACCTTGACAATGTCGATTGCAGTTGAAACATATTCCTTTTTACCAGGGCATAAGTAACTATTTTCGTAAAACTCTTTTACTCATTTAATAAAAAGTAGCTTCACTTATTTTGTTGCCCTGTCTTTTTGTAAGATGTAAGATACCTTGAGCCTTTACTAGCTGCCTAGTTAACCTTACCATGTATTCAGATGCACTAAAGTCATCAACTATTTTTTCCTTAGACTATAAACTTGGCAATAGACTCAAATTTTAATTTGATCATCTTTACAAGACAATTTGAATTTTTCTTTTAGTTAAGTAATGAGTATGTACTAATTGAAGTTTCTGTAACATTTAAATTCTGAGTTTATAAGTCATTATAGAAAGATTCATCTAATTTTAGCTTGACTGCTCTCGTAATTTTATCAATTTTTTTTTTTTTGTTTTTTTTCCAAACTGTCAGGCTTTGTTCTGTGTTAAGCTGTTTTATATTTACATAAATGAGATAATTACAAAGTTTCATAAATGGATTCCACTTGATGCAACGGATTCTCCTCTACTAATTCAAAAGGGCCAAGAAAAAATTCAGGATTATTCTCAACATTATTTGTCTCGTCTTTGGGCAGTTTTTCTACAAATATTTTTGGTGCGCAAGTTGGACCTAGAGCATCTCCACAAATTAGTTTAATATTCACATTTTTACTCTTGAAGATAGGAATGAAGATTAAGGGGAGGGACACCACTTGCAGAGACATGTAGGTACAGGAAAGATGTAGGCTGTGCAAGCAGTTGCACATAGAAGAGTTCAAATCTAAACATTTAAAACTCACATCAGCTTGTTGCATGATAAGAACTGATGTGTCAGTTGATATTTTACAATGGGTTTGACAATAGTTTACAACTTACAAACATACTTGTATCATATATTTACGTATTTTTTTAATTAATGGACATTTTTAAGTCAAGTATTTCATTTAAATATAAGTTAAGTTCATTATATCAAAACTCTAAATAATAATTTAATTTAACTATAATTTAAACTAGTCAATTATATAATTTCAAGCCTCTAGTTGCTAACATAGCATTGCACGAGTGTATTAAAAATATAGCGTTTTTATTGAAATTCACAGCTCTATAACTCAAAATTTAGTTGACTCTCAGTCATAATATTTTCGTGGTGTATTTTTATTAGTATAGAGAACATTTTATAAAATTTTCACTTTTTTTCATTCAGTCCCTTTTCAGAAATTGACCTATGAAAATTGGAAAAAACCTGCTTTCAGCCATTTTTGAAAAGCCGTAGAGAAAAAAGGGGTGCATTCTCAGGACTAGAACTTATGCTGCTGGTAGTACTAAGTGTACCCAACACAGAAATAAAATATTATGTGTGAGTCTCTTCTTCTTCCTAAAAATTAATGGCCTTAAAAATTAACGATTTTTAACATATTTTCCGAGTTTTAGAGAAAGCGTTTGAATAACTTTCTTGCATGGTAGGAAAATTAAAATAATCTCCTTTTGAAGGTCATTTCATGCTGAACACACTAGTTTTTAAATTATTCTGATATCTTTAAAAATAACTTCGCAATTAAATTTTCCGCAAACCCCGTTTTTTCATAAAATTCACTAAATCATCATTTTAATATGGCTGTCAAATAAAAAATATGGCTTGTAAATTTTTTTTAATTGGAGTTTTGTTAATGCCTACCCATAGGGAATCCATAATAAAAGAATCAGGAAAATAAAAAATGTTGAGCAACAAATTATATTTAAATTGGGTGATTTGAAATGGATTGACCCAATAACGTAAAATAATAACATGACATTTGCTTGACCCACTAGTAGGACTTCAATAAAAGTTCTGTTTGAGAAGGTCCCGAGGCAATCTTCATTTCAGACGCCTCGGAAGGTTGTCAGGAATAGAATAGGATGCAAGTTGAGAGACTGAATAGTGGATTTGAATGGTTATGGGGTTAACTATGAAAGGACTGGTACCTGGCTTGTAATAAATTAGCAGCATATGGAACATTGAGATCTTCACGGATAAGTTTAACGATGACAAAGTTTTGAGCATTGAGGAATTTTCGAAAGATTTTGTAATGTAACAATTGGATTCGAAATGAACTGGATGACTTAGTGGAGCCCCAAAGCTCAACACCGTACGTCCGAAGAGATCTACTGTCATGTAAATGAATCTTTTGTAATTATCGAAAGCTTTGAAGTTTGTCTAGTAAATGTTGAAGAAGTCGAAAAAGTCGAGAAGTTTCTTGTCATTTTAGTCTTGTATGTGGATTCCAAGTTTTTTCAGATAGCGGATGTGTTCAATAGGGATTATTGCAATATTGTTAAAGAATACTGTAGGACAAGAAATCGTAGGTTATAAAGGTTATTTGGAGGGCTTTGTTTGGATTTATTTTAATTTTCCAATTTTTAAACTATTCTTGAAGGTTGGTTGATCGTAGTGATTGGGAACCAATAAAAGGGTCATTATATACTGATAACTCACGTGTTTCATCAACGTAAGCGGTAAGGACAGTGGTAGGATGAGTCGGGATTATTAATTCAAAATTATTTTAAACCACTTACAAAATTAGAAAAAAATAGTTAAAATAGTACAAGATACAAAGGTACCATTATTTGTTACCTTGGTACATTATTTGTTGTAGGTACCCAACTCCTAGTTACTCTTTGAAAAACAACATTTATAATTATTGAAAATTTAACAAGTAGTGAGTGAAGTAAAGTATGATCAAAAAAATTCTTCAAGGATAATACTAAAGTGACTTAAAAAGCCCAGATTTGAACCGAAGTTTAACGTTAACCCGAAGGTCGACAAACCTGCTAATAAACAATTCTAAGAACTTGGACAACTTCTAATTCAATAACTCCGGTATCTTCATCCAACTTGGAGTTGCGTAGGCCCTCTTCCTTTAATTAAATTAGTCCTAGGGAGGAACTGAAGATCTATAGATAGCGTGTCTGCGAAGGATATGCTTTTCGGAAGTCCGAGACACGCATCTATTTTTTAATAGCTAAAAACAACACAAACAAGTGGTTATTAAGTATAAGAAGGGATTTTGCTGCGTTGACTTTAAAATTAAGTTGAAAATCATAGTTAAGAATTTATTTGTTAACGAAAACGTATAAAAAGCTAAGTAGCTTTTTTCAACCAATTTCATAATTTTTTCAACCAAATTCATAATTTTTTCGACCAATTTCATAATTTTTTCAACCAAATTCATAATTTTTTCGACCAATTTCATAATTTTTTCAATCAAATTCATAATTTTTTCAACCAATTTCATAATTTTTTCAACCAATTTCATAATTTTTAATTTTGTGTCAAATCAAGTGTTCGAATCATGTCATTCGTAATTCTATTTCTCTCACATTGTAATTTTTCAAAGAAGGTAAGTTCAATTCTTGTTTCCTTTGCATTGAGGTATATGTTTCCTAAGTATTTCAGAGTTCCATTTGTTTTTTTTGTTTCGTAATATATATATATGCTTTGTATTGTTATATAATCTTAAATGAAACTCAAAAGTCTATTCCCCTTATTTCTATTTCCCAATACTAAAAACGGTAAATTATATATATATATGAAGAGTCCACGGGAGAAAGGGGGATTGCATTGAAAATACATTTCGAGAAAATAAAGTTTTATGGTCTGGATCTTAAATAACGTTTTCATAATTTTAATTGTACTTTTTGTGAATTAAAATTTTTAATAATCTAAGAAATGAAGTTTTAGTAAAAAAGCTCCAATTTGAACTAAGAAGGAAGGAGGAGAGACCTGGATGTCCCCCTTTTCTTCCGTGTATGGATATCTTTCAAACTCTTGTAACTAACTTAAAAACCCCTTTTCTGGCTGATACCTTTAACCATCTTATTCTGTAAGATAAATTAAATGTAATAAATTAAGTGTAAAACTCCATTTCAGAAAAAAATTGACTCTCCCCCTTTCTCCCGTGGACTCTTCATATATATACGTATATATATATGGCAGACCTAAAGAGACTTGGTGTGAGGTATTGGAGGAGAGCAGCTGGTGACAGAAACAAATGGAGGGGAATCGTAGAAGAGGCCAAGGTTCTGCATGGACAGTAGCGCCATTGTTGTTGTTGTTGTTGTTATATATATATATATATATATATATATATATATATATATATATATATATATATATATATATATATAACAACAGGATCTGAAAAACAGTTTCCTTATAACAGTATCCTTTAACTGTTTTTCAGATTTGCTTGGATCTTATGATTTTTTGAGGCCGTTTAAACATATAACTTGAAAGAATAAATAAAAAAAAATTATGAGATTATAATATATAGTATTATCTGGATTTGGTAAACTCAACGAGACCAGATGATTGCCCAAGTAATACTTTTTCTTCTAAAATATTAATATCCCATAGTAAGTGGTTTGAATCTAAGCAAAGCAATTACAGGAATAAATAAGCAGACATGTACTCTTAACGTACTATTATAGATTTTTTTTTTTTTTTTTTTTTTTTTTTATTATTTTTTTATTAATTGAAATTTACAACTGTATTAATAAAAACACATTTAGTAAATATGCTGTAAACAATGCAAAATAATGGCATGATTAGAACTTTTAGAGGAACTACCCATTGGTAGTACTCTAATGAATATTTACAGAAGAAGATCACGAGGCCATCTTCTTTTCAAACGCCTCGGAGGATTGCCAGGAATGGAATGGGAAGCAAGTTGTGCTACAAGTGGATTTGGATGGGGAGTAAGTTTATTATAAAAGGATAGGTATCTGGTTCGTGCCAAATCGGCGACATATGGGATATTCAGGTCATTGTGGATTAATTCATTTGTGACAAAGTAAGGAGCATTAAGGATTTTTCGAAGGATTTTGGATTGGAGTGATTGGATGCGGGAAGAATTCGATGGTTTGGTGGATCCCCATAACTCTATTCCGTAAGTCCAAATAGGTCTGATAATCGTCATATAGATGAGTCTCTTGTAGTGAATCGGGAGATTTGAACGTTTGTCTAGTAAGTGTTGAAGCAGTCGAAATCGACGTGCAGCTTCTTGTCTTTTCAATCTTGTGTGAGTGAGGATAGTATTAGGATGAGTTGGGATATCATCTGTATACACGGTATAAAGAATGGGACCCAGGATACTACCTTGTGGAATACCAGCAGTCTGAGGAAAGATAGATGAGTATGTGGAGTTATGGTTAACTTTAAATACTCTATCAGAAAGGTAGGAACGGAGGATGAGGAAATATGTAGATGGAAGGAATTGGCGAAGTTTATTAAACATTTTAAAAATTAAAATGTTTAATAGTATGAATTAAACACATACGAAATTAAAAAAATTAAACATTATAGCTATTTATTGAAATTGAAAAACGATGATATGGGTTAGTGGTGGTATTTAACCCACTTCCGACTAAACTTAGGTCGCATATTTGTTTCAGGGAAAGGAACGTTTATATCAGCCAAATATAGTGATTGAAGTTTTCAAGTGTTTTGAATCCCCCCCCCCATTTATGGTAAAGTTTATTTTGCTGTTTTCACAAAATGCATACAAATGGACAAAAATATTTTCTCCTCTGGAGAATAATATAATCTCAATAATTAATATCGCTATTGAATAGCATTGTATGAGCACTTGGACTACTGAGCTGAAACTGCACCACGTAATGTTGTGGAAAAGAAAATCGTAAGAGAAGGAATTGATGATGAATAAAAGAAAAAAAAAATCAACTTCTGTAAAAATTTACTGAATTAAAAAAAATAAAAAGTATCTATAAATTAAACACCATAAGGGCGCTGTAAAAATTTTCCACCCGAGTGTTAAATAACTATAAAATACACGCCATAAATCTTGCCGATAGGGACAATTAATTTACTATTTCAACTGGTGAAGCTGCTATCAGCAATTGGACAGTGATGTGTGGCTAAGCTGATAACATCAGGAACCACCAGGCCAGCCCCACACCCTCGAGCCATCAAATCCACTCAGGAAACACCCCCCTCTCCATCCCTCCTACCGTCCGCCAAAAAATAATCGTATACCACTTAATAACACATTATCGATCCGCAACCTACGCCACCTTGCGGATTTACGAGATATATCCGCAATAAAGTTGAGACGCCATTCCCAAGTGTGGTTACTTGGCAATAACTTGTTAGTAATGTTCTCATCCGAGGTAGGAATGCTAAAAATGAAAAGCAATTCCACAGCATGTTATATTTTCCATAATAGATGTCTACGATATTTCCAGTTTTCTTGCATAGAATATGTGAAAACAGAGATACACTGACTTTATACTATTTTGACATGGAAATGGCTTTTGACAGGGGTCTATACTTTTTTCGTGTAACGTTTTTTCTCCCTCAAAAATATAACATTTTTACTCGCTCTAGCTTTGCTGGTATTGCTCGGATCGCTGATTTTACGACAGTTTCCTAATCAAAAATTCAATAGTGAATATTTTTTGTTTTGTCGCTAGGACCTACCATTTAGGAGCTATATCGGTTAAAAAAAATAAAAAAAATAAAAATAACCTCTCTTTTTCTCTCAACTTTGTTTATTTCGAATACACATTAATGGAATGGCTCCGCCGAAAAACGTTCTAAGCGACAAAATCTCCGAGGTGGCGATTTTAAAGTTTTTAAAATGTTTAATAGTACGTATTGTACGTATAGTATGATATAGTACTTCATTATGTTATTATACAATAAGATATAATAAATTAATATGTGAATATAAAATCTAACCTACAAAGCTAACAAAAACTTTAGATTTTGATTTTCTTTCACTGATTACTCAAAATTTTATATTTGTCGCTTAGAACGTTTTTCGGCGGACACATTCAATTGTTAATTTAATTTAAGTAATTTGATCCTTTTAATTCTAAAATGTTAATTGGGAAAAGGAGTAAAGTATAGATGGACATATCTATGATCAATTGTTTTTGTTAGTTAGGGAGAAATTGAGTTTTTTTTTTTTTATCTGAATACATCCACAAATAGACCAGTTAATGAGAAAAAAATAAAGTACGCTCATTGAATGTGTATTGGGAAACATTACTCGGAATACAAATATGACTTATGAGTTGAAGTGAAGCTAACTTCATGTTTAAATTAATTCAGAACACACATTCAAGGGCATGCTTCTGCATAAATCCGCTTCATTAGTTATTGATGTCAATACGCGGATCTTGTTTTGACCTCATTAATTACAAGTTGTGAAGGTGTTTCCAACAGAAACATCGCTCCTATAAAAACATGATATGCTTTATTTTAAAAAAACTACAAACTGATGCGGATTTCAACAATCCGTTCTCTTCAACAGTCGTCGATTGAATAGAATTCCAAAGCCTGAAGGAACCTCACAAATGAACGTAACTTATCATTAGAACGGTTCCAAGATTAAATGTGACATAAGCACTCTTAGTTAATTCCAGAGCCTATCGATAAGTATTATTGGTGCCTCAGGTTCAAAGGAAGAGCCCATATTTGGCTTATGAAACTTAAAATCTGCCATTATATCGGCAGTTGAAAATACATTCAGAATTTTACTTTAGCCCCCACAGAACAGATTGCAATGAAATTTAGAACATAACTTCCTCTTAGATCTTAAGTGTTCTGAAAGAAAGGGTTTTGAAAAAGTCAGCCTGGATCGCGGGCGGCTAACTCGCAAAAAACGCGATTTCCCACGCATTGAATATTCTTCGAAATACTATAACGGATCGTAATGAAACTTTGTAATACATTGTTTCTAAACAACCAAAAACTGTTAAGAAGTTAAGATAACATTGAAAGACGTCACTTTTCATTTTTCGTTATATGTCTTGTTTTTTCCTCCTAGACCTGATGAAGCCTTACATTGTTGGCCGAAAGGTCGCTAATTTTTTAATTGTGTTCCCATGACTGCGCAACTACCTATTTCATCATTAGTTCCACAGTAAACAAACAAACAAACATATCAACATAATAATAAATAATATAGTAATGAAACATGTGTGATATTAGTAGATTGTAGATTATGGTTTTCTTTGGGCGATCAACCTCTAGGTTATTACGTCCTTTGCATCTTACTGTTGAAATTTTAATTTTTAATTTTTTTTTGCCTGGTGTATACATTATTTCTGTATTATATTTTATGATATAAGTCAATTTTTTTAAAAATCTTCATCATTTTGTCTATGATTTGTGTGATATTAGTGTTAATAGTATCAAGTTCAAAACTAATTAGTTTTCAGTTTATAATAATATCAAAATATAATATTAGCATGATAATTATAACCTAATTAGTGTCGTTCCTGTAACTCAAGTTTCGCTCCAATCAGATTTTCGACTTTTCCAACCATAAGCTCTTCTTCTGTCATTTAATAATCTAACATAAAATGTTTTATATTCAAACTGATACATAATAAATAAATAGATAAATTATAATTGTATTTTATTAAAAAAATATATATTTATAATTTATGACGATGAATTATAAAGATAAGGCCAGGAACAAAAATAAAAATTCCTCAAAAATAACGTAACCTCTTGTTGTTCTCCTTATCTCCGGTACCTGTAACATCAGTCTAATAACTATTTATCATACAAATTTTATACGATATCCTATTAAAAAAAGAAAAAAAAAAAAAAAAAAAAAAAAAAAAATTACGCCAGTGATTTGTGTTTATTACCATAGTACATTCATTTTCTTATGACTTCTGGGGGACATCCCCAGACCCCCCCAGATTATCTCTAAATACATATAGATACATCTACTCTATCTACTCAGTACACATCTATACATGAATCCAAAGATTCTCCGAAGGACTTTCCTTTCAAACCTCAAGAGCGATAACTCATTATTCTTTGAAATCGTCCAGCATTCAGATCCATATGTGAGAACAGGTCTGACTAGTGTTTTATAAATCCTTAGCTTAGCATACCGAGATTAAAGTAGAGTAAAATAACATCGATAGCCTGCCATAATACGCCGTCCGATTTCGTCATTTGACGAAAGAAATATTAATATTAATTAATAATATTACATTTTTATTTCTTTTTTATTAAAAAACTTTTATTGTAATATATCTACAATCCGCCTCAGTGATGGACAATAGGTCACAGTGCTAATGATGTATTCATTCATACAATATATACAAGTCCACATTCACACAAAATTAATAATAATAAAATATAAAAATAAAACAAATAATTATTATAAAAAAAACTAAGAATCACTTACAATCATCAAAAATATAAATTTGAAATAATACATTTAAGTGACAGAAGTAAAAATACAAGAAAAAAAATTAAGATAAATTCATGCTATATATACAATACAGACACACTCAGCCTGGGGAACCCCGAATCGAGTCTATTCCTCCACTTATTGGGAGTGAAGGCCCGACCCGAAGAGATCCCAGCGCTGCTTTCTCAGCTGCATCACTGGTAATATCCAGTGGAAGCGCTTTGGCCACAGATACTCAGAGCCTGAGTCGAGAGGCTGGTCATTACCTGGACTCCAACATAACTTTATATTACAAAAGGTCTCGGGGCCATTGCCGTTTCAGCCGTTTGGGTGGGTTATGGGATGGTTAAGACAGAATAGGAATTGAGCTAGAGGATTAGGACGTTTGGATAGATTTTGAAGAAATTTCGAGAATTTTTAAGCAATTAGATCAATGATAAAAGGTATTTTTCGGTCATCGTGAAGGCTTTGATTAGTAACATAATATGGTGTATTGACAATTGTTCGGAGGACTTTAGGTTGGAAAATTTGAATGCGTTTGATATTGGATTGTTTTGCTGTCCCCACAGTTCGAGCCCGTATGTCCAAGTAGGTTTTAAGATTGTTTTGTATATGAGGAGTATGTTATCAACTGAAAGATGAGAATTCCTGCCTAGTTGTCTGTAAAGTGGGCTGAATCTCCTATTGAGTTCTTTTCTTTTGAGTCTAGTGTGAGGGTTCAAAGTCAGTCTTTTGTCAAGATGAAAGCCAAGGTAACGTACTGTGTCGGATATAGGTATAGGAGTATTATTGATATGGATGGGTGGACAGGATTTCCGGCGAAGGGTTAAAGTTATATAATTGCATTTGGCTTCATTAATTTTTATTGTCCACTTGTTGCACCAAACTTCAATCTGTAGAAGATGTCTTGGGAGGTTGGACATGTTTTTATTAATGAGTGACAATAAAATAATTGTTACGAAAGTTAACGGACGGACGGTTTCAGTCTTGAAACCGAGTTAGTCCCAGTAAAAACTTGTTAAATATGTAAATGTTAAAATATTTACTCATAATTCAGTTAAATAACTATATTCAATATTTAAAAAATGTAGTAACTACTGCATTTAAATTACCTATGGTAGTAAGAACAGTTGTAGCATAATAAAAGGCACCAGCAAACTTCCACTGTCTCCCTGCTTTGTGAGGCTCCGACTTAAGAACGATCGTCTCGAGGACTTTGTAGTCGTCTGGCGATATGTTGTACTTCGTGATTATCATATTTTCAACAGCTGCAAACAGAGAAAACAAAGATTATAAAATAAAATGCATAAGAACAATATCGTTTATTGGCTTCATGAAAGGACTTTTCCTTGTAATATTTGATTGTGCAGAATGATATGCATCAGCGTAATGTTTATAAGAATGAAATCAGTCCAAGCAAAATTTTATTCTTATAAACTACTCCGATTTTGGTGATGAATCTGAGAACTACCTTATTAAGAAATCATTTGTGTTCTGACAATGCATCTTCCATCAATTAATAAGATTTAAAAGTTTTAACCCCTACCATAAAAATTATACACTTTTTCTTATTTCTCCAGTAGTGGATGAAAGTTATTTTCCAGTGTTACATTATTTTCTTGTTACTTTGTTATTCGTAACTGTTGCAATTTGATGGCACTGCTAAAAACCCAACCTAGTTACCTATGAAGTGAAACATCATATGAGAAAGAAGGATGTTCGATGTTCTATTAAAAAATAACGTCAAAGGGTGTAAAGTAGTCAGTACCAACGATTGCAACTTAAGTAGAATTATTATTTTCTAATTTTAACACGCAGTCACTTTAGAATTACCTCTGACCTGACTAGGGAACATTTCATGGGGTTACAAGTGAAACTCACTAACAAGGGAAGGACAGAATAAGTCTCTCACTGCTCTTGTTGGCAGTTTTTTTAGAGATTCCTAGTAAAAAAATATTGGACACGTATTCTGCCGTTCCGACTCATAAGTCGAAGGCCTTAGAAGCCGAGAAAAAAAATGAAAAAGCATTAAACTAATTAATTTTATATCTCGAGTTTAAAAAAATATATAGACATGATTATTGTCCCAAAATTTTTATTTTTGAGTGGAAATTTAAAGAAAAATAAATTATTTTATCAGGCCGCCTCATAGATTTTGGTTAAGGTTAATTAAATTCTAAATAAATGATAAGATCTTCAAGCAAACTACCTTTATAGATTCTTCTACACATAAAATCACATAAGATTCTAATTCAGCATTAAAATTAATCCTTAGATAAGAAAATTTCATCTAAATGGAAAAATAAAAAAAATATACTGTTCAAAATTTGCCTGACCAAATGGTAATTAATTTTTTTTGTAAATTGAAAAAAAAAACTTGAATTACGGTTAGATGGTTAAAGTATCAATTTCATATTTTTACCCAAAACATAGGATGGTAATACGCTAGAAGTGTTTTTGTTTTATCTTTATACCCGGTTTGAAACTCATCATGTTAAAAATCAAAATGTATTTCGTATTTTCCAACTGTTTATGTAGGTTTTCGTTCATAGAATTTTGTATTTATATACATCAAAAGAAAGCAGAGGTTCTTCTCTTTTCAGCAATTGCAATTAAGTTGAATTTTCATGGAGTGTAACAAACATTCAAACAAAAGTTACGAATATTTAGTTTAAAAATTTCATCTCCCTTGGAAAGAGTGAAAAAATTATATTTTTTGTTTTTATTGAGTAAACATTTTTCGATGTTTATGAGAGTGCTGGATTAGAATATGACATCAGTTTTGGTGTAAAAAATCTATAAAGTTAGTTTCCTTGAAAATCCGAATTTATTTAGAATTCAATGAACCCTAAATCTATGAAGCGGCTGTATTTTACGGTTACTTTGCACTCAAAAATAATACTTTTGGTACAAGAATAATGTAGATAAAATTGTTTAATCCCAAGATATAAAATTAATTAGTTTAATGCTATTTCATTTATTTTTCTCGGCATCTAGGGCAAAATACAGGTTTAATATTTATTGACCAGATACCTTGCCAACAATATCTGTTACAGACTGAGTGCGTCCTCCCTTTGAAAGTAAAAAATCATGGTTTTGATTAAACTCCAATAAAAGAATTTATTGTTTTGTCTAGTTTGATACTGATATTATTCTATCAAATAAATCAAATGACCTGACACTTTAGATCTTAACTTAAAAGTTCCTTAAAATTAAAATTATAGTTCTACGTTCTAGTTAAAATAATAGTTCTACGTCAATAAAAATAATATATATATATATATATATATATATATATATATATATATATATATATATATATATATAATATTTCTAATCTCACGGATTTTAATTAATATTATTGCCGAAAAAGATGAAAACTGAATGTTTATTAATTCAGAATATGTTTATATGTGATTGATTTATGTAATAATCTAGTTCCGACTGAAGTTCAAGTCCGACTGAAGGCAGAAAATTTATTTTCTGTTATTTCGGCCGTGGCTCAACTTCAGGGTCTGGGGACCCTCCTGGGACACACCCATCCTCGTTTAAGTGGGTACCCTTAATTGGGGGAAAAACCTGGCGGTTGAGGGAGTATTCTGGTCAAATCTCCTCCTTTCACAACCGTGGGTTCAGAAACAATACAGCCTTACCTAAGTACTGAACCCAAGACCCTTCATGGGTTGTGAATGTTACATGTTATATATATATATATATATATATATATATATATATATATATATATATATATATATATATATATATAGAGAGAGAGAGAGAGAGAGAGAGAGAGAGGCACTCGAACATATACATGTATATATTTACATATTTTTATAAATGCAGGCGAAAATCTAAACCAAATTAAAGTTGATCCCCTCAAGTGATCTCTCTCGTTTCGTTTATCTCAACATTAGGACAACCTTTAACGCACGTGTTTTCTAGCTCAGGGGACCGGATAGCGAGAAGATTTTATAAAAGCCAAGGAAATCCAGGCCAAAGAGAATCCCCGAGCTCATTTCCTTAAAAGGGTTACTATACCCAATTATTTATGATGTTACTTTATTTTTACATCTTCTTTATTCTATAATCTTTTCAATATTAATGTTGGAATCTTTTTGAATTTTATTGCTGGAATGATTGAGCTGCAGTGAAAAAACTGAAAGCAATTATCATGGCTTTGAATTCATCCTGAAAGAGTTAGTGGTTGTTTATTTGCTTAAAAAAACAAGTGTATCACTCACTTAGTCTTCATGGAACTGTCAGGTACTTCTGCTTTCAGCATGACACTCAGCAAGTGATAAATTTTACCCTTTTTAACGTGAGTTAATTTTACTGTTTTACTTTTTTTTTTCTAGATGATTTAATTTCATTATTACAAGAAGAAAAACAAAGGTTAACAATGAAATAATCTATTCCTATGAAAATATGTTGGATTGTATATCAAGAATAAATCACTACCTAACAATTAAACTTGTTTTAATTTATCAACAAGTGACCATAAATCTCTCAAACTAATAAATCTAAGACGTTCAACATTCAACAGAAAAATTACCTTTGAATTGTATTGCACAATAATAACAGAGGAAAAATTCCACCCAATGATTCCTTTGATTTTGTTCACTATGTTTTATTCTTTTTTAGGTGTTCGAGACCCCATATACTTTATTAAGGCATATAAAACGTATTATGATTATTAAAATTTTTAATTAAATAAAAAAGGGAATGTATTTAAAATAAATTATTGATACAAAATTTTAAATTAATATTCACCAGATGACCAGGACATGCATTATGAATTTATCCAAAATAAGATTAGACAGACCTATACCCCATCGAATGCAAGGTACGAGTATGAATGTAGCGAAAATGTGCCTTATTGACTTATGGTTTCGTAAATTTAAAAATGCTTGGTGATAAAATACTGACGTATTTTATTTATTTATATTTATTATAATAATATACCAAAAATACCTGTTGAACTTATCCGCTACCTCTGACCCCAACTTGACAAGCGTTCAACTTGGAATCTACATATAAGACTAAAACGACAGGATACTGTTCGTCGTTTTCGACTTCTTCAAAATTTACGAGACAAATGTTCAAAGCTTCCGATTTACTACAAAAGACTCATTTACATGACAGTTATCAGACCTATTTGAACATATGGAGTTGAGCTTTGTTGCTCCACTAAACCACCTTATTTATTTCGAATGCGATCCTTAAAATCCAAAATCTTTCGAAAAATCGTCAATGTTCCTTATATTGTCCCATAAAAACGTATCCATAAAGATCTTAATGTTCCATATTTTACTGACTTAGCCCAAACAAGATACTAATGATTTCATGGTAAACAAAATTATCATTCAAATCCACTAGTCTTTTAACGTGCTTCCTATTGTATTCTCGACAACCCATAGTGGGGAAAACAGCGATTCTAGGAGAGCAGAAGTCAAAAATCTAAGGTACCATATGGAGTTCGAAATGGTAAGGGATGTAAACAAAAGTGTCTAATGGAATGAAAACAAGAACGCCCACTTGAAAATTCTTTGTTTATAGGAAAAAGTAAATAAGTTATTTTTAATGTTGACATCTCAGTAGTGTTTGTAGCACCTATGACCTAACGGCCAAATTTAATAAAAACTCGACTAGATTAATAAAGTTTTGCTGTAATTGTTTAAGAATCGTTTTAAATATTCTTTTTCGAATTAAGAATGACACCTTCAATCGAAAGTAGCAGAAAAAAATTAACTTAAAAAAGATAAATGTACATGATGATTTTATAATTCTTCCGTTTGTAATTAATTTATGCACTCACTGTAAGATTCGCCTGCATTCGAATGCAGAATTATTCTAAAAGAATCAAAGAACAGTATTTACAAGAATTAGCTGCTACCAATTTTTAAGTTATGTATTTTTATTTCAGAAAAATATGACTTTTCTAAAAGGAAACTTTTTGAAGTTTGGCGAAAAACACCACACTCCAAGTATAATGACAGAGTAAGAGAATTCATACTCAATTCGTTAAGGCAATATAGGATGCAGAAGTAGAACTTTCGAAAGAGTCGTTATAGGCTATTATACAAAATTAAACCTTATCAGACGGTTTAGTGTAATAATAAATACAATGTCCAATGCATTCAATATTGACACCGATAAGGTCCATGTATATACAAATGAAACTGCAATATTGTTTGTTAGTTTATATTTTCGGTACTACATGCCATTCAGTATCCACCGAATTCTGATACATGGGGCCAATTGGAGAGTCCCAATTCCTCCTATTGGTGTGCTCACAGTAGAAGCACTCTCTCGTAAGTCTCGTAACAAGGACCTGCAAAGTCTGTACAGATAGACAACATAACTGGAGAAAATGTTTCCGTCTAGTAATATAACCGATTTTTATTTTTATTTATTATTTTTTTTTTAAATTATTATTTATTTGTTTATTTATTTATTTATTATTATTATTATTTTTTGTGTTGGGCCCAAGTCTTCCATTGAAGTCTTATACTGTCCGTATAACTGATTTGTGGTATTCACAATTTATTCTTCAGAAAATTTATTCTTATGTTCTATGTTCAATTAAAATAATACAGCCAAAATTTTTTAAAAATATCGGTATTTGAAAAGGATATGAGACCAGAATCAGACAAACACAAAGATGAATATGACCATGATGAATAATGAAATAGTTTTAAATGTTCATTTTGCTTTCTTTATTTAATTTTTTAATTGTTATAATTACATTTAATAGATATTTTTAATAGTTTTTTTTTATTTTATATAAATGATGATTTTATTTATAAAATAATTAACATGTTTAGAAGACATGAGATTTCAAAACTTATGGTTTTGTGCTGAATACGACTTTTGCACTCCTGGACAGTCTGTTTTCCTTACTGTCCAACCCTCTGAGGTATTTGAAAAGAAGATGGACTCACATAGAACTTTTATTGAAGTGCTACCAGTGGGTGGTTGCTAAACAAGCCATTGTCATGTTAATATGTACGTTATTGTCAAATTTACTTGATGTATGTTTGTTTTTTTACAGTTGTAAATATCAATAAATGGATAAATAAATAATAATATTTATTCTAATTTTTTATTTATATTTTTCAAATGTTCCTTACATGTTTCATATGACCTATCAAAGTGCGTTAAGATATAAATACTTTAAAAGAATGAAAAAAAAAAAAAATAATTGGGTGAAATTCTTCTCCTATCAGAGTACACTGCGGGTAAAAAAGATATAGGATGGTTACAGTTATAACATTATTATTTCGTATGATAAGAATTTAATTATTACAAGGAAAATTAACTTTAATTTTATAGATAATACTGGATTTCAAGAAGCTACACATGATACAGAGACAGGTGCAGAGGGGAAAAAATAATGCAAACATACCCATTTTAAATTAGAAATCGTCTCTAGTTTTGATTTACTTTATACATGAAATAGACTTATATTTTTTTTCATTTTGAAATATAAGGCGGTAAACCCAGAAGGCTTGTTTTCGGGAATAACAGGTCGCAATGTTGGCTTAAATTTATGGGAGGAGGAACATGGAGAAAGGCATTAGGGGAATAGAATAAATAAAAAAGATGTTTTTTGGCCAGAGACATAAAAGAGAATATTTTATTTTTTTTTAAAACCTGTATAATGTATTTCTTGTCTGGGCGAGGTCTTATTTATTCCACCAAGTGCGTTAAAACTATATGAATTAATAAATGACAAACAAATTTTTAAATGAATTGAATGTTAGTTTAATGTCTGGATTATGATTATCAGTAATAAATTATTATTATCTGGTGCAACTAATCGTCACTAAGCGTGGCCCACCTCCAATTTGTTATGTTTTGTGCAACATTTGACCATATTCAAACACCGAGCATGGTTTTTCGTTATACTTATTGGTAGTCTTCTTGTATTGAGTAATCCGTTTGTATCTTCATGGGAATCGGCGTATCTTCCATCCAGTAATTTGACATTCCTCTTCAAGCATTAGTTGTTTGGAGGCGAAGTATTAGGTGCCAATTAGTCCCAGCCGATTCCAGAGCACACGTTATTATAAAATCACTTCACCACATTTCATAAAGAAAATGATTTATATCAGATATCGAGGTAAAAATTGATGAATTGAAAGTCATTGAAGTTATTTTTTTTAAAGTATCAATTCTTTAACATACAGCAGAATTTAGAAGGCTCCACGATAAGCTGATAATGAAGACATAATGGTATATATATAGTGATATATTATTATTTTCTGAGTGCTATAGCTCTATTCGGTCCTTGACTTCCCAAAGAATCGAAAGCCATCCTTGTCTTTCTTTCGCCTTCCTCTTCCAACCTCTCGCTTTCAGTTTTCATAGGTCATCCTAGTTATCGCCCAGCCATCACAGCCTTGGCTTCCCTCAATCTCTTTCCTCCCGGCCTGCCGTACATCATCTTTTTTGGGAGTGTGTCTCTCGGCATCCTATACACCTGTTCAAGTCACTGCAGTCTTCCCAATTTGATCATAGAAACAATAATTGGTTCACCAACAAGCTGTTCTAGTTCATGTTTGATTCCGATTCTCGTGATTATTCACCGGATCGAAGATCTTTCTAAGAACCTTTCTTTCCCAAATATTCATTATCCTATCATTCTCTTGGGTCAAAAACCAACACTATATTATTTATTACTGTATATAACTATATATTACAAACATAACTATACATAACTATATACTACAAAAAAAGATATGTATACGTATATATATATATATATATATATATATATATATATATATATATATATATATATATATATACACACACACACACACATATACATAAATAATATATATATATATACGTAACCTGTACAACTATAACCCATTATGGAGACCAATAGAAAGCAGTCATGTTCAACCACCAGGGCGTTTTTACAAGTCTAAAGTTAGCTACTTTATAGAAGCTGAGGGTGATCAAGCAGAGGCTGAAGTGGATCCACGGCTGAAATAACAAAAAATAAATTTCCGGTCTTTGACCGGATTTGAACCAAGACCCCAGAGTTTGGAGTATAGATAATTTAATTACTCATTAAATCGGTAATAAAATGAAAATATTATCATAGATATTTGTGGAATATTTTAATTAATCTCTTTACAATACGTTTACCAATATCTCCACACAACGGAATTGCGAAAGATTTTTCCTATAAATATAGTGCAGGTAAAAGCAAGCGACGGTTAAAATAGGCATGCAAAGTCTTTGAATTTAATAATGAACGAATTGCAAAAAAGGTAATCAGGTTAGCATACGCTTTGGGTAGCCGAGACGTAGATAGGAGGATTGCTTCACAGCTGAACTTGGGTATTTGAATTTTTGAGAGGTAGGTCTGCGTTCAAAGGTTGGTGGTGTAGGTTCCACTGTCTTATATTTATTTATTTTTTAATAATTCTGTAACGTACCTATGATCTCCATTTTTCTTAATGAAAATTAAATTAAAAAAATGTATCTAGTTATAATTTTTATTAGTATATCTCTACCTAATTTTTTGTATCTATTTCATTATTTATCGAAATGACAAAATTTAAGTTATTATTTTAGAAGATGAACTATTTGATAAACTTATGAAGATTTGAAAACTTTTACCTTAGTACCCATTTAAGCTATTTAGCTCATTTTCTGCTGAAATTGTTGCAGTTTGATTTTAAAAAGCTTATCTTTAGATAATATTTTAACCATTCAGCTGATATTTTGCTACAATTAACTAATTAATAAACTAGAGATTTGATTATACAAGTTATTTATTATTTTTAATTGGAAGTACTGGTTCCTCGACAACCATATCCGATTATAAACTTGTGTATTCCATCTATTCCTGTTGCAATATGTATTTTTTCCCGTATTTTTTTGTTGTATTTGGTAACGTGCTATGAAAGCATCGCCATTCTTCCGTACAAGCTATGAAAACAGAACAAAAAACCTGGGCCACAGATAAATGGTAGGACACAGGCATGTTACATAATATATGATTTCCCTGTCTAAGGTAGTACCATGGAACATTATTAGTAGAGAATACTAAATGATTTCGCAGAATAATTATGTATTGTTATATTGTCTTTAATGGGACAGAGGAAGGGGGCATAATGATGTCACAACTTAAAGGATCTCCCGTCCTCAAAGTTCCGTTATATCGAAATAATTTGAAATAATAAAATAAACTTATCTACAGGAATAATTGTGTCGGTTTGAAAAAAAAAATTCATTTGTAATTTTACTTCTTCGATGATCAGTCAGTCGAAATTTAAAAAGGCACCCAAATTACATATCCGCCATATTCTTAGGAAACGAATATAACACATAACATATTATAATATTTATTTTTTCTTAACATTTTAAATTAATTACTGAAACGATAAATGATTATAGACAATATTTTTCCCAGGCTTTTTTTCAATTAATAAATATCCTGGGTTGATCTAAGAAATCTAGGCTCAAAATGTTTAACAATTAAACGGTTTGTTGGATGAAGGGGTTGCAATAAAACACAGTTTCGATCAATTTATATTTAAAGATTTTTTTTTTTTACATTTTCCTTTAGCAGGAAAATCTTACATCTTCTTCTTCTTCGGGCCTACAGTCCATGGTGAACCTTGGCCTCCCTGACAATTAATCCCCAGCAATGTCTATCCAAGGCTTATCTTTCCAGTTTGTCACGCCCATCTTTTCTAAGTCCCCTTCCACGTCAGCAATCCAGCTCTTACGAAGGCGTCCTCTTCTTCTCTTTCCAGGGAAGGTCGCCTCGAAAACTTTTTTTGCCATTCTTGTGTCTGGCATCCTTTCTAAGTGTCCTAACCAGCTCATCCGTCTAGATTTCATAAATCGTACTATATTTTCATCTTGTATAAGATCCTCTAGTTCCTGGCTATTCCTAACTCACCATGCTCCTTGAGCGTAAACAGGGCCAAACACGCGCCTCAATATCTTCCTTTCGAAGATCCTTAATGCTTGCTGGTCAGCTGCTTTTAGTGTCCATATCTCTGCGCCATAGCACGCAACGGGTCTGATAAGAGATCTGTACAGCCTGAGTTTTGTCCTTTTGGATAGCAGGTTTGATCGCATCATATTTGTAAGGCTAAAGTAAGCTCTATTGCCACTCATTATTCTTTTTTTAACCTCATCGGTCACTATATTTTCGGAGTTAATTTTCGTGCCAAGACACACGAAGTGGTTAACAGCTTCAAAAGAGTGGTTGACAAGAGATAAGTTACACTGCTTTCTTCTAATTCCAGAAGCCGAAGATACCATATACTTGCTCTTCGCCTCATTAATTTCAATACCTACTCTTCTGCAATATGTAACCATCTTATGCAAAATGACCTTTAATGTTTTCTCATTTCTTGCCAGGACTACAATATCATCAGCATACCCAAGAATTTGGTTGGTTCGAGTCGCCAAAGTCCCACCAGACTCCAAATTCTTCATTGCTTTATGCAGCGCTAGATTCAACAGGACCGCTGAGAGGGCATCACCTTGTCTTACTCCAGAATCAAAATGTATTTTCCTGCTTATCCTGATACCGACAAGTACACTAGCCTGATTTTGATTAAGTTAATCAATTTGTGCGGGATGTTGAATTCCATTAAAGCATTAAAGAGCTGAGACCTATCTACTCGATCAAATTCTTGTTTAAAATCCACAAAGAGCATGTAAACATCTATATTGTGGCTATAGCATTTTTCTAAGGTTTGCCGCAAAGTAAATATTTGGTCTGCCTCTGTTCGGTCTAAAACCGCCTTGATAATCTGTTGAGAATCTGCTCAGAATATACTTTCAGTCTTGCTGTTAAAATATTGGCTAAAATTTTATACACTACATTCGACAAGGATACACCTCTGTAGTTTTGGCATATGGTCTTTTCCCCTTTCTTAAACATTAAAAATTAAACCTGAACCCCAATCCTCTGGCATTCGCTTCTCGTTCCACACTTCAAAAATCAAGTTGTAGATCCTTTGGCCTAGGTGTCCTCCACAAAATTTAAACATTTCGGCAGGGAAATTATCTTCACCAGGAGCCCTGTTATTTTTTAAATGGCTTACCGCATCTATAAAGTCTTCATATGAGGGAGGCTCAGCGTCGGGCAGCGTTCTGGTGTCTCGGTCATTACATACATCGATTGCAGATATATAGATCTACCATTCTGAGGAGCGGTACAAAGCAAGTTCTCGAAATACTCCGACCACCTATCTAAAATCAGTTTTTCCTCACCAATGATTAGTCCTTCCTTGGTACGACACATATTTAGCCTAGGTTGATATCCGCTTCTCATTTTCTTGACAGACTGATAAAACCTTCTTGCTTCATTCCCTTCATTCAGTTCTTCCATATCCTCAATCTTCCTTCTATACCATACCCTCTTTTTCTTTCTACATAAATTAGTCGCTCTAATTCTACTGATGCGATATTTCTCTCTATTACCTCTCGTGTCCCTCTGTAGCATTACCTGACTCAATTGCCCTCCTGCAATTCTCATCAAACCACTCATTGTTCCTCAGCATAGATTTTTCTCCCAATACCTGGTCAGCAGCCTCTTTAATTAATTCTTTTAAACTAGACCATTCTGCTTCAACATCACTTTTCTCTTCACACTTCACCAATCCGCATTTCAACACTTCTTCAAACTGGTCCCTATGTTCCTGGGTTTTTAACTTCTCAATATTCCATCTTTTTCTCTGTATTCTCTGGCCTTTCTGACAATTGGCCAATGCCTAAAAAGAGCTTTGAGGAGATAATGATCAGGGTCACAGTTTAGTCCCCTTCAGGCTCTAACATCGATGATGCTGGATGCGAATCTAGAAGATATCAGAACATGATCAACGAATTCAGAAATTATGGGAGAAAATATATCGTTTTCATTACTTAAAACTAACCAGTTTTTAATTACCCATAATTTTCAGCTGAATTAACGAATTGCATGCAGATGCGAACTGCACCAACCGCAGTCCATTATCATTAGTCATCTCATGCAAAGAGAACTTTCCGGATACATTACCCAAAAAATCTTCCTTGCCAATTTGTGCATTAAAATCTCCGAGAATAACAGTGGCGTCGCGCTTTGGGATGTGTTCACATACCTCACTCAACTTATCATAAAAGATCTCTACATCTTCATCCGCTTTATCTTCCGTAGGTGCATGGGCAGATATTAAGGTAATGTTTCTGTATTTCCCTTTGAATCTTATCTTGCAGATTCTTTCATTGATGGCTTCAAAATCCAATAGTGATCCCTTAATCGTTTTATTTATTAAAAATCCTGTGCCATAGAGTCTTCTTCGATTTTCAGCTCCACTGTAGATGAGAGTATACTCCTTTTTATCGATTCTTCCCTGTCCCGGCCATCTTATTTCCTGCAGTGCTGCTACATCAATCTTTAACTTTATGATTTGGTCTGCAATTTCTTGTATTTTTCCAGGTTTCAACATGGTCCTTACGTTCCAGGTTGCCATAGTCAGATCTCTTCGATTAGTCCTTTTCTCGCCAAGTTCATTTTCGTAATTTCCATCCGGCTTTCCTTTAATTGTGGGTTTCGTAACAAATAGTTTTTTAAAAGATGGGGGAGTTGGCCCCACGCTCAACCCCCAACCTGGAGGACCAGGTCATTTGAGTTCAGAGTTTACCTCTCCTAGGCCAATTGGCTTCACTACGCCTCACAGAACCTGACCTGCCCGTGGTTATATTTTGGAGTTTTCCTTCTCCTAGACAGATAACCTTCACCACGGCTCTGAGATCTGTCTTCCCATTTTGCAGTTTAACGTCTTGCCCAGGACAGGGGAAAATGTTACATAGTCCCCTTAATACAAGGTAAAATGAGATAAGGGATTGGAATTGGCAATTTTATTTTAAGTTACTTATATGAAAACTTTAATACTGAACACTCTGTATGTATGCATCATTTTCTTGTTTGTATAGATTACTTATTTATTTTATACAACTATTTACTGATATTTACAACTGTATACATTATAGAATAATGACATGTTAATAACATGTAATCGTAAATTACTACTAACTAGTAGTAGCACTTCGATAAAAGCTCTTCATTAGAAGGTCTCCTGGCCATCTTCTTTACAGACGCCTTTTTGGTATTCTTGAGTATTGAGAGTGAGACTAGTGGATTTGAGTGTGTATGGAAATAATTATGAAAGGGTAGGTATCTGGTTTGGGCCAAACCAGCAACATATGGAACATTAAGATCATTAGGGATAAGTTTTTTGTGTTGCCCAGAATTAACTCCAGACGTTAATGGGCTTATGTTTAATAACCTAGAGATATAATTTGCTTGTTCGTATACATTTTTTAAAATGAGTAAATATATTTAAAATAAGATAAATAAAAATGAATCTACTCGGTTTGAATTGAATAGGTTTGCCATATAACATGTAAATTTTGGTTAAGCACTTCATCTTATTTAAATATTTTATCGAGAGTCTGTTCCTGGTTTGTGAGTTTATATTGAATAAATAGAAAAATGAACAAGCAAAGAAATACTATAGAAAATTTTTAGTTTTTCATCAAACATGTAAACTCGAAACTTTAAAATTTCTAAGGTCATTTACATAGCAAAGATTAGAACTAACCTTATATCACTAAATGTCTATTGAATTAAATTTAACTAAATGGCTTATCAAATTTTCAGAACATTTTATTTGAATAAACTTTTTTTTTTTATATCCATTTATTGAAATTTACAACTGTATAAAATATATACATCTAGTAAATGAGTTGATTATGATTACAATAACATGCGAAACTTGAAGAGAACTACTCATCAGTAGTTAAAAAAAACAAAAAAAAAACAACTTTACACTAGAAGGTCTCTAGGCCATCTTCTTTTCAGACGCCTCGGAGGGTTATCGGGAATAGAATGGGAAGCAAGTTGAAGGACTAGTGGATTTGTGTGGTTATGGAGTTTACTATGAAAGGATAGGTATCTGGTTTGGGCTAAATCAGAAACATATGGGACATTAAGATCTTTATGGATAAGTTTGTTAATGACAAAGTAAGGAGCATTAAGGATTTTTCGAAGGATTTTGGATTGTAAGGATTGGATACGGGAAGAATTAGAAGGTTTAGTTGAGCCCCAAAGCTCAACTCCATATGTCCAAATAGGTCTGATAACTGTCATGTAAATGAGTCTTTTGTAATAAATCGGAAGGTTTGAACGTTTTTCTAGTAAATGTTGAAGAAGTCGAAAACGACGAGCAGTTTCCTGCCGTTTTAGTCTCGTATGTGGATTCCAGGTTAAACGTTTGTCTAGTTGGAGTCCAAGATAGCGGATCTGTTCAACAGGGATCAGTGGGATATTATCAATAAGTATTGCAAGGTCAGAATAAGTTCTTTAAAGCATCCATTGCCGAGCATTACTATTATTTTATAATATCCAAGAACACAAGAATGAATTACTTCAAGAAGGAGGAAGAATAAGAAAAGAGATGAATTAATGAAATATTCACTGAATCAGGAAAACTACCCTCGATTCTTAGAATTAATTTAAATGTAATATTAATTAAAATGTGCCCCATATTGTTTCAATTACGCGTTTAACCATCATGCTTTCCCAACTTCAATATTAACAGAATACCTCAAAGAATGTTTTAAAACTCTTTTAACAAAAGAGTTTTAATATTAAAACAGTTAACTTTATAAAAATATGAAATATTCACAACCCTTGGTGAAAAATGCAAATAAAAACTTGATTTTTCATTCAACTATGATTTTCAGAAAAGTTAAATGCATTACATGACCTAAAACAAATGAACCGTTATGAAACATACAATCCTTGCTACATTAATCCAAGGTTGCCAAGGTAATCAAATATTTAATCCGAGGTCTCTCATGCCAAACTTCTTTTTAATCCATTTTTTTCAAATTCGTTTCTTTTTGCTTGAAAGGTCTAGCTTAGATCCCCTCAACTTATGGCCAAAAACAATTTGTCTTATTGTATTTTTACAACCCCAAATTTATTTCATTTTCACAATCAACGTTAAAAAAATTAAATACAGATTAAAAAGTCATTTCCCACAAAGTCCAACCCAAACTGATACATTCCTGAAAACCCTAAAATTCAGACAATAAAACCTCTAATACTTGCTCACAGTCCCATTTATCTATATTATAGTTGCCGAGAAAATTCAATCCGATTCTTCAGAAATTCACATCTTTTGGTTTTTTTAATCTTCTGTAAAATTAAAAAAATTGAATTGAAAGGGTTTGGCATAACATGCCCCATATTTAATAAATAAAATTCATCAGCAAGAATATGTATACCCATAAACCACAGAAAGTTAGGAAAAATCGAATTCTTTATAAATTTAATCAAGTTTCGAATTGATCGAAGCCAACGAATAGAACTGGAAGGGTCTATGAGCTACTTTTCTTAACTCACTATTTCATTTTATTTTATTATTTATTTATTTATTTTTTATTATTTATTTATTTTTTACTTCATTAAATATTTCGTACATACTCAACATAGTAGAAAGTTAGCTGTTAACAACTGTATTTATTTTAGCTGTAGCATTCAGTTTAAATTAAAAAATAAGTTTTAAAAACAATTATTCAACAAATTGTTTCATGTTGCAGCTCAAAGAAACAGTGCGCGATGGCTTGTTGTCTTTTGATTATGGTTTTTCCCCCAACAAACAGTAAAGTTTGTCTTTTTATTTTATTCTCTGTTATTTACTTTAACTTTCTTTTTAAAAAATGACTACAGAAAAGTGTACACAGCGATAGGTGGATGAAATGTGCTTACTACAAACGAAGTGCTAAGTAAAATTTTGTATATTTTATCAGGGATGCAGTCAGGTCACAATCACACATCCAATTTGAAAAAAGAAATATATACACCAAGTGCCGACTTGGTCTGCATTACAGATCTTCTTGAGAGAGATTGTTGTCTGGCTGAAGACACGGCCAACAATCACCATTGTTTTATGTTATATAACAAAAAAATATTCACCATTAAATTTCTGATTGGGAAACTGTCATTAAATTTTCGATCCCGGCTACAGAGCTAGAGCGTGCCAAAAAATCGCAAACACTTAAAAAATGGATTCTAAACTTGACTTTTTTCATCCTAACCCATTTAGCTTCTAAATAGTAGGCCCTAGGAATAAATTTCATATAACAATATGTATTTTCCATTAAATTTCTGATGAGGAAACTGTCATCAAATATTCGTTCCGAGCTACAATAACAGAGCTAGAGCGTGTTGAAATGTTACATTTTTGAATGTCAAAAATGTACATATTTTGAAGGTAAAAAAAAAGTTAGAAATTTCTTGGAAAAAAAACACACACACAAGGAAACTATAAACCCCCAGTCAAAAGACATATCCACGTCAAAATATTCACAAATACTAATTTGTGAATTGTGTCTTTTTATACGTATTTTCACAATATAACCAGCTTGATTGTCAAACCGATGCTTGAAAATAATCAAATCAGCTGGTAAAATAAAATGGCTAACAAATTGTGATGTGAGTACGTTTGTATGTAATATTTCTATTTATATTAAATTTAAAAAATAAAATAAAATAAAAAATATGAAAAATCTTATAAATCCCAGGATTCGTCAAATCTAGAAAGGACAGGATATCGAGATCCCGAAATTCAGAAAACAGAATCAAATTATTTAAATGTAAATGAAACAGGGATCTATCTCGGAAAAACTTTAGAAGAACAAACAAACATGTATTGGTGCCATGTATTATGCTATTAATCGATCCTTGTTATGGTCCATATTTGTTCCAAACTTCCCACATTTAAAGACCAGTGAATGGAATAGGAAGAAGAAAGATGCAGCATTTGACGTACGATTTCCTTAGCTATAAATAATCTTGACTCAATGGCCGAGCGAGAGTATTAAACCTGGTGGTTCGAATCTTACCTGGGTGGGTTAAAATTTATTTCGTGGTGAACCGACAAAATGAATCTTGACCTTCCCATTCTGACATGAATAAGTTGTAACCAGTATGATAAACCGTCCTACCTGCCCTAGTTGGAGTACACGAGGACTTTTTTTTTTTCCATAGTCCCCTTTTTTTCCTTTCTTGTAATAACCTTATATAAGGACTTTAAGGACGCTGGATGAATTCCAGGACCGTTGGAAGAATGAAGATCTCGTGGGTCTTCTGGCTTCTTTTTCTTCAGGGAGGTGGTTTTTACTATCTTTTTAAGCATGGAGTCCTGTAATCGCTGCAGATGTCGTCTAGTTCCGTCAGAAATTCGGGTGAGAAGAGCGGCACCATACAGGAGGGCAGGCCTCAGCATGCTTTTGTATATGCATATTTTGAGTCGGAGAGAAAGTGCTGGAGAGGATAGGAGGTGGTGGAGACGATAGAATCTTTTCCTTACTTTGCGGTGCTCTGTGTAACAGTGAGCTGAGAATTTCAGCCCTCTATCCTTAGTGACGCCCAAGTAGACAATAGAGTTGGAGGGGGAAATGGTGGTGTTTGCCACTCGCGGGTCTTCGGCAGTGTTGCTTTTTTGTAGTGTGAGAACACTACGTAGCCCGTTTTAGATGGATTCACTTGGATGTTAAGTGAATCCAGCCGTTGAATGATCTCAGCGCAGACTGTTTCGGCCTGGCGTAGTGCTCTAGTGGGATTCATGCTGCTGTTAGTGATGGCGATATCGTCGGCAAAAGCTGCTATTGTCGCCCTACCGTAGTTTTTGCCAACTACTTCAGCAGTGTATATGTTAAACAACACTGGAGATAATACCACTCCTTGTGGCACACCGCAAGTGAGGGGTACTGAATTTGAATCGACGTCGCGAACCCGCACAGCGAGACTTCTCTCACTGAGAAAGGAGACAATGACTCCATAGAGCTGCTCAGAAAATTCTAGATCTTCAAATTTTCTGCATAGGATCCCGTGAGATACGGAATGCTTTCGTGCAGTCTACGGAGATCAGCGCTGTTGCAGTGTTCCTATTGAAGTTTGAGCACGCCTCGGATTGCAGCTTCATCAGGTTGTGTTCAGTACTGAGGCGTGCTTGGAAACCCGTTTGTTCGAACGGAATAACTGAGTTCTCTTTGCAAAAGTTTCGTAGGTAATTCAGACCAATTTTCTCGTATTTTCCCGAGGTGAGGCAACAGGCTGAAAAAAAAAAAAAAATCAAAAGTCATGATCGCGGTTTGTCTTTTGCGAGAGCCTGAAGGTTCTACGTTTTAGTCTGACAGTGATTTTGAAGGCGAAATAAATAAATAAACAATCGCATTTTGCCTATACAGGGTGAGGGGAAGGCATTTCGACCATTCATAATAACGATATACATGGATTGGTAGAAATGCCATCCCCTGTAAAAACAGACTCATCTGCCCATACTTCAAAAAGTAGTATTCTTAGACACAACCTGCATTCAGTAGCTAACGGCAAAAGGTCTATGTTCATTATCACTGGGTTTTAAACATTACATTGAAAATCTAATAAAATAAATCCTAAATAATAATAATAAATAAATAAATGTAATAACATGAGATCCTCTGATGTAGTGTCGCTTTATTGACAGTTTTCCTTTATTTTTTATTAAACAATCATTTTTTCCCTTGCTTTTTATTCCAATGAAGAGTTTATTATGTTTAAAATGCACATTTCCATTAAGGGATTGTCATAATGTTTTATTTACCCAAGTAACTGATTTGTATACAAAATGAGAACACCATGTTTTTTTCGGTTTCAAAATTAAATATCTCCATGAAATTGAAACAAAATCATTACGTTTAACATATCATTCGAAAGCTGATTAAATTTGCAAGTTTTTGTGAGATTTGACGTTTTGTGGATAGTTTTTACGAAAAACGGTGAGCGTTGAAGTAAATAAGACATTGTGACTTCCCCAAATAAGGTGAAGATCAAGCTGTTCTTTAGATACCAAGTTTGTAAAATTCAAGGTTACGTGTACTCTGTTCTTATAGGGAATTTAATGCTAAATCTGAAAATGTAGCCAAAATTTGAAAAATATTTAGACAAAATGGAGATATTACAGTTTTTATGGGAAAAAAAAAAACGTGATTTCCTCAAAAAAGTCTTCGATTTATCGTATATATGCAACGGATTGGAATAGAAAGGTGAGATTTGCGGCATTTAGCTACATTTTTGATCTAGTTTAACCCAATTTTTTTTTTTACACTAAGAGATACTCACCCTGTATAGTCCAGTCAATAAACACATTGTAGAGTGCATAGAATATGCGATAATTTTTGATTTCATAGCTTCGTTAGGAATAGTTAGAAGATAAACATACTAAAAGTCCCCGCCCGAGGGGGGAGGGGGGGGGGAGCTAACGGTGGGGGGAGGGGGGAGTTCAATCTTTTCGTTTCTTCGATATTAACTCGAAAACGGTTGAATTGAGATAAATATGTTTCAAATAAACATAAAAGTTAATTAAAATTCCTATATATAACTGACAATGTATAAATTTGTCGTAGTTCTAACCGTTTACGAGAAATTCGTTATTGAAAATCGATGATTTTCGGGAAAAAAACAAATGTCTCCTCACTTTTTGTCAAACTTTTGTTTCTAGTACCTTTCACAATCGTTTCTCAGAAAAAATTTCAGAATCAAAATTGTAAAGCATTTAATTTACTTTAATTTCATATATACTTTTTTGGTATTAGAAGTGATATGAAGACATATGGTGATAACATCGATAAAAATCTAAAATAATTTTGCTCTTAATTAAATACTGTTTTCTTACAAAAAATAGCTAATTTTAGAGCAAATTTGTTTATCTGAAAACCTAATAAAGCGTAGGAAAGTTGTAGAGGAAGTGCGTGCGCGTTCATCGCGAAGACCATGGTTGACCAACCTTCCACTTCAAAGGCCAGCAATATGGAAGTCATTCAAGAGAATGAAAGTGCTCAAGGCGGAGAATGGCAACAGGTAATAAATCGAAAAAGAAATCAAGAATATGACCGAGATCCTAGAAAAAATAAAAAGACTTCCCCAGTAACAACAACTAAAAATAAATTTGAAATACTGACAACCCAATCTAAAATTTAAAAAATATTTCTATATACCCAAACACACCCAATGGCTATAGAACTATAATCACTGCCCTGCGGAAGGAAAATGCCGACTTCCACACTTTCCAGTTACCTGAGGATAGATGCCCACGGGTGGTTATCAAAGGTTTACATAACTCAATCCCACATAATTTTATAATAGAAGAATTAAAAAACAAAGGCTATGACGTAGTCAATGTTACAAATGTTCTGTCTCGATTTAAAACGCCATTGCCTATGTTTTTTGTAGATGTTACAAAGCAATCATTTAACGAACATATCTTTGATATAAAACGAATTTATTACACAGCGGTTACTGTTGAAGAACCGCGTAAAAAAAGAACAATACCACAGTGTATCCGATGCCAACAGTATGGTCACACAAAGACCTACTGTAACCATCAACCAAAATGTGTCCGTTGTGGACAAAACCACGAGAGTGGCAGTTGCCAAAAAACACGGGAAACGCCTGCAACCTGTGCAAACTGTGAAGGAGCGCACCCTGCCAACTACAGGGGTTGCCAAACTCTCAAAGATTTAAGAAATCTGAAAAAACCTAAAATCCTCAGGCCTGTGTCAGTTCAGCGACCAGACCCACCTTCATTACAAGAGTACTCACCTCTACCGCAGTATTCTGAACCATTTCAACGAGGACAAGTCAAGTTACCAAATTTGCATGAACCCTCAAGCTATCCACAATCATCAGCTACGGGACATCAGCAATGTGCGGATAATTCAGATATGAAGCGAAGAACTATGCTTCCTCCTGAAAATATGCCACATCAAATGGTATCTTTACTATGTGGATTACATGACCTCATTTAACCTCTTTTAAGCCTTCTGCAACAGATTTCTGATGTAAAGCAAGCCTTATTCCCATCATATGCACCCTAATTCTTTAACTGTGGGTTCCTTGTCCATTCTTCTATGGAACACTAACGGACTTCCTCAACATAAAAATGAACTTGACATATACCTACATGAGAAACGAACGGACGTTGCCCTGATAACCGAAACACACCTTACTTCCCGACATAAAATTCACATTCCTGGCTACACTATTTACCGAACGGACCATCCAGATAACACTGCTCACGGAGGCACAGCCATCGTCATCAAATCTTCACTTCGACACAATTCAATACATACACCACATACACCCCATACACAGGCCACTGCAATCACAGTTTACACAAAACATAACACTATAACACTGGCAGCTGTGTATTGTCCCCCCAGGTTTGCCATTTCATTTCACATCTTCAATAGTTTCTTCGAGAAACTGGGAAAATGTTTTGTCGCTGGTGGAGACTATAATGCCAAACACCAAGCTTGGGGCTCCCGTTTGTGTACTCCGAGAGGTAGAAATTTAAGATCTGTTCTCCATAAACTTTCGTTAGACACTATATCCCCAAATACTCCAACTTACTGGCCCACATCGAGACAGAAAACTCCTGACTTACTTGATTTTTTCATCACTAAAGGACTTCGCACCATACCTTACACAATAAGTAGCAGTTCCGATCTCTGCTCTGATCATTCCCTGGTTTATTTGACACTTTTTGATGAACCTATAAACAAAGAGAAAAGATTATTCCTAAACCAAGGCGTTATGGATTGGGATAGCTATCAATCCAAGTTGAATTCGAAACTGCTGATACCAATGCAGCTAAAAACCGAAGTAGAAATTGAAGAAGCAGTTGATGTATTTACCAAAGCTGTACTGGAATCTGCATGGGCTTCATCCGTTCCTAGAATGAACAAAAGAGGTTCTCTACCAAGTTACCCACAGTACATCAGGGACCTGATCACAGCAAAGAGAAGGGCGCGAAAGGTATGGCAAAAAAACAGACTTCCTTCAGACAGATGAGCATTTAATAAATTGAATAACGAACTGAAAAGACAAATTATGAAAATCAAACAGACCAAATACGATTACTACTTATCCAATATCACGACAGACGACGGAAGCTTATGGAGGCACACTAAAAAACTTTTAAAGCATCACGAGGTGATAGCGCCTCTCAGAAAAGAAGGTAGGTCCTGGGTGGTGTCGGACAAAGAAAAGTCTGAACTCTTTGCTGAACATTTTTCGACTGTTTTTACACCACATACAGACTACCAAGACAATGAACATGAAAATTACCTACAAGAAACTCTAGAAGTTCCCCTTCAATTGGCATTACCCCCACTGTCTTTCACTCCTTCTGATGTATTGCAAGTAATCAGAAAGCTATCACCAAAAAAAGCTCCAGGATTTGACTTAATCACCGCTGACCTCCTCCAGAAAATGCCCAAAAAAGCTATAGTCTTTCTAACTACAATTTACAACGCAATTCTCAGGACTACAAAATTCCCAGTTTAATGGAAATATTCTTTTATTACCATGATACATAAACTAAACAAAAACACCGATTCACCTTCTTCCTATCGACCAATTAGCCTACTTCCTTTGTGTTCTAAAGTTTTTGAAAAATTATTTTACCGACGAATACTAGGCATACCGACAGATAAACAAGTACTGCCTACACACAAATATAAGGGATTGCAAAAAATACACACCTTAAAAAAATACAAATATTCCAATCAAAATTACTCAGACTAATCACAAAATCACCTTGGTACGTTTCAAACCACACACTTCACACTAATTTAGAAATACCCACAGTAAAGGAACATATACATGACCATTATAGACGATTTAACGACAGACTTCATGGACATAACAACATACTCATTAATGACATGGCCACGACTGACATACCTGGAAATACTCTCAGAAGGCTTAAAAGAAGCTGGATGAGAGATTTGCTCAAATAAATCTCTTTAACCCATGCCAGGAGGAGGTACTATTGAGTGCTAGTCTCCCACACGCATACAAGGCCTGTAGTATTCAATTTCACATCACATTCACTGATTGTTACCCTAATAACAGGTGCGAATTAAAACCTGAAAGAGAAAAAAAAAAAAAAAAAAAAAAAAGAAGCAAATGTCTAACAAAAAAGAGGTAAACATTATGTTTATTTCTATAATTATCGATTTTTAATAACGTATATCTCGAAAACTGTTGGAATTTCGACGAATATGTATATAATTAATTTTATAGGAAATTTAATGAGCTTTAATTTTGATCTGTAGCATATTTTTGTAGAGTCAACCGTTTTCGAGATATTATTGAAAAACAAAATTGGGATGTTCTCTCTAAGCTGTGAAGTCAAAATTATTGCATATTTCATTCGCTCTACACCCCTCAATTCAACACTCTTTAACTGTGGTTGCACTTCTCTGTGAAAACACGTTTGTTGGTACTCATTCCGAAACTAATTGTTCGATTCAAAATTTCTATTTTTTATTTGAATGCTCCTTAAATATACTATCAGTCTCTATATATGAAATTTTGATCAAGCCCATTAAATACTCATACCAGCACGTTAAAAACCGCTTACTATTTCGAAATCCAAGTTTTTATGGCATAGTTTTCACCATATCTACAAAACTATTTGTCAGATCTGAAATTTATTTTTTTAAACTAAGATCTGATGGAATTTACTATCAGGCTTTATATATGAAATTTTGATTATGTCACGTAATACACCCAAACCCGAACGCTAAATATGTATGTTTTGGCAAAGTATGACGATATCAACAAATTCAGTGGGCTGATTTGAGTGTATAACGTGACATAATCAAAATTTCATATATAGGGACTGATAGTAAATTTAAGGAGCATTCAAATAAAAAATAGAAATTTTGGATCGAACAATTAGTTTCGGAATGAGTACCAACAAACGTGTTTTCTCAGAGAAGTGCGATCCCAGTTAAAGAGTGCTGAAATGAGGGGTGTAGAGTGCATGAAATATGCGATAACTTTTGACTTTACAGCTTTGTTAGGAGTAGTTAGAAGGTAAACATATTAAAAGTCCCCGCCCCTGGGGGGTGAGCTAAGGGTGGGGGGAGGGGACAACGTCCCAATTTTGTTTTTCGATAATATCTCGAAAACGGTGGACTCTAGAAAAATAAGTACAACGAACAATGAAGTAAAAACTTATCGCATATTCCATGCACTCTACACCCCTCATTTCAGCACTCATTGACTGGGCGGTAGCTAGAAAGGGTGACACTTACATCATTGCAAATATAACGTTCTCTTTTTAGAAAATCAATTGGAAAATTTCTTGATCACGGCATGTGACGTTTTTGAACAATTTACAAGACAATTAGACCTGTTCTGTGCATAGCACAGAATATATGAATTTGAAATTATAATCAACAAAATGATATATAAAAAAAATATATAGTTCAAGAGGCACACTTTGTAAAAAAAAAAATAAATAAATAAATAAAAAATTGTTTAATCTGATAGGTGTTTAACATGCTTGTACCTTGAAAAGAATTTGTTGTACTAAGCAAGGTTTACTCAATAGAGAAATTGATGACTTATTGAAAACTGCAGGAAAAATATTTAGCCATTCATAGGAACCGCCGTTTGAAAGCATCGTCAATTAATTATCTCTTGTTCTGTTTCATTATGACACTGTGGAGCTATCTACGCTGTGGGGCTACCTATGCCTCCCACTCATAGTAATTAAATAAAATTAATTAACAGACTAACTTCATGATATTCCGATCCATTCGGTATATACAACGTACAGAAAAATAATTGTTTATTATAACAATTGTTGACGTATTGCCACGAAATGTGTCTGTGTCTTACTTATTATAATCATGAAAAGAGCACTCTAATTCTTATCAGAAGTGAAATAAAATTGTTATTTCTGTACCTAATGTAATTTTCCATTAGGGGTAGAAATCCAGCCTGACTTGAAATCTTGGGAATCGATTAAAGCTTACGAAGCATAGTTGTCACATTACAAGTCAGTGTTCATTTAGTTGAAGCACTGACACTAATTTACAGAGCTTTTAACCTCATTACGTTGAAATTCGCTTCTTAACGATTTAAAATTTGAACATTTTAATCCCTCTTACTGGATTGAAAATTCAAGAAGCAGATCTCCAGTTTGACTAAAAAAAAACACATCTCTATAACCATTATCAGACCTAATTGAAGTTAACGTATTGAATTATGAGGATCCACCAAGTCATCGAATCCTTCCCGCATTCAATTACTCCAGTCCAAAATCCTTAATGCTCCTTACCTTGCCACATATGAACTAGTCCACTATGACCCCAACATCCCATATGTCATTTGTTTGGCATGAACCAGATACTTATATTTTTCATTTCATAATAATATGAATACTCACCCAAATCTACTTGTTTCTCAACTTCTCATTTTATTCCTGTCGAACCTCCGAGGCGTCTGAAAAGAAGATGACCTCAAGACCTTCTACCATGAATTTTTATTAAAGTGCCACCAATGGGTGGTTGCTTCGCAACTGATTGTCATGTTACTGTATTTATTTTATCATAAATTTACAAGAATTATATGTTCTAAACAGTGGCAAATATCAATAAAAGGATGAAAAAAAAATGATTTTAATCAACCAGCTAATCACAATGCACAATAAAAAAAATTATATTTTAAGTGTGTACATTTTTATTATTGTTATTTCCCGTCTTTCAATAATCAAAGCTTATTTTTAATTTTACAATTCATTATAGAATTTTCATATTATTCCAGTTTCTTCCAAATTTATAAGATTAGTAGACATAGTAAGTATCTTAAATGCCCTTAGTAACATCCTGGTATCATTGTAGAATTTATTAGTAGTTATTTTTGGAGAATAATTATGAGCATTAACGAAATAACCAAATACTCACATAAAACACTGCTATACTGTAATCTAATGCACAAAGGTTATGCGTTGTGATTTGACGTGATAAAGATATAGGGATGAGGAAAGAATAGAGAAGATTATCGTGGGATTATTCTTAAGGAATTGGTTTTGCCTTACTAAAATAAAATATTTCTGTAAAAAAGTATTTTTAATGATTAAACGAATCTACAGTCAAATTGATTAAATCAATTTGTCATTATTTGACGGTTTTAAACTCTTTGAGAATGGATCCTGCAACCAATAGTAATTAGATCCCGTGAGAGGCTTGGACCGTGAGGTTGGCAGCTGCAGAGACTCCAATAAGACATTGAACTGAGCAGAGACTTGTCCAATTTAGCGGAGTGGTGTCGTGGCCTGCAAACATAACCCTCCCTAGCCTATAGTAGTTCCTTCATGCGTCCCACCAGGTGTCTCTGAAAAGTCACTGCATTCTCTATCAGTTAGGCTGAGATTCAACAAACGAAACTTTGTTTAAATAAACGAATAGGAAATGTGAAAAACATCAGTGAGGATTTGAGTAGAACAATTTGAAAAATCATTAACTTTATTCTGGGAATTACAGTTTATTATTGAGACCAGGTTAAAAAATAATATTAATAATTATTATAGATGGAAAGCTAAAAGGGGGCGGCACCTTATGATGTATTTATTTCTATTATGTTCAGTAAAATTGTAAGGGTGAGCGGCAGCTTAGGTGGCTTACTTGGCAGAATACTCTATTAGGAGCTAAAGATGATTTACTGGCAATACCTGGAGAAAATGTTTTCATAGAAAGGAGTCAGATAATCAAAGAAAGAAATGCAAAGATTAGATGGAAGGGGCAGGGGTATGTTTAAGATTTTGCATGGTAAATAAGAGAGTCTCTTTTGGAGGAGCGAGGATGTGGAGGAACGAGGGGTGGAGGAAAAGGCTATAGGAAGCCCACTATGGTAGATAAGGAAGATCTGGTAGAGGCGAAAGTACACTATAATGTTGATAGCATGTAACAAGTGGATAATGTTAATTGTGTGCTAATCCTAGAGTACAGTAATAGTCAAATCATTCATAGTTTTGTATTTCTAAAATCATAATATTAAATAAAATATATTCAGAAATATTATTAAATATTCTTCACCTCTACTAGCGCAATCCCTATCCAGCGTCACTCACCCCAATAATCCTCCCTCGCTAGTTAAAAAGGCAGTGAGTGACCTGGTGATCTATTATAAAATTCGACATTGAGTCCTAATAATGGCCAACTTCTCCACTCATTACCCGAGTGACTTTACAATTGCTCCCTCAATCAGCTTCCACTGGTTTTCTTTGCACCAGTAACGCAGCTGAGAAAGACCTGGCTCATCCCTCCGTTAGTAGAGGGACAAGTCTGGTTAGGAGATCCCAAGAATGTGTGTATATTGTAAATACATGATTGTATTTTCAAATTTTAATTTAATGTTATTTTTATTTTTACTATTATTATTGTTTTTTTTTTGTTTTTTTTAATATTTTTGTTTTTTTTTGTTTATGTAATATATTGAATTGTATTTTTTTTTTCAGTTTATTTATTGTATTATATATTATAAGGTTATTTCTTTATTTTTATTTTTTCATTTATTCTGATACTATATATTGTGTGAATGGATTCATAAATTTATCCATATTAGTTATCGCCCTCTATGAGGAAGATTGTAATACTTTCTCAATAAAAGATTTAATAAAATTATTATTCACCTAACTCCCACTACATTAAACAGCATTGCTTTTCACGATATGGTAGTAAGAATTCAATAGACCAAACAGATCGGACATCAATAGATGGAGCTATTGTGTCATCAGAGGCTTAAATTGATGCTGGTAAAGCATTGAATAAACCCTCAAGGCGGAACAATGTAGGAGAATATACCAAAGGGTAATACTATAGTTGATGGCATATGGTATATAACAGAAATACGATATGGGCTCAGTATTTTAAGAATATATTTTAAACATAAGAACATTATATTGAAGTTATGAATGTCATTACCAGATTTAGGCAAAATTTAATCAAAGCTAAAAATTTTTCATAGATATTTGATAACTAATTTCCTGGAATAAATCAGCTGATTTAATATTAATTAAATCTTTTAGTCAAATAAACATTACTTCACTAAAAATGAATAAAAGATTTAATCAATATTGAATTAGGTGATTGATGTCAGAAAGTTAGTTGTCAAATAGCTGTGATTATATTTTTCCCAACTCTGGGTATTAGTTAGCTTTAAAGTTTGAGGAGAGGTTTTATTCTCAAGCAGGAAGAAACATTTTTCAATAGCCATGAATAAGCAGCGTCTTATAAGCTCTTTTATAAGCCACACTTAAGAGTTGTGAAGTATTTCTTATAATTAATTTCCGTAGTTTTATAAAATAAAAGTTCTTTAACCGACGAATTTATTTTTACCAAAACGAAACCTCAATTTTTATTCAACATAATAATTTTATTCACAACTGTTATAACTTGTATAGAACCCGTGCATATGATGTTACTTTAAAAACAACAGTAGATGTCTGCACAACCTCCAGGTGTGATTCTACAGAAAGGAGAACCCTCATCCAGCTGGATTTGTGAGGTTGCCATATTATGTACATGTTTGTTAGAATTCCTCTGCAATCTGTCGGAATATGGAAGTTTTCTATGTGTAAAAATATGTAATGTATCGTTTGACACGCAGGAAGGGAGTCAGTTATCAGTCCTATGAATTTAGACTGGAATGTTTTTTTTGGAATTTAGAATAGTAATATTTTTCAAAAATGCCTACTTTTAGGCGGTCCATAAAGTTGAAGGGATGCGTAAATCATGATAAGTTATTACAAGTTACAGTAAATGTTGTATTTTAACAAGTTGTTTTATAATGAGCGTCTTTAAAGTAAGGGTATAGTCATGGTTTTTTTCATCTATGGTTTCCATCTAAATGTTCGTCTACTGGCAAGCGTAAGTCCTTTCTCAGTTTTAGGTAAAAGTTGTCATTGTAATACAGATCAAATACAGAAAAGATGCCGAACAGAGTGTGTGGTAGTAATGATTTAAATTTGACTAGTTGCCTCTTGTGCCATACTCTATCAAAAGCCTGGGAATCATCCAAAAATGCACCGGGGATGTTAAACATTATTTCTAAAGCTGTGTATAAATAATGTCAAGTAGTAATTTTTTAACTTTCTTTTTTTTTTGAACGGATTGATAATAGGCTAATAGTTCTCAAAACTAAAATTGTACTTAATTCTTGAAAACTATATTTAATTTAACTTTGCTACCTAGTAGTTTCAGTAACATTAACCTGGCACTTTCGACATGGCTACAAATAAAAGAATACGTTTAAGATTATAAAAAGAAGATAAAGATAATTTAAGAGAACGAGAGGCCATTAGTTATAAATAAGGCAGAGATTTATAATATGCAAATGAATATTTTTTATGCTTCATTTTTTTCTAAAACATGAGCTGATATCTATATGAAAGAACTGGTTCTAAATCATTATAAAAAAAATTATTTTGCATATTTTCCCAACATTTTACAGGTGTGCATAGTTCTGATCATTCCATTCATTCCTGGCATATAAAAAATGTAATATTAAATTTGTTGTTAATTTTTATGTTTACTTGGATACGATTCAATTGGTGAAATGACGAGTATTAAAAAAAAAATCTAAAAAGTTAAATGAAAGAAAGTACTGAACACCGTTTTTATTTTAAAAAGGAAGCCTACCACGAAGCACATCATGGTATCTCCCTTCGGTCACATGGAGTCAATTTCGGTTCGTTCGTTCACATATAAAATTAGAAATATCCTAAAATAAAAGTTTTCTCTTTATAAGACTAAAAGGTTATTAGGTATTTAAAAGACTTTACAGCACTGAAAATAATTAGGTAGTAAGAATCAAAATCAAGAATATTTATAGAAATTTAATCATGCAAATTTATACTGGTGTTTATTAACCAACCAGTCAAAGTTTTGCCTATTCAAAATTAATAATGGAGAATGAAATGATCACTGTGATAGAATTTATGTAATAATACAATTATTACTATTATGCAATATACAACAATACAAATGATCTGCATTTATTTTGTTGAAATGGAATGTGCGATTTATAGTTTGCATTAATGTGGTTAGTGAAATATTTCCTGATATTTTAGAAACCAACTAATAGTTCTGGAATTTTCAAAAATAAGAATATCGTCCAAAAATGTCTTTGAGTTTTCCCAATGAATCACTCTTATTTTAAAAGTTTTATATTACAACTACTTTATTAAAATTAAGTGTAAATATTTAAATAACGACCGTTTATATAACAAGATGTGTCATCGACCGGGAAAAAATATTGCTAGGTACAGCTTAGTCAAGAGCTGAAAGAACTCACATTAGAACTCTTATAGCAGAAGTTAAACCTTATTAAAATGTAGATTTGGCCGAAATCATGTATAATTTCTACAAACATTGAAACTGCTAATGAATCAGGAGATTGTACAATCAAAATGGTGTACGACTCAACGGAGGATTTGAAAAAGCGTAGTCTGGTAAGCTATATGTTGATTTAGTGTAAAAAAATTTTTTAAAAAATTTAATCAGTCTCTCACGGATCTTGTTGGCAATTTTTTTGGAGGTTCCTGGTCAAAAAATATTAGACACATATTTTGCCGTTCCGACCAATGGGCCCTAGAAGCCGAGAAAAAAAATAAAATAGCATTAAACTAATTTATTTTTTATCTCGAGTTTAAAAAATGATATCGACATGATTCTTGCACCATGATTTTGATTGCGAATTAAAGGAAAAATACAGTCGATCCATAGATTTTGGTTTAGGTTAATTAAATTCTAAAAAAATGATTAGTTTTTTAAGCAAACTACCTCTATAGATTTTTTCACACAAACATTGAGGTCAGATTCTAATTCAGCACCCTCAAAAACATTAAAAAACAGTTATTCAACAAAATCAAAAAACATCATTTTTTTCACCCTCTTCCAGGAAAATGAAATTTTAAAACCGATTATTGGTTACATACCTTTAAATCGTCATTACTTTGTCATGCAATTCACTGTTTGGTATCGCTGGAAAGAGGAGGGTCTCAGCTTTTGATGTATATAAATGTAAAATTCGATGAACAAAAACCTATTGAAAAAATTGGAAAATCCGAAAAACATTTTGATTTTTAACTTGAGTTTGAAACCAGATAGGATGATGAAACCAAATACATTTCAAGCGTATTACCACCCTATATTTTGTGTAAAAAAATAAAGTTGATACGTTAAACCGTCTAATCGTAATTCATGTTTTTATCAATTTAAACAAAAGTTGCCTACCATTTCTTATTTGGTCAGGCAAACGTTGAAGCTTACAAACTTTTATTTTTCTATTTGTATGAAATTTCGTATTTAAGGGTTCTCTTGAATGCTGAATTCGAATCCGATATCGGTTCTTGTGAAAAAATTATATTGAATATACTTCGCTTGAAAAATTTTAGCTTTTACACTGTAAAATGTGATAGAAAATTCTTTTAGCCCTAGAATTCCATCTCAGCACCCTCAAAACTCAGGAAACGTATGTATATATATATAGATATCAATAAAAAAAAAATATATATATATATATATTGATTAAAGAGGGAAATGGGCGAAAAAATGAAAAGAATTTGGGCAGAGAGGAAGAAAACCTGAAAATGATATACGCGTGGTCCACCGTTGGCCTGTATCGCGATAAATAAATAAATAATATACACATATATATATATATATATATATATATATATATATATATATATATATATATATATATATATATATATATATATATATATATATATATATATATATATATATATATATATATATATATATATATATATATATATATATATATATATATATATATATATATATACACATATATATATATATATATATATATATATATATATATATATATATATATATATATATACATATATATATATATATATACACTAATTGGGAGAAATAATTTGTTACTTTAATTATTATTAAAATAGTTATAATTATTAATTATTTATTGTAATGATAACTTATTACAAATTAATATTTACATTATATACAGACAGAACCACATATTAGATTTGATTGCTAAGTATTTACAATTTTTATTTTATTTTGCAGTTGAACATGTTAAAATATGATTGTGATAGTTGACATAAAAACATTATAGCAATTACTGCCTCTTTTCCGTTGCTGATTTCAGATATTTTTTTTCTTTTATTGACAGAAATTTACTATATTATTACAAAAATACATGTAGTTAATATGCAATGCCAAACGATGACAAGAGTAAAACTTGTAGAGAAAACCCATTAGTGGTACTCTTATGAAATATCTACAAAAGAAGAAGATCCCGATGCTATCTTCTTTTCAGACGCCTCGGAGGATTGCCAGGAAAGGAATGGGAAGCAAGTTGTGCAACAAGTGGATTTAGATGAGTATTAAATTTATTATGAAAGAAAACGTATCTAGGTCGTCCTAAATCAGCGACGTATGGGATATTAAGGTCATTGCAGATCAGTTCATTTGTGACAAAGTAAGGAACATTAAGGATTTTCCGAAGGGTTTTACTTTGGAGTGATTGGATGCGGAAAGAATTCGAAGGTTTGGTGGATCCCCACAACTCTGTACCGTAAGTCCAAATAGGTTTGATAATCGCCATTTTGATGGCTTTTTTTGTAGTGAATCAGGAGATTAGATCGTTTGTCAAGTAAGTGTTGTAGCAGTCAAAATCGTGCAGCTTATCTTTTCAATCTTGTATTATGGTTCCAGGTAAGTCTCTTATCCAGATAAAATCCAAGGTATCGTATTTGTTCGACATTATTTAATGGTACTCTATTAAAGGATACAGGAGGACAGGATGAGGTAGGTTTTCGACGGAGGATGAAGGTTGTTTGCAGGGATTCCTAGGTATTAAAATCTTTCCTATTCAAATTTAATCCGCAAAATATCTATGCCGATGTATGTCAGTCTATGTCTATTATCCTCTTCTCTACTATTAACCATATATTTTGTTTTATTGGGCCGACTATGACTTTGGCCGGCTAATTACTAGCCGAATGACCGACTGGCAGTAATGGTAACAAGTCGGCAGCATTGCTTTTGTTGAAATTCGGGTGACATCAACAATGTTCGAGTGGCTTTGTTTATAGCTATATAGCCTTTTGTTCATGTAGCTACAAGTTTTGGTTATTTTATATTTTTTCTGTATGTCAGTCTATGTCTATTATCCTCTTCTCTACTATTAACCATATATTTTGTTTTATTGGGCCGACTATGACTTTGGCCGGCTAATTACTAGCCGAATGGCCGACTGGCAGTAATGGTAACAAGTCGGCAGCATTGCTTTTGTTGAAATTCGGGTGACATCGACAATGTTCGAGGGGCTTTGTTTATAGCTTTATAGCCTTTTGTTCGTGTAGCTACAAGTTTTGGTTATTTTATATTTTTTCTTCCAGTTATACAAAGGGGTCGGTGCGTAACTATGTTTTATTAGAAAAACAAAGCAAAAATCAGCAATTTGCTTAACTGAACTGGTGTTCAATTATTCTAAAAAATATAGTGTTTATGAGCTTTCTTTAGCAACCTCTCTCTCTCTCTCTCTCTCTCTCTCTCTCTATATATATATATATATATATATATATATATATATATATATATATATATATATATTTCCTTGAATGCTTTTCATATTACTCAAGTTATCTCGTCACTACGAGTGGTGTAACATAGAAAGGTTATTAGTTATATTAATACTGGAAATAGCTAATTAGTTGTATTTACATGAAATAAATTGAAATATGTTTTGTAATTTCTCAGAGTTTAGGAATATTTTAATCAAAATACAGGGATATGAATCTGACAACAATTATTTTTATGTTCCATCTGTTTCTCAATATCAAGTTCGAAAATAAATTAATAAACTTGATGGGTATATATACAATTTCTGCGAAGGGTTATCCACCGTGGAAAAAAAATTCATTAAAAAACCAATTAATATATTTATATCCAAAACAGTTCAGAAGAGAAGGTTTCGATACTTGATTCTTTCTGTATTCTTTCTTTTAGCATATATACTTTTATTTTTTCCTTGTTAGGGTCGCATATTTATAACATCAACAGATTTACTTGAAGATACAATGGTACCTTTATTACTGTTATAATTGGTTAAGGGAAAATTATTGATATAAATGAATTAAGTATAAAATTAAAACTGAGTCAAAGAAATAAGTTTATTAGCTAATTATATTAACTCCTTAATACATCATGCATACAAGAGGTCGTAACTATTATTATGATACATGTATTGTATTTCTTTATTGGCTTTTATATTTCTAAATATACCTACTGCGTTGTAGCCTATCTCGAAGAATGTATCCAGTATTTAGTAAAAGTTTGTATTGTTTGGCTCATTAACAGTTTAAATTAAAATTCTGTTTCAATATTCCTTATTAATGTGGAAAAAAAAATCGAGTGAATCAAGACCAAAAACGAAGAAAAATGCCGCTTACCGCACCTTTCTATTCCAATCCATTGCAGATATATGATAATTCAAAGATTTTTTTGAGGGAACCACTTTTTTGCCGTAAAAGATGTAATATCTCTTAATTTTGAATCTGCTGTACTTTGGCAAAGGCCTCCAGAAGAGACCTGCATTGAAGTTTTACATACAAGAATTTTAATGTTAGGAGTGGCCGTAGGAGCTGTGAGAATGAGAGCAAGAAGCAGCATTCAAAACAACGGAGGGCGTTTTAAAAAAATCTAATAAAATAATGAACTCCTTTGACCTGGTAGTGCTTTTTTTTACATTCATCCTTTAATAAATACTATTTTTTTCCTTTATATTCCAATGGAGAGTTTATTATTTTTTTTTAATAAAGATTTTCAGTAAGCGATTTTCAAAAAGACGAAAACTTATTTGTCGTGGAGGCGTAGCCAAGGATGTCCAGATTTGAAACCAGTATCCTTTCGTGGCTTTTGGGTGTAATGCAGGGACCATCTCTTAGCACTGTTTAGCTATCTGAACTGACCCAACGTTCATTTCTAATAAATGAAATTGCTTTTATTCCAATAAAGAATTTATTTTGTTTAAAATACAGATTTTATTAAGCAATTATCGTGATGTTTTATTTTCCCAAACACCTGATTTGTATGGCAAATAAGAATACCTTGTTTAAAAGTTAAAAACCCATGAAATTGACGCGGAATCATTAATTTAACCATACCTTACGAAAGCTGTTTAAATGAGGAAGGTTTTATAATATTAGCGATTTTGTGCATGTTTTTTTTTTTTTTTTTTTTATTTATTTTTTATTTTCATTTTTTTTAATGGTGAGCGTTGAAGTATTAATATAATAATAATAATTATTAAAAATTGTTACTTTTCTAAGTATGTTAAAGATTGAGCTGTTCTTTAGGTCCTCGGTTAGTAGAATCCAAGTATACTTGTTCTCTGGTTGTTGAACTCTGAATTTAAAAAATGTTTAAGTAAAGTGGCGGTATTACAGCTTTTATGGCAAAAAATGTGGTTTCCTCTTTGCATTGCCGTATATTTGCAACGAATTTGAATAGGAAGGTGTGGTCAGCGGCATTTTTATTTATTTTTGTTTTAGTTTCACTTAAGTAATCTGATTCCAGTTCAGGCACAAGCTCTTTTTTAAGCGGATGACGTTGCTTTGATTGCTGACACCCAATAAAAGTTATAGGTTGCTGTAGAGGAATGAAGAAGAAAGAGAAAGAAATAAATACAGAAAAAAGTAAGGCTGTGGTCATTGATAGAGGGGATGTGGAAGAGCAGGCTATTCATAGGTATCATGATGATTACATGTTGTGCCACTACGTCTCTAGAAAAATCATTATATAAGATATATAATTTATTATTATATACCCCTTATGTAAGGGATCCATACCTTGGTAAGGTTCTCAGAATAAAAATTAGAGAATATCAGGAAGTACTCAATAGGGTATAAATAAATAAAGTATTCAATAGAGTTCGAAAAGCAACCATATATTCAATTGCACATATTCCACTGTAATAGGCAAGCAGGAAAAATGAGAGGATACGTAAATATGAAAATTGAAGGCAATTTAAAATGGTGCAGAGAGTCGGACGATCCTTAGATCACACAGTTCCGCAAAAATAAAAAAATAAATAAATAAAATAAAAAACTTCGCTCCCTTGAAAAATTGTTCTTGATTTTTATATTTTTATGTGTGCTGCATTCGAATCTAAAGGCTAAAAGATTCTATCTAGCGTCATTAGTGAGAAAATAGCTGAAGTAACGTATTTTTTATTATTATTTTTAATATCATTTAATTTTTTTTCACTCCTATGAACATTTTGTATGCCGAATTCAAATCAGTAGTAAAAACAAATCCACCAAGCACCATTTTTAAAGATTTGAGGTTGTTTAAAAAAACACTGAAATATCACTTTTTTCATATATTTTTATAACACTTTTTTTTTGTTGTTAAACAGTAATATATAAAATAATAATATTTGAACATAATAATGTGTATATATTTCTCTTTTGTACTCTACATCACGTGTATCCCGTTGTAGTGCCCAACAGTAGTCGGTAAACGTCTTCTCATTGCATTTACCGCTATACTTACTTTTTTTTTCCATTTGTGCTATCTCTTGATATATTCATCTAAAACTGCTCCCAAGCATTCAAATGGGAATGCAAACAATTATATAAAAAAACAAAACAATTCTTTAACAATGTCATTAATGCAACAAAGCCTAATACTTATGCTCTCCAAATTACATTATAAAAGTTTCAAAACCAATTAGGTTTTTTATTTTTTTTTAAAGCTTTCAATAATAAAAAAAAATGCTCGTAATGTCGAAAAACATATAATTTTTCGACCTAAAACTCAAAAATGGTGCCTGATTGAGATTTTCTAACTTCGGATTCGTGTTCAGCACACTTCAAAACATATTCAAACAACATTTTTGCTAAAGGGAGTATTTTGATGCAGAACAGTGTTATTTGAAGAGCGTTATAATCAGAGATGAATTTAAGCAAAAATTATGGAACTGCAGCTCAATTATTAAGACCATATATGTCGCATGGATGAAGACCAGTTAGTCCATAGAAGCCTATGAAAAAGGAAGACAATCCAGAAGAAGGCCCAGACAATACATAATTAAACTAGGGAGAGCCAGAGGGAGCACCGTATGCGATGAGAAGGAGAGTAAGGACAGAGAACGGTGGGTAAGATAGGCAGAGGCTATTACTTAACGCAGAATATTAATGCAGAGTTAGCAGAAGAGGCTTATAAAAAATATAAAAGTTACTTCAAAATACACTCCCAGTAAAAAAAACACTTAGAAATTTCGATTTTTCGAGCCTAGCCTACGATTTATTTTGCTTCTTGTAATGGGATTAATTTATAAATTATCTCATGAGAGATAGTAGGGATTATTCACCCCTTAGTAACTCACTATTTGTCAACAAACGAAAGATTAAATGTATTTCTAGATTGATTACACTTCCTCCCACACTTTGTATTTACCTTTACTTTGCCCCATACATCAGTTTCTTTCTTATATAATTATTTTTGTTTTCTTCAAGTGATTATGAGTCGTTTAAGCCGTGATGATAAAAAAATTCTTTACGGAGAAGGTAGATCTTTTTGGAACATCGCTAACCGCCTTAGATTTCATTTGTCTACAGTTTCATGGGCTATTAAAAAGTACAGAGGGACAGGGAGTCATTCGAGACGACCAAATTTAGGACGTCCGAGAGCCACTAATACCGTTGATGATCATTTTATGAAAATGCAAGCGCTCAGTAAACGCAGTTCAACAGCTTCAAGCATTAAAAACTTGATATTGGTGTTCGAGTGATAGCGATCTCAGAGTCTACTGTTAGAAGAAGAATGAGAGATAGGCAAACCTTTCATCCAGAAGGTCTGTGAAAGGGCCTCTTTTTACTGCAGAACACCGTAAACAGAGACTACGATTTGCAATGGAACACCAAGCACGGACTGTATTCACTGATGAGGTGAGGGTGGCTCTTAACAGTCCAGATGGCCGTGAGAGAGTATGGAGAAGACCTGGAGAACGGCACAGCCAGTGCTGTGTGTTAGAAACTGTGGCATTTGGAGGGAGCTCGATCAAGTTCTGGGAGGACATTTCTTGGGGGGCACGTACCGAGTTGGTACCAATTCAAGGAAGAATTTTGTTTATTAAAAAACATAATACCTGTTTTTCGTATTAGCTCGATCAAGTTCTGGGAGGACATTTCTTGTGGGGCACGTACCGTTGCGATTTTTTTGATTGGAAGAATTTTGTTTATTAAAAAACATAATACCTGTATTTCGTGAAAAAAAAAAAAAAAATTGTGGGTGTTGCGAATTGGGAGTTTATTTACCCCAAGGTATTTAAAAAAAAAAAAAATATATATATATATATATATATATATATATATATCACAATCATTAATAATTATATTATATGTATTTAATATATAATATAATATCTCAATATACATTATAACAATAAGTCTGAGGGCCAGGAAACGTGAAGATCACTTGAGATTAGCTGAGAGTTGCGGAATGTATAGGAGTTTAGCAACTAATATTGGAACCCTGGATATACTTTGGACTGGTTCTCTTAGCAAGTTCTCATGGGTATATTGGTGGTTGGTTAACAAATATACTAATATATGTCAGTACCGATGGAAATCGTAAGATATTCGTATTCTTTCATGACTGGGAAAAACAAGATCAGGGATATGTCCATCTATAATCTACTGTTCTTTCCCAATTTTACATTTAAATAGATAACAATACTTAAATTAAATTAACAATTAATGATTATTCAAAATAAACAAAGTTGAGAGAAACGAGGGGTTTCAAGCATTACCTATTTCATTCAAACCAATGTAGCTCCTAAACCGTAGATTCTAGCGACAAATATTATATCACAAAACATATCCTTTGTTAAATTTCTTATCAGGAAACTGTCACTATATTTTCGATCCGGGCAAAACCATTAGAGTGGAGAAGAAGATAATCAGTAATACAATTCAGCAGAACACCACGTATAAGTGGAAATACTTTAATTGTGTGCCAACGTTTCGACCTGCCTTGCAAGTTTTCTTCAGGGCTATAATGAACAAAATACTAGATGTGAAAAAAAAAAAAAGACCGAAATAAAATGACATGGGTAATACATAATACAATAAAGAATAAATACAAAAACCAGTAATAATATAAAAAAGCAAGATAAGGATATGGGCAATACAGGAATTACAAGGGGGGGGGGAGAAAAAGTAAGGGTAGTGAATAAAAAATGCAAGAGGACAGAAGGAAGTGTAAAGTAAATAAAATAAAAAATATGGAAATATGGGAAAGAGGGAGAGAAATATAAGTAAAATATGATATAAGAGAAGAAGGGATACAAAATAATAAAGGTGAAGGAGAAAAAAAGATAAAATGAAAAATAAGAAATAAAAGATAATTTACCTACCGAACCACACTGGACAGGAGAGTAACGATGACTATGAAAAAAATGGTAAGAACAGCTGGGCAGAAAAAAGCAAAAAAGGCGCGGGAAACATGAATACAGAATAGGAAAACAAATCAATGAATAATTAACAAAAATATAAAAGGAAGAGAAACAACAGATCATAAGATAATAAAAACAACAAATAAATACAAACAATAAAAAGAGATTAATACAATAATTCCTATGCCATCATGATCAGAAGTGCAACACAATGTAAAATAATACAGAGAAATATGCAAATAGAAACAAAAATATCACAAAAAATTACAAAATAGAAACGGTAAAGACAGAAGGGAAGGTTATTGTTTTTAATTAAGTTTAAAACTTGGAAATAAGTGTGGGAAATTTACTTTTTGCCGATTTTGTGGTTGACGGGATTTGGCTCGAGATGGATATAAATGGATTCAGAGATTTTGGATACTGAGAGTTTTTTGGAAGAGATGGAGAGATTATGTTGAAAATGTGGGTTTTGAGGTGGTTTTTGATTTTGCCCATAGATTTACAATTAGAAGTATAATGTATTTACAATATGACTGACAATTAGGAGTTGCACAGGGTATTCAGTAAACAACGTTGGATTTGAGTCGGATAGGGATGGGATCTTTGAGGTTAGTATAGATGTAGTTGAGTTAACGTATTGTTTTCAGTTTATTGGGGCTTAGCTTCCTTCAAGAATATCCGTCGGCGGTAGAAAATCGTTAGATTCTGGCAGATCTGAAACTAGTATTTTTCTTCACAATTTAGCTAAAAGCTGAAGCTTCCAGTTTACTGTTAATTATCAGAAGTTAGTGATTAGGTTCGGTCAGAGAGTTGCATTCTTTTCGTTTAATTACATGTAATATTTCGATACTATTGGCCAACACAATTCTTTTGAACGGATTATTCTTACACAATGCATATTTATATCAAAATAATGGATTACAGATAGTATTGTAATTTAGTATACATAATAAGAATTGATTGCAGTAGATTTCGGGACTTCGTAGGAGATAAAGGGTGGATGGTGAATGATCTCAATAAACAAATAATGTGTTTTACAATTTTCATGCCTGTTAATTGTATAAAATAATTTAGATGTACTTGAAAGCAATTAACTATAACTGTTCTAAATTTTCATTTTTAAATTATTTTAGCTACTCATACTTTCCTTGTCCTTATATTTTTAAAAGGTATACTCCAGCATATATTAGATAGGTGTTCTTAGTTCCCAATTAACTACAAAAGAATTATTTACATGATTGTAATTAGAACCACTTGGACGGTGATGAGCTTTTGGCTTCACTAAACCATCCGATTCTACTCCTGTCCAATCCTTACAACGCAATATTCTTCCTTAAATCCTCATTTTCCCTTATTATGCTACAAATAAAGTTATGCATAACGATCTAATTGTTCCATATGTTGTAGGTTTGGCCCGAACAGTTACCTGAGGTGTCTGAAAAGAAGATGGCCTAGGGACTTTCTTATGCAGAATATTTATTGAAGAGCTACTACCTAAACCGTAGTTCTTCATAAGAACTACCTCTAACATACTAAACCTCTATTCATGAGAAATTGTTATTGACGATTCGTTTCCTTGTAAACCACCTTCCCTACCCTCCAGCCTTCCCGTAGTGCTCTTACAAAGATATCATAATGTCTTGTTCGGCAATCGAATTTTCTGTGAATAAAAAATGAATAATAATACATAATAAAATTTAAAAACTTTTGGAGGTTCGGTCGATCGAGAACTCGGTTGAACGAGACAAGTTAATCAAATTCCAAGAGTACTAAGTTGTGAAGAAAGGCCATATAAGTTAAGCATAATTTGAGCTTTATTTCAGATCGTATATTTTATAAATTATTAAAAACTACCCGTAAAAGTAAAGTACATTGTTTTTTAACAACTCTTACACTCGATATATTTGGACATGATGCCAATAGTATATAATAGTAAATTATCTATTCACTCCATATTTTTCTGATTTTGGATAATAACATAGTAACATTCGAAATGTTAAAAAATGAACCATTAATTTAAAAAACAAACAAACACAATGCTGGGCTATTCACCGAATATCGTTTAAGTCTTTTCAGTTCTGATAAATTTTCCTTGGTCAAAAGCGAACTATGTGCCGGTGTATTTTCATGTTGCATAAAAAATAACTCGGTATTGACCAAAGCGGGGTACATTGCACTCAAAACTGCATGAACTCTGTCCGACTGTTTACAGCAAAGGTTTGATTTCAATGCTTATCCATTAGGAGCATTGTATATTTTATAGCACTTAACAAATTTTAGTAGAAAGCTGAAAATTATATTATCCTATAGCCCCAAAAGATACTTTAAAGGGCATTTGAATCTTTTTGAATTCTGATAGAACTTCGAGCATCAGCATTGGACAAAAAATGTAACGGTTGAAAAATACAGGATAGTATTTTATTTATTTTTATTTTTTTGTTTTTGTTAATGAGGAGAAATGAATATTCTAAATAAACATGATATGCTTCAATAAAAATATATAAAATAGTATATTTGAGTCTCAGGTCTCCTGAAAAAAATACAATTAATAAACAGCAAGTTTTCCTACTTCTGAAAAATTTTTACAAGAAACTTTTGTGAGCACACATTAATACAGAAAAAGGATATTTCATTGTGAAATAAAAATAAAGAAAGCGATTTACTTGCTTTAAGAGAGAAAAATTAACAAGGTTTATATTTTAAATATTTTATCTTAAAAATAGATTTTATCTTCATAAAAAAAAAAAAAAAAAAAAAAAAAAAAAAATCTGTTGAAAATATCGGCTTATAGTTTAAACATTCGTAAAATCACTTTTACAGCCTTCCTGACTAGCTAGTCTAGAATGAATTAACTGCATTCAGACGCATTTACAATGTCATTAAAATTATTTATACCAGTTAATATAAAATTACTTAACATTAAAATAAAACTAATAAAAAATGTTCTCAATAAAGTACCATAAAATTACAATATATCAATATTATTTGTCTTTAAAATAGACACTAGAAAAATAGGGTGTAAAAAAATACTCTCAGGATTTATCAATCATAGACCGAACCTGGAGAGAGATCCAGATAAAAAAAAAAAAAAAAAAAAAACCAAGTGTGCAGTTGTGTTGGCAATGAATTTGGAGTTGAAGAATATAAGGGCTGAGTATCAACAAAAATAATAATAATAAAATGGACGAGCCAACTGACTTTCGTTAATCTCATTTTTTATTTGCATATAGATCTTAGATTTATATTAATTCAATATTCCTATATACAAATTCGTTCACAAAGTACAGCTTGACGTTTTCCTTCTTCCAGATTGTGAAAGAACAAAAGAGTAAAAATTTGATGGATATTTTCAGGTTCATGTTATTGAAATATTTTATTAAAAGATTATATGCATTCTTTCAAAATGTAATATACCTTATATTTCTAATAACGATGTGACCCTATTATTATTCTGTAACACAAAAGCACTAGTTCTTCGTTATTTGGCCAGCTACCTGTAGTTTAAAAACTAGTAATGACCATCACTCGCATGAACACGAAAATATTACAGTCGTATTCTAAGTTCCAGAAGATGACATAATACTTATTCTTTTTTGGGAGAGAGATGAAAATTTTTAATTAAAATTTTAAAAAAATAAATAAATAAGTATTTAACAAAAGTTTTACTGTCACTAAGTTGTGATCCCGCCTTGCATCCTCAAGAGGCTTACAAATAGCTAAGCATGCTTCTAAAACCTAACATTACTTAAGATATTCATATATAAAAAGAAGTACGGAATATTTAAAAAGTACTCCATCTTAGTTATATATATCTATAACCCCAATCGATAGCCGGTCAGGTCGATGTAATATGGAGGTTTCTATGCCCAATTTTTTTCCAGGAAGCTATACCAAGCTGATTCCTGTTGTTGAGAGATAAAACATGCGAAATTTCCAACAGCCAATCCGATTTTTCTAGGTATTGTGGTATGAATATTCTGTTTACCGTTTCCAGTCCATAGGGTAAGATCGCACCCAAATATTTTCATAAAGCGAACATTCATGATAAAAATTCCTTTAAAAACACCAACCCCTCAATTGTCTTAACCGTCGAGTACATTGATCAATATTGAAGGACCTTACTGTAATAACCATAGTTATTTTTCTTCAATAAAATTCCGATTTTATTTTAAATGTCCTTTTAGAAAAACGACTACCATTTTTTTTTTTTTTTTTTTTTTTTTTTTTTCAAATTAGTTTAGAAGAAAATCATTTAGTCATTACTTTTACGAAATAAATTATAAAATAATTGACCGAATTTTCGGCTGATCCGTCTTTTTGGCCGTGAGGACGGAAACTAGAACTAGTGAGTGACCTTATGGATTTTCGCGGAGGCGTAGGAGCATGGAGCATTCCCCACCACTGCTTTTATCAACCCTCTACGATTTATACAATTCAACAACAGATGTATATGACCTCTATGAAATTGTATGACTTATTTTAACAAAAGATAATAAAAATAACAATTTTGTATATATCGACAATGCTTCGCTCTGAATATAAAGAAACTTTAAGGAAAGAATTTCTTGAATTTGCATTTTATTGCCTATTTCTTTCTAATAAAGATTTAAATACTATTCAACTGGAAGTCATCATTTCGTTGTTTACACTACCAAACCTCGCTACTCCATTTTTTCCAAAAATATTTTTTGTTATTTTTCCATTTCTCGTATTCCAATTTTTTATTTACATTCATTTTACTTCGATCTAACTAAACATCGTATGATATTTTATAATTCATATTATGAATATATAATATTCATAATACCATAGGTTAATATTTATAACTAGCATCCCCCGTCGCACAGTGGGGCCATTTGTGAATCTAGTGGGACAAAAGTCCAAAAATGAAGTATGATTTTTTGATACAGAAAGTGGTTGATCTAACAGGCTAATTGTTGGAAGACATGAAACGAGAAGAATCAGGCTGAGGCAATCTCAATAAAACAATTCAATAAATAACGAACTAATACCAATTTACTCCTGTGAGATTTATGAATTAAGTTAGTATTCTTTCAAGCACTCGGCAGTTAACATCGTAATAAGTTTTGATATTTGTGTGTCTGGGGACATTTAATTTTAGTGAATATATTTCATTTTACTGTCCGTTTTTGCCCGTTTATCAGTAGAACCAAAAATTGTATTTCAGGAGGAGTACCCTCAGTTGCGCGATTGGAACTAACTGAAGCGTTACAGGCTGGAGGTTTCAGTTTTAATAATTCCCAGGACGAAAAAATATATCTGGTCAATTATATAATTCAAAAATTTGCAACTGGGAAATCACAGAGGATGTCCAAAAAGCGAACACAAAGAGATAAAAAGATACAGAGAACATTTTCCTCGGAAAATGTCTCGCACAGTAACCAACACTGTGATATTATGAATAATTTGTTAATTTCGTCCAATCCTTTAATTAGCTCATAAATAATATTACCTGAGAAAAATACTACTTTCGGTAAGTGTTCTCAATTTGCTTGTAATACCAGACGCAGATACGAGTATGATACACTTACTTAGTGGACAAGATAGTCATGATTGTGATAATTTCGATCTAAGATGACAAATCATTATAGACCATAATTTTCTTTTCAGTTCAAAACAATATAATTGGTTTGAGTTCTGCTCGTTTTAAAATTGAAATTAAGTATTTAATTGTTACAAGTTATAGTTTGATAACACATTGCCCTGATTTATATATATTATAAATTCTATTTATTTATTACTGTACAAAATTTCAGAGAAATTGTTAGTTGTTACAGAGGAAATTTTTCGAATCGAAATATTTACATTATTATCATAATGTAGGTTTATTCATTTTTTTAAAAATTCAATCTATATAATCATTGATATACCAATAAATGGTTTTGTGAAGTTGTTTTTCTTAATAAAATAACAGGTCACAAATAAAATTATAAATGTTTTATCAATAACCTTGTTTTAATAATTTCAAGTAGTTGTGGATCAGAAAAAAATATTACATTATCCATACGATCGCTTTCAGACTTTTGTCCCACAAGAATAATTCAGGAATGGCTCCACTGTGCGTCGCGGCTTCGCCCGCTCTCGTTAGTAAAGAACGTAAAATTAGATTATTTGAATTAATAATTGATTTTTATTTGTTTATCGATAAAAATCTTGTATTGAAGTATGGAATTTAGCATTATTGCTTCAATAATATTTTCTCGTATAGCATTATTTTTTATCCTGGAATGGCAGTGATTAGTTGTTTAAAGATTACAATAACATTTTACACATTACATTTTGATTTGCCGGAAATAATTTTATCGATCCATCTGGTTGGATTTTAAATTCTAACAATAAAGGTATGACTGTTTGGCACACCTTGTTTCTGCCACCAAGGCTATACATTTAAATTATTACTATAGTAAATTTAATCATTGTAAAACTCTCTAGAACTATGAAGTTGTAATTAAAATTTGGTACAGTCTGGTTCAATTGTTTTACCAATGCAAACTCGGTTGCCATTGTCATATATCGGTCGATTTTTAAACTGCACTGGCATTCAGATGTCGCTCCACATATTTATAGATTTTTAATAACAATTAAATTGAAAATAAGTAAATTTTATCATAAATTTCTAGCTCTACATAACACCGTATCTTTGTAACCTTTCTCGACTGGTGCTCGCCACCTATCGGTCGATTATCAAACTTCACTGAGCACCACATGTTTATCGTTTTTTTTATGGCAATGTAATTGAAAACCTTTAATTTTCATTATTGCTAAATCTTCCTTGATCCATTAAGAGGTTGTAGTTAAAATTTAGTACAGATTGGTTGCTTAGTTTTCGTGGTTAGTAATCACAAACGAAAAATGGCTTGTCTTTTTATATAATAGTGTAGATATATATATACTATATTACAGTTCTTGAATAATATACATGTATCAATTCTTGTTTTTGTCGTTGTTTGAAGTCGTAATGTACTGTAACGAGGGCAGGGAGGACGGGTATAGTTCTTGTTAATAAGCTGATTATGAATCGAATGAGCTGATAAACAAGAGTAACTTACACATTGGCAGAATTTTATATAGAGATAAGATTTTATAAATTTCGCCATTACGTATATTTACCGCAATTACTATATAAATTTTAGATTATTTATGTTTTACGTTGATATAAAAAAAAAAGAAGTCAATTTTTAGCTATGGTTTAAGAACGTACAAAATAATTGTTTGCAAACTTGATGGGTATTATAAAGTACCCATATAGTACATAGTGACAAGGTAAATGCATGAATCAATCCGAAAATGACTGCAAAGAAAAGATCCAAGGGATCTTCTGGTTAAAAATATTTATAAATTAAAGGCAGCAGTTGGTACCAATAGATAGAGAACACCCCTACGACTATCATGTAGTTTACAGTATTTTTCATCACTTCCAACATCAGTCACGATTTAAGTGGGTATAAAACAATGATAAAAAAGACACATCCTTATTAAAGTTCACTTGATGCAAACTTCTGGGCATTCACATTTTGGATCCATATATGCTTGCTATTTTAAACACCATTGAGTGTATTTGTTTTCATAACAGACGTTAACGTTTAAATATACTCATCTTCTCTTCTTTATGTCGTCCTCATTCTTGCTTTTATTTATATTTTTTCTACATGCTCACTTAAAAAGTAGAATTCATTTATCAGTTATTGAAAATTCATAATTACTGGCTACGTTTTCAAAGGTTACTTTTTTTGTAAATAGTAGTAGATAGATTCTAACTAATTAAATTAGGAATAAACAGTAGTTTGCTCCAATAAAATCTAATTACAGATGTGGCTAAATGTTTGCAACAACATACAAACTAGTTTTAACTACATGGAAACTACTTTACCAGTAGTTAGTAGCCAGTGATCAAGCAGACGTTAAGCTCACAATTGTCTATTTTTCTTTCTAAATATTTATTTATATAAGATTCAGATAAAATGATATAAAATAAATACAATTATAAAAAATAAAATAATCTTTAAATATTGAATGTGGAGGCTCAATGGCTGAGACGGTTGGGGCGATGGTTAAAGAGCGCTCGGTGGTGGGTTCGAATCCCTCATGCGCGGATTAAAATTTATATCGTGGTGGACACACGAACCTACGTACTAGGGTAGAATGGGTTAGTAACCTGTAAAATAACACATCCTTTCTGCCCTAGTTGTAGTAGGGAAAAGGTGCTGTACCTAAAGCACAGTTGTACCAGTGGATATTTTTAAAAAAGAGAGATTGGGAGAAGGAAAATTGAAATTGTTAGATTTGTAGTGCTGCAAGCATCTCCCTGCAGTCGCACGTCCGTTTTCAAGATTTTCTGATAAACAGTTTCATAGAAATCATTATTTTAAAGATTTGTTCTTCCAAATCCTGACCAATCCAGCCAGTGATTTTAAATTTTTTAAGACCTACACTGTTTTTATATCAGTTATCACTTACGGGTTTTGTGAAACAGAGCTTTCAGCAGAACATGGCGTTCAGTTGAACCTGTGGACACCATTGCCAGCTGAACCTGTGGGGAAATGGATAAAGTGTCCACACTTGCAACAGATTTTTTTAAATTTTTTTATTAATTCATTATTTCAAATATAAATATTGCGGAAAAGATTTTAGGCATTCCTCGTGATATAAAATGCCTAAATTTGGATACCTACTATTCGTATAACCTTTTTTTTTTAAGAGGAGAAAACTCGCCACTCACTAATTATAACAAACTATTCAACTTGGGAAAATGGTGATTTCACAAATGTGATCTTGGCTGATCTATCAAGCGAAGATTGTAATTTTTTGGATGAATCGATGAATGATTATGAACAAGGTAAAGAAATTGAAGATGAAGAAATATATGTTGGTAGCCATGTTTTGTGTTGTAAAGCATTTTATACCTTTGATCAAAGAAAATGTTGACTCCTTCAGGTTCAACATTTGCTACTTGAAAAAATTTCATAAAATGATAGAACGCCAAAATTTATTCTTCCGGACATCGCTACTGATTATGTAATTGTAATAAGATATATCAAAAGAAAATTACCACCGCCATCTTTTATAACAGGCACTGGGAGATTATATAAACAATTACATTTTCCTACATCTTTTTATGTTCTACGGTTCTAGCTAGAAAAGCCATTGGAAAGGGACACATTCGAGTTGGATGGATAAACAGCCGTGTGAGGGAGAAGATTTCCCCCCAAAGATGCTTTCGATGCCTAGGATATGGGCACTTGGCCCGCCACTGCAAGGGACCTGACCGAACAAAAAATTGTTTGCGATGTGGTGAAGAAGGGCATCAAGCCAAGGAGTGCACTAGGGAGCAAAGATGTCTCCTATGTACTGAAGGAGGAAATCGCAAACACACAACTGGGAGTTTTGGTTGCCCATTTTATAGAAAAGCGGTTGAGGCTGTAGCTAAGCATCGTAAATGAAGTTTCTACAGCTAAATCTTAATCATTGCGAAGCTGCCCAGGACCTATGCTGGCAAACAATACGAGAGAAGAACATCGACATTGCTGTGCTTTGCGAGCAGAATAGGAACGTCGATGAATTTAGCAACTGGATGACGGATGATGATAGCCGCGCAGCTATTTGGGTTAAAAAGGGCCACTTCATTCAAGAAACTCAGTCGAAGAAAACAAAAAATTTCGTTTGGGTGAAAGTGGATAATATCTACATATGCAGTGTTTACGCACCACCGAGTGCCTCTCAAGTGGAATTTGAAGTTCTCCTTGATAGAATTACTCAAGAACTTCGAGGTCGTCATCCTCTTATCATCGCAGGGGACTTTAACGCATGGGCTATTGAATGGGGAAGTAGGGAGACCAATAAGAGGGGCGAATGTCTTTTAGACACATTCGCAGCACTCGATGTTGTGCTCCTCAACACAGGCTCAAGTCCAACGTTCTCAAGAAATGGCAATACCTCAATCATTGATCTGGCTTATGCAAGTGCAAACTTTGCGCATGGTAACACCAACTGGCATGTGAGTGACCACTATACTCACAGTGACCATCAAGCTATCATCTTTGAAGTCACCAACCATTGTGTCAATAGGAAAAAAGTTTCAACGACAGCCACCAGTGTGGAACCATCGATCCTTTGATAGGGATTCCTTTATAGCAATGATGCAGGAAAAAGTTGAACTTACAGGACTTGCCGAAGAGAAAGTTTCACAACTAATGAAGCTTATTTCTAAGGCATGTGATGCATCAATGACGAAGACCTCGAAGAGAAACCAGCAGATGGCAGTTTACTGGTGGAACGAGGATATAGCAAATCTTCGGCGAGTATGCTTGCGCACTAGGAGGTTAGCTCAGCGTGCAAGAGGTCGACAAACGTATGAGTTCCGAAAGCAAGAGTATAAGGATGCAAAAAGAAACCTTGTAAAAGCAATTAAGGAGAGTAAGCGCAACAGCTGGAAAAAGTTGTGTGATGAAGTGGACGAAGATCCATGGGGCAGACCCTATAAAACTGTTATGGCCAGACTAAAAAGATCATGTCTGTCACCACCCAGCTCTCCGGAATTGTTAGAAAACATAGTTGCGGCTTTATTTCCGAGCAGACCAGAAGTTGTCTTTCATAGCAACCAGCTTCTATATCAAGAAGTGCAAGAAATAACCCAGGAAGAACTAGAGCTTGCTTGCATTAAAATAAAGGATTCAAAGGCGCCAGGTCCGGATAACATCCCAAATGTTGCCTTGAAAGTGGCAATCAAGTCAAGGCCTGAACTTTTCCTGGAGGCATATAATACTTGTATCCGTGAAGGAATCTTCCCAACCCAGTGGAAGAAGCAGCGCCTCGTACTTCTGCCAAAGGGTAAAGGACCACCAAACGATCCAACTTCTTATCGCCCGATTTGTCTTTTGGACACTGCGGGAAAGATACTGGAAAGGGTTCTGAGTGGCAGAATAGCTGATTACAGTGAAGGAGCTAGAGGGCTATCTGATTACCAGTACGGATTTAGAAAAGGGAGATCGACGATCGACGCAATCGATTTTGTGGTCAAGTCTGCTCGAGAAGCCATCGCTGGAAAAAGGTGGAGGAGAGGTGGAAAAAGGTACTGCGCCATTATCACGTTAGACATAAGGAATGCATTCAATTCAGCACGATGGGATTGCATTCTGGAGGGATTGCGAAGGATGGAAGTTCCACAATACCTTATGAGAATTATCGAGAGTTATTTCTCCGATAGAGTACTGAGGTATGATACTGATGCTGGACTAAAAACCTACAAAATCACAAGTGGCGTTCCTCAGGGCTCCGTTTTAGGGCCTCTCTTGTGGAATGTGATGTATGATGCAGTGCTAAGACTACCCATGGAGGTAGGGACAGTTAAACCGAGGCAGTTCTCGTTACAAGCAGGAAAGTAAGAGAAACAATCACCCTGACCGTTGGAGATTATAATATTTCCTCTCAACCATCTATTAGATATCTTGGGGTGCAGATCGACGCCAGACTAAGATTTGACGAACATCTGCAAATAATTAGCAAAAAAGCAGCCCAAGTAACGAATGTAAAGATTTATTTTTGTTAAAAGGTTTAAAAACAAGTTAAATTTCTATTGACTTTCATACGCTAAATTTACTGTCACCTTTCTAGTCGGCCTTCTAGTTCAATAATGTCAAGTCGACTTTTCTTGTTTAAATATTCTATTTTGTTTAGTACATTTTATAAAAAATGATTGCTGATGTGTTTCTCTAAATATCATTTCAAATTATCCCTATAAAACGTAAACTATGAGGCAAATAGACATTAATGTCCATTGGTACAACCACTAGTGTCCACAGGTCATAGGGGGAAAAACAAGTTAAATTTCTATTGACTTTCATACACTAAATTTACTGTCACCTTTCTAGTACCTACTTTTCTATGGACACTAATCAGTGAGTTACAAAACATTATTTTCTGTAAAAATAAAATTACTTTTCAAAAAAAAGACACCAGGGTTCGATAGGCCCTTAAATTTCTTATCTAATGGTACAATAACCATTCACATAAATAAAGCACCGACAATTAGAAAAACTTTATAAGAGAAAATTGTCCACAGGTACAGCACCTTTCCCTACATAAGGACGTTAAACCAGGAATAATATAAAATATAAATAAAATAATGAATATGAACTAAACTTGGCAAAGCTTTAAAATACTGTGAAATATTCAAAAATGTTTGAAAAGTATTTTATAAAATCCACAACAAATAACTTTTACTTAACCCACAATTAGCAATTAACTTTAGGGTGTCATTTAATCGTTGGAGACGCGCCATGTTTCTGATTATATAATGACTAAAATGACTTATTGTAGTCCAACTAAATGTTTTATCCTCCTGTTTTATTTTCTATTTTTGGATTTTCTAGTATCAATAAGGAAACATCGTTTCTTGTCATAAAATATTTCCGTCTCAGTTATGAAACGATTCCTGTTTATTGTAAATAACCCTTCAGTAGAGGGATTCTTTCATAAATCCTTTATTAGTACGAGTATTAAGGTCTATTGTTTCTTTTTGCCCTTGTTCTCCTCTTATCTTTGCTATATTTCCTTCCATGATTGCTTTCCGTTCTTTTCCAGCTTTCTTGAGAGACCACTTCAGCTATTATATGAGATCGTATCTCCATTATTATGTAGAACATGTGTATTTCACCTCATTTGATTTACTATCTATCCTCATCATTAAATTAATTATACATTATAAATTTATTAAATTGTTGTCATTTCAAAGAGATTGTTGTGAATATTACTTCTAAAAATGTTTTGTTTATTCAATTAAATGCTGCAGTTCGGTGTTAGGTCAAATGACTTTAGTACTATGAGAAAAAGGTATTGATATATCCCAACCGTAGTGCATATGAAGCAGCAACCCAGATACAGTGAAATAATATTTCTGTATAAGTATGTTCATACTTATTCTCCTCTTGTTTGAAAATGAACTTGAGGAATGTTTGTTTTAATTAAAAATATAACAAGTATTTATTAACAATAAGGAATATATCAATGCGAATTTTTAATCTTTTCTATCCTGTATGTTTCTCAAAACATTTTTTTGTATTTGAATATTGATTTAGGTATAAGGAAATATATATATATATATATATATAGGAATATATATATATATATATATATATATATATATTGTTTAACACATACAGGTTTAACTACATTATAGTGACGTTTCGAAAACTACATTGTTCTCATAATCATTCATTACGATGAACAAAACATGTTACAATACAATTACATAAGTAATTTAAAGAATAAAGTTAACAAAAATTTAAATATATGCCTAAAATAAGTTATAATATCTGACTGTATATAATTCAAAAATATGGAGGAGTAGAAATCTACTTACAATGTTACTGATCATGTCGCTATATAAACTACATAGATGTGTATAGAAAACTAACAAACTACGACTTTGTAACACAAACATCAAGAAGGAACTGAGGAATAGACGAGGGTTTGAGAGTGGTAGCGGTTTCGTGAGTTTTTCCACAAAATACGGTTTTCCCGGGTTTCACAGTCTACTTGAATCTTCGTTTGATATTTTTATTATTAATTTGAGTGTCTTCAATTGGAATAATATGTGTTCAGATTTAGGACGTCTGATTTTTTGTTTTTTGCGCGATTTTTATATGTTGTAATGTTATCAATCATTTCCATAATATTTCGTTTAAACTTATTTTCTTCATGTAGTATAATGTTAGGAGAGCCAAATTTGTATGAACGATTTGTTTGCCTGTAATGCGTGGTGAGAGCTGTTTGGTCTGGTTTATTTAAGTTTTTTCTTATATAGCTGCAGCTATATTTATGTTAATAAACACTTCGTTTGAGGTATTGCTCCAATGTGACGAAGTATATTTCATTGCTAAGTACACAGAGACAGCATTAATATTGAACTTTGCTACTAGGAATATAACTAACTAACGATGATAAAAACTTTAAAGTATCCCCTGTAACTGCCATTATGTACTTCTGAATTCAGCTTAGTACTTTCTTGTCACTAAACGAATCAGAAAGTTACCCTGCGACCTCTGGATTAACAATGATAGCAAATTCCTTGATTCATAATTTTAATTCTTGTTTCTACGCTTCTAAGTATTTACTTTATTATTTATAATTACGTTGGGTAAGGCTATGTATATCCACGACGAGTAGAAGTTGTATAGAGCTGGCTTATTTATGGTAGTTAATTTAGAATTTGATACCAAGGACTAATCACCAGCTAAATATAAACTCAGGAAAATTCGAATTTATGATGCATGAATAACCTGAACATTCATCAAAACTTCAAAATAAAACATAGCCTATAGTTTACCTTGATATTGCGTAAATTTAAAGTACATGCTAACTCTCTTGGTATAATATTTGACAAAACTGGCAAAGGGTTCAAAAATGAACAAGAAAAACCCTCTACTCTAGGCTTATGGTATATAATCTGTTATTTCTGAACGTTTAATTTTAAAACCTATATTATACCTAAAAAGAAACTTTTCACTAAATTATTTAAATCTGCTTGGATCTACGAAATAAAAATATGCAATATATAAATGAGAAAATAGCTTGAGTTTAAAAAATGAATTAAAAGAACGAATCACTAACAAATTGTTCTTGACCAGCAGCCATTTGCTTTTACTACTAAGGTAGTCTTAGAGACGTTCCAAACAAATGGGCGGCGCGGAACTAAGGTTTATATTCTTCATTATAATATTCAACACTAACCTCTGCAAGAGGCAGATTTATTTTATCTTCCACAATTTTTCTATTATATTATTTCTTAGCTTGTCATTAGTACGTCTATGTTCTTCGTTCCTTAGAATTATACTAAAATAGCAAAAGGCGTAGCACCAGATCAACTTCCTAGTGGTTGGAAACTTTCGGCGCACTGAGGTGAAAAAGTGGAATAAAACCTAATTATGAATGTCTTTCATTAAAAAATAACAAAGATTCAACGAAAGGACTTCCTGCCCTAGTAGGAGTACATAAGGATGTTAAGCTACATAAACAAAGAATCAATGAAAGAAATTGTAAAAAAGTTGACCATATTTTCTGAATGTTAAGCCTGGATTAATTTACTCCCCCATAACATTGAAACTTTCATCGGGGAGTATATCAGAACAAAAAGATGTCCAGGAAACATGAAATCGCCAAAGCCCTGCCATAGTTCATTCATGTTAATAGGGATCACATGAAAGAGTAGCTGCAAAGGGACAAGGGCTAAGATGGATTAAAAATGGCATATTTCCACAGAAAAGACAAGTTATCGACTTCGTCGCAGTTTGATTACTAAAACTGGAGCGATAATAACAAAGATTCACTTATCGTTTCGAAAACAAAAACAATTCAACACATACTGGCATTGGGAGCGTCGGAACTTTACTAAACTATTCTGGACGCCGATTATAGCAGAATTATTTTGCTACAGGCAATGAGAACTGATATTAGAAATGAAATGTTTGATAAAAAACCAAAATTGCTGATTTTTCTCTAAACGAAAATTCAATACATATGTAAAAATATGAATACATACATTCATGCTAATGTATTTTTGTATATTACAATTTAATAAATGTTTATAAAACGTTTGGTTGTTGATAAAAGTTATTTTTTTGCACATTTTTTTCTTTAAGTAAATATTTCTTGTCCATCGAATTAAGTCAATAAAATGTTTTAATTCAATTATCAGGGTTTTTCGATTATCCGTGAACCCACGTACTCATCATTATCCTGGATAACAGAGGTTCTACTGTATAAAATTCATTATTCATAAAAAAAAAAAAAAATTAATAATAATAATAATAAATATATACAATAAATAAAAAATAACATGTCTAATAATTAGTTCCTATAAAACAAAAAATAGCAAATCAATTCCTCCCCTAAACATAAACGGCCTGTACTGTAAACACTATTCTCAGAAAACCCTACTTAAACCCCTCAGAGAGCCTAGGTCCAGGGAACTTTTTTTTTTAATTATGAAATAATTAATTGTTGTTGATTAATATATTTTTTATTTTGAAGAGAAAAGATTTGCCCAGTCGGGATTCGAACCCGAGTCTCCACTTTTCTAGCGTGGTGCCTTATCCACTAGGCCACCGAGCTCGTATCCGAACCAGGGAAATCTTTTCTCTTCACTGATCCATACCCCCGGGCACTCGCAGTTGCGAAGTACAAATCGGGGATGAATGTTTATTGAACATTACTGTTAACTAGATCTTGTTGACATACGTCATATATATATTATAATTATGAAATAATTAATTGTTGTTGATTAATATATTTTTTATTTTGAAGAGAAAAGATTTGCCCAGTCGGGATTCGAACCCGAGTCTCCACTTTTCTAGCGTGGTGCCTTATCCACTAGGCCACCGAGCTCGTATCCGAACTCTTTTTTAATGTCTCGTAACTTTTTTTTAAATCCAAGTTACGAGACACTTAAATATGAAAATTATTGTCTGTCAAGGTTATGCCTTCTTTCACGAAATAAAAATCCCCTATAAGTCTTCAAACATTCGTAGCGATGTTCAAAGGATTTTTTTAAAAATAGAAGCTAAAATATTAGTGATGTACAATGTTTCTGTTTATTTAAACTCACGTAATTTATATCTTCCTTCTCAGTATGCTTAAAATGTAACAGTACTCAAATATTTTTAGATTGATACACACCTTAAGTATTCAGACAGAAAAGAAACAAAAATTATTCTATACTTACTATGATAAAATCAAAAAAGGTAAACGTTTTTGAAAATATTAAAACGTCTTAATGATAATGTATCCAATCATTCAAAAATGGCCTAAGCCACTGAATATTAACTTATTATGAGAATTGTACAATATTTTTTTTTTTCAAAGTGAGGAAAAACTGTTGTTCGAAATCATTCAAGCCTCATCAGCCTAAGGCAATGAATGCAACAGTATTGGTTTGTGACTGATTCATTATTAAACTCCAATTAAAATTCTAAAAAGGAAAAAATAAAACTTCTAAAATGGCCCCCGGCACGGGGGTGATGGAGGGGTTCCCTGTGACGTCAGGAGTTGCTATGGCGACCCGTAGCCAAGGTCTTCGGCCAGCCCTTAACTTCCTAGCCGCTGCAGCCAATGCCCTACTTCCACATTTCTATCACGTGTCTCTCAGGGGCTGTAAGTCAATCGAGATTGGGTAGTAAGGCAGTAAAAATTGTTAATTACTCATCATACTTCTGGAAACACATAGATTGTATTACGAATATCTCAACATTGCTATTCAATAAAATGTGAGACCTTGGTTGCAGAAAGTGTTAAGTATTTAACATTTAAACATTCCACCAGTCTGTACGGTGCATCACGGTGGGGCCAAATGGCCAAAAGCGGAAAAAAATTCAATATCATTTTAACTAATGATCCTACCGACTTAGAAGTTACTTTTATTCAATTCAGAATGAAAAATTGCATTGGTATTTCCCACTGAAACAAATTTTACTTCAGGAAAAGACGGAGAGAAGTTCGCAAATCACAAAAACTAAGTTAAATTGAAAAGAACATTTATTTTTAAAAAAATAATTATAAAGTGCCAACGTTTCGACCTGTATTCGAAGGTCATCTTCAGGGTAAAATGGACAAAAAATAGCCGTGATCGTTCTTTTCTATCACACTATTAATGTATTTTTTACTAATCCATGATAACTTCTTTTAGCTCTTTTGAATTCCATTTGCCATTAGTTTATCTGTTTGTTATTTTTTGTCACACTTAGAATTTTGTTCATTTTGCCAAGAAGACCTGCTAGGCAGGTCAAAGCGTTGGTATTCTCTAAGTAGTTTTTAACTTGGAAATATTTAATCCTTCCTGACATTATCCCTAATCACATTCTTACATGATACTTTTCAACTATCAAGTCTTAATATTGATAATTGTTTTCAATTTTTAAGTTAATATTTACAAATATAAATCATAAGTGGAAACAACAAACTGACACAGCTGCTCTCCGGAGGCTTGGAACCCGTTACATTACAGGAAATACCTCACCTCTGACGTAATACACTAGTAAAAAAAAACCTAACATACACTTATCATTTGCTGATAAAGTGAGAAGTTTGCTTGCGTAGGAATCTGTAAAATAAGTTTTTTTTTTTTTTTTTTTTTCCTACGTTAATTAATTTCTAAACTTGACTTTATGAACTGAGTAAAGATCAGAATGAAACCAACGATATATAAATTTATTTATGAACCATTGTTTGACGTCAATGATACAACTCTTCAGTAGATTATGAACGGGGGAAAACAATATATCTGTTATACGATAAGCCTAATGAAAATAAGCCATGGTTTCATTGAAAAATCATTATTGTAATAATAATAACAATATCAGTATATACTTATAGTTAATGTATTGATTAATGGCAAAGATAAAAACCTCAATTTTTTTATAACCAACTTATTGAAAACGTGTTGTTCTTTTTTTGGAAATTTGTCATTCCACGACTTGGGTAAAAACATTAACTATGGAATAAGTCCTTTCCGTCAACGAAAACCATCGCCGAACGTTATAATAGAATGAAGTAATTCTATGTCATCGATAGGAATTGATAATATTTTTTCCTAACTTTATGTTTCATAAAAATCAATTATAAAATTTAAATCATATTATTTATAGCACATCCAGAATGAAAGAAGAATAACTCAAATTTCAAGGATTGAATTTTAATTTTTTGATTTGAACTACCTCACTGTGGTAAACATTTTTCAAATGTATACTTTTGATTTTTCAAATGTATATTTTTCAATTGTTATTCCTAACATGCATATACAATGCTGTACTCCGCACCACATATTTCCCTGATTCCTGGAAATTATCAATGGTTAAAATGATACCTATTAGCTCTATAGGTGATAGCTATTAGAGCTCCCATTCTCATACCGTCCTATTTCTCTCTTGCCAATCATGGGTAAAATCCTAGAAAACCTCACTTTAAAACGTTTGTATCCTATCCTAGAATCCCATCATTTAATCCCAGATCACCAGTTTGGATTCCGAACATCACACTCAACAATCCAGCAATGTCATCGTGTGGTGGACGTTGTCTCGTCTGCATTGGAGCGCGGAATGTACTGCACGGGAGCCTTTCTTGATGTAGAACAAGCGTTTGACCGAGTCTGGCACCCGGGACTGCTGTATAAACTCCGTCAGTTCCTGTTCCTACCTTCTACATATTTCCTCATTATTAGATCCTATCTCAGTGACCGAACCTTCAAAGTAAACCATAAATTTTCCTATTCTCCCCTCTGTACCCAATCTGCCGGAGTTCCTGAAGGTAGTATCTCCTAGGTCCTATCCTCTACACAGTGTACACAGCTGACATCCCAACTCATCCTACCACTGTCCTCACCCTTACGCTGATGACACATGTGTGTTATCAGTAAACAATGATCCCTTTATTGCCTCTCAAACACTCCAATCCCATATCCTAAGCCTTCAAGAATGGTGTCAAAAATGGAGAATCAAAATAAATCCAAACAAATCACACCAAATAACATTTACCCTACGTCGTAAACCTACGACTTCCTGTCCTACTGTATCCTTTAATGACATTCCACTAATCCCTGTTGAACAGATCCGCTACCTAGGACTCCACTTGGAAAAACGTCTAACTTGGAATCCACATACAAGACTAAAACGACAAGAAACTGCCCGTCGTTACAGACTACTTCACCATTTACTAGACAAACGTTCAAAGCTCCCAATTAATTACAAAAGACTCATTTTCATGATTGTGATTAGACCTAGTTGGACGTACGGAGTTGAGCTTTGGGTCTCTAACAAACCATCCAATTCAACTCGTATCCAATCCTTACAATCCAAAATCCTTCGAAAAATCCTCAATGGCTCTTACTTTGTGACCAATAAACTTATCCATAAAGATCTTAATGTTCCATATGTTTCTGATTTAGCACAAACCAGATACCTATCCTTCCATAGTAAGCTCCATAACCACTCCAATCCACTAGTCTCCCAACTTGCTTCCTCTTCCATCCCTGATAATCCTACGAGGTGTCTGAAAAGAAGATGGCCTATAGACCTTTTAGTGTAGATTTTATTGAAGTGCTACTAGTGAGTAGTTCTTCACACGTTATTTACATGTCATTGTATTCACTATCAACACATTTACTTGTGGTATATTATTTTGTACAGTTGTAAATATCAATAAATGAAAAAAAAAAAATAGAACATTTTTTCAATTTTAATGTATAGTGTAAATTGATCATTTTTTTTTTTTTTTTTTTTTTTTTTTTTTTTTTTTTTTTTTTTTTTTTTTTTTTTTTTTTTTTTTTTTTTTTTTTTTTTTTTTTTTTTTTTTTTTTTTTTTTTTTACTCTGAATTTATTGGACAATGGGCGTCACACCTTATAACTTACCCAAACATAGTTAAAACAATGCCTCCTTGATTGCAGGTAATATACAACATTCTTTCTTTTTTATCCATTTCTCTACTTTCTGTGTTTGCACATAATCTCCGCAAGTTCTTTTATATTAGTACAAAATAGAAAGATGAGCACTAAACTTTCATTAACCATCATACTATTTTTTTTTTTATATCTTTGAATAAAATGTATATTTCAGTGAAATTTAAAACAAATAGAAATAGAAATTAGATGGAAATTTCATTGGTAATGTAAGAAGTTCATAATGAATCAAATAGTTAAGCTTTGTGCATCTGAAATACCGTTGAAACTGTATTGATCTATAAATTAACATTGAAATAACCAGTAAAATAACATATATTTCATTATGAAAATACGATACCCTTCGATACTACTAATTGATAAGAATTAGAATAAAACTCCTAATATTCTGTGGACATCAGTACAAGTTAACAACTCCTCCCTCCAGTGCTCTCAATTTCCTCGAAAAGGAAATGAGACTGTCACTATTTAGGCCACAACTTTTCATTGAAGTTCATAAGTTGGGAAGGGAAGGGGGGTCTGTAACGAAGGAAGGCTATATTTAGAAGGCGGGGCCAATTCCAGGAGGTGGCAAAACAAGCGACGTAACATTTTCGTATTCCTTTCTGTAATCTTTTTGACAACATTACCTTATCAATGGAATATCCAATGTGTAATTTTATGTCTATTTGTAAATAGCTTGTATAAATATAGACTGTATCAACTAAAAATATTAACTGAAACAAAAGCATTACGGATTAAAAATCGTCTTACAAACCTACTAGTATTATTTTTTATATTTTACTAGCATTCCTAGTCACGGCTTCGCCCGCTCTTATAAGTAGCGAACTTAGATAGGTTTAACTAATAACAGAAGTTTTATTTTTTAACGATAAAAATCTTATAATGCAGGATTATTTTCTCACAATATTTCTAGATATTTTCACTCAAAGCTGTAACCCGGTATTATTGCAATGATTTACCCAAAAGCATTATTGGATATTCAAACCTTAAATATAATCTATGAGTTGGTAATTTAGATGGACAGAGATTTTTTAGGAAGAAACTCTGGCGGATAATGGACTGCATTATCAGTGCTTACAACCCTATCAATAGAGATATTCTCTATGTCACAATTTACTTTTTCAATAATAATGTTGTTAATATTCTCTGCTATAGTATTTGTTGGTAATATTACTGCTCTTTCACACAACAGATGGTACAATTTATTAAATAAACCTGAAACATTAAAATGAATTTGAAATAATTGAAATATTAGTCTTCTTAAAGCCTTCATCAAAATCTATAGTTAGGTCGCCCATTTTTTAAATACAATATCAAAAAATAATCGATATTTTGATAAGGCAATAATGTTTAGTGCAGCAAAAATAATTTTATTGATTTCATTTGGTTAGATTTTAATTTCTATCAAACTATAAAAGTTAATGACAGAGTGACAAACTTCTGCCACTTAACACTGTGAATTTAAATTATTATTATAGTAAACTATACTATTTAAAATCATGTAAAATTTGGTACAGAGGGGTTTAATAATTTTACCATTGCCAACTCTTTTGCAGGATGCCGCTAACCACATATCGTTCGATTATTAAACATCCCTAGGATCCACACGTCACACTAAATATTTATAGCTTTTCTTGTAACAATTTATTTGAATCAATTCAATTTTATTGTCAATTTATATCTCTATATAACATTGTACCGTTACAACCAACGAAAAATGGCTTATATAATATTATAGATATAGAATTATTTAGAACATATGTTTTATTGGTAATTGTTAAAAAACACCTGCACTAAAGTAGTATTTATAAAAAATAAATGTTATTTTGATATTTACATACACCTAGAACCCCAACTCTGATTTAACAATTTTTTCCCCGGGGATATACCTAATAATTTCCCGAATTTTCACGGCGATTGGATGTATAATTTTTGAATCTATCGAGTACAAACATACATACATTCATTTTTATATATATGGATTATTATTAATCTTTTTTTAGAAAATTTTCTCCTGAAAATGGAATCCACCTAACTACAAAGTAACAACTAATTAACATTTAATTAAAAAATAATAAAATTCTTTTAACAATTTTTTTTTATATTCCTACTTTATTGATATTTACAACTTCATACAATATAGGTAAATGTGCGGCCAAATGATTACAATGACATGTCAATCACATATGTCGAAGGTAAAACATACAACACCGTTCGATTTTATGGTTTTTAGACAATGAAAAGATAGTGTGGCGGCAGATAGAATGTAAAAATTACTGATTTTTTTCAAGCTTTAGACATTTTGATTTACAAATGTAATAATGTTATTTCTTTACATTTTTAAGGCTCTGTAGGAGCCTTGGCGGTACATTACTTTTTATTCTTAAAGTACTTAAAGTCCCATAATAAATAAAGAACTTTATTATTATTAATGCTTACATAATAAGTATTATTTTATTATCACCTTATATTACATAAAAGGACAAGCCGTTTTTCGTTTGTGATCACTAACCGCGAAAACTGCTGACCAATCTGAACGAAATTGTAAACACATTTTCTTCGTAGTTCAAGGAAGATTTAGCAATAATAAAATTTAAAGATTTTCAGTAAAATTGCCATTAAAAAGCGATAAATATATGGTACGCAGTGAAGTTTGGTAATCGACCGATAGGTGTCGAGTACCATTCGTGAGAGATTTCATAGATACGATATTATATAGAGCTAGAAATTTATGAAAAAATTTACTTATTTTTAATTCAATTGTTATTAAAAAAGCTATAAATATTTGAAGTGACATGTGGATCCCAAAGCAGTTTACACATCGAACGATATGTGGTCATTCTGCAAATAATTTTGCAATGGTAAAACTATTTAACCCAATTGCAACAAATTTCAACTATAACATCTTCATAGTTCTAGGAAGGTTTATAATAATAAATTTTACGATAATAATAATTAAAATGTATAGTCTTGAGTGTCAGAAACGAAGTTTGACACACTTTCTTATACTTTTATGGTTTGAAATTAAATTCTAACCAGATGGATCGATACGATTATTTATGCGAATGTGGATGTATAATTATGCTTTTATGTACTCTTCAAACACCTAATAAATGCAATTTTAACCTGTTTATAATTACTGTCATGCGAGAATTATCATTGAAGAAATAATGCTAAATTCCAAACTTCAATACAAGATTTTTATCGATAAACACATGAAATTCAATTATTACTTAAAATAATCCAAGTTCTTTACTTATGAGAGCAAGCGAAGCCGTGACGGGGTAGCTAAATATATTAATGCTTTACGTCCATTGTCCAATGTTATTTTCTCTAGTATATCTCCCTTAATTTTTGGGGTCACGGATAAACAAGGATTTGGTGCAAATAAATTGAGTCCCAAGTGTACATTAATTTAAGCATCAGATATATAGTATAACTTTATTTATTTAATCATTATTTAATTCAATAGCTGCGCAGAGTTAATGTTTACTGCGAGGTGAAAGAATTCAGCAATCAGCAGCAGGCTGAGAAATAATTTTTCCTTAGCAGTAATCTGGGGCAGGCAGGGGTGACCTCGAGTCCTCCAAGCTTGGAGTATAAAACAAATTTATGCGCTACCGTAGGAATTCAGGCTTTGGCATAGAAATCCTGAGCTCCACCTACCCTCGCCGGTCGTAAATTTTGAAAGAAAAATTAAATCTTGGGAACATCATATTTAAGCGCAATACTGTTTCATACATGAATAAGGAATTTACCATTCCGCAACGGTTTTGGATAACATGCGCACGTTAGATAAAAATGGAGGCACAGTTTCAGAAATTATTTATGCCAACATGCCGTAAAGTATAGATCAATGAGACTGTGTCCAGTGCCTTTCCGATATTTTATAGTAAAACACTTATGTGTTCCGAAAAGTGACTTTCGTAAGAAAAACATCGATATTCTATATCGACGATTTTTGAGCTCTAGATATCGATATATCCTGTGTCGGCACCCATCCATAGAAAAAATAAATATTAGATAATATGATTGTGAAATGTCAACTAATTAACTTAAACTTTAAAAACTCCTTATATTTATCTGTCAACTATTTTTCTATATTGAGTAAGGCCCGGTTCTTTTATTTTATTAGTTATTTAGTTGAATGGTTTGATTTTCTGGCTCATTACTTTATTATATTTTTTCCGTTTTTAGCAGACAATTCTGAAATAATCATTTTCTATAGGTAAATATGGAAAATAATAAGAAAAATCGATGAATCAAATATTCTCTTATACAATTAATTTTCCGTTAGCTGGTTAAGTTCGTTCAAGTCCATTTATTTTTAGGAAATCCTTCATGTTTTTTATTTATTTTTTTAATTGTTAGATCTAACCCATTTTTTCCCGGGTTAATTTAGAACAAATATATTTTTTTAATATTTAAATTATTTTAATAACAAATTAAAATAACTAAACAATTAATTAAAACATTCATAAGGCTAGTTGCACACACACCGACTTCTGGACGGCCTTGCTTGCAGACTCACCGTTTTTTTACCGGTCAAACAATTAGTAGTTTTTTTTTATAATTATAATTTTATTTCATTCTTGACTTTTCGACCTAAAACTTTTAACAATTTCTGATTAACAAATTAATATTGTTTAATTCGATTCAGTAACTCAAACAAGTAGTAGCTTTTGTAATAGTGCTTTTTATAGTGCATAAAACAGTAATTATAATGCAGTGGCAGGTGCTGGCAACTCACCGGCATTTTCTCGACACCGGTCAGTGGTTGGCGTGTGTTCACATGGCGTTTGACATGTGTTCACTGTTGAAATTTGGACGACGGGTAAAAAGCCGGCCGCCCAAAACCGGTGTGTGTGTGTGCAACTAGCCTAAGTGGTTACGTAAAACGCGATGATTAATTTCAGCTGGACAGAGAGATACGTTGTTTTTAATAATCGAACAAATGTATATATTCAAACATTAAACGGAAATGAGAAATGGTTCACTTATAAACTAACCAAAAAATTTTAACCTTGTTCCCAAATACTTACATGTAATATGGAAAGATAAGCAGTCATTACTACTAAAATATAACATATATTCTTCTCCGTGGCGCTACAATTTTAGGTAGGTCCTGGCCTCCTCAATGAGCTGCCGCCATTCGGCTCGATCCTGTGCAGCCGATCTCCAGCATCTGACTCCTAACACGCTTCTTACATCCAGTGCCACGCCATCAATCCATCTTAACCTTGGCCTACCAGCACGTCCTTTTCTGTGCAAGACGGTGTCCATGACTCTCTTGGGGGTCTTATCGTCTCTCATTCTTATTAGGTGGCAAGCCCAACTGACTCTCCCCAGCTTTATGAACTTGATCACATCTCTATCTTTATACAGATTATAAAGCTCTCTGTTCCTCCTAATCCTCCATCTATCACTGGACCTATTATTCGACGGAGAATCTTCCCTTCGAATGATAAGAGTCCATTTTTATTTCTTCTGGAGATACTCCATGTTTGGGAAGCATAGGTAAGAACAGGGCGAACAAGGGTCTTATAGATAATGAGTTTCGTTTCCCTAGTCACTAGCCTGCTGTGGAATATCTTTAGTAGAGCGAAATAAGCCTTGTTAGCTGCCACTAGTCTCTTTTTTATTTCCGCAGATACGTCACTGGCATTACCTGAGGTCCCAGATAAGTAAATTGATACAACCTTTCAAACCTGCATGGACCCACAGTCAGTGCCTCCTCACCTCCGACCCCGATGTACCGGTACGTTTTTTTTTTCTACATTAATGGTTAGTCCCATAGATGTGGCAGCATCCATGAGACTAATTGCGGCCTCCACTAATGCTGATCGGGACCTAGCCACAATATCCAGGTATAACTTATATTACATATACTCGTATAACATATATTACATTAGATTAAGCCAATGAATGAGTCCTTGCCAGATTTATTTCTACCCCTAAGTTTTTTCTTAGTGACTTCATTCAACTTTTTTACGCCACATAATAAGTGATAATTAATCAGGTTAATTATCAACATTATCCAGCCGATCCTGCCTACGACTGCTTTTTTGACCACTGAAACATATTTTTATAGCAGAGAGAGAGAGAGAGAAATCCTTCACTTCCTCCAACTTTAGATAAAACAGGATTATAATAGGAAAGAAAAATATTCCGATAATGATGAGTGACATCAACTTATCCCCGTGGGTTCCTTTTCCTCCCCTTTTTTATATAGATTTAATAAAATAACAAGGAAAAGAGGAATAAAAATATTCTTCAAACCGAGCAATAAAGAGCCAATTATTTCCTCACAAGGTCAACACTAACATAATGCGCAATACTTTATCATAAGATTATAAAACGTAAATAACTAATCACCAACGATGGATTAATCGATGTTACGTTTAGTCAAGAAACGATAGAACTCCACGAGCTTTTGTCAGCAAAGATATTGGCTTTGCTTTGTTCATTGAGAAGGCAAAAACCAAGCCATCGTTTACTACTGGAAATACAAACTGATTAATCTACCACCCATTTCTTGAGTCTTATCATTCAGATCCAATTTTAATTAGTACTAAAGAGGAAATTAAAGCAGCTTAGAATTTTTCTCTAAACCTATTTAGAAATAGATTCTGCTTCTTGTCAGAACCGAGGCTACAGAGTAGCCCTAAGTTATTACCTGAAGTACATTGAACCTATGATCTAAAATTTAGATAAAAAAAAGTATGAAAAAAATAGTATGGAAAACTCCACTACTAACTATGGAAATTTGTTGTGAATGATTTTAATTGAGACATGTTACCCTCCCGGTTCAGCACCTGGTCGAGGTGAGAGGATAAAGGCATAGCGATCTTAACCTATTTATGGTCAAGGATAGAATCAGTTAAAAGTTTTGATTTTTTTTAAAGAAATATTTGTATGGTACATTAATTTAAAGAAAATGAAAAAAAAAAAATGTTTTTGTTCAACTACAATGGGGGCAGAAAATGTTGCGCTCACGGAACATTGGCTTATAGAATATATAAATTTTTTTTCTGAAAAAGATTAGGTGATTTACATGCTACTGTTTTATGAAACAGTATTATTTGAATCTTAAAATCCTTCAATGGAATTTAAAAAATACAATTTTCACCAAAAATCACAATTTTAATTTTGTTATTCTTTAAAGAACTGTAGGTACACTTTAAAATTACATCGCTCACATAATTCAATTGTAGCAAAACTTATTTTGCTGAAATCATTTAAATCTTATTACTTATCAGCGTTGAAAAATAAATATTGTACTTTTAACTGTTACAATAGATGTTTAATAAGGTTTTTGAGGTTCAGTCAATCAAATAACAACTATTTTGGCGAGATTTCGAGACTATATTGTTCTCATAATCATGCCCTGCACCTTGGTAGGAATATTCTTGTATTCTTCGCACTCGCCGCTTTCTGTTGGAATTCTCAAGTTCCTTCATCACTGTGATTGCGTGAGGTCCATGTGTTGATTTGATATCTTCATAAATATCCAGTTTTTTCATACATTGACTCAATGCGTTAATATGAATATATTTTCTTGACTGTTGCAATTAGATGCTTAGTAAGGTTCTTGAGGTTCAGTCAATAATTTCAATAATTAAGTTAATAGAATAATTTCTGATTCCTCGGAAAGGGTGTACTGTGATTTAGTTGAACAGTTAGAAAAAATTAAAAGTAGGAAAATACAGAGAAACCCGGACAGACATAAAAGAAATATAAGCAATACACTCAAAAACCATGGAAAAGGGTATGTGAATTCAGCTGGGAATGTTGTTACCGAAAAACAATCTCGTGATATTTCGTGTACCTATTTGTAAAGATAATTGTGGTGACAAAATAGCATTTAAATGTTGGAGGATTGGAGTCGGAACATTCCTTTTGGAGGATTGGAGATTTTAAAAGGCGAAATGTATATGTTTTAGGGTTGATTCAGAGAAATTAAATTAAACAAAGAAGACCAAGAAAAGAGGGAGAGGTTCTATGATCTGGTACCAATAAATATTTTTTAAAAGAAGGTAACGGCATGTCAGTGGCCGTGTATAAAATGTTTTATCTGAATACATTGTGTATTTCTGATGGACATATTTATATATACAATAGAAAGTGTATTTCAAAGAATGCAGAAATAATGCATATAACGCATATGCATATAATCGAAGTAGTAAAGCCAGAATTATTGGAAGATAAAAAATTATGAGAAAAATTTTGGGTCCGATGAAAAGCAACGGAAATTAAAAAGTAGTAGTGAAATATATCAAAAAAACTGAAAATTGACGAAAGTAATACGGAAAATAAGACATTTATAAAGCATGAATGACAACAGGCTATATAAAAAAAATTTTCAATTATCTCTGGAAAAAGGAATTATAAAGTTGGATTCGAAAAATGAATCAAAAATTTAAAGAAAACAAAAAACTAAAATGGCTTCAGAAAGAAAATGTTTAGGATTCCGAGAAACATTAGAAATTATCGATCCCGATTAGAAACTTAAGATTCCAAGGTTCAACAAATCAGAGAACAGGTACGAAATGGTTGGAAGAAAGGAAAATGGTCACGGTTCTCTTTTAAAAAGTAGGATACGGTGAAATGATGAAAGAATATGCATAAAAGTGGGACCTATAATAGTGCAAAACTAGTATAAAAAATAAAATATGAAAATCGCGTTTTATTTTTTTTTTCTCAGCTCTCAGTCAAGATAGAGAAATAATTTTTTCAGGTAAAATTGTAGTTTTGTATGCTATTTCTTTAACACAACCAAAACCCGTTGTCCGGAAATTAATGCAGGGTTATTTATCAGGTTTTAGTTGTGGTAAAGAGATAACATATGAAACTACAATTTAACGTGAAAGAATAATTTCTCTAGCTTGACTAAGAGCTGAGAGAACAAATAAAACCTGATTTTCGTATTGGTTTTTATTTTATTTTATTTTATTTCTCGGCTCCAAAAGCTCATTGGTGGCTATAAATCTAGTTTTGCACAATTATAGATCTCTAAGACCCACAAAAAAATTGGTATTCAAATCTGTTAGTTACAAGTCAAAATGTCTCCTTGTCAGTTTTATCTCCTCGTCTTGACCCTATGAATGGGTAAGGAAAAAAAATAAACGACATAATCTGACGAGAAGAGGTAGTTCTATTTTTAGTTATGAAAGTATGAATAACAAATAGAGTTATAAATATCAGTCTGGTGACCAAAAAAAAGAAAAAAAAAATGTATTCAACAAAGTCAGCTTATTAAAATTAAATATGTAATATTAACCAATAGTTAATTGGATTAAAAACAACAATAGTTCAGCGTTAATTCAGATTATTACGTTGATGTATGACGGCAATGATTTTATAACGCTCCTGGATTGTAGTGTAGCGGGCGCAATGATCCAATTAATGTTACATATAAATTCAATTAGATAGCTATTTCGGATCTCATCTCTAATAAAGGCAATCGATGCCTCATATTCTAAAATTATTTGCTATGGTATGGCTTTAGATGTGGAATAAAAACAGAAATATGCACATAGTACATAAATATGTTTTATAAATACGTAAATGAAATATGAAAATATTTGACAAAACTGACTAACTAATTATTGAAGTGCAGATTTTTTTTTTTTTTTTTTTTTTTACGTAGGGCGCAATATACTCAAAGAATTATTAAATAAAAGATTCTATTCTCATTACAATGTTTTTTTGATACCTCTATTAAACAGTGGCTTTATATTCAAAGTTTACATTTGGTTCACAATGCTATATTCCAGTAATGGCCCATTGAATCGTGAATTATTTATTGAGTTTCAGTATTTACGTTGGTGAGGTACTTTGGATCTGATATGACATTCCACTTATCCCTGTTGAGCACATACGCTGCTTAAGACTCAAACTGGACAAGCATATACCTTAGAATCCATATACAAGAAACTTCTCGTCGTTTTCTACTTCTTCAACATTTAATAGACAAATGCTCTAAGTTGCCAAATTTGGATATACGGTGTTGAAATTTGGGGCTCCACTAAACCATCTAATTTATCTCGCATTGTTCTCATGCTTTTTACTTTGTCACAAATACAATTACCCATAAAGAACATAATGTTTTATATGTTGCTCATTTAGCCTAAACCATATACTTATCATTTCATAGCCGTTCAAATACACTAGTCTCCCAACTTGCTACATATTCCTGGACCATCTCAAATAGAATTTTTATTGAATTTCTACCAGTGAATAGTCATTTCACAAGCAATTGGCATGTTATTATTATGAACGTTTTTATCACATTTTCTTAATGCCTTTATTTATTTATTTTTTTACAAAGTTTTTAATTTCAATAAATAGATAAATAAAAAAATATATATGATCTGGCTAATCTAGATGTGAAATTATTTGAGCATTTCATAGTTTAATTTATCGGAAGGATATGTAGTTACATATAGATACGGTTCCTATGCATGGTTTTGATGGGCGTTTTGTGATGGACAGAAACAATCCTGAAAATACTTGTATTTAGTGAGTTATAGAGTGAATTAGTGTGCATAACAGGTAATTAGAAACTTCATCGCGGAGGATATTGTACAGCTGTTTCTGAAGCCGTGTTTCTGTACTAAACGAGAAGTAAATGTTGAGTGGTTACCCATGAAATTCTGAGAGATTCCTCTTAGCTATGCTAAATATGTAATTTGCTAAAATATGTATATTTATGCTTTATTTATACTTACAACAGTATACACTATATTTAATAAGTAAATGATTAAAATGACATGGCAATAACTTGATAAGAACTACTCATACTTAGTAGTACTTCAATAACTGTTCTAAATTAGAAATTCCCTGAGTCATCTTCTTTTGAGACGCCTCGGAGTGTTATTGGGAGTCGAGTGATAAGGAACTTAGGAGACAAGTGTGTTTTTAGCTTGTCAAGGAAGTATAGGTATCTTGTTTAGGCCAAGTCTGTAACATACAGTACATCTAGATCGTTATAGATAGTTTATTTGTGAAATAATAAAGAGGATTGTAAATTCTACGATGGATTTTAGATTGTAAGGATTGGATACGAGAAGAATTCGGAGGTTTAGTTGAGCACATGGGCTCAACTTTGTATGTCCAAATGGGTGTAATCACTGTCATGTAAGCAAGTTTTTTGTATTAAATTAGGAGCTTTCAACGCTTTTCTAGTAAATGTTAGAATAGTAAATGGAACCCTGGAGAGGTACTAGAGAGAGCTTCCATATTATTACTATCATATTAGTTCTCTAAAAGGCACGACTGATTTAGTCTTTCTAGTAGTTTCCTATGTTTTGAAGCAGTAATTGACAATGAGTCGATCAGTTACCTGTATATTTTCTTTTGCAAAACCATTTGGGGTACCCCAGTATCCCAGAGTACCGTTGGTGTAAGGTAGGTATATTCTTCTCACTGTTCATTGCTCCTCGTATTCTTATTTTTTATAAACTATAAGATATTGCTATTAATTAGCGGTTTGTAAAATACTGAAAGTAGTAAAGATTTCAGAAGTTATTGAATTCGACAACTCAACTTCTCTGCAATTCTACAAAAGCAGTGTTGACACTTTAGACGGGTTGTGCCACACCTATACATGCAGGAGTAGGAAAAACCGCTGGGCTCTTTAGATATTAGTGGAATCAACTCATTGATACTGTATGCATAAGATCGAAACGTCCATGTAAAGGAAGAACCTGTATAAAAAAATAATCTTAGAAAATTGTTGAATCTTTTGATGGTCCAAATTAACAATCTCATCTCAGCGCTTTGGTGATGCAAGTCTTAAAAACTAAAACACTATCAATGTACCTATGTATGTACCTGCACACTTTGTATAGGTAACAACAGCCGGGAGATTTTTTTTCATGTAATCGAAAAAGAACCGCAAAACCTGGACATAGTGCATAAAAAGCCAAAAGTTCATTTGTTCGGATCGTCAACAAAAAATATATGTGCAGAAAATAATAATATTTCTTTTTTATATATGCTAGCATATGTTAATCTACTATATATTTGTCAAATACCACTCACTCATTTAACACGAAATCTCAGAAACCACCGACTTGATTGGAATGAAATTCGATATGTAGCTTCCTCTAGGAACGTAGGTGCTCGTTAAGAAAGGAATTAAAAAAAATCGGCCTGGATCGCGGCTAATTCGCGAAAAATCCGATTACAATTTTTATTGGGTGAATAATAAAAGATTAATTATCATATGGTATTTGGAGATAAACTGAGTTAAAAAATAGGTTAGGTGTTTAATCTGCACACTTTGACCACAAATTAAGTTCCTTATAGTAGATAACAAAAATACGATCGATGTCGAAACCTTATAATATTGGTACTTTCTGTGAAGTCATGGTGGCTGCAGAGGTTACTTAAAACTTACAAGTTTGAGTTGTTTCGTGACGAGAAGCTATTAAAAGACTTATGTTAAAGAGGTGGTTAAAAGACTTATGTTCTCTGGTGATGACATGTAAGGCCAGTTCGATGTAGGGACAAAAAACTGATTAGAATCAGTGAGTTCTATCAAGTGTTTGATTTTCTTTTGTATCGTCTCATGTTCTACCATGGAGAAGATAGGTACAGTATTACCATCCCCCAGCGTGACCCAAGCAGCAATACACCAATTAAGAAAGAAAACTGTGTCTGCGTCTGATTTTTACGCCGAAATGTTAGTGGAGCGAGGAGGTGAAGAACCTTATTTACTTTAATTTCTCAATCTCCTCAACCAATTTATGCTTGATATGTACACAAAAATAGAAACAAAAAGACTAAACTGTCTTCGAAAAAATTTAAAAAAATTGAGAAGTTGAGACTATATTCACTTAAAGTATGCCATAAAAAAAGCTGATGGTCTGGTATCAGAGCTGGGTAAGATGGTAGTGCTGCTGCTTCGAAGCTTCACTGGAGGACTATCAAAATAATATAAAATTAACTTTTGCAAATTGTCAAATTTACTTATTGAAATTATTCTAAGAATGGAATTCTTTAGGTTTATTTAAGTAATAATAATTATCAACGTTAAGCTTAACTTTTAATAATGTAAGTTGTCTTCATTCTAATGATATTAAACCGTAGCAGAGCAGGGTACTTTCAGCTATACTTTATAATATCAATAAAATATTTTTTGTACAGGGAAACGTACAAGTCATTATTCTTTTAAGGAAGGTTTATTATTCTTCCTTTTTATCATTTACTATTTATTACTTAGTGTAATGCTATTATATGTATAAACAGGTCCCTATGATTCGGACAAAAAATCTATCTCCTACCTCCATCACCCTAGCACTCAAACTCGATGGAAGAGGACATGATGTAAGATTTATTACAGTTGCCAACTGATACATTGATGCATACGATGATTGATAGATTGCATTAGACTTCAGCCGCCTAATGAATACTGACCGCAACCCTTTTAAGAATCCAGCCTTCCCCCCCCCCCCCCCCCCCCCCGCGGATCATAATGCGATTTAGCCTAGCCGCCGATAATAGAATTTGTCGTCTAGTCTCTTTTTATTCTAAGGCAGACACTTGGTATTTTTCAAGATTTTTTTCTTTTATTTCAGATACAAGTAGAATAATATTTAAATAGTAAATAATAAAAAGGGAGAATAATTGACTTGTACGCACCCCTCCCTACACAAGTTCATCATAAAGTATTTCTGTGATACAAAACACTTTCTAATTTTTCGTTCAAGACTATACAAGGGGGTTGGGACGAAAGAGGAGGGAAGAAAAGAGGGGAAATCCCAACCGCTAAGGTTCAAAGGAAAGTAAACAAACATTTCCACTGTGCATCATAGATACGCGCGCCTACCGGAAAGTTAAATGGGAATTCATAAATTAATATGAAATAAAAGAAGTTAATGCCAACTAGAAAATTAGGAGTAATCAGTTTACAATTATCGACAAAATAGTCAGTTTATTAAGAAGAAGAAAAAACTATAGAGGGTTAAAAAGATAAGTATAAACAGATAGCCAATAGAGGAGGTTTAAAAATCTCTGCAGAAAACACAAAATTCATGATTGACATAAAAAATATACCATAATTTATAGCTAAAATACATTGGGCCAGTTGTGAAGGTCAACATTTTAAGTATCTAGAAGAGATAATTCAAAAAAATGCATTAGTTAAAATCGGCATACCGCAAATGTACTTCAAAAGGGACAACTCAAAATGTTTAAACTTCATACTCTTCTAAGAAATGCCAAAATTGTATTGAATAAACTTCAAATCACACCTGATACATCTCACTTGCAGTTGGGATTAAAAGATAATTCAGATTCACTTTCGAAATTTCATACAAGACTGTGAAAATTTTATTTTTTTTTTAATCAAGGTTTTTAGAGTTGTGTCACTTTAGAAAGACATGTGCGATGTACGAATGGAGAATAGTATTAAGAATAACAAATAAAGAAAGAGCATATGAAATAACGATATAAAGAGTGCATATAAAAGGCAGTGAATGCCTAGAACTCTATTATATGTTGGAAAACTTGAGATATTCTAGAGAAGAATTATATTCTAGGGAAAGTTTAGACACCATGAAATGCACAGAAGCCTGGAAATTAAAAAGCACTGATAAAATATATCGAACATAAAAAAAAATAACACAAGTAATAAGGAAAATAAGACTGATTTTTTAAGGGTATTTATACATAATACATGATAATAGGCTAAAAGGAAAAAGTTTTAAGTATCTCTGGGGAAAGAAATTAACAAGCTGTATCCGTGAAATTAAAAAAACACAATATAAAATCAAAAGAAACAGCCCATGATATCTTCATGCAAAGCTTTAATGTTTAACCTGGTTAGAATTACACTGATTTGTTGATTAAAGATTCCGTAAAAGCATAATTAGACATCTAATTTTTAATTTTAGTGTATGAGTTAGTAATTCAGAGGGACACTGATTTAAAACTAAAGGCCCAGGAATCATTTTTTACACACAACATCAAAAAGCTAAGAATCGGTATTTTGATTTGGTCATAATTTTTATTCGGCAGAAACAACTTTATCGATTTCACTTGCTTATACTTTGATTTCTAACCATAAAAGTTTATGACAGTGGAAAACCTCGTTTCTGCGACTCAACGCTGTACATTTAAATTATTAATAGTAAACTTGACTATTGTAAACCTTCCTAGAACTATGAAGATGATGTAGTTAAAATGTGATGTAGATGATTTCTAAAGTTTTACTATTGCAAACCCTGTTATAGAATTGCGATGGGACATATGGAATCCATATGTCACACCAAATATTTATAGCTTGTGTTGTAAATTGTTTAATAACAATTTAATTGAAACTAAGCAAATTTTGTTATAAATTATGTAATATGCAACCTCTCTCGAATGGCGCTGGCCATCTATCGGTCAAAAAAAAAATATATATATATTTAGGCAAAGTTAATAAAACACAATTTCTTTTATTTTCCAACGTTTTGGTCAAATGTTTCATAGACATCTTAGTAATAAGACATCATTACGGTTTTTCGAAAAATTTCGAATTTCTAACATCCCTAATCACATTTTCAGTAATTTCTGTTTTCTCTAAATGTAGAAAATAAATCGTTTAGAATCAAATGCCGATATGTCTATTTTTCAAAATTTTTACAGGACAAAAATTTAGAAAATAGTAATTTTTGGACAGACGAAAGATATGATCACATTTTATACCAATCTTCAATATTGCGTTCTTGGAGTAGTCTTAAACCAGTGAATTTTCAATTTCAATGCAAACTTGCATAAGCAAAAAATTTCTATTTTGTGTTGGACATAGCGGGTTTCTTTTTGTAAGTCGGACCAAAAATTAATAATTCATAATTTTTTGCTATTTATCGAGTTTTAGTATATCTTTCATTTATTATATATTTAAAGATCGGTAAGAAACTCCATTTGGAAGCTGATTTATAATCATATTCCGAAAATTTTCTTATGTTGGTTGCACTGTAAGGAAAAAAAACCCTGTAATTTAATATTTTGTATTGCATTCAGAAATGATAAAAAAATGAATACTGGTTCGTACTGCAGGAATTTTGAATCATTATTAATAGATGATTTTAAAAGTACAATTGAAACTCTCGAAAATGATCAAGTGGCCTTGGGAGACTTATGAAAACGACTAAGCGATTAATGTTTACAATGCAGGTAGGAAAGAGGATTAAAATAAAACAGTAAAAAGTATTTAATGTAAAGTAAGTAATGAAATAGGTATTGGCAATTTTTGGTATTACCACAAACATTTGATCAATTTCGTGAGTCACCGTATAATCTATGTAATAAACTGCTTATGTGTTGAATTTTTTTTTAAGAACTGATAATGAATGGTTAACATTTGAAACTAGTTTTAAAAAAAAATAAATAATACCAATAGAAGTAGCAATTAATTCGTCAATACTAATTGTATTGATCCTCCTATACCATCACGCGTACCTCAAATGAGAAATATAAATAAATCACTTAATAGAATTCACTGAAAACTGGGAATATAAAACCCAAACAGTTTGTAAACAAACTATGCGATAAAGGCCGATTGAGACTTAATTTTTTGGAGAGATCTAGTGGTTTTTGATCTATTGTCAAAGGTAAAGGTTTTAATCTCAAATAAAAAATATATATATTTTTCGAAAAAAGTTGACTTACGGATTTGATCCTTAACTGATCAAATATCCTTTCACCTACTTGAAATGAATGGTAATGTTATTTTTATAATATATGTACACACAATTCTATATAGATTGAAGAAAAAACACATATTCTGTTCATTAACTTTTGAACCTGTTCAAAATATTGTCCTTATAATACAAGCAATGATGTAATCTATAACGACCTTTATAAATCCGCGTGTCGACTGGAAATAGATATCCTTTTATAATAAGCTACACCCACACAATTCCTATCCTAGTCTTAATTTCTGCACAAAATCTGTCAGCCAAACTTTTTTCCATGAATTTTATTACATTGTTAATTTTCAGTTAATGCTTCGATAGCCAACTTCTACTTGCGTTTAGTACAATGTGCTGTGTTTTAACATTTAATATTTTTATTTCCATTATGTACAACAGTCATAGACGATATTTTCCTTTTTTGTTTGTTGAGAATAAATGAAGAAATTATATTTAAACATATTTTGGAATATTAACTGTTATATATATGTATAACTATATTATTATTATTATATAAAATAACTAATTAGTTATATATTGTTATTACCATTTGTATTGTTTGTTTTGATATATGATATTTATTATTTTAATTTTTTTTTATTTTAGGATATTGTTAGCACCACATATTAAATTTCGTTCAGGTTTCCGATAAGACAAAATTGCCGACTCTACTCTCAAAAACGTCTATAGACTGAAGAACAGTCAGTATTATACCATATCATAAAATATAATACGCAAATAATGTTTATACAGGACGAAGAAAGTTAAATTTCCAACAGCGAGATGCAAAGGTTGAAATAAACTATACCCAGGTATTCAGTCAGAGGTGGATAAACACAACGAATCAGTCATCCATCTAAATGGTAACCAAGCATATATTCATATTTATTAGTAAACCTAATACATTTAGTGAGTAAACCTTTACATTGAGACATAAAAAGGTTATATATTACCTAGTGCCGTGAACCACTACATTTGGTTGGAGGCACCAGTAACAAGATGAAAAATAAAAGATTTATAAAGATTAGTTTTTCAAAAAGTTAATTATTTTATTGTGGAAACATGTATTATTTTCTATTTTGAAATGTCTTGATTTACAAAGCCATTATCATGTCTCATGTATTTTGTGCACTCCACAATGACACTTGTCAACGTCACTTGTTCTGTTCTTGGTCTTGGTTCTTGATCCCATCTTCCTGATGTAGCTCTAATCGTTGATGAATCGTTGGCAAAAGGATGGCGATTAAGGATAATAGAAAAAGGGAACACGCGATACCTTCTTTTATATTACTTTCTATACCTGAATAACCCGGCATCCTCATGAAATTAATAATTTTGAATTTTGAAATGGAATTAATTAAGGTAGCAATACAGGAGATTATATACTTCTTTACGTGGTTTTAGTAAATACGAGTTCTTTACCTTAAAATTGAAAGAGAGAGTACCCTGATCAATTCCAATAACTGAGAGAAAGATTGATGAAACTAGTTAATACAATGGACACTACTTTGAAGAGTAGTTAATATTTAATAATGTTGAAATATGTTATCTACAATACTTATGCACAAGAACATTTTTAGTAACCTAGTATTTCAAGATTTTATATAAATTTAATTCTTATTTCAAGAAATAAAAGATGTTCACCAAATGCAAAGAACACCTGTAGTTGTTAACAGCATTAAATAAATAACTAAATAATGTATATTCATTTTTTATTTCTTTAATACATAACCAGTTTTCTGGTGATTCTAGTCGTTTGAATACTTGGCAATGAAAGAAATATGTTTTGCGAATTCCTTACTTCTGGTGATGAGCCTACTTATTTACCATATAGCCTACTTATACATAGCCTGTTTTATTTAAATTAGGAGCGGGGTGGCACTGGGAAAGGCACTAGACTACCATGCACTGGGGTCCGAGTTCGAGCTCTGCTGAAGGTAGAATATTTAATTTCTGTTTCTTCGCCCGTGGGTCGATTTCTAGAGGTCCTCTTGGAGGATACCCAATCTCTGTAAAGTGGGTACCCTTAATTGGGAGAAAACCAGGCGGTTGAGCGTGATTGCTGATTACATCACTTCCTTGTATAACCGTTGGTCACGAAACAATACTCCCTTACCGAGGATTGAACCCAAGACCCTTCATGGGTTGTAGTGGTGTTTTTTAAAATTTAAATTAATGCATCAATCATATACAAAATTATTATAGATTGAAAAAAAAAAAATGAGCAAAACAAATTGCATCCCAGATGTCAAGGTTTAAATTACTTAATAACTTTAATTGAAGGACTGACTTTCTGCCCATCTCTCTGTTTGCATTCCATTTGCATTTAATGAGCATTTGCTTAAATCTCTCTTTGAATTAGGGTTCGTTCCAATCAGATGATTTCATTAGCGTATAATTTTGAACACAGCTTTATGAATGATAAATATGAATAGTCCAGTCCCCAAATATTAGTTTTGAAGCAAGCTTAATTAGATACAAACGAAATGACACGCTCGGGGAAATCTGGAGATTAAATGTCGTTGCACATCAATTCTTTTGAATGATTTTTATTTACAGTTTATGACATTTATTTATTTAATTTATATTAAAAATAGCAATAAAAACAAGTTCTAATTATGAAAACGGTTAAATGAAAAGCTCATAAATTGGATTTTATTTGTCAATGAAAACTTTTACATAACTTTATTTTTTTCATTGTGGATGCAATATACATGGATTTTTATTTTTTAATATTTTTCTCGTTTCACCCACTTTGGAGTACGATAAATCAATCAGCGGTCAGTCGTATTTTCTTGTTTTTTCAGTACTTCTTCATCCTTTCTGATCTTGCTGCTCTCTCTTCTTCAGAAATCCTGTATAGTCGTTTGGTCTTCGCTCTGTCCCGGAACTACTTCATTTTAAATTTGGTTTTCTTCTATGCGGATCCATCTGCAAGCATCTATTATGTAATTTGTAACTCTCGTAGGTCCTTCTCAGTTTCGCTAAACCAGTTTGACTTGGTTTTCTTATAGTTGAAAAAGTCGAAAATTCTTTTAGTTATCCTTCTCGGGTCCATTCTTAGGATGTGGCCATTGAAGTCATTTCCCTTTTCTTTATTGTGTTGGCAATCCTTTTGGATCTCCTGAACAGGGTTTCATTGCTGATGTGTGAAAGTTCATTATTATGGAATTTAGGGCCTAGAATTTTTCGTTGTATTTTCTTTTCCTTGATCTTCAATTTTTCTATTGGTCCATATGTAGTCAAAGACAAAGTTTCTACAGCATAAAGGGCTTCATGCATGACTATTGTATTATAATGTCTGATCTTGGAATTCTAGGAGAGGGATTTAATATACATGGATTATTGGATTTTTAAAATTTTTCTTTTAATCCATTTATCAGTCTTAATTTTGTTCTATAACTTTACTCTTACTTATAATCCTTTTTCTGATATAATACTGTTGAAATTTAAAGTTATACTTTAACAAAACAACTAAAATATAAACTATGGAAAAATACTTAATAGAATAAATAAGACGCCAAATTTTCTTTCTAACTTCAAGTACTTTGTTCTATAATACATTTTATACATATGTAAGTATTCTAAACTTAAGATTTAATTTAACAAAGCATATTACCTTTAATAAAATGGTCAGTATGATTTGTGATGAGTATATTATAGGTCTAATTGCATTAGCTAGGAACTAATGATAATATTTGTAGTTATAACAAGATAACAAGAGTGTTTCAGAAGTATAAACATAGAGTCTGGGACTCCGAAACTAGAGATTTAGAGGGGTGGAGGAAACGGTTCGAATCCGCCTTGGAATAGATTGACGTTTTTCAGCGATGGGCTTGGTGAAAAGGGTCAATAAATCACTATAAATATTAAAAAAAAAGGTGGCTAATTGTAACCGAGGCCTGGAGTTACACATGCCCTGCAATAAAGGCTTATTGCATAATTACAATATTGAATATAATAATAATAATATAGCCTAAGTAGACATAATCGTAGTTATTCCAAAGTTAACATAACCACGTGACCGAAATCATTCGTAGATGATTAGAGATATGGGCTGATTAACACTATGGTTTTATATTATAAATACTATCTGAGTATTTCCAGCTGGTGGATAAAAACTGTACTGAGAGGAACAAATGTTAATCCTCAGATTGGCGCGCTTCCTAGACCAACAAGAACTGCAGCGCGTGTCTCACAGATACCACTTGTTGTAATAAGTCTAAGTGTAATCAGCGTTTTGACGTGAATACGTCTCTGCTACCATATGGAGGCAATCCAAAAAATCTAATGATAACAAAATAGGGGGATACAGTTTGGTGTTGTAGTTTCGAATCTATCCTCTACATTCGAAATTAGATTGTACCACTGGATAGCTAAAGGGTCAAAGAATTCACTACGATAAGCGAGAACAATGACGCATAGCGCGCGGTGGAGGGGGAAGCGCCGCAATTTTGAGGCAATTTTTCTGCGTATCGAGATTTGAAATTAGTATAACTTTTGACTCGAAGAAGCTACGATCTTCGTTTAAGTTTTAATCGTCAGTTGTCGTCAAAATCTACCGGTCGTATATAAAACATTACTTTAAAGAAGTGACAGTAAATATAATAAGATGTGGTAATTTCCGTATCACAGACCTATAATTAATAAAGTTATATTGTAACACAATAATTATTTTTTTCCTTCCTTTTATGCTGAATACATAAATAAAAATATTGTATTGAAAAAATATAACCCGTTACATAAAGTATTCACGTACAACACACGGCCGTGTCCATGACATAGCCACACTCCGTTTTTTAAAATCGATATATCTATATTACATACATGTTAGAAAAGGCATATATGTTATTGTTATAGTTTAATTCGAATATCTTTTGGGTTTTTAAAAAAATAATTTTAAAAAATGTTATTAAAATTAAATTTAATATATAGGGTGTCCCAGAAATAGTGTAAAACAAAATTGGGTAATACTGCATACTAAACGGGGTAGAATGGCGCAGAAACTAGTTTCATATCTCAATTTGTTGAGGAGATAGAATTTTTTGTTTTTATTTTTAAAATCTTTATTTTTTCTGAAAAATGGCAGTTTTCTCTACTTTGGTTTAGCGTAGAAACAAATAAGATGATATCTTCTTAATAGTTATTTTAAATTCACTATTAGAGGTCCTTTTAATGCGCAAAACACAAAACATTTATTAAAACTTAAATTTTTAATATTTTTTGAAAATTTCTCACTGCCCACTGGAGCACCCTAGAAGCCGTCAGATTTCCCCAAACTGCGGAATTTAGTTAGCTTTTTAGTGGTGTAACTCATGATGCAATTGCACTTCACCTTTTGAGTCTAACAGAAGTTTTTCTGATGAAAAACCCGCTAGAGAATAAATACTTGATTGTTTCACGTACCTACTACATTGAATAAATGTATTAGTTACTTTATCTCTTGTCCATATGCATGAGGGGTAAAGAGTTGTGAAGGTGGCAAGCCCTCCCTCCCCCTTCCTTTCTCCCTCCAAAAAATTTTATTTATAGGGAGTTAACTTTTTTTTTTTAAATAAAAAAAAATAAAAAAAAGGAAAAAAAACAAACCAAACTAAACGTTCCGTGGACTAACGGAAAAAAAAAAAAAAAAAAAAAAAAAATTTCACTATATATATGTATATATATATATATATATATATATATATATATATATATATATATATATATATATATATATATATATGCATTTAAAGTTTATGGAGCAATCAAAATTTAAAAGAGAAAGAGTTAAATTTTACATTTTGAAGATGTTCTTTAAACAGTGGGAAAAAATAATGTGACTTCTTTTATTAGGTCATTTCATATGAAATATGCGTTTTTATTATATCTAAAATTCAAAGAAGTGTATCTGTGACTTAAAGAGATGTGTACTTCTGTTGTTCACTACCTTCATGTTTACAGGTCATAATGAATGGTCCCTTATCAATCATCGTTAACTATTACTTCAGTTAATCGCAAATTGTTTGGTATGTCATTAAATATAACCATTGAAACACAATTTTTAAAAAAACTTTTTTAATTTAAAACAGTTGTTTTTTTTCCGGTGGAAAATGACGAGTAATTCATAAAAATAAAAAAAAAAAACAGCGTTGGTTAATCGGAAAGGGACAATTATATGACAACACCAGACTCCATGTTTCACAACAAACAGTAAACAAAATAGACGAACTGTGTTAAGAAGTCCTACCAAATCCATCTTATTCGCCAGACTTATCTCCAAAAGGTTTACATCTGTTAAGAATTTTGGACTACTTCCATGAAGGTAAAAATTTTGAAAACGATTCTCAAAACTGAAAACATTTTCTGACATAATTTCTTCACACAATCCGGAATTATTAGGTTCTGGGATTGAAAAGTTGACAACACGTTGGGTAATTATATGGAAAATGAAAATAAATATTTTGAATAAAAATCTATTGATTTTTTTTTTCGGTGCCTATCCGATTCGGATGTTGGCGATCATGATGGCTATTCTTCTCTTATCGGTAGCAATGCGGAAAAGTTCCGTTGAAGACATACTGAACCAGTATCTGATGTTGTCAAACCAAGATATTCGTCTTCTTCCAGGACCTATTTTGCTGTCGATTTTCCCTTGAAGTATTTTTTGTAGCAAATCATATCTATTTGTATTACGCATGATATGTCCTAGATATTGCAGTTTTCGGGATTTCACTATCTTGATTAAGTTTGGTATTGTGTTTATTCTTCTCAATACTTCTACATTCGTCACCCTCTGGATCTAAGGTATTCTCAGGATCCGCCTATAAAGCCTCAATTCAAAGGCCTCCAGCTTCTTCTCGATGTTTTTATTTAAGGTCCATGTCTCTACACCATATAGGAGGACAGAAAATACATAGTAGTGCAAGAGTCTGATTTTTGTTCTTAGAGTTAGATTATGGCTTTTGAAGACGGCAATCATTTTCTGAAAAACACTTCTTGCTTTCCCGATACGAATCCTGATTTCCTGAGAGTTATCCCAATTTTCATTTATTATGGTTCCAAGGTATATATATTGTTTAACCCTTTCTATAGATCTTTGGTTTATGACTAAGTATACTCCTGTAATATTTTCCTTACAATATTGATTTAATAAAGTTATTTTACAAATTACCTTTACATGAAAACGAATGTTTCATAAGAAGCGACACAATATTTAATTCATCTGATGGTTTCTTAATTTGAGCATTTTCTTAAATTCACCAATGTATATTTTATCGATCGTATATCATCTCAGTTAATGTAATTATGATTTTTTTAAATTTAAACTTTTGGAGCAGATAATTTTATTGCTATATAATAAAATCGTTAATATAATTAGTCCAGTCAATAGGGAAAATTCTCTCCTAAAAATAAGGGCTGGTAGCAACCCGCACAGAGTTGTTGAGGGCGATTAAAGAAGTATTTCTGTCAAAAATGCCCCGAAGATTTGGTGAGTTTTTTAGAGTTAGGGGCACGAGAACATGGCCAAAAGCAGTTTTTTCAATTTATAAGCAAATATAACCCGGCTTTTCATAAAATGTTGTATATAAAAGTTGTAGATAATAAAAATATCTACAATTTAAGCCATTGATCGTTCGATTCTGATGATTGGTTGTCGTAAAAAGTGAAAAAAAAAAAAACCTCTAAAATGTCCCTTTTTTGCATAAGAATTATTATAAACAAAAAGGGCCTTTTCAATACTTTTTATTGATGAAAAAGGAAGCTCTTTAAACCCAAAGAAAAATAGGATTTACTCCGTCCTCCTATCTTTATTATTTACTGAGATATACCTTTTGTTTATCTCGATATCGATATTTTCAATGCAAAACGGGCCGTTCGTGATTCACATTTTGAACTTCGGATGACCGGGATATTATTCTTAAGGGCTTATATTTTCATTATGAATTGCTAAAAAATCGATTTCTTTGAAAAAACATGCAATAAAATTGACTTGAAAAAGCGCCCGTTTTACAGCTATAAACAATTGAAGCTAGAGCGTCCGGTATTGAACCGATTTTGTTATAAATATAATAAATAAAAAGCTTACCTCTCAACGATTGATTTGAGCTATTCAAAGTGTAGCTACCATAAATAACAGCCGAGTTACGATTTTTTTTTTTTTAAAATCACTACGTCATTGTTATGGCTAATTAAAAAAAATCAATCTCCAAATAGTACAAAAGGGTGGATGGGCTTTCGGGAAACTTACTCGACAAGTTTTCAGTATCATGTGTCCAAAATTATTCCTTTAAAATTTGCGAATAATCCTCCTAGCCAGTACGATACAATTTTCACAGTGTTGATTGAAGCGTCAGCACGAGCCCGAGCTCTTGATAGCGTCGATTGATCCATTGAATGATCCACACGGGCTTCAATCTGTGATTGTACGGTTAGGAGGATTTCACACTTTGATGTCATTTCTTTCTAGTATTTCATATTTGATGGATGGCAGTGGCTTAACAGAAGCTTTCACAACTATATTTGCAGCAAACTCTGTCGAAAAAATTCTTTCTGGCCATGCATTTTGCGATTCGAGGACATATTTTAAATTTTGTTGCTATGTTGCTATGCTATGCTATATGCAAACGAATATTAGAAAAATGTTCTTTTACCGACGATGAACAAAGTTATCTGGATAATTTGATGAACTCCGATGAATTCAATGAAGAAGATATCAGTAACGATGTTAATTTCTTACAAATTTCTTCTAAATTTCAAAGTCAGTTTACAACATTCAAATCGAATGGACCTACTGCTCAGTTGTTTCTCCAGTATCTACATTGCATTTTCATTGTCTTAAATTTCTATCACGCGGAGAGATCTGAGGATTGCAAAAATAAATGACGTAGTGATTTTTAAAAAAAAAAATCGTTACTCGGCTGTTATTTATGGTAGCTACACTTTGAATAGCTTAAATCAATCGTTGAGAGGTAAGCTTTTAATTTATTATATTTATAACAAAATCGGTTCAATACCGGACGCTCTAGCTTCAATTGTTTATAGCTGTAAAACGGGCGCTTTTTCAAGTCGATTTTATTGCATGTTTTTTCAAAGAAATCGATTTTTTAGCAATTCATAATGAAAATATAAGCCCTTAAGAATAATATCCCGGTCATCCGAAGTTCAAAATGTGAATCACGAACGGCCCGTTTTGCATTGAAAATATCGATATCGAGATAAACAAAAGGTATATCTCAGTAAATAATAAAGATAGGAGGACGGAGTAAATCCTATTTTTCTTTGGGTTTAAAGAGCTTCCTTTTTCATCAATAAAAAGTATTGAAAAGGCCCTTTTTGTTTATAATAATTCTTATGCAAAAAAGGGACATTTTAGAGGTTTTTTTTCACTTTTTACGACAACCAATCATCAGAATCGAACGATCAATGGCTTAAATTGTAGATATTTGATTATCTACAACTTTTATATACAACATTTTATGAAAAGCCGCGTTATATTTGCTTATAAATTGAAAAAACTGCTTTTGGCCATGTTCTCGTGCCCCTAACTCTAAAAAACTCACCAAATCTTCGGGGCATTTTTGACAGAAATACTTCTTTAATCGCCCTCAACAATTCTGTTCGGGTTGCTACCAGCCCTTATTTTTAGTAAATTTAACATGGGAGTGATTCCCTATTGACTGGACTATATCATTTAGTTGATGTTTTGTAAGAGCACTATTAAAAATTATTCATTTAAAACACTAAATTACTGATTAATGGGTCTTAACATAAAAAAATCTAAGATCGAACTAACAAGGGGACGTTTTGAGTTGTAACTCACAGATTTGAATGCCGATTTTCGTGTAGGTTATAGCTGACTCGGATTTTTTCATTCACATCAGTTTTTGTCCACTAAAATCTGGAGTAAATCCAATATTATATGCATAGATAAAATGCAGAATGTATGCTTATTCTTGTGATGCTATTACTATTGCAATCGGTTGAACAGAGCAGCTGCTATGGCCGTTAGAAATTGTTAATGAAATCTCAACTTCAAAATTTTAACCTCCTCGAAAGGGGTAAAATTTTTTTTTATTTTGTTAAAATTTCACATATAAGAGTTTTATGGTGCGCTTAATCAATATTTGAGGTCAGTTGTTCATTAAAAAAATTTCCACAGATTCAAAGCGGATTTCCATTGAATTTTATCATTTTTTTTGGAATTTTTGAGCCCCCTAAAGTCGTGTCGTGTTTTGAGCATAACGAAAGTATTTTTATTTCAAATATCATAGATTACTGCAATTAAGCGTGAAAGAATCATTTATCTATCTCGATTGAGAGCTGAGAAAAAAATAAAACGTGATTTTCATATTTTATTTTCTCTCTCGGCTCCTAAGGCTCATTGGCGGCTATAACTCTAGTTTTGCACTTTTTTACTCAAAACGTCTCCTTGTAAGTAAAACCAAGACTTGCCGCAAACAGTGCGAAAAAAACTACCAGAAATATATGGCGCCTTTAATTTGGATTCTCCGTCTACTCTCCAGAGTATTTCTTGTGAGGCTTACAATCCATTCATGGGCCAATTACAAGGTAACGAGAACACTGAAATAATACTCCTCGAATGTCTAAAGGTGACCACTCTAAAGAATAAATTTAAACTGGTAGACGCAATACTTAAATCAATAGGTGACTATAAACAAATTATCAATTCATGTGATATTTAAGAAGGATTAATTCTACAATAAAATGTAAGGGCACATAACGACTAGCACAAATGACCGAAAAGGGTAAATGACTAAACAAATAAGAAATATGATTTAATTTTTTTTTTTCACTTCGAATCTCTATTTACACCTATCAATCAAACCGATTAACAGTTAGTTAATACTGGATTACTAGTTAGCTAAGAACATGCCTTATCCCAGCTCCTTTTTTAACTTCTCCAGGTCCGCTTTAGGACTTATCCGGAACATGAGTTTATATGAGTGTGTTAAAGTTTCTGTGTAATTTTTCATGAAATCGTTTGTACAAAGTCCGTATTTGTCTATTAACAGTTGGCTAGCAAAGGTCGTTATATAGAGATATGCTGCTTATTTACCACGGTGATAGTGTCTTGAATGTTTTTGATTGAAGAGTTTGTTGATTTATGTATTTTTGGCTGTTCCTTATATTTGTGATGCGTAGGTCCAAATAGATTTCAGTAGGTGTTTCATAAGTGGACTACACCCAAATGTTATTCAGTTAATATCGACAAAACAGAAATCTATACGGACGGTAGTAAAGACAGCGAAACGTTGGATGTGCATGGTTATTTAAAGCTCAAGATGGCAGAACCATAGAACATCAGTATAAACTAGAATCGTACTGTTCAAATAACCAAGCCGAGAAATTTGCTGTTTTGAAAGTTACGGAATACATAATTAACGAACCTCAAAAGACTAACACACATATTATAATACATACGGACAGTAAAATTTTAATAGAGTCGATTAATAATACAGCCATACATGACTATTTGACTGACCTAATCAGACGAAATTTAATAACCATTAAGAACAAAGGGAAAATGGTCTCTATAAAATTGGTTAAAGCACACTTTGGCAGGGTCAGCTGTGGTGTAGTGGTTAGCATAGCAACCTACTAAACCCAAGATCGCGGGTTCGCAGCCCGGCAGATGACCTTAGGATTTTTTAAAGGGAGTAAAAAATCCTTAGCTATGCCGTCCTTCGGAAGGGACGTAAAATGGGGGTCCTGAGCCTGTGCGATGTCAGGTACTCGTTAAAGATCCTTATCCTAATTATACCTGGATAGGCAAAATTTAGGACTCCCACCGTAGCATCGTCCGATTAGCCATAGCAGCATAAAGTGACGTTAAACGAAATAAACAAAGCACACTTTGGAATTGAGGGTAACGAAAGGGCCGATTACCTAGCCAAAGAGGCGGCTAAAAGTAATTTGTTACCTTCGTATAACAAAGTTCCATTATCATATATAAAGCGGGACATAAGTTCTGATATGGTTAAAAAGTGGGACCAATTGTGGGTGACCTCATCAAAGTCACCAAGCTTACACAGATTTATACCTCACATTGCACACAACAATTACAAACACATACAAAGTAACAACTACAAACTAACACAACTAATGACAGAACACGGAAACTCTAAACAATATCTCAAACGATTTAACATAATGCGATCTGACATATGTAATGAAGACGGACAGACTCAAAATTTTAGACATGTACTTTATGAATGTAAAGCATTTGAAAGACACAGGTTTAATCTAGTAAAAAATATTATTCTCAAACATGGAACATGGCCAGAGACAGAACAAAATTTGTTTTCTAAATTTAAGACTGACTTACTCACGTTTATACGAAAGATCGACTTTGACAAACTGACAAATGATGGGCAGCGAAGGTAGTTTCTTGTTGGCTTTTGTTTTGTTTTTGTTATTTCTTTTCTTTTTTTTTTTTTTTTTTTTTTTTGTGATTTTGTTTAAATATTTTTGTTATATTACTACGTTATGTACGTTATGCTAAACTAATCATATTAACTTTTAATAACATTGTAAAACATGTAGTATGCCTGTAAGGCATGGAACATGTTAATATACAAATAAACGGTCCTTATAGGGGGTTAACATATAAGGAAAAGAAGAAAAAAAAAAGTGTTCATTTTGTGTCTGAATGTTTTGAGAAATGTGAATATAAATTATTAGCCTTTGCTTGGGAGTATTAATTGTTTTCTTGATGTGTAGACCTAATGTCATTGTTCTGTCAAATGACAAATTTTTTCAAGAATTAAACAATTTTTTTTTTACTTTCTTTATTCTCACCATTTCTCGTTTGCACTTGATTTATGTTTATTGTCTTAGTGATATGATACTAAAACATTAATAATGAATGATATCTGAATATATGATTTCTATTACAATTCTATAATTTGATAAAAACAATATTATAGAAACCATGCGGAAATAAGAGAACAGTGGGGCTGGATACGTTCTTTTCGAGGGTCGGTGGTGCCCTGGACCAGGGGTGTTGGGATTCTGTAATTTAAAGGGATGATCGATAGGGTTTATGCCAAGGCTGGCTGGGAGCAGAGCAGTCCATGCGACCGGCCTATTTCATCAATCTTTATCAAATTTATATAAAATTTCTAGTACATTTTTAATGTTTGAGTGAATGTTATAATTATATCTTTGGTACAACTAAACAAATTGAAACTAAATTAGAGTTACAGTAAAAGTCGATTTAGTGAGATGTAATTGGGAGAGTGGAGTAAATCATGTTATTTCTTGATGAGGTCGCTATTTCGAGGAAATCTTTTTACTACATTCAGAGCTAAGGGATGTGAACAATTTCCTGCAGTCGGATCTTGTTATTTTAGGAGTTCTAGGTTCGACGCTGATTTCCTTATACTATATACTCTTACTCTTTCACCCACAGGAAAGAAGTTCCCATGCTTCTAACCTGTATACCAATTCAAATAGTACCGCTTCCTTTAAAACATCCTTTATCATTTGTGATACCTCTTTTCATAGAGATTATTCCTTAACTGTTAAACTGCATATACGTATGATAAAAATTAGAGATTTTTAATCTCGAGTTTTATGAACATCACATTCATATCTTAAAAACCGCAAATACTACAACTACAGCAGAAAGGATATGTTATCCTTGGTCAAAAAAATAAAATGATACCAAAAAGATATCAGTTTAAACGCTATTCCTAGTTTAACAATGACCAAAGACCTACGACATATACTTGATCATCATATTCAGTACTCTACTGAAGTTGGGGACCAAAAAAAGGTGCTCCGATTGATGATCTGAGTATAAAGAAACCGTCCACGGGTCATGAAGTACTCAATGTAATGGAGCACACAATACCAATCTGTTCAAGGGATGGAAGTGAGGCGTATGTAACAGCAGGCGTGGCAGCGACAGCACCATCACGCCTCAACCAGATAGTTGTAATAGCAATTGATACCTGACTAGATATTAATACGGATTCTTCAGGAACACAAGAAAAAAATAAAAGATATGATTAGCTCATGGACTGGTCAATTAAAAGTAAATAAATATATTGAAAATACATTTTAGAAGCAGCACATAAGCAAAAGAAATATTGAGGGAATCTGCGTGTTTCAAAGAATATCTTATTTTAATAAGTTCCTATATTTTATTTAACTGTAATTATTCTTTGTATATTTTACTTATTCACCACTTTCATTTTGTAATATTTTGCTCTATCTCACTCTCCGTCTTACCTGACTTTTTAGTTTCATGTTGAGTTTTATATTGCATTACATAACTTTCAGTTGTACATATGTACATATGTACTTGAATCGAACAAGGGCTAAAGGAATCAGTAGAGGACGATATCCGTGCTCTTCAAAATTCTGTCTAGAAGAGGGGAATCCTAAGGGTTTATTGTGCCTTAGTATCATACTTCACTAAGGCACATTAAACATCTAGTATCATAATTATGTGAACGGCTTTGGTATCTACGCATCTACTATCAACTTCAGCATTAGTTTAACATCTACCATCATCGAAGCGCTGTAATTCTGCTGGATGAAAGTTAAAACAAAGGAAGACCGTCACCACCGTACTATTATACCAGAAAGGCAGAAAGAAGAGGCTGACCATTTACTTCACGATATACAACATGGAGCTGCTATTAGTCAACGCCATACTCTACTTGAATGTCTATATATGCCCCAGCTTACTACAAGGTTTGTCACAGCTACACCGTATGTACCCGGTCATGTATCGTATGTACCTAGTATACGATAATGTACTGTATGTACCTGGATACCAAGAATACAACCATCTGTTCTACGTTTATAGAAGCCGCTAAGTGTTTAACAACAGCCTGAGATGTCGCCCCAATACCCTCATAACGCTAGCGCACACTACTGACGGATTGGAACGCAGTACATCGGATCGGTTTTTCTAATAAAGTAGGTTATATAGGAAAATGTGCTCTGTTCCGTGCCGACATAATGTGCGTTGCCCCAGCCTAACCAACTTAATACTAAATTATTACTTAATACAACAATATCTTGTAAAAATCTGCTGTTATGCGCTGCGCTACGATCAGTTAGTCGAGTGCGGAACCATTAAGGAAAATCGTATCTCCTCCCAGCCCTCTAAACAGGTAAGGTTTGACCTCCTTAGTGTAATGTTACTCTCAGTGCCAATGTTAAACAAGCCCTTGTAAATATGAAAAACTTTTTATAATTTATTTATTTTTGGTTGATATTAGTTTTTACTACACAGCTTGAAGTATCAGTCAAGATATTTGAAAAGGAACAGAATTTTCAGACCTCGTTGAATATTGAAATCCAATATTAGTAAACATTTACATTTAATTATATCAAAATACTTTCAGTGTCAAAATTATATCAATTTGACACTGAGAGTATTGCTGAGGGAAAGGGACTGGATCTTGAAGTCTGTCCTTTTTATCCCATCACCACCACCAGTAAAAACCATCCTCAATCACCATATCGAGGGAAGGCCATCTGCTAACTGAAGACTTCACTGCCGACAACTATATCTTATAATTCCACAATAAAAATAAGATCGAAACATAAGCCCCTTCATGACATTCGTCCAGTAAATCAATCGTGTTAAAGGATGAGGAAAAAAAAATTAAATAAAACAATAAAAATCGATTATCCAGACTTTCAAATTTATTTTCTATAACATAATTATCTGGGTTAAAGACCTCTGGTATATAATGAATGATTTCGTTGAGGTGTAAATAATTAATCCCTGGTAGATTACGTTAATATATCTGTATCCACCTCAAAAGAGATAAATACATTTTTTCAATCTGTAAATTTAAAGCTGCTTTTTTAATACATTTTTTAAAGCTGCTTTTTAAAGCTGCTTTTTAAAGCTGCTTTTAAAATACATCCGATATATTTCTTGACATCGGGAGATTATGTTTAGTATAAACACAATTTTTTAAACATGAAATTTCTCTGTATCATCGTTACATATGTTCAAGTAGATTTTCTTTTATTTACTAGCACTTAATGCTGAAAATTTGTGAATGATTTGAAAAAGAGGTTATCAGCAGAGTTTTGTTCATTTAGAGTTTGATTTTTTGTAGTCCATTTTATTAATTTCTTCTGTTTCCTGTCTTAGATTGAACCAGTCTTTTTAAAAAAAAATATAGAGAGTTTCAAAAAATTATTTTAGGAGAAAATGAAGTACCTAATTTAGTCTTAGAGCGAATAATTGGATTTTATGTAATTAAATACAACTATTTTTGATGGTATATTTTTTTATTATTAATTATTAATATTTTTTTGAATAATGAATGCTCTTAAGACTAAATTTTTCATCCTCCTATAAGTGTATTTAATAAACGCCAAAATATAAATTTATCCAATATAAACGTTGGGGCTTTACGGCCTTATGTTAGGTCTAACAGAACAATAACTCCAGCAACCATTGTATTTCCCTAATAATAAAAAAATAATTAGTTAGTTTTTTATGAAACTAAATCATCAAAATATACTCTAATATTTATGTCATTATCTATCTAATAAAATCTTTAGAACAACCAATTCTGTGCTAACTTCAACTTCTAAAATTCTAACCAATAAAAACGTCAAATTTATTTGTTACATTTCAAGGTACCATCATCTAGCATCAAATTATTAATTGTATGTTAAGTTAGCATGAATACCTGGGTATTTACAGAAATTTTATAACGCCGTAGGAGGAGCGGTAACTTATGGATAAAGCACTTGACTGCCCTGCTCCAGGGCCCGAGTTCGAGTCCAACTGCAGGCCGAACATTTATTTTCTGTTATTTCGGCCGTGGCTCGGTTTTGAGGCCTGGAGACTCTCCTGGTGAAGTCAGCTCCAATAAAGCGGGTAGAGCGTTTCTTCGGCCAAATCTCTTCCTTTCAGATCCGTTTGCCCAGAAACAGTACATCCTTTCATGACTAGAAACAGTAAGACCTTTCATGCGCTATGAATAGTAGAGGTTTTTTTAATCACTTTACTGATTCATTTCTTTCAGGTTGAGGAGAGGTGTTCCTTCGAAGAAAAGACGAGACCAAATTTGGTGAATGTGGTTTAAAAGTGGGGTGCAAAACATTAAGCACTTTGAAAGTGTTTTTTTTCTCTAGTATAAATATGAACATAAAAATAATCAAAAACAATTGAAAGATTGCAAAATTGCATTTACTGAAATGCAATTGGACCAATGTTATGTAGATAAACCAAGCAATTATAAATATACCACGTAAATTAAACTTTTTTTTAACTTACTGCTTCTCACATGCAAGATTTGGTCATGATCCATATATATGACAGCACAAGAAAGAGGCAATGGAAGAGCTTGGTGAGAGACTTTATAGATTAACAAGAATCATTAATCTCAAGAATAGAGAAAATACTTTTTTTTTCCCTATATCTTCTTGTACGTAATCAGATTAATGATCCAATTTTTCATCGAAAGGTATTTGAAGTGAAGCTCCTTTCTATACTGCATTTATATTATATATACATATATTTGCTTAGTGTGGGAATCACGAGCATGGAATGGAAACAATTTAACCAAAAAGCGTGACGATCTGGATTCAATACAGGTTAAAAGGTTAGTGGAGAACAAGAAACACAGTCCAAGTGAAAATACTATATTGTGTGCCAACGTTCTGTGCCTTGCAGGGCCACCGATAACCACTGACAAACCATACTGGAGAGAAGACGAACGATGACCCATCAGACCGGCAATGAGTGTGTGCAATAGTTTATAGTATGTACTTCCAAAACACCCTGCAAACACAATACTGTTCAAAACACTTTATAATTTTTTTTTCTTTCATTAACAAAACGTGTTTGAAGATTTTTTTTATTCTTTTGCAGTGAATTTTACAATATACAATATTTATTATTTTTTTTATTAACAAATAAAATACTGTTTTGTAAATTATAAGGATTGTATCGCACTGAATGTTTTTGAAGTAAAAGTACAAAAACTGAAATAGCGGAATGCCGCTGACAGTTGATGGGACCGGTGGTCTCATCATATTATCACGAAACATAAACAATCTTCCTTTTAAGTTGTTGTGACTGTTCTATTTCTTCTTACTGATACGTATAAGGAAGTGTATAAAATTAATGTAACGTCAAGAAATATATATTTCCTAAAACTTGAGAGTGGTTTAAATTGTGCATGTCTTACCTTCGAGAGCTTCCCAACGCTTTCGCTCAGTCCCTGATTCCAGGGCGTCGAAAACGGCTGCCCCGACGAGTAAGTAGGTGAATGTGCAAACGATCAGCGATAGAGTGCGGACGTTTTGCTTCTTCATTCTCCGCGGGGCAGCATTCTCGAACTACCCCGCCCTGCCCCCCCCTCCGCCCCAGACCAATATCATCACCTGTAACAAACAGATACCATTATACATATAATAACATAATAGAACTAAAGAATAATAATATAATAATATTTATAAAATAGATTCAATAAAGTATTCAGACAGGTTCAAATGTTGACCCAACGTACTGAAGAATTAGTACACTAAGCAGTTCCAGTTCCAAAGAAGTGGAAACAGACCAGTGGTACATATTCTGTTCTCTACATGATTGTTATAGACTTTCGATACATATTATGGAATGATCTGAAATATTTTTTCTAATTTTAATAATAATATGTTTATTTTTAATAATAATATATAGCGGACGATGCAGCTATGATATCATCCCATCAAGATTCCTCTTCCAGTCTGACAAATCACGTCAAATACATCGAGCTATGGTGCAACAGATGAAGAATAAAAGTTAATCAATCCCAATGCAAACACTTTTACTCTACGCTGTTGTTCCTGCCCAACAGTCCCTGTTTATAATAGCAGATGAGGGGGACTCGATAGCCGAGCAAGTTGTGGTGAAGGTCTAAACTCGCTCGGTACTGAAGGTCGTGGCTTTGAATCCTACCTGGGCGATTTAAAATTTATTTCGTGGAGGACACAAAATAAATCTTGACATTCCCACCATGGCTAGAATATGTTGGTAACCTGTAGGATAACCTGTCCTTTCTGCCTTAGTTGGAGTACGTTACGTTAAGCACACAATAAAAAAAATTAAAAATTTGTATCCTAATATTTCACAGATATGTCTCAATATTATTATTTATTCGATTCCCTTATAGATAAGGGATCGAGTGCTTTATACCTCTGTTATTTATTGCCTCCTCTTGTGATAGATTGTAGCAGTTTGTTTTAATCTTAACAAATGTCATAAGTTCCTGAAGAGTCGAATACAGAATTTCTGTTCATCAGGAAAATAATATACTCCGAAAACAGCCTAATTTCTCTAAAAGTTTAGGTGTTATCTTGATCTGTGGCATCATAGTTCAATTTAATCTACAGGTGGTTGGGGAGTGAAAGATTTGTTACTACCGCTGCGTGACAAGATGCCGTTTGTAAGCAAAGCGGATCAACACTTGCAAACTATGTAATCAGCGAATAAAAACGGACATTTTTATAAATAAGCTAACTTATTGCTAATCCAATGCTAAGGAAACAGCTTTCAGCTGAATATTGTTATATTTAATATATGTATTATTTAGATCGTTCAAAGGAATCTTCTTATTTTTATTTTATTCCCATCAGAATCCACATACCAGACTTAAAAGATAAGAAAAATGCTCTTCGTTTCCGACTACTCCAACATTTACTAGACAAGCGTTCAATGCTTCCAATAAATTACAAAAGGCCTATTTACATGACATTAATTAGACCAATTTGGATGTAGGAATTGAGCTTTAGAATATCCAACCTATCCAATATATGCAAATCTCATATGCAACATATCTAATACTTGCAATCCAAAATTCTTCGAAACGTTCTCAATGCTCGTTACTTTATCACAAATAAACTTATAAATACAAACCTTAATGTTCCATATGTTACTGATTTGCCCCAAAACAGATACTTATTATTTTATAGGAAACTCTATATCCACTCGAGTCCGCTAGTCTCCCAACTTGCCTCACACTCCATTCACGATAATCCTACGAGGCGTCTGAAAAGAAGATTAGCTCTTTACCTGTTATTGATATGTCATCGTGTAATCATTTTCCTCTAATTTACCTGTATATAATGTATGTAAATGTCAATAAATAGTTTTTTATTCTGTTATCAGTGTAACAGATTTTAATTGTAAATAAAAAGTATTATAAATATCTCCAAGAACTGGTAAAAGCTTTCAGTTTATTTATTATTTTTAAAAATTTTTATTTAGTTGTTTAAATTATTTATAAAATGAAGACCTTGTTCAATTCAATATACTCAAACTTTGCTTAAATCCGCCCAAAGAGAAAATATGAGAATTCCGATTCACACACGATAGGGCATCGAAACTCGAGGCGAACTGAATAACTTCTGTATTTTAGTCAGTTGAAAGGGAAAGAGCTCACTTAGGGGCGTTTGAGCGGGTGACGAAACCTGTCAGTTTCAGAGTTAACCTACCAACTCGGGGAATATGTTTGTTAAAATAGTTCTCAGGTTTCAAAGGGTGTTATTAGAATGCTGTTATTGGCTAAATGTTTTGTTTATTTCATAATTTTTTGTTACTCTTCATGAATTATAAAATTAAAAAAAGCCGTATAATATTTTACAAAAATTATAATTATTATCTGATTATCTAATTATTTTTTATAATCAATAATAATATAGTTTAAAACTATGGTGTGATTAGTGATCCATGATTTTATATATGTGTCAACATCATCATCATTATAGCCGCGACAGACGCACTAGGCGGCCCATGGCCTGCTCAATAACTTGCCCATTCTTGTCTGTCTGCAGCAAGTCATAGTGACACTTTTAAACGTCGGATGTCCTCCACTGTGCTCAAAATACCTCGAAGGCAGAATCACGCAGAATTTTTTTTCGTAGAAGTAATTACATTACTTATGTATATTATTATTGCATACACAATAAGTATTACTTTGTTACTGAATAGCTATTTGTATTACTTCAATTGCCCTTTGTAATGTTTTGTCATGAATTTCCATTACTTTTTTTGGTTCTCGAAAACTCGAGAATTTGGTTATCCGATAATCTAAGGTATGTTTACAAAATTTTATGAATGCTTTATTTTAATTATTTTATTTTATACAAAGTCACTATGAAAATTTTGTATTTATAACAATATATATGAATAATACAACTTGTAACAGGAGCATAGTATGCCTATTAATAGATAAGGAGCATGTAACTATGAACTAACTCATATAACACAGTCTTTAGTGAACTAACAACAGGTATGAACAAACTTTTTTTGGCACGGATCTGAATGATTCATAATGAGGAAATCAAAATTATTTTTTTTAATTTTGTTGTGTTTTTAATAACACTGACATAAAACATTACAAATCAGTAACTATAGCAAAAAAAAAAACGCGGATTGGGTATCATTATAAAAAAAAAAAAAAAAAAAAAGAAAAGGGGGGGGGGAGTAAATAAAACTACAGTTCTCTGAAAAATGACACTCTTTGTTTCTTCCTCCCTGTAGGTCACTGATCATGCATTCAGTAAAACTAACCTTTTTATATTTGAGTATATAAAGAGCGGATCATGTATTTATACTTTCATTTAAACTTCTTTTGTCAATCGATACCTTGAAATGACAACATTCCATGCCAGTTTAATAAACCTCTTTTATTTACTAAAACAGAAGTTTAGATATCTACACCGAAATAAATACACCTATCTCACTAATTACAATTTTTTGGAAAAAAAAAATGACGCTTTTTTATGGTACAATGTTTGTGCACTAACAAGATGAGCTTAAAGCTCATAGATTTTGTTTCTGAGAGAAAAAAAAAAAAAAACCAAACACGAGGAGTTTGTGTGAATAGGTCCCACGGGCCCGGTAAAAAAAAAAAGTATAAATTTTCATTCCACTCCTGATAATCCTCGAAGGCGTCTAATAATAAATTTCCATAGAACCCTCTGATATAAAACTGTGATTGGAGTGCTACTAATATGTAGATAAAAGTTGTGTCAGTATCATCATAATTATGCTGTTGTAAATTTAAAGAAATAAAATCAAAATAAGAAAGTTGTAATTTAGAAATTTCTTATCAGGTACGAGTAAACAAGTTTTCTGACGCCCGGAGGAGGGTATGGAATGATCAATGCAAAGAGGATTGATAGATTATCTGCCACTTTTTATTTAGAACTATTTTATTCTAACACTAGTTTCATTTATAATGTCATCATCAGTTCTAAAAACTTACAAAAAAATCAAAACATCAGCACTTTCTAACGTAAATTATGTATATAAAATTTTAAAATGTAAGGCAGGTAGTGCTGATACTTAATGTGAAACAAAGACTTGAGATTGAAACTAATATATTACGTAGAAAACAGTCTAAAATTTAATATTTACTAATCATTAGATACAGTAATCGTTCAAAACCTATCTAGATTTTACTTGAGGTACGCATGATGGTATAGAAGGATCAATCCTAATTGTATCCAGATTTTTGTTTAAATGACCAGAAAAATACAGTCAGAACTCGGTAAGTTGAAACTCGTTAAGCCGAAGTGAATCCCATTTGCCGATTACATTTATATGATGAATTGTATTCATTTACTCGAACCAATTATCGTTATCTCGAAGAAAAATTTTTGTCTACACAACTCTCGAGACTCAAATTTCCTGAGGAAGAAGGCTCTATGAGTCGAAGTTTCCTGGAACTATGAACATTTTTAAAACAGTCTATCTTAACCCTGTCCTCGCTTATTCTCAGTACAATTTCGTTTCGGGGAAAAGACAGACGTTTAGTGAGTTAGTTGTTTTTTTATTAGCAATGGCTAACAGGGGTAGAAGCTGTTGTCTTTGCAACTTTGTATCCAATTTAGGGTGTGATAAATCGTCGCAGATGAAAGTTACTAACTATGTTAAATTATGTATTTATTCACGTGTGTATTTTATAATGTTTTATTTGCATTAGTATCTCCATTTTTGGTATTTTTTCTAATAATAAATTATTCAAAACATCAAGTTGTTTAGCATTTATTACCCTTACACACACATATATTTTATATGTATTAATGGAAAAAACCGTTTACTCGAAAGAAATATTTTTTGTGAATTTGATATCCCGAAAATTTGTTATCTCGAAAATTTGATAAGTCGAAGTAAAATTGCTTACCATTCAACTTCGACTTATCAAGTTGTGACTCTGTTTCCTATAATATAACTGTTCCTATATAACTTATTTTACATTAAGAACAGAAAAACCGACCAGTCATAGGGAAAACCTAAAGGACTGACTACCCATTTACACTTAATCTGCTCAATGTCCTGATATCTTTTAGATTCCCCTTTCCCTTTTTTCTTCTTAGGCGAGTATCAACATATTTAATTTCTAGTCACACCTAAAGTGAGGGAAAAAGATTACGATAGGAAAAACTGTAAGTGAAATAAGATAAAAAAAAATACTTTTTATATATATTTTCACTATTTACATTAATGTGATAGAATATTAATTATATTAATCTAATGTTCAATTTCAAAGTTTAAATGTATAAATTTAATGTCTTACCATTTTGGTTTTTTCTTTCAAGTTTTATGTTTAAATGTTTTATTATAGTTAACTTATATCTTTTAATCGACTAGTTGATACCATACACATTAACAATTCTTTTGTACTATAAACATTTTATAACTTGAATTTGCGAATGTTATCTATTTCCTCCACACCCGATCAGTTTCTCTTACTCTCACGATTTCCATCATGATCATAAATGTGCAGATCGACTATATTCTATGAAGGAATTTTTAGCTATTGATATTAGTAGACTTTTATAAAGGTGTTTATGAAGAAAAAAAAAATTTTTACATAACTTTTTTCTAATGGAATCGCAACGTCAAATTCCGACGAAATGAAAGAATGACCCTGATGTGACGGAGTGATATGAAGAAGTGGATAATACAAATTCTCAATCTTTAAAAAGAGTGAACTATTAACCTTCAAAACAGGATTTTTAATGTTTGCATTGTAAAGAATTAGTTAAGTTGTGTTTTTAAGAACCTTTTTCGGTGCAAATTGTATTTTTAGAGTAATTAAAGGATTTCGAAAAACGATCAAAAGTATTCTTCTGAAAAGCGTACAATTTTAAAATATCCACTTCTTCATGACAGCCAGGGATATAATATAAGCAGCAAAGTCCTAATTTTTTGGATTTTTTTGTATGTTTTTAGAACTGATGATGAACATTTGAGGCTAGTCTTCAAACCCAATCGAAGAGGAATCTAATTCATGAATCCTCAAGAAGGTTCTGTTTGCATACTCTTTTTTTATAAAATGACATCTCAAAAATGAAATGAGAAAATAAACTTTTTTCTGGGATAAACATTGTTCCCTAGGAATAAGACCTATGTACAGTGAATCGGTAAAATAGTTTGGCTAACATACTTTTTGATAAATATAATAATATATATAGAACATGGGACATTTAAGTTCAGAAAATTGTAAATAAATTTGAAAATAAAACTTGTGTATACATATAAGTTAGGGTGTATAGGGGAATAATATACATCCTAATTCCCAACTTAATCCCAAACAACCATCAGAATGTATATAAAGAGGATTGCTAGATAATAAAGTCAGTCTTTTTACAGTACTCGTGAGTGTTATTTAGCTCCCTAATTTCCTTTTTTTTTATGTTTTTCTGCTGGGCGAACTTAACTTATATATATATATACTATCTAAGAGAACTAAATATTTATTGTGCAAAGAATAATCATAATATGCTTAGAAAAAGGAGAGGAGAAAGAATAGAAATAATTAAGAAAAGGTATTTATATACAGACATATCATACACGCGCACACACACACACACACACACACACACACACACACACACACACACACACACACACACACACACACACACACACACACACACACACACACACATTCACACAGGCACATATATTGATTTATATGTAAAATGTAACTATTCGGTATAATATCAAAACAACGACAGTCTGGCTAAAATCTATTGGTATTTTTGTATGCTTTTCAGTTTCAAGATATTTTTAAATTTCTACTAAGGCTTTTAACGTATACATTTTACAGTTTAAAGCTAGAATATTTGATAAATAATGATTACTTGCAAGCAAATTCTCTTTTCACAATATCTCTATACGCAGATGTTCAAATTTCAAAGCAAGAAATCACAGATGACTGCTCCCAGTTTAGTCAGAGCTATCTGATCCTCAGTTACACAAACTTCTCATTATACCCGCAACGTTTAGGCCCGCATGGGTTACGTTATCGTGCAGGAAGATATAATGAGCCAACGGATAATGTGAGATAGAAGGCGCACACTGAATTCAATGTGAATGTCCACGAGATATGTAAACAAATATTAATTCATATTAATCAATTTAAATTAATTAAATATTAGCGATGCCCTAACTTAAAATTATAACCCTTTAAATACAAAATACAAAATAATCAATTTTTACCTAACATCAGCCGGAATATTATTTAAAATCTAACAATAATGTAACCTTTTTTTCCCTCCCCTTGCCATTTCAGCCATACGGGGTTAACAATAATGTAACTAAACTTAGAATCATTAGTCAGATAAGAATAGCCATGGATGACTACCGGAAATAGTTTTTATAAACAATAGTTTAATAATTAAATTCCACCACAAATGCAAAAATTGTAATCTATACACTTCAAATTCTATAAAACACCTACTACTGGAATGCCAAACTCATGATAACAGTACAAAAATATATTACAACAGTTATATAGTTCATACTGATGAATATTTATCACTTGGAAAACGATATTCTAAAAAAGATAAATAATGTTGGTTTTATTTTTTTTAACATATATTGAACTAAAATTAAGTTAAATGGCTGTAATGAAAGATTAACAAATAATTACGAAGAGACGTCACTTTGTTTTTTATTGCTCTTACTGTTACTGATTCTGTATAATTATTATTATTGTAATTGTTATTAGTATTAATTAATTAATTGTCAAAAGAAATAATGTTTTTTTCAGATTTGTTTATTTTTTATTTAATTTTTATTATTATAAATTAATATAACATTATATGTAACATTCATACTGGCTAACTCTATTGCTATAAAGTTTGTACTTTAAAACAATAAAATAAATATTGTAATATTATTAAGAATAATAAAAATAGGATGGTTGACTGTATGATGGTTGAAGCATATTGATTAATAAGCTATATGTCTAAATTTTAAAAACTTCATATGGAATTTATCATATTCCTCAACCATTCCTATCATTTATTATTATGCCAACTTAATGTTCTCTATTACCTTTCTATCTTACACTTCTCTTTTTCTTATATTTATTTTTAAGAAATTATACATTTTAAATTTTGTCATCCAATTAGTTCACTCAATTAAAAATTGAACTATTCAACTAGGCTTTGATACCTTCTTACTCAACTATTAACACTTTTGATATTATTTTGTAAATTAATTTACTTTGTATGTTAATTTTTTATTATCAACTGGTCACAGCCAGTTTTTTTTTTATTTGTAGCTCTGGAGAAGATTTGCGAGGCAGGTCGAAAAGTCGGCAATCTATATATAGTTATAAATATATAGAGGACATAAACTTGGACGTGTAGTTTATTTATCATAACCTTCTCCAATCATTATTAAGAATAGTTTGGGTTTGACTGTGAGTTTGGGTAAACTGAAAACAATGAAATATTTTTAATATTTAAGATGTTATATAAACTATATTTAAAGAATTAGATTTTTCCTTTTTGGTACAAAATTTAAAAAAAAATTGAAATTAACAGATTAGGGCAATATTTCGCTCAACAGCAAGACTTTCCCCTCAATTAAGGGTCCCACTTTACAGAGGCTATATGTGCCTCAGGGGAATTTTCCGACCCCGAAGTTAAACCTTGGCTGAAATATCAGAAAATCAATTTTCCATCTGCAGCTGGACTATAGACTCTAGACTCGATATTAGGAGTTTATTCCCCTATATATCGTCGCGATTGATTTTATTACTCAGCTCCTTTTAACTATGAACTCTGAAAGTGTAAATTTAGGCCTGTCGGCTATAGTCATTTTTTAATGATTTCCCCTCGTGTGTACATATACACACACGATTATATATATATATATATATATATATATATATATCTATATATACACTGCCGGTCAAAAGTTTGAGACCACCCTGAGCCAAAGTATGTAAATTTAAAAGTTTAATATCTTTAATATCGTTCCGCCTCTCTTTTTCTATCTAATTTTATGTTGATGTTTTTATTTATAAGTAAAAACACTTTGTTTCACTTTTGAGATTTTCTCCGTAATAAATCAATTACGAGCTATTCCACGCAGGAAAAAAAAAGGAACTTAGTTCATAAATATCTAATTAAATTTGAAATGGCTCAACAAAAATTCCCGCTGCCTTCATTTAATATGAATGGGAGATTTTCGTTTCTCAATTTTTAATTCAAATTTCAAATTTTTTAATCCAAGGTTATTCTGTCGGCAAACGAAATTGTTGGAATTAATATGGAAAATACAGTTTGTTTTAAATTATGTATTGAAAACTTAATTTTAATTTCTTCTCTTAAAGGTAGATGAACTTTAAAGATCTTGGTATAAACTATATAAATGCGTTTAATTTTATTTAAATCCATTTATTTTTCACCTAACATCAAACTTTTAAATTTACTGGTATCGTTTCAGGGTGGTCTCAAACTTTTGACCGGCAGTGTATATATATATATATATATATATATATATATATATATATATATATATATATATATATATATATATATATATATATATATATATATAATAAAAAAATCAACCGAGTAATCTATTTTTAATTTAATTTAATTATATATTACTATTTTATTCTATGAACATTCGATTGCTGAACAAGACATTAGGCGATCTTTTTAGAAGTTTTATGTTATATCTTTTTATTAATGTTGGGAGATGTCATTTTATCGCTTATTTTCCGTATAAAATAAGTCATTTTTTTCAAGCTATAAACTTTTTTATTTTATTATTTATTTATTTTTTTTGCGGGCCCAACCTTCACCGGCCTAGGTGGGAAGGTCAAGATTCATTTCGTGGGTCTGCCACGAAATAAATTTTAACCCGGCCTGGTGGAATTCGAACCCACGACCTTCTGGTTACTGGTCCATTGAGTCCCATTTTTTATTTAAATATTTATCTATGTATATTATTATTGCTTCTATAATAGAATAGAAAGAAAACTTTATTCTGGGACAAAGTCCCTTAAGAATAACATAAAATAACATAAAGTAAGATCATAACTGGCCGAGTAGCTGTTAAAAGTAAAATAACATAGATAAACTGAATACAAATATGTATGAAAAAAAGAAACAGAGAAAAACTAGAAAAAGAAAAAACTTTAAATAAAAAGAGGGTGAAAAAAATGAGTATACAAAATAGAGGTTAATATTGTAAATAAAATTGCAAAAGAGAAAAAAAACAAAAAAAAAAAAAGAAGAAAAATAAAAGATAGAAAATCAAAAATTACCATTACAAACAATCAAAACATCATAATCAAAATATAATTTATGCTTATGTTTTATGTCTGACAGTCTTAATAATTAAATTAGACGATTACATATATAGTACATACATCCTTACAATTAGAGAGCGTCGAGTTGGAGGGAAAGAAGATGGTGAAAGAATAGTGATTTGAATGTTCCAAGGGAAGAAGCATTGCGGATACAGGGGGGGGGAGGGGAATTCCAAAGAGTAGAGGATCGGACAAGGAAGAACGTTGGAATGCAGTACTTCTGTGGGATGGAGTATAGAGATCGGAAAGACGAGATCTTGTATGCAGTGATTTGATAGCGAACTTGAATTTCAGGTTACTGTAAATAAAGGGAGGGTGACGGGTGTTGATAACTTGGTATAGATAGGTGCCTAGGAAGTATTTTCTGCGGAAGGAGGGGAACAGTCAATTTAACTCAGTGTAGAGATGCGAAACATGGGAACGTCTTGAGGTTCCGAAGACAAACCTAATGAAGCAATTCATGATGCGTTTTAATCTGTCCTCAAGAACCGTCGAGAGCCCGCCATATATCACGCAACCGTAGTCAAATTGGGGGAAGATAAGGGAGGATACTAGGAGTCTGCGTGTGGGTAGGGGAAGGAGGTGACGGGAGCGGTGAAATAGTTTTAAGATACCGATCGGCCTTCGGGAGATTTGTGCAATATGGGATTTCCAGGAGAGGGTTTGATCAATGGTTAAGCCTAAATTTTTAACAGAGGAATGGAAAGTTATTGGATGACCATTAAGGAATAATGTGGGAATGTTGGCATTTGAATGAAGAAGGGAATGTGATCCTATGGCAATTGCTTGAGTTTTAGCTGCGTTTAACGTTAATTTGTTCAGATTTGCCCAGGCACAGATTTCGTCTAGGTCTTCCTGAATTTTGGAAAACGCAGCTAACATTTCAGATGGAGGAAAGGAGAAGTAAATTTGGAAGTCATCGGCGTAAAGATGATGGGAACAATGGTGAATTGAATGGGGAAGATCATTGATGAAGGAATAAATAAGTATTATTTTGATACTGAATAGATGTGTATTATGTCAATTGCCTTAGTTATTTTTTCCACATTTTTGGGGTCTCGATAACCGAGGATTTTGTTATCTGTGCCTATCTCGGTCCCAACGTCGGTTAATCGAGTCCCCAGTGTATATAAACTCCGACTTGCCTTTGGGACAAACCTTCGGTCAAGAGTGCTAGTGCCATAACTGCGATTTCTTTATGTCTATCCAACTTTTTAAGTAGTAAGAAACCCAAAATTAAAAAAAAAAAATGAATTTGATTAAAAAATCAAAAGAAATTTTAAACAACCAAAAAAAAACTAAACAGAAACAAAGTGATGCGCTAATATTGCCCTGGAGTTTATATAAATTTGTAATCAGTAATGCGATAATATAATATTTGATAGAAAATTCAAGGAAATATACATTTCAGCTTATTTATTATTCTTTACGATTTCATGTGTGTGAATCTTTTAGCTCTTCTGCAGTTTTTAATTTATCATTATTGTTAATAATTTATATTATAATTAGTTTATTCTTAGATAAACATATATTGATCTATATTTAAAATGTAACTATTCGGCATAATATCAAATAAAGACAGTCTGGTTAATACCTATTAGAATATTTTATTAGGTTAAGAGGCCAAGCATTTTAATTATTAGCTCAAATAAGATTATTTAATTATATTATTATTATTATTATTAATTTTTTTTTCATTTTAAGTTATGTAATTCTAGAAATAAAATATTCTTTTATAAGTAATGAAATTTATTTGAGTTCCTATATACCCAGAAACATGGTAAGGAATTTTGAATAGATGTATATTCATTAAAAACTTAAATGATGTTTTAGAATATTAAAATATTATTTATTCATAAAAAAAAAACCAAAAAAAAAAAACCTTTTCATGAATAAAAAGGCACAGTTTTGTTGACAACCCAAATTGTGAACAGGTTGACCCAATTCCGTTTTGTAAACAGAGGTGGGCTTCTCATTTGCATTATATTGCCCCTTCGACACCTAACAACATTTCCACTGCCTAATGACGCTCTTGTGCAAATTTGTATTTAATTCATCCAATATCGGCCCAGTGTAATAGGGTTCAACATATTGAAATTAGGCTTTAGTTAATTTCAATATGTATTGATGCGATATGTTTTTATTTATGTCAATATTCCCAAATAACACCTGAGAGCGATTTCAATAACTGAAACAATCAAACAAACAGATAAAGTTAAAGATCATTATAAACTGGCTATGTTTGAACATAGCTTAACACAATAGTATGCTCATTTTTTTAAAATTTGATTTTCTTCTACATTTCACGGCCATTGGCTGTCCGTATTCCTTTTTTTCCCTCCCCCCTCCTGAAATATTCCATAAAACTTGATGGCCTTTAGAGGTTCCCATAAGGACCTCACTAAGTTTTCTTCATCCTTTACAACTTCTCCCAGAGTTGATAACATGACGAGTCTTTCCCAGGTAGCTGAAAACTGTTGACAGTCTACTGGTATGTGTACCGTCCTACGATTTTGACAGAAGACACAAGTAGAGGGCTCTAACCTACGGATAAGATGGCCATGGGAGAAATCGCAGTTCTAATAATCTATTTATCTATCTAATTATTTAGACGGACGTTGGCCAAGTCTCTTCCCACTTCACTAGAATCAAGGATCTTTTATCTCTCACCTAGTCTTTTCCTGGAATTAGATTGATGGCTTTTATACTATTATCGTTACTAATTCTAGCTGACTGAGCTGCTAAATTTGCTCTTTTATTTTTCCGAATACCACAATGGGATGCGTTATATATTTTTTATAATCTTTCATATTTTCTCATAATTTTCTGAACATGTACGATTTTGACTTCAAGACATACCAATGTTGCTCAAGCTTTTGACAGAGTCTGGCACCAAGGGCTTTTCCTTAAACTAAGGACGATACTCCCACCGACCTACTATCTTATTCTACAGTCCTTTCTTTCTGATAGATCTTTCTCTGTCCGCCAAGGCTCAGAGCTTTCTTCTATTAAGTTGGCGTCAGCAGGAGTGCCTCAAGTTTTTCTTGACAACTCACCGATTCCTCAAACAGACACTGTACACTATCTTGGTCTTACGTTTGACCGAAGAATGACATGGGGTCCACATATAAAGAAAAAAAGTAAAACGCTTAACCAAAGACTAAGACTTTTATATTCACTCCTCTCCAAACGTTCAACTCTACAACTTAAACAAAAAATTAACACTTATACTTACTTACTGAAACCTATTTGGACATACGCTTCTCAGATATACGGGACAGCTAAAAAGACACATATTAACAAACTCCAAATCTTCCAGGCAAAAACATTCAGGACAATTATAAAAGCCCCATGGTACGTAAGCAACATAACTTTACATACTGACCTACGCATAGCAACAGTTAAAGAACAAATACAAACCTACTACGAGTAGAAACGATTCCACGAAAAACTACATGGACATCCTCATACCAAGTCATACCAATCAATCTTTTTTGCTCAGTTCCACATGAATGAGGTCCTCCACGCCATATTTAAAAAAAACTTTCAAACACTCTTTGATCTGAAAAATTGAACATAATTAACATTCATTCAAAAATGTAAAAGTTGTATATTAGAACATAAACATCGATTAGGACGTTTAATTTATATTTTTTTATATATTAAGTAAAACGATCATTTTTAAATATTTTTATCAATGTGGTAATATGTAATCAATTAAAAGAAAATTGTTTGTAAGGGTTACAAAATAGGTAAAATTAATATTTACTGTAAATAACGCTACTTTAAAAACAAAAATTCAGTAATTCTTCAACTATAGTTATTTAAGAATAATAGCATTATTATTAATATAGCGCCAAATTCTATATGGGACAAATCTAAAAGATTTAATTTATTATTAGAATATAATAATAAAGGCACCAATAATAATGAATAATCAAAGTTAAAGAAAGAAATATTTACTAAAATGGAAATGGGGTTATGAAAACCACTCATTAATCTAAAATCTTTTAAATAAACTATAAAAGAAAGAATGATAGAGATTGGAAAAAAACTCCTCTTAAAATGAGAAATTAAAATATAAAAACTAGCGATCAGAAAATTTTTCTAAACTGATAAAATATTATCAAATTGATAATTTTTAAAAGTGATCGTTTCACTTAATATAAAATAAAAAAAAATAAAGTAAATATAAATTAAAAGTCGATGTTTGCTATATTTGTGAACGAAGATGAAGTGATTTCAACTTTTCACATTGAAGAGAGATTGCACTGAATATTCTTTTGAAATGTGATGAAAAGAACCTCATTCATGTGAAATTGAGAAACAAAAGAGTAATCGGCTTAAAATGTCCAGGAATGACAAAAAGGCTAGATCACATCACAATCCCAAAGAACAATGTGAACATTTTTTAATTCAAGTTCAGGAAATGATGGGAAAAATATGAAAACTGAAATGGTTCATGGTTGTCTATTAAAATTAAGCGCACCAAATGATATAAGTTTTAGAAAATAAGGCCCAAAATGTATCACTCACACTAACATTGATGAGTTTGATGAAAAACTATTAGGAAAGGAAAATCAGAGCTAGGATTCTTTCAAACAATGATTAACTATTTTTTGTTCTTTCCTTAGTAACAGTTTTTCCTTGTATGCAAACTTTGCAGTACGAAGGTAGTGTTCAAGGTTAGCAGCCGAATAAAAAAATATATTTTTACGAAAAGAGGATGCTAACTACTACTTTCATAAAAGTTACCAGAATCTTTAAAAGACGTACAATTCATCGAATTCATTGGTGATTTTGGACTTTCAGAGGATGGGTTTATTAATTGATAAATTGGAATTAACTGAGAAACAAAATTTCTCTGTTAATGGAAATGAAACGTTTTGCCAACGTGTTGGTTCCCCTAAAAAATATTTTGAATTTTTATCATTAACTATTTTTGATATCTAGTAAATTTTGATAAACAGTTTTTATATCGTTTAAAAAGTGGTCCAAGTCCTTAAATAATGGCAGTTTTTAGGCTGGATTTCAGAATAAAAGGGGAGTTATAATTATAACGTTTTATAACAATGATTTTTTGTTGCCATTGAGCTTTTTTGATGATTGATGCTTGGGCCCTTTCATTTCCCTTGAGGTGGTCAACGTCGTTCCATTTGCTCACTGTTAGCTTCTCTGCAAGCGATCTAACAGTTCTGAGATTTCCATCTACCGAATATCGCAGAATGTCGTCATCTAAGAAAGTTCCAAATACTCTTGACTCCAAGGCTAAAGACTCCCTCTCGATTGTTTTTTAAAATCACTGTAGAACGGTGCACTCACTCTCGCTACCGGTGTCCCTCAATCTATGTTTCTCTGAGCCCTTTTACATCCGAGTTTGAACGCGTCGAACGAAATTACAAGAGTACAAGTGTCATCTTGTTATTAATGACAGAATTTTTTATCAAAGCAGTTAAATGCTGAAGAGGTAAAAAATACATTTGTTAAGTAAATTCAAACATGAATAATAAATGTTAATACATACAAATATATTATCAATTAAATTTAAACTGTTAATGGCACATGGGGGAATTTAAAGAAAATAAGCAATCCTGCGTAATTTTAAGGAAAATCTAATATATGCTATATATATATAAATTTATTTTTTTATTTTTTTATTTTTTAGGCTCTAAGGAAAGAAGTTCTTAGAAAAGAAGTTCAAAGTGTGAATGATGAAATTTTAGTACTGACTGTATCAAATATTATTTTGAACAACCGAACTGGTGTTAAGTATGATTGATGGAAAGGTAGCACAGGCAGTTACAAAGACGTCATCAATGTCGGTATTCCCTATATGCTGTGCAAAACCATCTGAAATGAACAATCTTGAAATTATACGAAGCAAATCTACTTCTGAAGAAGCAATTATACTTGGCCTTTCACCATTGCATGCAGGGATCAAGTTCATGAAATGTATATTGCACATCTCGTATAACCGTTCATTTGAAAAGTAGAGAGTAGACAAAACCACACAACAAGAAAGAGAAGCATTAAAAAGTAAAATAAAGGATAAATTTAAGAGATTGCTGGGTTTGAATGTGGACGTTGTTAAACAAGGTATGGGGACGACAAATGACATGTTTTAACACAATTTTTTAATGTATTTTAATCAAGTAAACTGCTTATATTCTAGATTATTTTCACTTCAACATCCTAGAAACTTATAACTCGACACTTTCAATTTATAAAATAACCATTATATTCCATTACCAAACGATAGATTGAATAAAATGGGTTAGCAACATCCAATGTCGTAAAACACACGATTTTCGGATATTTTTGAGAATATCTAAAAAACTGTGAGTCCGATCGGCTCCCGACCAGATTCAATCGATTCAGGGATGAAATTTACATGAGGGATAGCAAAAACTGAAAACATAAGAAATACATGTTGGGATATATAGAGTTTTTTTGCCAAATTAGCTACTCTGGACCACTGTGCACCGCGGTAGAGCAGTTATTGTTGATTATATCCTAGTGTAGCTTGATTATAACTTTATAGTAAGTGTACTTTATTTATATACTCATTGCTATCGGGAAAAAAAACGATAGTCGACGTAAATTGGATAATTTAAGATCGATTCAAAAATCGAAAGCAGGAAAATAGTAGAAGTCATAAGCGTTCAATCTCGAGACACTGGAAAATAATAACAATTTTGCCAGGATCTAACGATTCCTGACGTCCGAAGGGTATTCTTAGCCACTCCTTCCCTACAATTTGATTTACGTCCTTTTTAAAATTGAATTAATTATTACGTTCTTACAAAGGATTTTCTCTTTTCCTGTTTAATCCTTTTCACAGGACACAAAATGATGCTATTTTGAGATCCACCAGAATAATCAATTTTTGACTGCCTGGGGATATTCCATCATTGTTGTCCTTTTCGAAATTGATTATACATTTTCGTTTTTTAAAAGGACACTCCTTTATTATCCTCATTCCTACTTATTGGCTAGGTTGGACTATCATGGTTTTTCCCCATGACCTTTTTAAATTCGTCACAAACAAATAAGCACTGGGCAACAATGTTTTTACCCGTAAACAATAAGCTATTTGGTGGTACCTCGTCGATTTTGGGGCATTAAGAATTATTTTTTTGTTTTGAAAATTTGTGTAGAGGGAAACGGTTACCTGGTTGAAGAGAATATTTTTTGAGGAAATAATTTTTTACTTTTTTTTAAAGTGGATCACGTCGTGTTGAACTTTAAATTTCATTTTTTGAATAGGTTGGACTACTAAGTTATTTCCTCTGGAGATTCATTTCAAAGAGGGGATATACTCTTACTTTTGATAAAGTAGCTTGTACTGTATTGAAAATTAATACGTGATAACGATATACTATTATAAAATATTCATTTGTACCTGTTAACGTCTACTAGTTATAAATACAACACTGTTTATTACTGAATATTGATATTGGTTCAATGTAACGGGCGCAATATTGAACTACTATACCAATTTAACCTGAGAATAGGTAACTTAGTTCGGGATTAAATCATTCAAAAAATTGTATCTTTGACTATAAAATATACCACTTTAACTATAACATTACAAATTACAATAAAATATTAGTTTTTTTTTTTTATCTTTTTTATAAAGTTTGATCGTAGTAAAAATTATTAGTAATGGAATTGGAACCTCTATTTCTCAGTAATTCTGATCAAAAACCTGTTAGGTAAATATTACGCCACAGAAGATGCGTTTCATACATTTACACAATATTGCAGCATTATTTTTATTTATTTATTTTTTAAATTATAGTTTTATTCAATATTTAATTTCATATATGACTTGTCTAAAATAATGTATTTTGCGTGGCATATGTAACCTCCGTGCCAGAAATTGTGTAATTGCTATTGTTTTTTTTTTCTTTTGGTAGGTTACACTCCCATGAATGTTGATATTAGATTTATATTCTAGGTAATTCTTATTAAGAGGAAAATACAAATGAGAAATGGATACCTATATTTTTGCTTAAAATAATAATTAAACATAATTTGATTTTGATAATAGGAAAAAAAAAATAATGCTTGTGTTCATGAATCGACTTTAATATTTTATAATTATATTTAAATATCAAAACAACAAAGTTGTTTTTATTGTTAATATTCTATTTCTATGATGATAAGTTACTGTAAAAATCTAGCAAAAAAAAAAAATTAGCTGATAACTACTGAGGTAGTTATAGCCTCCATGGAGTTCAAAATATTCAAACTTTAAATTTCAAATAATATAAAATAGGATTTGAGTTGTACCAAGCAGTAGAATGCTCAATGAACATCTTAAGTATTACTAGAAATGTTTTTCTTTATCATTTATAAACGTTCATAATTTTAAAATTTCGGCTCATAAAATTTCCAGCTATCCGAGAATCAACGATGAACTAGTAAAGCATTATTTATTTATTTTTTTTTTTTTTATAGAACACGTAACACTATTCCGTATTTTAAATTTAGGTAATCAAGCCCACCACACATGCTAAGTCCAGCATTAAATAAGTTAAGTTAGAATTAAGTTGGAGAAGCGGTAAAAAAAGGAAAGCCTGGTAAGGGAGGCTGAGACTGATGATGGAGGCACTTGCTGCAGTGCGGGTTACTACCGCAGCCCCTATCTCAGATCGCACTCTCTTGTCTCCGGTTATCTTTTATTTGTCCACCTGAGCCTAATTTTCTTATTAACCAAATATTCTCATTGGAATTATATTACGTTTGGTTAATAATGGAGAACTTATAGTTAATAAAAATAAATCAATATGATTATTCGAACAAAACAAAACAAAATAGCAAAAACTGATTACATACATATATAATTAATTAAATAAATATATATAGTTTCATTTTTTTTTCTTAATGAATCGGTGAACATTAACATTTGGAAATAAAGTTTGTTTGTTTTTTTCATCTTTTTCAATAATTTTAGGAAAAATCAATGTGCATAATAAAATAGGTGATCTTATCATTGTAACTTATGGACCGTTATGTAGATGTCCTTCCAACTTCTTAAAATCAAAGAATCCATAGGCTAATATTGGTTTAAGGAAACAGAAAAGGACTTGTACGAACTCCGTATCACAGAAAATATGCTCATAGATAAAAGTGAAAAAAAAAATAACTAAGGACAAAAAAAAAGAGTTTCCAATTCAAAATCAAACTGAAACAAACAATCCAGATCTCTGAAGAGGAGAGGAAAACGAGATCAGAAAGAATGAAGCAATACTGGGTTGAAAGAAAGGCACAGAGCATTCAGAAGTGATTGGTCCAACGTACCCCAAAGTCGGGTGAAACGAAAAAAGAAGAAGAATATGGTAAGCATAATACCGGTTCAATTTGACACTTGAAATACAGACAGTTTAATGATTTTTCAGAATATAAATTTGTGAGTTCAACCGTTGTTTCTAGTAGTTAGTCAAGAAAAATAATCGAGAAAAGAAACGTAATAAAATTAAAGATAGTTCATAAAATAATGGTCCTTCATAGTTTTGGTTCATCTCTTGGAGCAAAATTTGACAAAATGTTCTCAAGTAAAGGAGTTGTTATGTAGGCGTAACATTTTGTAATTATATGTTTCATGAGATGCTTAATCGAATGAAATAATGTCAGCTTAATCCTATCATCAACACAGAGCCAAGTTTTGAAATGAAAAATTTTAAATAAAAGAATGATGAAGTTTAGTATCATTTTACTTCTTTTTGTGGTGCTAATTTTAATAAAATCGAATTTAAAGCCCTAAAACCGTGCCAAATCCCTTGATTTATCGAGAAAAAACATTCATAAAATGTTATGTTTTGAACAGCACCAAGAACAGTTTGTGGTTAACATGCAAACAGGACGGATGTAAGTCGACACCTCAAGCTCACGTGACATTTTGCTTCAATCGGCTCAGGGCCTTTCATTGCAAGCCACAATAACATATCTTCAACTTCAGGGGTTGTTAAAAGGTTTTTGGATTGTTCTAGTGCATTAGATTTCGAATCCGGTTGGTAAATATATATATATATATATATATATATATATATATATATATATATACACACACACACACACACATATTCGCATTTTAAAGACATTTTACTACACAAAAAAAGGTGCTTCTCATTAATTATTAGTTATAGTCATCCATTCCTTGGATTCCCTATCTTCATTAAAGTTATTGCGTTAATAATTATTTTTAAATTTCCAGTTGTAAGAACATTTGCTTTAAATATATTAACATTTTATGTAATTGTGTTAATGTTCATTTTGTAAAAATAAATATTTGTTGATGTATTTGTACAATCTTTGTTTTAACCTCTAATGTTGCAATCAGCTTTCCGAATAGCAAAGTTTAGCTGGGCAACTGCAATAAATTTAACTTAAGCTATTAGATAGTTTAAATCAGTAGAAATTTCTCCATTTGATAAATCCTTTTTGAAGGGTAAATCTAAGACATTGATGGAAATCTTTAAATAACCACCAACCACCCTGACGTCAAACCGACGTATCTCACAATCAACGGTTCGGATAATAGCCCTATGGACATCATAAAATTTCCTTCACCGAATAACACGTTCAGTTGTAAATGCTTCTTTAGGAGGTGCACACAAGTTTATTTCGGCCCAGCTTCACTTGTTAGGAGCTGCTGCCAAGCTAGTACTGAGAAAGAAACCAAAAATTTGATGTGTGTCTCATGCATCAAAATCACCAGACCTGGTGAGGATTTTGGGAAAGAATTTCCGATAAATCAGTTCTCACTCTTCTGGTTAGTGATGATCTTCATCCATATTTCTCCTCAGTGGCTAGGTATCGGTTTCACTAATAATCGGAAGTTAAAAGTAAAACATTCTTTTCCAAAATTATTCACCACGAAAAAATAAAATAATTTTAAATGAAATATTAAAGAAATGATTAAAGAAAAATATAAAAATCGTGTAATAAAGAAAAAAAATCAGTCGCCTTAAACCTCAACAAATATTACTGTAATTTAATAAATTCAGATTAATAGTACAAATATATATACATTATTACATTTATTTAAATATTACACACTAACGGATATTCCATCTACCTATAATACCGGGGAATACCACTGTCTGGAAATACCCAAGTTAACCCTTATCCCTTAACTTTTTTCTAAATTTCCCCAGCTCAGTTGTAGGCTAGAGTTGTTAGTTTGACAGTAGATAACCAATGGCAATATCCACCCGTAAAATTTTAAGCTAAAGTTTTACACTATATATTCTAACGCATTTTTTCATTTACATATTTATATTGTTACTAGCTTTAATCTTTGCTAGTGTGACTTACATAATTTTATTATAACCTGTTTTTTGTTTGTTTTTTTTTTTCACTGTAGGCCACGGTTATTAGAACAGTACAGTCTCGAAACGTTGCACAATAGGAAGAAACACCCGATTCTCTGGACCTAGCTTTTTTATTAGGTTAAGTCAGTACAAAAATTTTAGAGGGGGTCGTATTCTTTGTATTTTTTGGTGCAATATCGACTCTTATAGTTTGTATGGATATAGGAGTTACTTTGAACGATTTATTGTTACGATATAAAATAATGATTTTTAAAGGTACAAATAAGAATGAATCATTTAAAAAAAAAATATAAATTAAAATTTAATTAACAGGTCAACACTAACAAACATAATACCAATAATTAGCAAAAATGGATGCAAAATATAATTCCCTTCAGACAACATCCATCATATAAATATTATTCGCATCTTCTAGGAATTCATACCTTCAAAACAGTCCATCACTGGATCTTTTTCATTCACGTTTTCGAATGAAGTTTTTAATTGTTATAATTAAACTTTATAATTGGTACTCAGTATTGCTACTGGCACTCAAGACAATGTTACCGCTTTATAACTAGTTCCTGACGCTCGCAGCCACTTGTTCAAACACGAAGAACGGACGAATGAGACTAACTGGGCTCTGATTCTTTTTTTATTTCTCTCAATACCTATAGTAAGACCTATGAATCCCGTTTTTGGGAAGACTCTGGAGCTTTTTCTTAATAACATTTTTTTCTTACACATTATTTACTCCAACACTGAAAGAAATAATCCGCAAAAGAAGAAAAGATAAGAAAGCTGTACCTTTTGTACCAATATAATACTCAATACAGACAATTTTGGCGCAGTTTTGGGTGCCTATTTTTTCCGATGAAAGAACTATGTATTTGACACTAAAACATTATTTCTATAGATATCACCAACAAAGTTAAATGCATTGAAAGGCCATTGGGAATACTTGAAAGTTCGGCCCATGACATGGTTATTCATCCCACTGTGCGTCGCCAAAATAAGTAAATATTTTACTGATTGAACTTCAAGAACCTTATTAAACATCAAATACTAACAGTGAAAAAAAATATATATGTCCATATATGTGTGTGCGTTTGTATGGGTGTGTGTGTGTGTGTGTGTGTGTGTGTGTGTGTGTGTGTGTGTGTGTGTGTGTGTGTTTTATTATTAATGTTTTTAATAATAAAGTTGATAGTACTAACAACTGTACTACCTGAATGCAAGGAAGAGCGAATGAATAAATACTAAATAAATACTTTTCGGAAAATTTTTATAATGATGTATGAATGCAACTAATGAATAAATGTTTGTGAATAATGTTTTCGCAAAATGATGGTGAGGAATTTATTTTAAATTATCCGCATTAGATCACTGGGTCATACACACGATATTATTGCTTATTTATTTTCCTTTATGCCCATTCTGAGCTCAAAATAAAATGGTAATCCTATCTCCCAGTTAAATAAAGCAATTCTTTATTCATATCAAAACATTGGGCTTTGAAATCTGATCTGACTTCATTTTAGCTTCAGGACTGCGGCGCTGGGATACACATTCTGCCAGGCAGTTCAACATTGCAAAACAGTATCTACTAAACGATTCGGCGTTGCATTTGAAATGGTCTATTGTATATTATCATTATATACAGGTATGTTTATAATAATCTATATATAAGCTGTTAAAAATTCTAGGAACAATTAAGATTTTCATTAGGAACCTATCATTTCAAAATAGATAGAAACTGCATACCCACTCGAATCCACTAGTCTCTCAACTCGTCTTACTAACACACCAAATGTCCGATAATCCTCCGAGGCATCTGAAAAAAAGATGGCAAAGAGGCCTTCTAATGTAGAACTTTTATTGGAGTGATAATAGTGAGTACTTATTTACATGTCATTGTAGTAAGATTCCTCAAATTTGTATGTAAATATTGTATACTGTTATAAATATCAATAAATAGTTTCTTTGTTTTTTTAATCTATATTTAAGAAATTTAGCTAAGTCGTCCTAAAGAATTACTTTATCGCACACTCAAAAAAAAAAAAAAAATATATATCTCTTATATAAGGGAAACAAAGCAAATATATCTCCTAACATAAATTTAATATTTCAAAAATTATATTTATACAACCATGTGGGCGACGTTTCATGGCTTATGCCATATTTTTAAGCCCTGAAAACATAAAATAAAAACATGGTTAACAATTTAATGAAACTGTGTTATACACATATAATAATAAATATTGCAACTTCAGTAATAAATGCTATGGACAATAGATAGTTTAAATATTATTGCATAAATAATTAAATTATTTTTATTATTATTAGCTTTAAATAAATAAAGCTCTATTTTCCCTACAACTTGGAAAAAAGTCCTTGTCCGTTCATTGAATAAAGTTCCTTCTCCTTCTTCAGTTTCCCACTTTAGACCTATATCAATCCTATCAAATTTATCTAAACCATTAGAAAGACATACCCAACTCACCTCCTTTCTTGACTGTAAAACCCTCCTTAATCCTTTCCAATCAGGATTCCGTTCCGGGTACTCCACGCAGTCTGCTTTGGTAAAAATTACACAAGACCTTTACTTCTCCTTATACCAACAGAATATTACGATCCTGATCCTTTTTGATTTGTCAAAAGCTTTTGATTCTGTTGACCATACAATCCTCCTCTCCAAACTCCATAACCTCTCAGTATCTAATAGTGCGTTAAGCTGGCTTCATTCCTTTTTATCCAACCGTTCCCAAACAGTGATTATACCTGGAAAACCTCACTCATGTTCACTACCACTCTCGCGAGGAGTCCCCCAGGGATCTTCTCTTTCACCTACCCTATTTTCTATTTATTTTAATGACTTACCGAATCGCATCCACTACTCCCAATATCATCTTTATGCTGACGACTGGCAAATATATTTATCCTTTCATCCTTGAAAATATGCTAGAGGCGACTTGTAAGCTACAGAAAGACATAGATAGCATTAACCTTTGGGCAGTAGAGAATAAATTAAGTTTGAATCCAGAAAAAACAAAGGCTATCCTCATTGGGTCAAAACCTCACCTAAAAGCTCTTCCCTACTATCCACTGCTTTTCCTCAAAACCATCCAATTCATTTCCAAAATTCCATTAAAAATCTGGGAATAACTTTCGATCAACATCTTGCTTGGAATAACCAATGCCAGTTACCAGCCTGTTTAAGCAAACTGAGTTGAGCTTTAAGGATTAACTAAACCTTCCAATTCTACTCGTATCCTATCCTTAAAATCCGAAATCCTCAATGCTCCATACTTTGTCTCAAATAAACTCACCCTTAAAGATCTTAAAGTTCCATATGTTGCTGATTAAACCCAAACCAGATGCCTACACTTCCATAGTACACTCGATAAACACACAAATCAACCAGTCTCTCAAACTTTGCATACTATTCCTGATAACCCTCCGAGGTGTCTGATAAGAAGACCAATGGGTGGTTGCTTTACAAGGTATTGTCAGGTTAATGTATTCATTTTCCCGCACATTTACTAGAAGTATACGTACTTAGCAGTTGTAAAAATCAATAAAAACATGGAAAAAAATATTCGAAACTAGCCTACGAATAAAATATACCAATAGAAGTGGCAAAAAATTCATCAATTCCTGACTAAATTATAAATAAACACGTCATTCAAAATAATTAAAGCAAACAGGCAAATTAATTATAAGTGAATGCATATTTTATTTTAAGTAGATAAATGCTGATAGATCATCTCTGTTTAGCTGTCGATCCTCTTAAAATAGAATAGATTCTCACAACGCTCAAATTTTTACCAATCATATACTACAACTAACAGAACAAAACATTTTTCATTAAAATAAATTTTAATAAATATTATAATAAATTAATATGAGTGTCCTAACCATCTTGTTTAATGGTAAGGTACTACTATACTCCTTATTACCGGAAATTTATTTTCTGCCCTATCAGACAGTCCTGAAAAATAAGACGTTATAAAGAATTAAAATAATCAGTGGTAAAACAGAGCGTTTGAACTAGGATGATGACCACATAAAATTCCAACAAAAAAATAATCTAGAAACAAATCTGAGGTAGTAGAGAGGAAGTTGTTAAATTGAAAAATGAACAAAAAGAGTTATTTGTTTCATTTCCAAAGATTTCATACGTTTTGAAGAATATATTAGTTCATAGATTTATTCTTGCAGATCGAGTAACATTGATATCAATAAAACTATCAACTTATGCCTTGTGACCACTTGCTTTAACTAATCCTGCATTGAATGTAAATAGCATCTTATTATAATTATCCTTTTTCTTTTAAAATGAAAAGAATATAGGATAATTATATTGTCCTATTAATACATAAAATAATTATAAATTTATTCTTTTATTAGTTATTATTTAGTCAAAATTCAAGACAGGCTTTAGATGATAAAACCTGATCAAGAAATAAAGTGATTATTGAAAAATGAATACTCTGAAGAATAATGCCAGGACTGCCTGGGTTAACCGAACCAACAACAGAAGCCATCTGTCTCAATCGAAATAAGGGTTCCGAGCTGCTCCAACTTCTTTCTTTACTTACCAATGCTCAAGATCTAGAATTTTATATTTTCGTTATTATTATCATTATTATTTTATTATTAGCACATAAAGTGGTGATTGTATTCTTTCGGGGGTTTTCACCAACCGAAATTTTATAAGTTAAGCGTTTTCCTGAGTATTGCTGTTGTGTCCAAAAGCACTGCTTTTTGTGTGCATCTTCTGATTTTCCAAGTAATATTCTTTCTTCGTTAAAAGAATTTATTGTAGTTTTTGGAATCAGTCCATTGCAAGATATTATCACCGGCAAAATTTTGACTTTATCCAGCCTGTATATAGCCTTCAGCTCCGCTGCCAGATCCTGATACCTGAAAATCTTTGTCATTATTGTATTATGGACATTGTCATCAACAGGTATAAGTACTTCAAATATCTTGCCGGTTCCCTTGTCCATATCCAGCAACAAGATGTCTGGCTTATTGTGAGCGACTGGATGGTCGGTTAATATTTGCTGATCCCAGTACAGTCTATATCCACCAGCTACCAATACATTTTTCGGCTCATATTTATAATATGGCTCCGTCTTGTCAATCAATCCATATTTTTTTCCAATTTCTCATTAAACACTCGGAATAATCGGCGGAGGTATTCCGATCCTGCTAACCCAGTGCGACCCGAAGCCAAGTGCTGCACTGACTCAGGACTTTGCTTACACACACGACATACCTCAGGAATATCCTCTCCGCATATCCGTCTCCGGTAAACATTAGTTGGTAGTGTTTGGTCCTGCATCGCCATCACGAAACCTTCCGTCTCCGGGAAAATATGGCCACGTACGAGCCATTTTGTGGACATTTCTAAGTCGATTGACTCCTCTTTTAATGAATAGTAAAATCGTCCATGTAAAGACTTCGTTTTTCATTCCTCAACCAGCTTTAGGCATGATGGTTCCATATTGCTTTGCCTTTCTGCAAGATTGAGAGTAGTTAAATTGTTATCCATAGAGCAAAGGATTCGGAGCTTTTCTTTTTGGTTATTCCAAAAGTATTGCTTCAGATTGGCTTCCAATCGCCTACACATAAAATGAGCGCATAGAAGTCCCCTTCCTCCTTGTTTCCTTGGTATGTAGAGCCTGCTCACTGAAGATTTGGGATGTCGTTTTCTTGATCTCACCATTTCTGTCCTTACAAACCTATCAATTTCTTGTAGAGCAGTGTCTGACCACTTGAGGATCCCGAATGAATGCATTAACGAAGGCAGAGCCCAAGTATTTATTGCCTTTATTAGTTTCCCCCAGATAAGTGTGTTTTTAGCAGTTTTTTTACCCTTCTTTTGAACTTTTCTTCGAATTGCACTCTTGCGTTCTTTTTCATTTTCAGAATTTGGGCTATTCCTAAATATTTATATTCTCCGGTTTCATTTAACCCTGGTATTCTTTCACCACTTGAAAGTTCTATTCCTTCGCTAAATGTCAATTTACCTTTTATGACTTTTATAGACGTGCATTTTTCCAGTCCGAGTTTCATACCTATATCTTTGCTGAATGTAGCGACCATTTCCACTAAGGTATGCATATCTCTCTCAGTCTTTGCATACAACTTTAAATCATCCATATAAAAACTATGCGATATGATGGGTCCTATTGTTGTTCTTAGAGCATAACCTTTTTACGTACATTTAACATATCACTGAGTGGATTTAAAGCAAGACAAAACCAAGTCGGACTTAATGAGTCCCCTTGATATATACCTATATTGATTCTAATTGAATCTTCATCATAATCACCTGAAAGTCGTTTCGTACTGAGAATTACATTCCAATTAATCATTAGACGAGAGAGTAAATCTATCACAGATTCATTAATTTTATGAATACGCATTGTTTCCAGGAGCTATACATGCGGTACTGAGTCGTAGGCTTTCTGGTGGTCAATCCACGTGACATAAATATTTCTCATTTTTTTTACTGCTTGTACAGCTATGAATGAATCTATAACGAGGAGTTCTTGGCACCCTTTTTTGTTAGCTCTGCATCCAAGTTGTTCATCCGCCATTAAGTCTTTTTCTTCTAAATGTTTCATAATTTTACCAATTATGATTCTTGTCAGGATCTTATAAACACCATTGAGACAAGTTATGGGCCTATAGTCTTTAGGTTCTGGGTTACTTTTTTTGTTCTTTGGTATTAAATAGGTAATTCCTTGACAAAATTCGCGTGTAGGCTGTTTTTTCCCATATATTAGACGTTGATAATATGCCGCCTACGGACCGTGTACACTTCCTAGGTTTTTAAGCCAATAATTTTGTATTCGGTCAATCCCTGGAGTTTTCCAATTGTGTAATTTCCTTGTGGATTGGACTACATCTTCAATCGTTATCGTTATGGTTCAATCCAAAATGCTTGGTCATTATAACTATATTCGTTTTCCCAGACACCTTTCCAGAATTCAGTCATGTTTATTATTATTATTATTATATCCTGATACAGTCCAACTAATGACCCTCTAATATTATTCCGTGATTTTTGTCTTGTTTCTACTTTCTCATTTTCTCACTTATCTCCCTCCTTCGTTCCTCCATTCATCTCTTACCTTCCCGTTTCTCCATTTCTACCACAAGAACCCGCTCTGTCTTTACAGTCCTCCTCTCTGATATGCCCTCTCTCCTTTATTTGTTCTAAATATCCCTTGACATTCTTCAGTCTCATAACTTAATCAAAGATTCGTTTGTTTAACTTCTGTTTCATTCTAATCGATGTTCCAAGGTCTTCTTCAAAAAGGTTACTGTTCTTTCTTAATTGGTATTCCTCTCCTATTCTTTTCGGTCCTATCCTTCTCTCTATCCATAGCAAGGGATCCATGTTGATGAATACCTTAGCCTTCGTCCCATTAAGTATTATTACTGGTATAATGACTGTTTTGTAATGTCTAACTTAGGCTTTTCTGGAGATTCTTTATATAGTAAAGATTTATTTTTATATAAAGTAGGTTTTTTAGTGAGATTAGTTAAAAAATGAGCAATGTTTAAATTAATAAAACATATTTTTATTTTGCCAACATTTCGGCCATATCATTAATGACCATCATTAGGGAAGATGGAAAAAAAAATGTATGCATCATAGCAACTGATCCCACTCATAAATCCACTTTATATAAAAATAAACCTTTACAAAATAAAGAACCATTCAGGTTAAGCCGAAGTTAGACGTTACGAAACAGTCACAAAACATATAATACTCTATAGGACAGAGACTAAGGTTTTCATCAACATGGATCCGTTGGTATGGATAAAGAGAAAAATATTAAGAATAATATAAGGACCAAGATGGATAGGGAAGGAATACAGATTAAAAAAGGTCAGTGAGCTTTTTGAACATACAGAAGACCTTGAAACCTCGATGATTAAAAGGTGACTAAAATTCTTTATGCGTTTTATTTTACTTTATTTTAATTTTCTATCAGCCGTGAAACGTTGGCAAAATCAAAATAAGTTTTGTTAATATCGACATTGTTTTTGTACCTTACCTTGACTGATCACTCTTAACAATCCACTTTATACAACTCATTCAGCCATTTAACACAGCTCTTCAATTTTGCTTCCGTACTTCCCTTGTATATTTCCCCATTGTTGTTATCAACACTCGTCACCCTCTGTTTATCTACAGCATCCTACAACTTAAGTCCGCAATCTAATCACTACACACTAAATCTCGTCTTTCCTATCTCTATACTCCATCCTACAAAAGTAATGCATTCTTACTTTCCTTTCTAGTCCAATCCTCTATTCTCTGGAATTCTCTCTCCCTCTTGTATCCGCAATGCTTCTTCCCTCAGATCATTCCAAATACTCTTCTTCCACCGTCTTCTTTCTCTACAAACTGACGCTCTTTCATTATATGGATGTCACTTAATTTATGTGAGTGTAGTATAGTCTTCAGACATACATTAGCTTAAATTTATATAATAGCCTTATATTATATATAATAGCCTTTCTATGCTGTTTTCATTTTTGTTTAGATAATTGTTGATTTTCTATTTTTGTTTCTCCCTGTTTCTAGGTTGTTTTTTTTTTTTTTTTTTTTTTTAATAACGTAAATCTGAATTAATTTTTATTATTCTTGTTTTACTTTTAAATTCTCTAGGACAGATATGATTTTTCTTCTTTTTATATAACGTTATAATTAAGGGACTTTGTCCCAGAATAATGTTATATTTCTAATCGTATTCTATCCTATTTAGTCTCGATTTCTTCCTTTATTCCCTTATCATTTGTCATATTAGTTTTCTCAAACATTAAACACACTTTGCCTCACTTCTGTCCATGTCAGGGTGTTGCTATGATCCTTTTCAGTTTATTTTAATTTCCCATCTGTACAATTTTATTGAAAATAAGTAAGTATTCATACATATTTTAACCTATAGATAATATCGTACTATTGTAACTTCTCTTGCACAATGGCGCTCGCCACTTATCGGTCGATTTTTAACCTTTATAAAATAAATTTTTTAAAAAAGATCTGTATGCATTGTGTAAATAAAAAAATTTTGCAAATGAACTTAAATCATTAAAAAAGATAATGTACATAAGCACAATGCAGTATATTATAAAATTTAAATATCATACCAAACCTTTATAGCAAACATAATATTATATTAAAGAATTATTCTCATTTAATAATAAAAAAAAAAATTCACTCAATTAGGTAATTATTTTCTTCAAATTTATTAGTTCATGAACCAATGCTACAACCTTCATTTCTTTCTTAGGACAATCTGGTGCTCACTACTCTGCCATTATTTCACATCTGTAATTATTTTTCTATTGCTTCCTTTTTCTTGTAGCTTTGGGCGCAAATATGTCCTTTCACTCGATCCTCAATTCGAAGTGAATAACTAAAAATGTTTGTTGACTGTATTCTGGACTCCCACAGTGACTATTTAAACATGTTAATGCAATGGAGTTCGGCTTCAGAGAGCGCAACATCTAACTAAAGCTTCTCTTCCTCCTTCACTGCCTTTTTAATCCGCAATTTTCTTTTTGTTTAATCATTACTTAATTTTAATCAAGTATATATTCTTTCGAAATATATTTTGATTTTAACATTATACATTTACTAGTTACATATTTTAATTGTATTACAAATTTAAATACAGTGAATTATCCGGACTCCAATCATCTACATATACGATTATCCGGAATTTTTTTTTCTGATAGTTTATTAACAAAAATTGTAAACCGTGGATCGGAGTTCACGAAAAATACGATAAATCTCGTCTTATTAGTTTTCATGACAATAAAATACGTAAAACTAAATAGACCAAGCGGCAGCTACCGAAACCGCATTTCAGAATTAGGGGCAGAGTTCATACTCCTCGGAGTCATGTTCTGAGTAAGCCTACTTACAATTAGTGAATTTCTAGAAGCATAGCACATAAGTCCTAGACAGGTTTTGTCTAGTCTGGCCCTAATTGCCGTCGCGAGTGGTCTCTGTATAAACTTAAAGAGTTATGGCACCTAAAAGAAAACGTGTTGTATTCACTGTTTCCGAGAAACTATCTATTGTAGAACGTCTTAGGAAAGGCAAATCTGTGAAAAAATCGGCGGATGCGTTCTGTTTCGGAACATCCACGATTTCCGACTGTTAACTAGACTTGTTACATAAATAAACAGCCACATTTTTATTGATTCGATAAAATTATTGAATTATTGTTAATACATTGGATATGTCTCTATTTTTTTATTTCAATACCCTAATTCAATAGTAAATCTGATTATCCCGATTTTTTGGGTAATCGGATTAATTTCGGCCCCAATTAATCCGAATAATAGGAGTTTCACTGTAATTATGTATGAAAACATTTTCACAATTATATGAAAGATGTGAGCAGTATTCGTTATAAGATCAGTTTATCAAATACATTGAAATATTATTACGACGCTACTGCCTTTTTAAATAACATTTGAAAAAAAAAATATTAATTTCAATCATTAAATATAAATTTTCATTTCTGCAATAAAACAAAACGCAAGTAAACTTTCACTTTAATATAGTAAACTTTTTTAAAATTATTAACAAAATAATATAATATTGAGTGCAAGAATTATCTATCTTGAAAATAATTTGTTTTATTTTATTTATTCTTTAAATTCTAGAACCTTCGGTTAGCCCATATCATTAGCTACAGTTGTTTAGCCAAATTAATTTTTTTAAACTTGAATTTTTAAGCATTAGTTTGAAATAAGCTCCATTCCATACAAGAGTGAAAGATTTGTCAATGTCGTATCTTTGTTGCTATTAGTGCCCTTTGTCACCGACAAACTGAATCCAGGATGCAGTGACTGAGGGCGGGAGGGGGAGGGGGCTGAGCCCTCGAGGACCGATAGGGGGAGTGCCCTCGACCTGATAGCCCTTATCACTGCCTCAATTAGCTACAACAGGTGCTACCCTCTATCGGGAGGTAGCCATTATTATTTTAGCCAGTCGTCGATGATTTTAGCCTGTTGGTAGGTTGGCAGACCTGTTGGTCCCATCTCCTGTCATCTTTAAATTTTCATCCTCTTTCCGGCAGCTTCAACACGTCAGGTGATGACGCCGGCATTTCTCCAGCTCTCTTCAAAACTGAGATTTTATGTTTGCATTTTTGAATAGGACTGTTTTTATGATTGCTATTCAGAATGTGTAGCATAAGACATATTTATGAAAATTTGTAATTTTATACACAGAGCCAACCATCTAAATATCGAAAAATTGTATACATCCATATAATTTTAGAAATCAAGTATTGTTGATTAAAAACATTGCTTTTTATAAGAAATAAAATGTAAAAATATCGAACATAAATGCGAAATTATTGTTGTGACTTTTATTGTGTTCATTATTTATAAAGCAATTTATTTATTTATTTATTTATTTATTGCCTCTACCCTTCAGGGTCATTGGCAGTTCCTCTTCGATTTTTTATCCCTCCACTCCTATATTCGTCCATAAAAACTGATTGCCTTCAAGAAATCCATTAATGACTTCACTGATTTTTCATCGTTTTGTAAAATTTCTTGCAGTGTATTTTAAATTTGAAATTTTTCTCTTAGAGACGAAAACTGTGGACAATCAGCTAATACGTGTTTTACTGTCCTGGGTTCCTGACAGTTGACGCAGGTAGGGGGCTCCAAGCCGTGGAGAAGGTAGCCATGTGAGAATTCACAGTGACCGATTCTCAGGCGGCACAAAATTGTTTCCTCCTTTCTAGATGTCCGATAGCTTGTTTCCCACTTTGCTGAGCAGTTCAGCTTTACTTCTAATAATTTAGATCTATTTATTTTCCACGTCTCATCCCACTTGGCTTGAATCGAGCTTCTCATATGTCTCACCCAGTCTTGCTTAGGAATAAGGTTGATGTTTTTAACAACATCTTCGTCACTAATTCTTGCTAACTGGGCAGCTGAATCCGCTCTTTCATTTCCACAAATACCACAGTGAGAAGGAACCCAAATAAAAATAATCGTATTGTTTTTCTCTTGAAGCCTCCATAAAAGCTCAATAATTTCTAAAATGATCACATGTTGAGACTGATTCTTCTTAATTGCCAGTAACACACTCATTGAGTCTGTGACAATTACTGATTTTTCATAATTAGCTTCCAGGCAGTGCAGAAGTGCTTCCCTGATGGCAGTTGCCTCTCCAGTGAAAACAGAGCATACTGGGGGCAACTTAAAGAGATTTACTTCATTTTCCGTCACCACTGCACAACCCACTGCTGAATTTTCACATTTTGAAGCGTCAGTGTATATGACTTTATGGTCCTGAAGCTTTTCTAAGAGAAGCAAAAAACTTTTATTTGATTCAATAGGAATCATATTACTTTTTTTGATTTTCTTTAGTGAAATATCAATGCAGGCATTGTAATAACACCAACGTGGCTTTGTGATCTTTGGGTAGTGTTGAATATTATACAGGCTAGTACACAAATGGAGTTCAGATAGCAAGTTGAGTGCTCTTTGCTGATAATTGCATTCTGTTGCCATATTTTCGGAAAAAAATACATTTAACGGATTGTTTTCTAATGCTGATAATTTAGCTGCATATTTTGCAAAAAGATATTTTCTCCTCAATATCAAGGAAGGTTCTGCACTTTCTGCATATATGCTAAGAACAGGAGATGTTCTATAGGCACCCGTACATATCCTTAGAGCTGTATTGTGGACTACGTCAAGCATTCTTAGAATCGATGGTCGGGCAAAGTTATAAATTACTGAACCATAGTCCATTTTACTACGTAAAGTGGCTTGATAAATCTTCATTAGACACTGTCTATCAGCTCCCCAACTTGAATGCGAAAGGCATTTTAGCAGTCCCAATCCTTTTGAGCAACTATCCTTGATATACTTAATATGGTTGATCCAGCTGAGTCGCTTATCTAAATACAAACCCAAATACTTCCGGTTATCAATAAAGGCAACCCTAGTAGTACCCAAAGACAGTTGAGGGTTACGCGAGCAGCTTCTTAAACGGCATATATGCATCGCATTTGTTTTGGATGTTGATACAACAAAACCGCTTTTTTTTTTGCCCATTCATCGGCAGTGTTTAAAGCTTCTTGCAACTTCCATTCGATGAAATCAATAGATTTGCTTCGACTAAAGAGAAGGATGTCATCAGCATAGAGGACAATTTTTGCAGGCTTCGCATAATAAAGCAATTGATTACTATAATTAATTAAAGTTGGAATTCTATTAACAATATATCTTATGGATGAAATAATTTTCTCAGCTGCCCAAACGCTTTCTCTTAACGTCAGAAGGCCTGTAAAGCCATAAAGAATATATATAAACAATCAATTAATGAATTTTAATAAATGAAATTAAGATTGATGAATCATATGCCACTTAAATTGCCATATCAAATACGATATTTAATCCTAATTTTCCTTTACCACTTCCGTGGATATCGGAGCGTGATGTGAGATAAATAGGTATTTTTAAGCATGAGTCAGTCATACTAGGGTATTAGGTATATGTTATTATTAGTTTTTTTGTGGATTAATTTTTTTTTAATGTGCCAATCGTGATATTACTGTATCTGTTATTGCTGGCTATAGTGTAAGTGGTTTTAAATGCTTTATTTTGTTCTTTTAGCGATGGGTTTAAAAGAAATGAGCTAAGTGATTGTGCTTAAGGAAGATTTAACCACGCATTTAAAATAGAAAAACCACTGTCGTGCTACTTTTCTCCACCTGAAGAAAAAATAGACTATTTAAAAAAAATGGTAAATATATATATGTATATATATATAATGACTGTTGAGCTGAATACATGGGAAGAACTTTTCGATTAAAATACTATAATAAGATGTAGAATTCCAATCTCGCAATATATTTATATAAAAATAGCCAATTATTAAACAAAGACTCTGAAGTGAAAAAAATACACAACGCAGAAAAATTATCAGTCTAAAATTACACATTTACGAATCATTGGAAATAATATAATAGTTTGAAAACCAATCCAAATTTAAGTTTAATCGACCTGATAAATACTTTAAAATCCGTTAAATTTACCTGAATATTTTGCGGGAATACCTGAATATTGGAGGGGGGCTTATCACTTTTGGAAAAAAACAGTTGCCAACCCCAATGAATGCTGGTAAAAAATTACTTAGAAAAATGCCCAAACATTAGTTTTAAAGATTGGGAAACCTGAAAAGAATTAATGACATAAAAAGACAAGAAAACAAAGAAAATTCAAACTATAAATGAACACCATAATAAAATGTTATATTTTTTGAATGAGTGAGTATATAAATACATATATACATTAAAAATATCGTGGTGAGAAATTTAAGTGTAAAACTAGAAATAAACAAATAAAAAAAGGGTTTCTCCTAATAATAATAATAAAAAAATCCCATATAGTGATTACAAAATAAAATAAATTAAAATATATACAAAAAATTTAAATGTCCCCTTTTTGTTTTGTTTTTTTTATTGGTTAAAGTTACGTGAAGGTTACGGTCCTCATTCCATCGGCAGGGGTGAATAAAAAAAGCAGCCTGCCGGTGAGTCTTGAAGATGAATATTGGTGATATTGGTGTGTAACTGCTTCTTCCAGGGAGGTCAGGCCCAGACTGACCGTTGAGTCTCTTATCTCCCGGAATCGTACGTAAATACGTAACTTGAACCATAAACACGTAACTTGAACCGTAAACACGCTATTTACACTACATATTGTTTATTATAAATGAAATGAGGTATCTTCACTATAGGAGATGAGAATAATTTAAAAAAAAAAATAAGATAGTAAATTATCGGGCTTTAACAACTATAAAAAAAATCATTTGCGCCAAAATAGAAAGTCCTGATTACCAAGCACAACTTAACCATTTTTTCATAAGGCAGATATTAAAAATCCTAGCATTTTAAACTAGTCTTTGCATAAAAAAAAAAAAAATATATTCCAACAATAATGTTTAAAAATTCGCATTCGCATGACAAGAGTTATAACAACAGTACAAAAAAAAAGTTTATTGGTAATACAGAGGGAAGAAAGTTGGGAACATATTCGAGATGAAAAAAAAAAAAAAATGAATATTCTTAAATTTTTATGGTAAAATGATTTTTTTTTAAATATTAACATATCATTAGGAAGTTATTGTTCTCATTTGTGGCAGATGTAATAATTACTCAATAAAAATTAAAAAAAAAAAAAAAAAAATTAACGTATCATTTATATGGCGTTTAATGGCTACTTATATTTCCTGACGGTATTGATTTTGTCTTAATCATACAAAGCTTATTTTATGAATATCATTTACATAAACTGCAAATTGCAAGGTTTTATTTAATTTCTTACATCAAAACTACGCTCTTCGCGTTTAATAACTGTTAATATCATAATTAATAACTACTCCATTTTTTAGTTTTCTTTTCTTGTTTTGTGGTTTATATTATGTGCTTCTAATGTGTTCCCTGCCCGGAAATCTTTAATAATTATTATTATTCTGTTTTCCAATATAAACCTTGAACATTCCTTAACTTTCTTTTTCACATTCTTAATTTATTAGGAAAAAGCATTTCACAGACTACTCCACAACATAGAATTATAACCTGACTATGATTTAATAAACAATAATGTTGTTGTTACGGCCAAAGTCTCTTGCAATATGAGAGGTCATATCAGAAAACGTCTGCCTTAAAATGTCTAACGCAACATTAGACTTTCCCATCACCCAAATCCACTAGCGCAACCCCTATCCAGTTCCACAATCCCCTATAATCCTCCTCGCAGGTTAAAAAGGCAGTGGCTTCGTGATATATTGGAAAATTTGAAATGGAGTCCTGGCAATAGCCAGCTTCTTAACTCAAGCTTTAATGACTGTACCATAGCGCTTTCACTCATCCTCCACTGGTTCATATATAAGTGACGCAGCTGAGAAAGCAGCGCTGGGATATCTTTTAATCTAACTTGTCCCTCCATACGTTTGATGATTGGGGGATCCCTAGGTAGTGTGTATTGTGTGTAAACAAGTAAGATTGTATTTTGAACTTTTAATTTATTCCTTTCCCGTCACGATTGCAGCGGCCTAATGCCCCCCAAATAAACCAATTTACACATCCCAGTTCAATTCATTTCTTAATTTCTTTGGTCATCGCTTTCTCCTTGGTGCTGACTTCAATGCTAAGCACCAGCAATGAGGTTCAAGAACCATCAATTCCCGTAGGCAAGCAATGCAGTCTGCACTTAATTCCCGAAGATCCAATTATATTTCTCCCGGCACTCCTACCTATTGGCCCACGGATCCTAACCGAAACTCCGACCTTCTTAACTTCTTCATTCATTCAGGCCTAGGACCTCTCTATCACTCCATAGAACACCTGGATAAACCTCAGATAGAGTCCTTTGATCCTAACACAATCTGTCACTCTAATCCCAAAAGCTTCTTCCCCATTATTTATAAGAGAGCCAGTAGACTGAACCTCTTCTGTCAAATAATATCCGACAATATAGACCTCAGAGTATTCCTAAAAAACCTCCCAAGACCTTGACAATGCAACTAATGCCCTCACAAACATAATCCACCAAGCAGCCTGGGCTTCATCCTCACCTCCCTAAGTTCGAACGAAAAATGCTTTACCTCAAGATCTACTGGACCTTATCCAATCTAAACGCCATGCCAGAGCCATTTGGCAAAGAACTAGGAATCCAGACGATCGGAAATCCTATAATTACCTAACCAACCTCCTTTAAAAAAATAGCTACCTTCAGATCCAAATTCTATAATTCCTATCTTTCTTCACTCTCCTTTTCAGATAACTCCCTCTGGACTACCACTAAAAAAATCCTAAAATATCAACCTACCTCTCATCCCCTCCGATGATAAGATGGTTCATGGGCGGCTTCTGACGAGAACAGATCCGCAGAATTCGCCCAGCACCTCATCCATCATCATCATCAGCGGCGCAACAACTCATTACTGACTCAAGGCCTCCTCAATCAGCCCACGCCATATGTCGCGGTTTTACGCAGCCACCATCCAGTTACGTACTCCAAGCAAGGTCCGGGCATGTGCAACACTCCCTTACAACACAGTTTGGGTCTTCCTTTACGCCTGGTTACATAAAGTTCTTCTAGCAATGTCTTTCTTGGAATGGAACCCTCATCCATCCTCGCGAGTCCAGCCCACCTTAGCCTTCCAAGCCGAACAAATCTTACTACCGCCCAGCACCTATGCAGCATAATTTTTCTCCATCCTGAATCTAATCCCACCCGCACAAAAACAGTTCATTAATTTCTAGATTCACCGAGTTCTCTCTCCTTACCTCCTAAAACAATAAATCCCTCTGACGTCGATTCCTTTTAAAATCCCGAAAATCCCATGGATATGATCTCCTTAGCTCACAGATCCTCAGGCAACTTCCTCATAAAATAATCATATTCCTTACCTACCTATAAAATTGCATCCGTTAAACAATCTATTACCCTTTGCTATGGAAAAAATCCATTATTATCCGTTTCCTAAAACCGGGCAAATCTCATCATATAGACCAATTAGCCTTCTCTCCTTCCTTTCAAAAATGTTTGAAAAGCTCCTTCTTAAACGAATCCTACCCATCCTTGAATCACAAGATATTCCTTCACACTAGTTTGGATTCCGCTCTAGCCATTCCACTATCCAACAAGGCCTTAGAGTTGTTGACCATATATCTTCAGCATTTGAAAGGAAAAAAAATGACGTTAAGGATTTAGGTCTTCAAGTTGCCGATAAGATTCTAAATTTTACCATAAGGCCTTGTAGAATACATCGGTAAACGAACGAAATAAAAAAAAACCAACTATCTTTCATTTTCGTTAGTTTCACAAAGTGGCAACGATATGTAGTCAAAACACTTTTTGAACTACTGTTAAGAACAACATGCGATATGCTAGTTTTATTATGTGTTGATCCACATCCGAAACAATAGAAAATAAATTTTCTTACTTCAACCGGACTCGAACTCGTGCTGAAGTGTTGAAAAAATGTTGTATATTTTAGAACTAAACAAGAATGTTTATCATTCGAAATTAGTATTCTAATAAAATAATCCCAATAGAAGTAGCAATTAATTCATCAATCCTAATTGTATTGATCCGTATGTACCATCACGCGTACCTCAAGTTATATGGAATTACTCTTCAATTTTAAGAGAGTTCACACTTTTACATCCTCCAATCTCTCCAACGACGATTATCCCTCCAGCATGATTTAGCAGATTTGTCAATTCAAACATCTTTAATAGGATTATCTCATTCAGACTTTCAAATATAATGAAATTAGACATTTTACAAAAACTCATTTATACTGTACGAAGAATTGGATATAAAAATCAGATTAAAAAATAATATAAAAATGAATTTAACGCTAAAATAAGACTACTAGAACCTAACAACATGCTCATTTAAATAATTAATGCAACATGTAGGCCTTAAAATATAAAAAGATGATTGAAATATGATGATAGTATTAACCTGACTGTATACATGATCTCAAGTAGTAAACCTAAGCTGGAAGTAACACTGCGATTTCTTTCCTCCTGAAGCACAAGCTTTTTATTACTCTATGAAGTATACTCTTATAATCTTCGGTGGTATATGCTCTGAACTAACCTGGAGAGGAAGAGGCAACGCCTATATAACAATATGGGTATGAACCAACTTACCTCCCGGCTACAAACACCCACTATGGCTCTGGCCGAACAGATATAGTACCACGAGTAAATGAAGACCTGGGAAGGTAGCGTTGCTAATGACTAAATAATTCTAGTTGGAGTAAAAAACTGGAAGAAGGCAGCACTCAATCGAGATCACTGGCAATCAATGCTAGATCAAGCCCGGCAGTGCCCCTATATCAGGAGGAGGGACACCCCAAAAGGTGAGCCTATGGAGGTGAATAGGTCGCGAGGAGGGGACCAAGAGGGACATCTGAGGCATCGGAGATTGTCACGAGCCTCAGCGGTGTCATGCTCCGAGACGGAGGGAGGAGGAGCCTGGAAGCAGTGGAGACGATAAGGACCCAGCAAGCAGGGAGCGAGCGGAATGTCGGCCAGGAGGAGAGGGCCACATCCACGGACGCGTGGCAGCCTGAGGAGGGTTAGCCAGCAGAGAGGCAGCCGCATATTAGGAAGTCAACAGCGTGAGGGCGAGAGCGGCGGCCTGCCTATCATCAGGGTTGGAGAAAGGAGTGCGCTGTCTGGTAGACACCGGCAGCTCGAGTACCATCCTGAGCCGAGGAGCAGCGGAGGAGGATGCTGGGAGGGAGGCAACGGACACCTCCAGGATAAAGGTATGTTGTTTTAATCTTATCACTCTGGTTGGCCCTTGTACTGTAGAGGGAGAGGTGGAGGTGAATTTTGGACCGATGGTCGGATAATGGGGGGAAGCTGGCGGTCCATGTTATGAGCAAAATGAGTAGGGCATACGACGGGATAATCGGGTGTGACCTGCTAGAGAGGGTTGGAGAGCGGGTTCGAAATAACAGAGGGAGTGGAATGTGAGAATCGGGACGAGGAAGGTACCGGTGTTATAAGGTGTGTTAGGAAAGAGGTTGCCAGCGCAGATCGGGGCGGTTGTCGAGGTCGGAAGAGTGGAGAGGAAAAATTAGGGATGAATTCAGGGACCATATTCTTTTCAAAGAGGGGGATAAATTGAGCGTCACGGGCCGAGACGGTCCACGAGATCCCACTGAAAGAGGACGGGTGACTTACATCAAAGCAGCGGAGATACCCACAAGCACTGATGGCAGCATATACGGGAGGAGATTAGGAGCCTCAAGAACAAGGTATAACTAAAAGATAGCACTTCGCCGTATAATAGGCCCCTTATGGGCATAAAGAAAAAGAGCGGCGCCGGGGGAGGACGAAAGTATCGGGTGGTAGTAGATTACCGAAAATTGAACGAGAACACTAGGGATGAAAGGTATCCGATCCCCCAGGTTCGAGGGGGATATTCTTGATAGGCTTAGTGGGGCAGCGGTTTTTCATTACCCTAGATCTCAAGGCGGGCTACCACCAGATAAAAAAATGCACCCATGTGACCAGTGTAAAACCTGCATTTACATTTGAACGTGGGCCTAGTTTCTACTATTTGATACATAACTCTATGCTAATAAATAGTAATGAGTGTTTATGTTTATTTAAATGTTAAATATATATATAAATATATATATATATATATATATATATATATATATATATATATATATATGACAACATGCAAATAGGAAAGATTATTATTTTCTGCACTGCACACATATTTTTGGTAGATAATTACAACAAATGATTTTTTGTCACTTTATGCACTATGTGAGGTGTTTGCGGTATTTTTTTTTTTTCGATCACAGGAAAAAAATACTCCGGCTTTTGCTCCGTTAGGCACTGATAATTATGGCAGTGTTTTAATTTTTAAGACGCATCACCAAAGAGTGGAGAGGAGGTTGTAAATTTGTACTATTTAAATATTTCAAAATGCGTCGTCTCACCAGTTCCCTAGATAAGTTTTTATGAAGGTTCTTCCTATTTTTATGTTTCCTTACATGGATGTTTGGGTCCTATATATACAGTATCATTGAGTTTATTCCACCTATGTCTAAGAGTCCAGCAGTTTTTCTTCCTCGTGCATATACATATATGTGTGGCATACCTGATCTAAAGTGTTAACTTTAGTAGAATTGTAGAATTCAATAATTTTTGGAATCTTTACTTTTTACTGTTTACAGTTTTACACAAACAGCTGATAAAAAACAGCAGCTTTTAATTTATTAATAATAAGAATAAGAGCAGTAATAAATAATGAGATGAATATGCTTACCTTACACAAACGTACACTGAGGAACTGGTGTACCCCAATTGGTATGCGAAAAAAATGGATTCAGATAAAGCACTGATTGACCCATTGTCAAATACTGGTGCATAACTTAGGAAACTATCAGAAAGCCGAAGTTTTTCTTGCTTATTACTTACTACTTAAAAGAAGTATTTTAGTGAACTAATAAGGAAATAATTAGCTCTTTGGGGTACTCCGAGTATTCCAGGGTACCTCTCCAGGGCTAAGCACCTATTTTAAATTTTTATACAAACCATAGAAAATTTTACTATTGCTATATTTTTTAAAATAATAACAATGTTGAACAACAGTTTATAGTTTATAGTTTCTCATCCAGAGAGAGCTAAAATAGACCGAAATGACGATATAGCTAAAAATGGTTTTAGATGGAAGCGAGACTAGCGGGAACTGTTCCAGTTTTGGAGAGCCTTTGGCAGTTTGATTTAGAAGGGCTGGAAGGACGGAGGTCCCGGGTCAGCCTAAAGGTCACAGGTCTCATCAAAGGCCCCTCCCCCCTCCCCCCCTCCTCCAGGACAGCTTCACCTCCGCTACGCCTACAACCGCCTGCCTTTGAGTATTTTTATCTTTATTATTAGGTCTTAATAATTCCCACTCGAGCATTGAGCTTTTAACTAGATTGCATTTACAAACCTGAGTATTGCCTCTGAAAAATAAAGACCTCAATTCTAATATCTGTAAATTAATAGGTAGCTGAAAACAAATAAATAGAAATCTAAGGCATTTTACAATAAAAGTAACAGTCAGTAGACGGTATTGTATAATGCAGCAATCTTTGCAGGAATATATATAGTAGTGGTAGGTCCCAAGGAAGTATTTTCTGCAGAAGGAGAGGAAGAGCCACTTTAACTCGGTATAGAGATGCGAAACATGGGAACGTCTCGAGGTTCCGAAGACAAACCTAATGAAACAATTTATGATGCTTTTTAATCTTTACACCCTCTTTTTACAGAACTGTGAAATTCAAGTCTGCAATCAAATCACTGGCCTTAGGGAGATTTGTGCAATATGGGATTTCCAGAAAAGAGTTTGATCAATAGTTAGTCCAAATTTTTTAACAGATGAATGGAAAATTATTGGATGACCATTAAGGAATAATGAGGGAAAGTTAGCATTCGAATGGAGAAGGGAATGTAATCCAATGGCAATGGCTTTAGTTATAACGTTAATTTATTCAGATTTCCCCAGCCACAGATTTCTTCCAGGTCTTTCTGAATTTTGGAAAACGCACCTAATAGCTCGGAAAATGCTCGATGGAATAAAGAAGAAGTAAATTTGAGAGTCATCAGCGTAAAGATGGTGGGAACAATCGTGAATTGAATGGGGAAGATCATTGATGTGGGAATTAAAGAGTAGAGGGAAAATGCTCGATCCTTGAGCTACTCCTGACTACAGAGTGAGGAATGAGAATAGGCCTTGGTTAGGGATGGCAACTAATTGGGTGCGGTGGAAAGGAACGATTGAAACCAGAGGAGAGCACTATTGAAAAAGTTGAATGATTTCAATTTTGAATAGAGGGTATTGTGGTCTAGGGTATCGAAGGCTTTAGTAAAGACAAGGAGGATCAGGATCGTCAGTTCTTTTTTATGCAGCTTGGATGTCACAGATAATTTTGATGAGAGCGGATTGTGTTGAGAAGCCGGAACGGAAACCAGATTGGAAATGATCGATTAACTTAGAATCTTCCAGACAATTGGAAATTTGCGTTGCACCAATCTTTCTAGGGGCTCAGAGAGGTTGGAAAGTATGGATATAGGGCGGTAGTCTTTTGGAGATATTGGGTCAGGGTTCTTGTTGATGGGGATGAATTATGGCCTTTTTCCAGGAAGTGAGAAATACATAATTTTGGAGGGAATAATTATATATGAAGAGGATAACAGGAAGGCATAATTTCAACAATGTAACAGGAATGCCGTCTAAACCAAATGAGTTAGAATTTAATAGGTTTCATATATTATACAATAAATTGTTTACATTTGATGGATTATTCTTTTATACAGTTATCAACACATATAAATCCTTTTCAAATGAAATAAACATATTTTTTTTTGTTTATTTTTTAATGTTTACTCTCAAATTTAGACCTTTTCTGATGATTTGATGAGCTAGTATTGTTTCAGTCAATTTAGAACCTCGTAAAATGTATAATTCCTGAATTATAAACTTTAAAAACAACTCTTTTACAAAATATTAGGTTTTTATTTATTTGCATTTGAAGTTTTTATATGAGAGTTGTTGAACAAGGTGATTGTTTCATTGTTTGTTGGCGCTACAACTCGTAGAGTCAAGGCCTCCCTTAGTCTGAGTCGCCAAATTTCTCTGTATTGTGCTGCCGCTCTCCAGTTTCTTATTCTTGGCATTTTCGCCGCGTCTGCTGCTAGACAATCCATCCATCACAGGCGCGGTCTTCCCACTTTTATATCTTTTCATCTAGGAGCCTTTTGGAGATTTCATTATCGCTCATTCTAGCAACATGTCCTTTATTAAAAATTCTACACTAGAAGGTATCTAGGCCATCTTCGTTTCAGACGCCTCGGAGTATTATCAGGAATGGAGTGGGAAGCAAGTTGAGAAACTAACGGATTTGAGTGGTTATGGAGCTTACTATGAAAGGATAGGTATCTGGTATGGGCTAAATCAGCATTATTTGGAACAGTAAGATCTTTATGGATAAGTTTGTTTGTGACATAATAATGAGTATTGAGGGTTTTACGAAGGATTTTGGATTGTAAGGATTGGATACGAGAGGAATTGAAAGGTTTATTGGAGCCCAAAAGCTCAACTCCGTATGCCCAAATGGACCTAATTACTGTCATGTACATAAATAAGTATTTTGTAATTGATTGAAAAGTTTGAACTCTTGTCTAGTATATGTTGGAGCAGTCGGAAACGGCGAGCACTTTCTTGTCTATAAGTCGGGTATGTGATAATAATTATATGAAACATAAATATACAGCACGATGAAGCAAAAACAATTAATGTTGATTATCGTAAATTTGGAAAAATCTTGAAGAAAAAAACACGGAAATTAAAAGGAACTCCGCCAGGATTAGTAACGGTGACATTTAAGTTCGACTCAACAATCGAACTTCTTGGCTAAATAAAACGATGAAGTAATCGAAAAGAAAAAAGAGGATTGTTAGCTTACTGACAATTAAAGGAAAAGAAAATAATTATATTTTTGTTTCCTTTACAGGATTAAAAACAAACCTTCGCAGAATCAAAGTTAACAGCCGAGAAAAGGCAAAATTCAAACATTTTTACTTAATTAATTACCCTTTGTAAATAATTCACTTTGTAATATTATACAATGCTTGTTGCAGAGCTCAGTATTTCCCTGTTTCCTGGAAACAGGTGATATTATTTCTGTTAATAATGCACGCTAAAACTGGAAATGACGCACTCTCTCATTATCGTCTGGTAAGTCGGTTGATAAACAAGAGGAAAATTTTCGAGAAGCTAATCCTCAATTACTTCAGACTTGTACACACAATGACATTTTTTTTTTTTTTTTAACATTATACATTTACAACAAGCAAATGTGAGGAATAGGATTACAATGACTTGTCAACAACTAGTGAAAAACTACTCACAGTACTCACAACTACTCACAGTAGCAGTTTAATTAAAGTTCTGCAGTAGGTCTCTTGTTCATCTTTTGAGACGCCTCAAAGGTTTATCGTGAATCGAGTGAGCAGCAAATTGAGAGATTAGTGGGTTCCAGTAGGGATGGGGTTAACTATGAAACTATTTGTATCTGGTTTAGGCTAAGTCAGAGATATATGGAACAATAAGATCTTTACGCATAAGTTTGTTTGTGAAATAATAAGGACTATTGAGGCGAAATATTTTCCGGGTAGCTAAATTGGCATTCAAGCCCATTTGATCACAGACATGCTTTAGTCGAGCTGCGAAAAGTGGTGACAGATAGTTTTATCAATGATTGAGAAACTGCTTTGATAGCACTGGAATTCCCTAAAGCATGGCTTCTTTCCTTATCGGATATTTAATCGTTATTTCTTTTTTTAAACGAGATATCATTGGCGATAGATGTTTCTAAAGATCTTTCCGAGAAAATACATAATAAATAATAAATGGAGCTGCTCAACGTGCGTAGTATTGTCTGTACTAATTTAATTTGTATAGAAACAACTTGTAGAAACCATATAGAAAAGACCTCAATAATTCGGATAACTTACAATCCGGACGACGTGGTAGTCCAAACGATCCCATCTGCTTGGTTTCCTTCCGCATATTTTTCCTTTTTCTCTTTCTACCTTTTTCAACGCATGACATTGTTTTGATTTCTTAGAATTACATACAGTAGTGCAACGCTTATAAGTGACTGTCATATTACAATGGTTCCCTTTAACATAATATAATAGTCTCACGGCGAAGGACAAGGTTGAAATCTTTGGCTTGACAGAAAAAGGTATGAGTTATTCCTAAGAGATACAAGAATGGTAGGCCCACAAACGGCGACATGAAAAACTATGCGTAGTAAAAGCTTTCAATTAGAATTGATAAATTAATTGCCACTTCCATTGGACATATTCTTTCCCATTGTGTAAATAGATTTATAATTGTCTGAGAATGTACCAGACCCACATTTGTACAAGAATTTTCTTTTAGAAATAAAATTTTTATCTATCTATCTATCATTTATTGGTAAGAGTTGGTTATATATTATAGAAAAGAGGATGCTTCATTTGAAGCAAGTCATGAAGGACGCGGATCTATAAGATGACGTTGTGAATTTTGCGAAATACGAAGGCTGACTAAATACTTTTGTGAACAATGTAAAATATATTTATGTTTAGAACACTAAAAAATTAGTTCTTTACAATCATATATTAAATGTAGGAAATTATGTACCTGTCCATCACGAGGACACCTTCAACAAGGCAGTCGTATTCATATACTACACCTGTATTCATTGCACTTTTTGCCTTTCTTTTTATATAAACTAATATATATATCTTATATATTACATATGAACTAAAAGATCTAATAGGGGTTGCTAATTGTTGAATAAGACTAAGAATTTAATTACTGAAAAGTACTAGTAACATAATCCCTGTATCGTACGAAAAAAGCAAAGTTTTTTCAAACTCCAGATACAATCAAAAGAAACTACTAAAATCAATACCAAAGCGGCTTCATGAGGTTATAGGAGGGTGCAGATCCCGAACAAAATATTATATTTTCTTGTTAATATGGTAAATTATTGAAGTGTATGACAATTAAAGTGATATAAATTAAAAAAATATTGTTTTTCCATATTTCCATATTTGACATAAAGTAAGATTTTCCTAAATTCGGATATGTGTTATTCCTTAAAATAGAAAATAAATTTTAGCGATGAGGAAAAAAAATGTTGATGTGGTGTATGAATATAACTGTCACTAATTTTATGTTAATGCGTTTTAAGTATTGTTTAGTTTGTCAGCGTTAAGAAAGTTTCTAATTGTAAGACAGCAAGTAGTCAGCGCTGAGTATGCTTCTACAGTTCTGTGGTGTGATATTTGGCACAGATCGATGGAGGCTTGAAGATTTTTCTGGAGCGGTCCACAGTCCTACATTTATATAAGAATTCCTACATCCTAGAATCCTACACATACATATATATATATATATATATATATATATATATATATATATATATATATATATATATATATATATATAGAGAGAGAGAGAGAGAGAGAGAGAGAGAGAGAGAGTGAGAGGAAGGTATTAATAACAGCTTCTTACGTTTTTTTATTTATTTTTGCATAATATTATTTATTTTTTGTTTAATTATTTTTTACTTTCGTTAGCTTAATTAATGTAATTTCATGTTATTGCATTTATTTGATTACTTAATTCGTTCTTATACATTAGATTATGTACAAAGCCAACCCTTATATATACACACATGCAGCCACATAGCGGTTTGTAAAATAGTAATTCATTATTTTATTGTATTATTATGCTATAATGTATTATATGTAACATACCAACATTCATAGGTAACATAAAGCAATACATCTCATACATGTAGTATCCCTGTAAGGCCATGGAACATGTATTATTTATTTTATTTATTTATTAATTTTTTTTTTAGGCTCAACCGTTGAAAACAAGGTCATTCGAATTCTAGCCTAATGCAGTCTTGCTATAAAGGTACTTTCCACTTAATTGTCAGAATATACACCAGCCAAAACACATTGGTAGATACAGTACCTTCGTTTCATCCATACATTATTTTTAAGTGAATTATGTATTAAAAAGGTATTTTAATATTATTTAAGTCAGCTTAATTATTCTAGTAACATCTGCAAATCACCATTCGCATTACATTACTGAGAAAATTGAACAAGGAAAGAGTTTAAAATAGGATTATAAAAAGAAAAAATAGGATTATACTCCTTGACTTTAAACGTGATGGGAAAGTATGTGCAACACCGAACTGTCATGAGGGTAGTGTGGACCAGCCCCGTGCGACCAAACCGAAAGGTCAGGTTGGATTTATTCATCTGACCTTTATGTTTATTGACCTCGACTAGTTGAATCAATTTTATTTAAAACATTCGTACTCATTCTTGGCATTATTTATACTTTACGTTTGTTTTGGGAAGAGAGACCGCTCTAAAAAGACCAGGGCAAAACCCCATTAAACTTTTTATTCCGAGGGATTTTCGATAAATTGGGTACAACCCCCTTCCCGGCTCTACAACCTCACTCCGGTCAACCTTCTCTTTCGAACAAATTGAGTACATGTTTTATAAAGCGCCGGTTTCAAGCCCGTTTACTTTGATTTGTTTTTGTTTTTAATCTTCTTTTTTTTTCTCAACATTTTGCGGAACATAGTCGATTTTTCTTTGTAACCAGAGAAGTAATTAAACTGGGTAGTGATATTTAAATGGAGTTAGCACTATTTTTTCCTATTTATTTATTGATTTTTACAACTGTGTACAATATATACATCAATTTAATATCAGGTTGTTTAACTTGGCAGCAGTGCTTTTTATAGCCGAACTAGAATAACTATTATATGAAATATGAACTATTTATTATATATTTGTAAAAATTAAAAGGATCAAATTATTAAAATTAATAATTAAATCAAATTAACGATCAATTACTATTCAAAATAATGAGAGAAAATAAACCCCTATTCAGACGTGACATTTTTCAATCAAATAGATACTAAACGGTAGGTCCTAGCTACAAATTTTACAAAACAAAAATATTTTAGCCATTAAATATCTGATAAGGATTTATCATATATACATTATATTATTGCCAAAATAAATATGCATTTCAATTTTTTTTTTTTTTTTTAATTCACAACTTAAGAGATTCTTACTATAGTATAAATTACGAAAACATGTTTTGGTTAATTGTTTTAAATAATTAATGTACTTAACCTGCAATATAAATTGAAGTAGATTAATTCAGTTCATCAAATAATTTTTTTTTTTAACGAATAAAATTTCGGTTTTTGGTCACCACCACTGCCTCACGCCAGTTTTTACGGCATTTATTTACTTTCTCCTTCTACCCAATAAACTAATTTTAGTTTGCGTACAACGATTAGTACGCCTTTAGTAACGATTAGTATATCTTTCGTTTATTACAGAGTAATTTAGGATGAATTTAATCAATATTCAATAGGACACCAATTAATTTTTCCTGGAGGAGAGGGGCCGAAATGGGAGGATATTACAGTATCCTTAAGTGCTTATGGATCATCACCACCTTATAATAAATCGGCCTATTGTGATGCATAAACGTTTATATAAAAATGTTTAGAAAACTACCTAAAATCACTGATCAATCGGTTGTCCATCCTTGATGTTTTGTTTATCAGCGGTCCTATGTCATGATGTATGTAAATGATACTTTATTACATAACTATTTTGTTTTATATGCAATCATAATTCTATAAATTTTTTTCTTATTACTATAGTAAAATTTGACCCGAGAGAGAATGATCCGGAATCTTCCTACAATAATAAATAAATAATACTACAATGTTATACCAAAATCAGTTAAACAATTAAGTGAAAACAAAATTTAATGTTACGGTTTTTGGAATAAAATTTAGACAAAAATATGGGTTACGTAATTGTTAAAAGAATACAAATTTCAGTATTCCATGTTCATTAAGTTTTTTCCTCGTTGATTTTGTCCTTAAATTTGACTTAAAAACAGAAATGAGGGTTGTTTTCCTGTTGAATTAATAAAGCTGTGGTTCTCTGATCAGTATATTATTAAATCTTTTCTCATCATTTGTATTTTTTTTTTTTTTTTTTTTATATATGCTTTGTATAATTCAATATATCTTTTTAGATCATTGATATATATTCAAAATTTTATTTCTTTTTAATGATTTTTCTGTTTTTGTAATTGTTATTTTTCTCTCTAGTTATAATTTAATTTATTTTATAACTTCAAGTTAAATTGATATGGAATCCTTTACACGGTGAAGTATATATGCTATACATCACAAGTTCATTTCTAGATGTAGCATTTGACAGAGTTTGGCTTGACGGACTTCTTTATATATTGAAAAATCTTCTTTCTTTTACCTATTATCTTATACTTCAATTTTTTCTATCTGATAGGTTTTTCTCAGTTTGACAAGGCTCAGATATCTCTTCTATTCATTCATTAAACACTGGAGTACCACAGGGGTCAATACCAGGTCCGATATTATGCATTGTTTCCACTCACGGTAGACCACATACTGTCCTTGCTGTCCCCCACAGTTCTATGTGTGTAGGTCCATATTGGTTTTAAGATTGTTTTGTATATTAGGAGTTTGTTGCCGACTGAAAGATGAAAATTCCTGCCTAGTAGTCGGTAATGTTGGCTGAATCTTCTATTGAGTTCTTGTTTTTTTGAGTCTAGTGTGAGGGTTCCAAGTTAGTCTTTTGTCAAGATAAAAGCCAAGGTAGCGTACTGTGTCGGATATACCAACGGTATAGGAATATTATTGAAACGGACGGGTGGACAGGATTTGCGGCGAAGGGTAAACGTTATATGACTGCATTTCGCTTCATTAATTTTTATTCTCCACTTGTTGCACCAAGCTTCAATCTGTAGAAGATGTCTTTGGAGGTTGAGGGAAGCAAGTTTGGGATCTGAATGGGATGATAAGATGGCAATATCATCTGCAAATTTGGCTAAAAAGGTATTAGGATTGGTTGGTATATCGGCAGTGAAGAGATTATAGAGCACGGGACCTAGGACGCTACCTTGTAACACTCCGGCATCGATAGGATAACAGTTGGAGAACTCTGAGCTACAGCGGACTCGAAAGGAACGATTTTAGAGATAAGATCGTAGGACTAGGTATTGGGATTGTGGTAAATGGGTCTTGAGCTTCAAGAGCAAGCCCTGGTGCCACACCCGGTCGAAAGCTTGCGCTTCATCCTGAAAGCCGGAGTTTTAATGTCGACCTTTTATGAAGGATTGGATACACAAGGTCTAGTCTCTAGGGTGAGACGCTTTTGTTTTACATGTGAGCCCTAGAACATTCTTCTATCGAATGTGAGCCTTAAGTTCTAGCAAACCAATGCATAAAGATCTTTATGTTCCATATTTTGCTGATTTAGCCCGAACTAGATACCAATCCTTTTGTAGACTTCATAACAACACAAAGCCACTAGTACCTCAACTTGCTTCGCATTATGTTACTGATAAACCTCCGAGGCGTCTGAAAAGTTCTACTACAGAACTTTTAATTAAGTGCCACTTATGAATTGTTGCTTTAAAGTTAATGTCATGTTACTGTATTCATTTTCCCACACATTTACTAGATGCATATGTACTATACAGTTGTAAATATCAATAACAAGATTATTTGCATAAATGTATTAATTAATTTTAAGAAATTAATTTATGACAGTACATTAATAGATACTAGAGAAAACTTATTTTCATCTTCTAATGGTAACGTCTGAATAAAAGAATGAGCTAAATTCAATTAAGTTAGCCCTAATTCCTCTGTTATTTCATTCATTAGCCAAAGCTATTATTTCTTTTATCTTAATATAATAGCAATTCAACGTACTCACTAATTTCTATGGCTTTAAGAATTTGAAAATGGATAAAGAAAACTAATTTCTTGAGTAAATAAGTCCATTCTGATGGGGCTTCCACAGAAGCTCTTAGAAGTTGAAAAAATAAAAAGGTTGGCCTCCTCCGTTTGAAACTTTCTTAGGATGTTCCTGAAGTAATAGGATCATAGGATCTAGATCTTGGGCTCGCCATTTTAAAACTTCCAACCCTCCATCCCCACAATAATCCCACTAGCGGCGCTAAATCACCAAATAACGTCAGCTAATTTCCATTTGCCTCTTCTTTGTAGGAGTTATACACTAAGATGTTCCCCAAGGAGCGAACTCATATTTAAAGCGATTAATTACCCGATAAATAACCTGTTAGGAGTGAAAAGTGGAATTATATGCATCCAATGTTTGATTAATTTTTTACAGTCAATATGAATATTGTTGACATGGATATGTCTTTTGGCTGGAACTATACTTTTTTCTATAAGGTGTTTTAGTTCTGTTGATTATGCTCTGATCGAAAGGACCTACCGTTTAGAAGCTATATTGGTTTGAATAAGTCACTTTTTGTTTACATTTTTTAAGTTTTGGCGCTATTTTCGCATTCATTTTGACTCGCTTTAGCTCTGTTGGTGTGGCTCGCATTGATCATTTCACGACAGTTTCCTTATCAGAAATTCTTTGGAGAATATTTATTTGGATATGACATTTGTCTCTAGGAGCTATATTGGTTTGAATGAAAAAAAAGTCACCTTTGAAACAGCTTTATACTCTCAACTTTGTTTATTTTAAATAATCATCAATTTACAATAAATGTAAATTTGTAAATTTATTTATTGTAATTCTAAAACTTAACCTACCTCGAAGGTGAGTGCCTATGCTTGATTTCTTGTCTTATCTTTTTAAAAAATTTTAGTATATATAATCTATGTAACATAGTACTGATGTGTTGAAAAAAATTTTGTATGTTTTAGAACTGAAGATGAATGTTTAGCATTCGAAACTAGTTTTCAAATAAAATAATCTCAATAGAAGTGGCACTTAATTCATCAATCCTAATTGTATTGATCCTTCTATATCATCATGCGTACCTCAAGTGTATCTATGATCTATTGTTTTCTAAGTCAGGGACAAACTGAGTGTTGTTTTTTTTTTTTAATTTGTTTCACAAAATCATAGTCACACGTAAAACAAAAGTTTATCAGTTTAAAAAAGAGACAAAACCAATTGTATCCAATCCTTCAAAAACGTTCGACATCAAAGCACCGAAGGCGATTTAACACAAACTTATTCATTCAAACCCATACGTACATACGTCAGATATATATACGATGTTTTGAAAAATAAAATTCTATCCCTTTTTGATTCATTTTGAGGAGTGCTCAAGCCCTCTTTTTTTTCTTCTAAGATGGTTTCTACTGGATGAACTTTGATATTTGACCTAATAATTGTAATGCCTATCTTGTCTCTCATACTCTTTCCCTCTCTACTTTCCTAAGGTATCTTATCTACATTGCCTTGATCTCACTTCTATGTTTCGAGGATAAATAACTATTTATCCTATTATAAATATTTATTAATTCTTTAACATAACACAAAAATTTAAACAAATAACTAGTAAATGAAAAAAATATACACAGCAAATCTTAAGGTTTTGGTAGGTGTATATGTTAGGCCACTATTAAAATATTTTCCTCTTTGCAAAAGAAGGCTTGATGTTAAATATTATTCATCTACATACCATCGTTAACACAGTTGGTTCATTGAATTTTATTGCTGTCTAAATCTGATTTCCGTTTCATAATGGGAATGTGATATTTTATTATTTAATTATGCTCCTGCCTATCTCCAACACTTTTTAGCCTTTTCCTATTTGACCAACTCACCCTAATGAAATAACATCCCTATACGCAGACGACAGCATTATTCACAGCTTCTTACCGCATCGACACAACATAATACTGTACTGTAAAATTAAATTATTATAGTACAGTAAAAAAGAAAAATAATTGATAAAATTTCAAATCAATAAAATAATTGAATAACAAAAACAAACAACAAATAAAAAAGTAAGATGATCAAATATTAGGAACTAAAATTAAAAAGACACAATTTTTTTATGTAACTCATTACAATCAACAGGATTTATTTCATCGCGCAAAGGCTAGCTGTCAGTATTTTGGGATACGTTTCTATGAAATAATAAAAATAGGTTAAAAAAAAGATAAAGCGGTCAACTATTTTTCAAAATATTGACTTTCAATTTCAAATACTATTTTTTTAAATTGGTTAGAAACTAAAAAAAAATGTGTACTTCTTACCTGATGAACAGCTAATGCAAATTAAACTGATAGTCTGGAGTGAGAAAACAATTTACAGTTAATGAGGTATAGTTGACTGTTAAGTATTAGAAGTAGATAGTTAGGATATGCAGTCTTAAAGGTACACAGCAATTAAAAAATAAGTTTTTCAATTTGAAGTTCCCAAAAAGGGCAGCATTTTTTAATTGTTGTGTACCTTTAGGACTGCATACCCCAGCTATCTACTTCTCCAAACAATTTACAGTCTAAAATTTAAGGAATATTGTTTGAACAAAAACTGTAACGCAAGCACTCGCTGGGTGAGAAAAAGTCACAAATTAGTACAACCACCGTAGTGAAGGTCATAGAACAACTAGGTTTTTGTGCATGGCAGTGCCCTTTGAAAAAGTCTTTTATCTCTAACTAGACAAACGGAGATCTTTTTAACTATTTCAGTTTTCCGATTAAAATGGTTTTACCACCAACGTGAGAGAAAATCTCACCCAGCGAGTTCTCCCGGGTAAAAGAAACTTTAAAAAATAAAATAAAATAAATATTGTCTAAAGCGGAAATAGAAAGTAAATACAAGTAAATGAGAAGACATTATTATCACGAAACGCAGGCCACTCATAGACAAGCATATTTTTTTAAACGGTCGAAATCAGTAAAATATCAGGATTTAACGTTTGGCGGATCACTAACATCCACAGATCACATAAAAAATAAAATATACAAAGCAAAAAAAAAATATATATATACATATTGTTCCCTTATTTCAATAAATAATCTAAATTATGAACCAAAAACAAACTTATGTTGTACAAAACAGTTATTCAAGATCAGATTATGTATGCGTTGCAATCGTGAAACTCACCATGTACAGCTTACTACAACAGCTTGAAAGGATCAACAACTTGTGTATGAGGATCATAAACAATTACGCTCGATATAAAAAAATACCAACAATATTGAACTATTTCAATCTTATTATCTCTATCCAACTTTACAAATACTTTGAAAAACCAACAAATTCAGAAAATCCGCTTATTCAAGAAATCGGTAATTACAATAAAACATACCTAAAAAGATATACTCGCAAAAGAACAAAAAATATATTTAAAACAGTTTACACCTCTCTTGTTACTTAGGTATAATATTTCTTATTATATATTCATATTAGTTATATTATTCTATTTTTTTTCTTTTTAGAGTTTCTTCTTATTTTTTCGCGCTGTTTAAAGATCAATTTTATATTGTGAAACTTATTCATTATTGAGTAAAGCTATATTATTCATGTAGAGGATATATGCCGGAACATGTGTATTTAAATGAAATTCGAATTGTAAATATGTAAATAACGTTGATTGATTGATTGATTATTTAATTATTAAAATAATTACAACTACTATAAAATTCCAGTATCATGAACGTATTTAACGTCAATCAATAAATCTTAAAAAGTAGGAAAGCATCAAGAGTATGTGAGTGCTTGTAAATAAAAACGAAAGTAGGGAGAGCAAACGGAACTTGCTAACAAAGCGTACAATCGCCAGGAATCAGAGCCCTTGTTACTCCACTGCTGGCCTATTCACCTCCAAATCCTCCAACTTAACAGCATTACCTCTCTTCCTCTGAGAGGTTCTAGAGGCCCATTTTGTAATTACGGTATTACCAATTATAAGTATTTATTTATTGTTTTTTTTTTATTTATAAATGATTTGAAATATAATTATAAATACTTTTAAAATCGTTGAATGTTTTATCATTTCTATTCCTAAAGCATGAAATTGAAGTGATACCTTACATGCTATATATTTTTAAAAATATAATCTAGGTTATGTAAATGATCGTTTTTGATTGAAAATTAAAAAAATACAATATAAAAGATAGAACATTTAATATATATATTGAAAACAGAGTGAATCATAGAGCATGTTACGGAAATGATATAACAAAAAATCAAATGAAAAAGAGTTGCCACCTGGATACTATACAGGTTACAATGACAAATTACGTTATTAAAAATATAACGTAAGGTTAAGTACCTTATCGACAATCGTTCTAAATCGAGTTCTGAGGGTATGGATTGCCCCTCTTTTTTTTTTTTTCTTTTATTAACAGAAATTGGTAACTGTATTAAAAGAAGTACACCTAGTAAATAAGCGGTTTAAAATAAAAAATGATGACATGCTTAAAACTTGTAGAGGAACTACCCATTGGTTTGGATTGCCCCAAAACCAAAAAACGAGACAATACAACAACTAATCTGTAAAATTTTTTTTTGTATATTATCATGAATTTCATTAAATAAAATCAATAGACCATGAGTATTTTATATTATGTACTTCCAAAAAACTGTGCAAATACAATATTGCTCAAAACATTTAATACTTTTTTTTTTATTTTTATAATAATTATTTGAAGATTTTTCATTAATCTGTATACATACAAATAAATTTTACTGTATACAATTTTTATTAAATTGTGTACTTTTAGGCACAAAAACCTTATTTATCAAATATCTTTTTAATGAATAAAATACTGAATTTTTTAAATTATAAAGAATGCATGTATCACACTGAATGTATTTGAAGGAAAAGTATACCACTGACTGACAACATAATTTTTTTATTTTAAAACGAAATGTTTGTGTTATAAAATCAACGTGAAATTACTATTCCAACAAACATTTTATTATAAGTTACTATACATTCTTTAAAAATATTATTAGGTAGTTATATAGAATAGTATTAATAAAAAAAAAAAAGTTCTTTCAACAAAATTTACAATTAGCTTTAAATTCAGTTCAAATTTACTGTTTTATGAACTAAAACAAAAATAATAATAATATTTTTTTTTATTCTAGTTTGGTTCAATAAACTGTTAGACGTTCTGTCATAAATAACAATTCACTGTATTACTTAAAATAAAAGTTCCTAATTTAACTGATTATTTCTCCAAGTTGACTTGAATGACCTTCTTAAACATATTCCAGACTTCTAGTGAGGCCTCCGAAATCTTTTTATCTCAATCTCCCCACTGCCTGCTTGATCACTACTATATTTTTTCAGATCATCTATTGAATGAGCTTAATTATATTCTAAATTATTTAAAATAAAAATATTCTTATTTTAATTTTACTACAAATGTTAATAATTAATAAGATAATTTTATTGTTTAGTTATTAAGAATGTGATTAGTCTTTGGTGTTAGACTACTTGATTTCCTCTTAGTGTAAAACATTTGGGTGAAACTAGACCATAAATGAAGAAACATACTGCTGACTGCACCTTTCTATTCCAATCCGTTGCAAGATTTTTTTTGAGGAAACCGCGTTTGTTGCCATAAAAGATGTAATATCTCTATTTTTTCAACAAAAAAAAAAAAATTTAACTAGAATCACATTTTCTGATTCAGCATTATATTTCCTATTAGATCAAGGCACATGCAACATTAACTTTTTAAAACTTGAGACCTAAATAACAGATTGATCTTCAACTCATTTACAAAAGTTACAATTTCTAATAAAACTTCAACGCTCACCGTTTTTCGAACAAACAATCCACAAAATTGTTAAATCCACAAATATCATAAAAACCTGCAAATTCAACCAGTATTTAATGTATATATATATATATATATATATATATATATATATATATATATATATATATATATATATATGTGTGTGTGTGTGTGTGTTTTTCTTTTTAAGATATTTAAAATTTTATAAAGATATTTGAAAGTTCTGAAACTACAGACTTTCTTTATGCGTAAAAATGAATTTTTACATGAACAAAAGTGAATTTTTTGTTGTAAGATTTTCATATACTGACTGATTTTCATATTCTTTTCATATTTCTTTTTTTCTTATTTGATCTCAACTAGTTCCGAATTTTTTTTTTCCTAATAAGGATTTAGTATGAAAGGAGTAGGACACTCTCTCGCCTTCTGAAGGCACGTCCATCTACTGAAATTCACATAAAGGGAAATACATTAAAACTTCTCATATCGTCTGAAATTATTCTAAGAATGCTGTGAACAATTTGATCAGTTGTTAGGAAAAATAAAGACAAGACCAATGGAAACGGGAAATCTTTCTGAAGCCTGAAATGATTCAAGGAATCCATTGGAATATTGCTGAGCACTAAAATGAAGATACACATATTCTATTTAAGGAACCGAGTACGATTTTTCCGTATCCTAGCGAGTAGAAATAAACTAAATAAATATTACTTCGACATTTCTAGGAGAGTTTTTATACTGGGAATTCTATTTCTCTTACGATCAGATGAAATAAAATATAGTAATAAAAAATATATATAATAATTCATCAATACTGATACTGTTTTTATTAGACTCCAAAATAAAATTAGATAGACAAAAAGATTTTTTGTTGAATAATATCATTACCAAGTGAGTTCATAAAAACTACACATAAAAACCATGGAGAGTCAATAATTTATTGCATGTTATTTGCAGTTTGAATCCCGTTGAATCCCAAACGACTTCTTTCCGTTTTTCTGAACTTTTTGATGAGACAGCAACACCACTGCATTTTGAACTGAAAATTCGTAAATACATATTTAAAATTAATAGTATCATCATAAACAACAAATGTACAATCATACACGCAGCGACCTGTTACTAGACGTCTTTCATTGTAGTTTTGTACAGAACACTACATTCACTTTATTTTTCCATATTAGATTTCAAGCACTAAAAGTACTAGGTGGCTAAAAAAGTCCTTGTGTATAGCTTTATTTCAGAAAACATATAAATTATTGAAACTACTTCTCACTGTGAATTCTATTGTGTTCTACTACATTTGCCCCTAATAGTTCCAGCAACTGGATTTGCTGCCGGTACCATTTCTTTACTTTTGAGGTAAAGAACTCTTACTATTTACTCTCGTATATATCAAACAATTAACCTTCTAAAAGATATGCTATTGATATGAAAAAAACCATCATCTGAGGTATTTTAAAAATACGAATGATCTTATAAAGCCTGCTCAATATACAAGGAATTGCAATGAAAATTTAAGGATTGCAAAAGGACCTTTTAACAACCCAGCATTATAATGCACAAACGATCAAACTAATGTTCTTACGAAATGCATACCACAAATATTTTTGAGAACATACATAAAAATTAAATGAAAAAAAGATCTCCCTAAAATCAATCTTTATACCAAATCATAAAAGATCCAATTGCTGCTGTCTTCATCAGTCTTTGTTAGTCATCTTTATATGATACCGTTTATCTATCCGTTCTAGCACATTCTTATTGTGTCCTAGTTAGAACTTTACCATTAAAAAAAAAAAAAAAAAAAAAAAAAAAAAAAAAAAAAAAAAAAAAAAAAAAAAATCCGCTGACAACAATATACAATATCAAAGTGGTCAAATATTTAAAAACATAGACACTAGCAAACGCGAACAAACTATAGAACAATTTCATCCGATATCCGCGAAAAATTTTACAGTAAATGAGTTAACTAGTTAACTAGAATCTGAAACTATTGAAACATACATAAACAAAACAAGAGCACGTTTATTTATTATGACGGAAATAAACAATAGTTTTGTGAATAACTATAACGACTAGGACAGAATAATCAAGCGGGAAAAAAATGGTAGTTTTATCCATTAAGATGGACTAACAATAAATTTAAGAAACGCAGTGAGACCAGAATTTATATACAACATATTACTAAAAATAAAGAGGAAATTTATCTGGATCAACAAAAATAAAGACTCACTTAAAATATAGAATTGAAAAAAATAATCAAATTAATTTACAAAGAAATCGGATCACATATGAAAAACGGTGGCGTAAAAGGGACCGAAAAATCTTTCACTGTACCAAATGCGAGGAACTAAAATTTAGTTCCTAATAACAATGTCGAAAAATACATACATATTGACTTAAATGATATTGTCTGAAATAGTTAGGCAACAATTAACAAAGGATTAAAATCTTAACATAACCATGAAACTTCTGAATAACTTAAATATAAACCACTTCAATCACTTATGGGGGCCAACTAATCATTACCTAAAGCGATTTCACCTGCAAAACTCAAGTGTATATAAGGGCAACGAACTTCACAAACTTTTCTTCATATTTTAAATTATTATTATTTGTATCAAGAACAAGAGCGTATTTTGTTGAAACCATCAAAAATGCAAGGGGGCACATAACCTCATTAAATCCAACACTGTGGCCAGAATCCATTCCTGCCATGTTCCTTTTTGTGTTAATTTTTATTTGATTTCTTTAATTTTATCGTTTGGTCTTTTATGTGAATGTTATCAATGTTATATTTGCAGATCCTTTAATAAAGTATTATAAACAATGTTCAAAACATGAAATATATGCATTTATACGGAATTATCTCAGTATCGCAAGAAAACAGCTAACTATTTTTAAACTCCACTTACAAACAAAAAATGTCTGCAATCAACGCCAAAGCGGCTTCATGAGGTAATAGGTAAGGTAAAGTACGAGGATACCCAAAATGTATTACTTTTATTTTTATTTAAAAAATTACAATTTATCCATTGTATATGATATAATATATCAGTAATGAATCGATTCTCGACACCTATGCTGATTCCAAGAAATCGATTCTTAATTCCCGATCTAAAAATAAATTGCTGTTACAAAAAATTATCCAATCGATTGCTAAAAACAAAAAATGATTCATGTAATAATGTAGTAAGCAGAAAGTATATTTATTGACTATAACATATGACAAAATCATATTTAAGATATTTCTCTGTATTTTTATTAAAAGTGCGTTAGGGTTGGAAGCCCAATATGAACAAGTAATGAAATGAAAAAAATATTTTTATCAAGAGACATATTGTCCCACAAGAATGACGAAGATGTAGGTTTAAATGGTACTACTGTAAGAATATTTTTTTTTCTTTATTTTGAAATTTTAATCATATTCCTTAATTTCAACAGAAAACAAATTAACGTTGGCTCGAATTAGGATGGAAGTTCTTAGGCCGGTTCCTAGGAATCGACATTGGCCCTTCGACTCTCGATACCGATTCTTTTCTCAAGATTCGATGAAATCAGGAATCGACACATCCCAAAAATTATATTAATATAAATGTATTGTTATTAGATATAAAGTAAATTTTTCTTAAATGTGTGAGTGTTTTTTTCACTCAGATTTCACATAGATATTGTAAGGTCTATAAATATGAGAGTTATTATTATTAGTATATATTAAATGTCAATATTAAAATGTCTCTATCTACCACAAAAATTTGAAAGAATTCATTTTTATTTTGTGTTTATTATGTGTCCTCCGTTTATACACTTGGATCACCATATTAAACTTAAAAAATATTTAAATTTTCAATACCATTAAGCACGTAAAAAATTCATTTTAAAGTTAGAACGTTCTTTTTTGTAAGTTGTTTATTGCAACTAGTACTGGTATTTAAATACCTAAAAAGTTAAATTAATGATATTAATTCGTTAATTTTTTGAAGATATATTGCTGATTATAAAACTAATAAGATTCAAATAAATTTAACAAAACGGAGAAGACAATCAAGCATTCAGTCAAACCGAAAACACCACGTCAAGTAGAAATATGTACTTTAATGCGTGCCAATGTTTCGACCTGCCTTGCAAGTCTTCTTCAGGGCAACCGAACCACACTGGAGAGGAGACGAACGATGATTGATTTCTGTTTTATACTTGACGTAGTGTATCTGTTTCACCGCATCCCTGATTATCTTCTTCTCCATTCATCTTAACAATTAACTATACCTTTATCATTTCAACAAAATGTATTAGGATAAAAAACAAATTAAAATAGTCTAGTAAAATTAAAGTTTATACTTAGCGTTTCAACCGTACTTTAATTTTTGCAAATGATTCACGATCAATGTCTATTGGTTGGAAAATTTTTAAATCCGTTACATATGAAGACAAAGGCTTCAACAGTCTGATAGGATTATTTCTTATAAATCCGCCCACGAGTAAAAACGTCAACAAAGAAAATATAAAAAAAAATAAAAATAAAAAAAAGTGAGAGCATGACCCACGGGCTTGAATTTATCGCTCACATTTCGGGCCTGTGGAATATTCCCAAGAGAAATCGACGCCTGGAGGATAGCAATAAAAGTTGCAGGGTTGGATTGTGAGAGGAAGAGCTGGAGTAGGGCAGGATTGTGGTGGATGAAAGGGACAAGCGCAACAACACTGCATTAGTCTGTCAGTCAAAGGGCTACTCTCATTACCCTCACCCTTTCCTTTTCACGGGATATTTCCTTCCTAGACCTAAAAAGTTCATGCTTGTTTGTAGATATGTATAAACACACACACACACATACATAAGGTTATATGGAGTGCACGAATAAATGACCGTTTCGTCAAATACATGAATCCCAAGAACTATAAACCTCATTTAACTTATTTAGTATTATTTATTTATTATTATTATCTCGAATTTAAAAAATGATATCGACATGATTCTTGCACCAAAAAGTTTTATTTTTGAGTGCAAATTCAAAGAAAAATTCAGCTGCTTCATAGATTTTGGATTATTAAATTGTAAAAAATTATATGCTCTTCAAGCAAACTACCTTTTTATATTTTTTTTCTCACAGAAACAGACATCAAAATGTAGCATTTTGACCCGCTCTAGATATGTTGGAGTTGCTCGGATCAAAAATTTGGCGAAAGTTTTCATGGCAGATATGTAGTGGAAAGTACTTTTTGGTATGAAGCATTTGTCGCTTTATTATTTAGTAATTATTTTAGTTTAAGACGAAACTTTTAGTGAATATAAAATTAAGATTTAAGAAATATGAATCTTAGAAACAGCTAATTGAAATTTTGATACACATCAATATAACATATTGTTTAAATTTTTAATATCATATTTTTTATATATCCAAGGCTTGAAAATATAGCTCCAGAAATTAATCAAAAAACAAATTTATTTTTAAACTACCTTTGTTACTAAGATCTACTGGTTAGGAGCTATTTTGGTGGGATTGAAAAAAGTCACGATTGAAACAGCAACAATCTCTTAACTTTGTTTATTTGATTAATCGTTAATTTAGTTTACTTATTAATTGAAGTAGTTTGATCTCTTATTTCTAAATTGTGAATTGGAAAAAGCAGCTAATTATAGATGGAAATAGTCATGATCTATTGTTTTCCCCAGTCAGGGATAAATTGACTTTTCCTTTTTAATAAGAAAGCGTAAAAAAAATTTAAGAATTGATTTGATTTTTCGTAGCGAAAGTGTAAAAAGGTGACGAAAAAGGAGAAAGGTGTGTAAGAAACAAAGGCCGAGCCGGGGTAGGGAGCGTTAGATTCGTGTCCAACTCAGCAAGTACGAGTATTATTGACGGGAGCAACTTTCCGGCAGGCTTCTAACTCTTTCCTCCTTTTATTTAACTTCTAGTTCCAGTCAGTGCTGTTTTTCATTACAACATTATCTCGTAAGAATGGTATTTGAATTTCGGTATTAAATAAAACAAATGTCTCATCGATGTTGGATGTTTTCAAATATTCAAACACAAAAAAATCTACTGAATCTGAAAAAATGTAACTTCAAATTTAGTTTTATTCGATAAACTCATTTTCGGACTGAATTTGTTGTAGAAAAACGTTTTCAATGACTTTTCATTGATTTTAAACCAATTAGCCCACGAATATGTACAATCCGAAAGTTTCAGAAAATAAACCATTTGATACGTTTTAATGTTATTTCATCTTGTAAGAAGAATATATTTTATAATCAGACACATTTATACATACAGGGGGTTTCAGGGTTAAGTAGCCATACTGAATTTTTGAACTTAGGACCTCAAAACAAGAATACATTTTCCTATGGAACGATAACGAAATAAAATAAGTTATGCCTAAATAATTCATAACAATGAAATTGTTTAGGTGTGAATATCTCCTATACCAGGGGTTCCCAAACTTTTTTGTACCACGCCCCCTTTTGGTGAAATGAAAGCTTCTCGCGGCCCCCCCCCTCCATAACAATAAATTTTATGGGCCTAGGAACAAAAAAAAAGAAATAAGTGTTACATTGAAAACAAAACATTTATTTATACTGCCATAAGATACAGCAATATCAGTTTTCATAAAATACAAAAATTATTAATAAAAGAAAAATAGATTAGGTTGGTAAGTGAGATGGATGGGCTTGTATTTTGTTTACTAGTATGCCTATTCGTGGCTGAGTTTTAGTAAGTGCACAACGCAAGTCACTAGCAACATCAAGTTTATTCCGATATTTTGTTTTAATTGCCACAAGTGTTTAAAATGCTTTTTCGCACAAATAGGTGCTTGAAAAAGGCAAATATAAACTAAGTGCTTCCCGTGATACACTAGGATACACTTTGAAATTTTTAAACCAAAATGAAGGTTTGTCCATTATATCAAAGTTGTATTTGGCTTAGGAATCATGTTTTATTTCCAAACCATCTTCTTGAAGTGATTCAGGCAGGGAGTCTATGTTGGCATAGAATGGGTCAGTTGACATTCTGTAAATACTATCTTCACAAGCGCTTGGGAAGCATTTCTGGAACTCTGCAATTAGGCTCTCCAAATGGTTTGATATTTGGATTTTCAAACGTGATCCTTCATAAATATCCTTGAAGCGGGTATCTTCTGAGATTGACTCTACTTTAGGGAAATTTGAATAATTGCAGGGGTTCGCTGATATTTTACGCCTCTAAAGTTCCAATTTTTGATCGCATCACGATGAGTAGTTTAGGTTATGGCTGTTCAACGAGTCAAAGATGTCTGACAAATAACCCAATATTACTTGGGTACAAGGTTTTTGAAGGCCACGCTTAGTTCATTTTGCTTTTGGTGATTATTTCCAATAAGGTGATTATTTCATCTCGAAGCTCAAATAATCTTGCCAACATGTTTCCTTTTTAGAGCCACCGTACTTCTGTATGAAATAGCAGCGTTTTGTGATCACTTCCTAAATCTCCACAAAGAGTTTTAAACAGTCGAGAATTCAACGCACTGTTTTTATGTAATTCACTACTTTAATACACAACATTAAAACAGTATTGAGTTCATTTGGAAGGGTTTTTGTTGCCTAGACTTGTCGATGTATAAAACAATGTATCCCAGTCACATCAGCATTATTCTCTCTTACTAATTGCACAAAGCCTGGGCGAGAACCAAGCATTGAAGGCGCGTCATCCGTACATACACCGATCAGTTTTTGCCAAGAGAGTTCATGTTTGTCAATAAAGTCTGACACTGCTTTCATAACATCAATAGCTTTTGTCGTGGGCTCCAACTCTGTAGAAAAGAGTAGCTCGTCATAAACATAAACAATTAACTGAGAACATTGGGCTATGTCTTTTAAAATTTAGAATTTGAGAAAGACTACCAAAAGTAATTTAATGTTCAACTTATCTCGCGCCCCCCCCCCCAGTTTGGGAACCAATCCATTACGTCAAGTATAAAACAGAAATCAGTCATCGTTCGTCTCCTCTCCAGTGTGGTTCGGTTGCCCTGAAGAAGACCTGCAAGGCAGGTCGAAACATTGGCACGCATTAAAGTACATATTTCTACTTGACGTGGTGTTTTCGGTTTGCCTGAATCCCTAATTATCTTCTCCATTTTGTTAAATTTATTTGAATCTTATTAGTTTTATAATCAGCAATATATCTTCAAAAAATTACCTAATTAATATCATTAATTTAACTTTTTGGGTATTTACATACTAGTACTAGTTGTAATGAACGTTCTAACTTTAAAATGAATTTTTTACGTGCTTAATGATCTTAAAAATTTAAATATTTTTCTAATTTAATATGGTAATCCAAGTGTATAAACGGAGGATACATAATAAACAGAAAATAAAAATGAATTCTTTCAAATTTTTGTAGTAGATAGTGACATTTTAATATTGACATTTAATATATACTCCTACTACTAATAATAACTCTCATATTTATACACCTTACAATATCTGTGTGAAATCTGAGTGAAAAAAACACTCACACATTTAAGAAAATTTTATTTTATATCTAATAACAATAAATTTATATTAATATAATTTTTGGGATGTGTCGATTCCTGATTCCATCGAATCTTAAGAATAGAATCGGTATCGAGAGTCGAAGGGCCAATATCGATTCCTAGGAACCGGCCTAAGAACTTCCATCCTAATTCGAGCCAACGTTAATTTGTTTTCTGTTGAAATTAAGGAATATGATTAAAATTTCAAAATAAAGAAAAAAAAACTATTCTTACAGTAGTACCATTTAAACATACATCTTCGTCATTCTTGTGGGACAATATGTCCCATGATAAAAATATTTTTTTCATTTCATTGTTCATATTCAAACTGCGTGGGGTGCAACAAACTATTTTTACTGAAGGACGAATGGGTCTACACCGCTGAGATTTTATTAATATTATTGTTATTTTTATAATAATTCTACTTTTATAAATAGTTACCTATAAAATTTTTGGTAACCAAGAACCCCACACTTTTTTTACTATAAATTGAATTATTTTTTTAATATCTTATGTTTTAGTTTAATTTTATTCCAAATTAATCATTCATAGTTGATTATCCGGCTATCTAATGCCATAACACAAACTATTCAAGAAATAAAAATTATTTTCTTCTTGAAAGATACCATCAAGCCCCTTATCATCCTTCTCACCAGAGCCCTTTCGGAAATTCCATTCAATGTAGCTAGATGAGCGCTAAGCCTCTAGCTGTCATTTTGTGGAATGCTAACGGACTACAAAATCACCGAGACGAACTTGACATTTTTCTCCATGACAATCAAATAGACATTGCCCTGTTGACTGAAACTCACTTTACTCAACGGTCATATTTTTACATACGTGACTACATCACTTACAGATCTGATCACCCAGACAACACCTCACATGGCGGATCTTGTATCCTTATCCATAAAACAATTCCTCATTCTGTTATCCCTTCTACTTCAATTGACGCCATTCAATCCACCTCAGTATCCATTTCTACTCGCCCTTTCCATATAACATTTTCAGCTGTATACTGTCCTCCTGGTAATTCCCTTTCTCAGAGCCTCCTTGATTCATTATTCCGATCCTTCGGACCGCGCTTCATTGCTGGAGGAGACTACAACGCCAAACACCAGCGATGGAGTTGTCGAACAACCAACTCCCGCGGCAGCATTTTATCCCGTATTTCAACCTCCAAATGTTATTCTGTCCTCTCACCCTTGAACCCTACTTACTGGCCTACATCCCTCAAAAAACGTCCTGATATTCTCGATATATTTATATCTTCTCAAATTTCATCCTCTCAAACCATCATCAAATCCCTTGATGACCTTTCATCAGATCATAGCCCTGTTCTGCTTCTCCTGCATTCAAATCCCGTTCCTAAACCCTCTCTTCCCAGACTGATTACAGGACGTGTAGACTGGAACGGGTTTCGGTATGATCTTGAAAACAAACTAGACTTAAAAACTCCCCTTAAAACAAAAGAAGACATCAACTTAGCAATTGACAGACTTACAACATCAGTAAAAATTAGTATACAGGAAAATACTTTACCACGAAAAATTCATAGTACACAACAGAATAACCTGCCACAACATATTCGTACCTTACTAACTGAAAAACGAAGAGCAAGAGCGAAGTGGCACCGTACTAGATACCCATCAGACAAAAATAATTACAACAACTTAACCAACAAACTTAAGACAGAAATAAGAAAATTCAAAATACAAAACCTACAAAACCGTACTCAAAGTCTTAATACTTCTGATAAGTCGTTATGGATAACTACGAAAAAACTTCTTAATTACAAAAACTTTAATCATCCTCTCCTTACAGATTCCCAAACCTGGACAAGATCAGACGAAGAAAAATCCCAAATTTTCGGCCAGCACCTCTTTAAATCATTCAACCCTCATCCTGATATATTTAATCCTCACCACTTACAATGTGTTGAAGCAGAACTAAATATTCCACTCCAAATGTCTCCTCCTCCTAAAGCATTCCATCCTTCAGAGGTATCTAACATAGTCCACAAATTACCCTCTAACAAAGCCCCTGGACATGATCTAATTACAGCCCAAATCCTAAAACTCTTTCCTCAGAAAGCTATCCTATTCCTAACCTATATTTATAATGCTGTTCTCCGCACCACATACTTTCCCAATCCTTGGAAACTATCCATAGTAAAGATAAGCCAAAAAAGCCACCTGAACTCCCATCCTCATATCGTCCAATATCACTCTTGCCCATTATGGGCAAAATCCTGGAAAAACTCATTCTGAAACGCCTGAATCCTATCCTAGAATCCTATCATATTATCCCTGATCACCAGTTTGGTTTCCGAACGTCACACTCCACTATCCAGCAATGCCATCGTGTGGTGGACGTTGTCTCGTCCGCATTGGAGCGCGGGATGTACTGCACTGGAGCCTTTCTCGACGTAGAACAAGCCTTTGACCGAGTCTGGCACCAGGGACTGCTTTACAAACTCCGTAATTTCCTTCCTCATACATACTTCCTTATTATGCAATCCTATCTCAACGACAGAACATTCAGAGTAAGTCACAATTCCGCCCATTCATCCCTCTTTACTCAGTCTGCCGGAGTTCCTCAAGGAAGTATCCTAGCTCCTATCCTCTACACAGTGTATACAGCTGACATCCCGACCCATCCTAGCACTGTCCTCACCACTTACGCTGATGACACATGTTTGTTATCAGTAAATAATGATCCCTTCATTGCATCCCAGTCACTCCAATCCCACATCATAAACCTTCAAGAATGGTGTCAAAAATGGAGAATCAAAATAAACCCAAACAAATCTCACCAAATAACCTTTACCCTTCGCCGTAAACCTACGACTTCCTGTCCTACAGTATCCTTCAATGATATTCCACTAATCCCTGTCGAACAGATCCGCTACCTAGGACTCCACTTGGACAAACGTCTTACTTGGAATCCACATACAAGACTAAAACGACAAGAAAAACTGCTCGTCGTTACAGACTACTTCAACATTTACTAGACAAACGATCAAACCTCCCAATTCATTACAAAAGACTTATTTACATGACTGTTATTAGACCTATTTGGACGTACGGAGTTGAGCTTTGGGGCTCTACTAAACCATCCAATTCATCTCGTATCCAATCCTTACAATCCAAAATCCTTCGAAAAATCCTAAATGCCCCTTACTTTGTCACCAATAAGCTTATCCATAAAGACCTTAATGTTCCATATGTTGCTGAGTTAGCTCAAACCAGATACCTATCCTTCCATAGTAAGCTCCATAACCACTCCAATCCACTAGTCTCCCAACTTGCTTCCTCCTCCATCCCTGATAATCCTCGTACGCCTCGGCGTCTGAAAAGAAGATGGCCTAGAGACCTTTTAGACTAGATTTTATTGAAGTGCTACTAGTGAGTAGTTCTTCACAAGTTATTTACATGCCATTGTATTCACTGTCAACACATTTACTTGTTGTATATTATTCTGTACAGTTGTAAATATCAATAAATGAAAAAAAAAAAAAAAAAAAAAAAAAAACAAAAATTTTTTCTTTTTATTTAGGTTTGCTATTAAAGCGTGTTTTTTTAAACCATAATTTATTTTCTTAATTTTTAGTCTCCAAACGATAACAATACTATTTATTATCAAGTTCGATGTAAACTTATAAAATATGAATATAAAAACTTCGAACAATCAAGTTCTTCTATCAAACTTGCCGGAGTCAACGAAATTTACCAACGTCCCTTGACTGGAATACAGTTAGCAGTCAGACCTTTTTATTTTTCGAGTTCAAGGTTCGAAACTAATTTCCCTGTACTTATGAATTGTTTGCAATTTCAGTAACACAGTTTATCCAAAATAAACAAACATTTTTTTGGTTTTATTGAAATATCTCAGAGAAGGAATGGGCAAATTTTGACTTTAAAAATCTAAAAACTTGCAGAAAATCTACAACTTTTATCCAATAATATTTTTGATTGGAATTGCCATTTTTGTGTTATAGGCTCATGACCAAAACTAACGTTTTGAGAAAGTTGGCGAAATTCGTCGATGTTTGACAATCGATTGTGGCTGAACGCCTAATTCAAATTCAGCCTAAGAGACGTCTTTAGAGGCACAATTTAATAAACTTTAAATAAACTAGTAAAAAAAAAATTTTTAGATGAAAAGCAATTTTGTACATGCTTCTTGCAAATATCTGAAAAAAAAAAAAAAAAACGCAAAATGATTGGGTTTTTTTTTCCCTCCAAAAATTTTTCTCTGATCAAATGAGGTCACATTTTTGACTTTTTATTCGCAGGACCCATCAGGACCATATAAAAACATAAAACCTACTACTCTACCTTTTGCAAGGCAGACCCTTTTTGGGGGTAATTTGACTGGACTAAGTGAGAACATTAGAATAAAGTTGTGCAATTATAGTATTGTCATTGGTACTTGAAACGACTGCAAATTTTCACGTTAATCAGATTGCTGGAAATTGGAGAAAATTACGATGAAAGATTCCGTTACAAACAGGTCATGTTAATAAAATTGTATTAAAAATTGTTTGAATTTGAATTTAACTATTCATTTCAGTTAATGAAAGAGTATTAAAAAAATATACATATATCTATAATATCATTATAAAATAATTCTATATGTTATGTTAAAAATAATTCTTAAAATAATATGAAAATCATCTTATTTCATTTAATAGCTGGTACATTCATTTCATTATACTTAATGTTATGTATTATTTGTTATTATATATCGAAGAAGAAAAAATTATAATATCTTCTTATAATATTTTTAGTTTATGACGAAACTTTTTGTGAATATAAAATTAAGCTTATAGAAATATGGATATTATAAACAGTTAATTGAAATTCTGATGTACATCAATATAAAATATTGTTTAATATTTTTTAATATCATAATTTTTATATGAATTATTATTATTAATTCCAGGGCTTGAAAATACAGCTTATCCATGAAACGTTGCCCAAAAAAAATAAAAGATATTATTTTTGACATAGATACACCTTTTGGGAGGGGAGTTTATATTATTTTGTTGTAAAGTTTTTTTCTCCCTCAAAAATGTAATATTTTGACAAGCTAGCTGCGTTGCTGTGGCCTGAATCGGCATTTTGCCGAAAGGTTCCTTATCAGAAATTTATTGGTGAATATGTTTTGTTATAGAACATTTGTGGCTAGGACCACAAACTAGAAACTGCATTGGTTTGTATAAAAAAGTCATGTTTGAAATCCTTTTTTCTCTCATATTTATCTCGAATAATTCACTGATTGTTAAATCGATTATTAATTTAAGTAATTTGATCCTTTTAATTCCTAAATGTAAATTGAGAAAAGCAGTAGATTACAGATAGACATATCAATGATCTGTCATTGATGATAATTTTTGATCGTATTTTATTAATTCAGTAGTAGGTCGTCGGTGATTTTAAAATTATTGCTACTATCATACCTACATACTTACTTTTTATCCAAGGTGGATGTAACTCTTATGTATAGGAGCAGAAAGTTCTGAGAAAGAAATCGAAACTTCGGCTTGAATTTGTTTTTCAAAGTTATAAATAAGGATTAATAGAAAATATTAATATATTGTTAGTTGCAGTCTTTATTCAATTATTTTTATTCAAATATTGGGGTACTATATTGTAATTTATATCTGTATGCAAAGTAACAAAAACTTACTTTTTAACAAATCTCTAAATTTAGATGTCTATAACTTGAAAATATAAAAACAAATCTCTAATAGGAAAGGAGGCTGGGTTAATAGAAGACAAGGAGTAAACATCCTGTACTCTTGAATTTTTTCTCTAGGATGGTCCCTGCCGCTTTAGCTTCGGGATTAGCCCGTATAATGGCCTTTCGGATATTTCTTTGGACCACTTGCTTCCACTTGCTGTAGGAAGCATATCTCTATGCTTTAGTTTCGACTCGTGTGTGTGTCTTATGATGAGATCCGAATCTCCCATTCTTGAGATCTCTTACTCCATAATCAACTTCATTGAGTTAGCAATTTATTGTAATAATTTCCTTATGTGCAAATTCTAACACAGAATCCTGTCGGTTGTAAGTTTCTGTGTCCCAGCAAGAACATCCTTAGTTATCAATTACATCACAAAGCAACTTAGCTTTCCTTAGTGTCAGGTCCAAAAATATGAAGAAAAGCAGACTTAAACTGCAACCTTAGAGAATACCTAATGTCTTGAATCCTTGTAGCATATGGTTCTCAGTCCTAACCAGATTCCAGTGTCTGTTATAAAGAGTCATTACAGACATTGCCCTCCGTCAGTCATTGACGATCTACATCCTATTGTATTGTATATTTGGGCTTAACATCCTTATGTACTCCAACTAGGGCAGGAAGGACGGGTTATCCTTCAGGCTACCAACCTATTCTAGCCAGGGTGGGAAGGTCTAGATTCATTCATGGATTCGACGCGAAATAAATTTCAACCCGCCCAAGTGGGATTCGAACCCACGACCTTCAGTACCAAGCGCTGGAGTATATCCTAATATCCAAATTAGACATTGCCTTAAATTACAATGCATTTAAGTTAAACTATTATTTATCTAACTTATTTTCTTTCATATATAAAGGAAAGTTGCTACCACATTGTGCACCCAAAAAACAATTCTCAATTATAACATGTATGCATGTAATTGTTATGATTGAATATTAAAACTATTCCACGATTAATTCAACATATTTTCGTATTGATAACTATCACGAGTCTCTATTAAACAATTTCCTGTTTATTTAAGATATATCAAGAAATCGGGATTTCAAGAACGCTTAAAAAGATTTTCATGGAGTTTAAAAATAAAAAATAACTTTTGCATCTTTGAAATTAGTATAAGATATTAATGAATGTTTTGGAGAAACTATTGTATAGATAACAAACGTTATGACGTCAGGATTTTTTTTTTTTTAAGTAGGAGAGCGCGAAAATTGTTTAGATATTTCATTAATAGGTATAAATATTGTTATTACGAACAGAAAACGTTATTTCTTATTTTAAAATGTAATTAAGATTTGTGAAATGTAAATTTTAAAGCATAAATGAATTATATTTCGAACAGCACACCAATCTAATTGAATAAAAAAGAATGTTTATTTTAGAGATGACTCAAAGAGAATAAAGAAAGGAGGTTCGAGGAAATAAATAAAAGAATACAAAAACGGAAAATAAATAATACTGTAACAAAGTAATTATAAATAAACAATAATAAAGATAATTATATTAAATGTATTTTATTTGTCGAATGATACAAACGGCTGTGAATTCTCGGCAAGCTTTTTATTGTGAGAAATGAGATAAATGTTGAAAGAAGCTTTTTTCATTAAAGAGAGTAACTTTACGAAGAGATCGTTAGTAATAGATAATGAGAATTCGAGTAATTCCAAAAAAATATATATTGTTTTATTGATTTGGTATTGTAAAAAGTATTTTTATAGTGATTATTTTTTTATTGAAATATATCTATTCGAATTATAAGAATATTTGTAAAGTTTGTTTGAATGGCTAAATTATCTCGTGTAAATATTTTCATAGTGCATTAATATTTCATTAGATCAAATGTAAACAACAATCATTTCCGTCAATTGGGTAATATATTAATGACCTGCTAAACCAAACTACTCTAATTAGGAATTAATATATGATTCGATGAGTCTATGATGTTTAGTTTACTTGAAAATAGATCATTTATCAATCCCAAAAGAGATTGATCCATCCATACTAACAAGCGTATATCAATGACTCAAAACCTTTTTTTAACATATATTTTTAACATGTTATATGTTAAGTATAATAATATTTGTTAAAATGTTTACTTTATTTTCACAAGTATTCTTCAACTGGAGATATGACAATAATTATCAGACGTAAACCTTCCCCATTCGTAATAACGGATAAATCTAGTTTATACGTAAAGAGCAATTATGAAGTTTACTGTTTACTGAAAACAGCATTTCTTTTTTACAATAGGTGGAACTATATTAATTAGATAAGTCTGAATGTGTCTTAAGTTTTTAATTAACATTTTAACTATAATATAGGATAAATATAGCAAGATAATTTTTGTACACTATAAAAACAGAATTATTCAGGTGCCATATACTAGATTACCAACTAAACAAAAGTTAATTTCAGAACGCTTACACATATTTTCTATCAGATTTAAAAAAAAAAAAAAATTAGTTTTTCTTTCTTTGGTTTGAATAAAAATTAATATAATTCAAATAATGAATGTTTTGAGGAAAATATTAAATAAAAAACAAATGAACTATTACAAAATCGTTTAGCAATCAAATTGTGGATGGTACCTCTAAGCAAATGTAGTCATCGAAAAAAAAAATGTTAATTATGTATGAATTATGACTATAATTTCGAGAGATTTGTCACAAGTTTATGAGTTTTATCAGGTTTACATGAAGTTAGAAGGTTTAGTAACCTAGATACAGATGAAGCCGTTTCCAGAAATGGTGATCGGAAACAAGGGGGGAAAATAAAAAATCTAGCTTTCCCAAAACGCATGTTTCAGTCACAGCATTGTGTTACAAAATCGTTTGACGCAATTGGCGGATTACTTATAACTAATAAGTTAATTATTATATCTATGAATCACGTTTGAAATGTTAATAGCGTTATTTAAGATTTTAATTAATTAATCTCGCTAAAAACTACTTCAATATACGCATGATCAGTACAGACTGTAATTGTATATAGCTAATTGATAGGCTAAGAGCAATGAATATTTGGGTTCCTATTTTGATGAGATTGTTATTCAGTTTGTTAAAAAGTGCAAAGTTTTCTTCAAAATGTAGTGTTGTTATAAAAAAGGAGGAAAAATTGTTTTTTTATTTTTATGAAAATTTCGGTTTTGAATATGGTGAATACAATAAAATAGTGTCACGAAGAGACAATGAAAATTCAGAGGGGAGTCCAAGGGTTCCTATTGTGAACATACGCTATACATTTATCGTTAGAGTACTTACATTTGTGTTGAATATTCCAGTATCCTCATCACTATTTTAGTCCTTCGGGTAATCTATGGGCTTCAGAGAGGTGTCAGGTTTCTTCTGTCAGCCGTTCGAAAACAATTCCTCTTCAAGACACAAGAAGTACGAAACGGTACTACGTCTTCCTCAGCGATAAATAACCGTGACCTGAGAGTCGAGACAAGGAGGTTGGCTCGCGAAGAGACATGACTTCTTGAGGTTCCCGATTACGACAAGGGTATGGATACCCTAGCCACGTGGGCCCTGGAGGCCAGACTACAGACCGGCTCCAGCGAAGAGCGCGGACTACAGCCTCCAGTCGATAGGTTCGCTGACGTCAGTCCGGCTGCAGGTCGTTATCGCCGGCGCTATTGATCCAGCCTCACTCTCTCCATCTCAGTACTGCTGGCCATCTCCATCTTGTCCAGGAGGATCCCAACTTCAAAGTCACTTACAGCCTCCATAGTCTCAATTCATTTAGGACTATTCCTAACGTATATGCAAATAGTCCCAATTCTGGCTGATTTAGAGGACCTCCAGCAATCCGTCAAGATTTAATAAAACACGTAACAGGGAAACACAGATTTCAATACTTCCGCACGAGTATATTAATCTTCGATTTTCAATTTCTCAATTTTCCCTTATAAAAACACAAAAACTAACAAGTGCACGATACACTCAGTCTCTTACAGATCTTGTTGGCAATTTTGTTGGAGGTTCCTAGTCAACAAATATTAGACACGTATTTTGCCGTTCCGCCTATAATAATCAAATATAAACCAAGAACATTAAAATGTTTTAAATTTTAAGCGAATGTATTTGTTTAAGCGTTTTTATTTTCTTATCGTTCAGTGGATTTTGTGATATGGATAAAATTTACAAAAAAAAAAAAAAAAAATTAATAAATAAATACTATTATGTTAAAGAGTTTTGTTGTTGAGTGCGAAACTGATGAAGACATACGTTTTTGGGGTGTTGTTAAAATCTAAGCATTTGAAGATAAAACAAAAGTTTTTACAAGGATAAAAAATATATTATTATGCTACCAGTAGAAATTAAATATATAGAATTTTATTGTGAATAATTAAATTATTTACAAGTGGAGGACACATTCACGAGAGTCTCTCTCGGATCTTGTTTGAAAATTTTTTGGAGGCTCCTAGTCAAAAAATATTTGATACTTATTATGCCGTTCCGACTAATGGACCGTAGAAGCCGAGAAAAAAAATGAAATAGCATTAAACTAAATCATTTTATAATTCTACTTTTAAAAAATGATTTCGACATGATTCTTGAACCAAAATGTTGAGTGAAAGTTTAAGGAAAATACAGCTACTTCGTAGATTTTTGTTTAGGTTAATTAAAATCTATATAATAGATCTTCAACTAAACTACCTATATAGGTAATGTTACAGAAAAGCCTAGTTCGGATTCGAATTCAGCATCAAAAATACCCTTTAAGTACGAAATTTCATCTAAATAGACAAATAAAAAATTGTATCCTTCAAAATTTGCATTACCAAATAGATTGACAAAAACTTTAAATACAGTTTGAAGGTTAAACGTATCAATTTTATATTTCTACCCAAATATAGGGTAATAGTACGTTTGAAATGTCTTTGGTTTCATCTTCCAATCTTGTTTCAAATTCATTTTAAAAATCAAAATGTATTCCAGATTTTCCAACTTTCCTTTATATTTTATAATCTTTATCCTTTATCCAAACAGGTTTTTGTTCATCAAATTTTGCATTTATATACATCAAAAGAAAGCTTAGGTTTTTTGCTTTCTAGCGATACCAATTAAGGTGAATTGCTTAACAAAGGGTGCTGATTTAAAGAAAAGTTACCAATAATCTGTTTAAAAATTTTGTCACTCTTGAATAGGTTGAAAAAAATAATTAATTTTGTATTAATTGAATAAACGTTTTTCGATGTTTTTGAGGATGCTGATTATGTGGGTTTTTCCCCTTATTTTTCCCACTGTTCACAGATAATCTTTAAAGTGTAAAACTATGTTAATCATGTAGAGGACCTTAGACCGGCACATGTATACTAAATGATTTTGTAAATGTAATTGTAAATATGTCAATAAAGCCTTATTATATTATATTATTATTGAGGATGCTGCATTAGAATCTGAATTAATTTTTCGTATAAAAAATCTATAAAGGTATTTTGCATGAAGATCTAATCATTATTTTAGAATTAAATTAACTTAAACCAAAATCTATAAAGCGGCTGTAATATTCCTTAAATTGGCACTCGAAAATAAAAATGCTGTTGCGAGAATCCTGTCGAGATAATTTTTTGAACTAGAGTTGTAAAATAATTTAGTTTAATTCTATTTTATTATTTTCTCGGCTTCTAGGGTCCATTAGTCGGAACGGCAAAATAATTGTTAAATATTTTTTGACCAGGAACCTCCTAAAACATCTCCAACAAAATACGTGAGAGACTGAGAGTGTCCGTCCCCCAATTGTAAGTAATTTCATTATTCACTATACAATTCTTTGTATTGACCTTCTACTTAATTTATAGAAATGATCTTTATACTATCAAATCAACCTATAACAGATACAAAATGATCATAGAACCATAATAGTATAATAACCATATATGAAGATGTAGGTAGATGAAGTATAAAGTCATAGATAAACTAGTTTTTTAATAATATATATAAAATAATATTTTTTTATCCTTGTAAAAAAAAAAAAATTTATTTATTTCTATTTTTTTTTTCATAAGTGTCTTTTGTCTTATCTTCATCAGTTCCACAAAAAGCTCATTAACATTATTTATATAAGTATTTATTAATAACTTTTTTTTTCTGTAAATTCTATCAATATCACAAAATTCACTGTACCATAAGAAAATAAAAAAATAAAAACAAATTCGCTTACAATCTAAAACTTTTTAAAGTTCTTGATTCATATACAATTATTCCTGTAAAAAATTTAGCTATCATTACAACCTTATCAGGATCAAGAACAATTAGATTAAATCATGAATTATATGGCAACAGTTAAAATATTGACAATGTATTTCTGGATTTCTACAAGTTTTTTATTTTTTATTTTATTTTAATTTATACTTTAAAGGGCAAAGAAAATTAGCGTATATTTTGAATACGTAGTAAGACATGTAAAACATGAGGAAGACCAGTACCCATTGGTACCTCTTCCTGACTTCATTTTAGGTTGTTTTTACTTAAGGAGATCCCTCATCCAACTCCTTTTTACCCTTCAGTACGTATTATCGTTATTATTTGTTGTGACCAAGTTTTGTATGAGTCTGTTGGGATGGACGTAAAGTTTGTCATGAAATATTCTGTATTTTGGTTTGAAGTACAGTAGGTACGTGCAAGCCTGTATGCAGTGTTCTGTTTCTTACATACGATGGAGATCATGGAGTTAGGCGCACTGTTTGTGTTTAAAATGTTTGTAGTTTGTATACGTGATTTTTTTTTTTTTTTACTGATCCATTAATTAGTGGTAAGTACAAATGGGTTTTAGTAAGTAATTGCATTTTCCGTTTTAGTTTTGATTCTGGCAGAAGAAATGAATACGAAAAACTCTGTGCTAATGGAATCAGTACTCTTGCAAGACTCAGTAATTTATGATATTTCTTGACTAATAATTATTACCAGAAAGGCCAGTTGGGCAGCATTATACTTGCACCCCTAGAAATTCTAATTTGCGAAAGGTCAGATACCCACTTTTCACTCATTGGAAAGAGCCACTCGATGGCTTCGTCAATCCTAATAAAACAAATATACTCGTACTATGTACAGTATCGCATTAATTTTACTTGAGGTGCGCATGATGGTTTAGAAGTGTCACTCCTAAATTGAATTAATTTTGTGTTATCAATATTGTGATTAATTTTAAAATGGACTAGAGGCGTAATTCTTTCTTTTTTTTTTAATGCAAGAACCAATATTTATTTCTCGACAAAAAAAATAAATAAATAAATAAAAGAAGTCCTTTTTAATACAAACCTAATATATCGGAAACTGTGCATTGTAGACAAAAAAATCTGAAGAAAAATGCTTACATATAGATCGACAGAATGTATTCAAAAATATAACTTAAAAAAAAAAAAAATCATTGTGTATAAAGTATTTTAGTGTCCTACTCCTTAGAACCATAGAAATCATGTATCAATAGCACTAATTGTGATTGAGATGTTTGTAGTTAGTAGATAACAGTTATTTTGACTCATCCGTAAATTTGTGATTCATATGCAAAAATTGGTTTCAGTAAGTAAATGTATCTATTCAGTATCTCTCTTCGTTTTAAGAATGATCGTCAGAGAGAACAAGAGTTGTTAGAAATATGTAACATGAAAGTAAGTCGCGTCTTTTAAAGTTTAAGGGGCCCGTGTTATTCTTCTTTCGAAAGTTAGTTACAAGTATTTCACAGCGTTATTCAGTGAAATAGGCTTGTTATCTATGTATATTGGAGGCCATATACCGCCTTGTTATGTGAACGTAAGCTGTTGTGATTTTTCATTGATTTTTTTGATTTTATAAAGTTTAAACCTATCATCCTTATATTTAATTAATAGTTTTATACATTGCCATTAGTGGCCTTTACACATACGCGCTTTCCCTCAATCCTGGAGCGTGAGAAAGCGCGCGAGCCAAACCGTCGCGCTTTCCTGCGGGAAAGATTGACTAGCCAAAATGTGAGGCCGCGCTTTCCGTGCGGAAAGCGTGTCGACTTAATGTGTAAACTTTATCTCTATACCCGTTTAATTTGATATTTAAGTTACATACCGATAATTTTATAGGGGTAAAACATCACAGTATTGATTTTTTTTTTCCGAAGGGGTGACGGGGGGGGGATCGGAATTCAACTGATTTTCGACTAATTTGATACTCAAATTACATACGTGCATGCCAACCACTTTACAAATGTGAAACCTCACTGTATTGATTTCTTTTATTTATTGGAGAGGGGTGACGGGAGGGGGATCGGAATTCAACTGATTTTCGAAAAATTTGGTACTCAGGTAACATACCTACATACCCATAATTTTATAAGGGTGAAACATCACTGTATTAATTCCCTTTTTTGGGGGGGGGGCATGGGGGAAGGAGAGTATCGTAATTCAACTGATTTATCTAAAATTTCATAATCAGGTTACATAAATTTAAATTAAATTTGATATTCAGTTTATAAAGTACGAAGTTAAGAGGCAGGGGCTGGAGGCGCTTCCGGAGGGACTCCGACAGCGTGTCGGCGAGACCCCAAATCTTTGGAAGAAGATACTACGGGAGGACTCCATAGAGGAGTGGAATGGGCGGTGGGTGGCAAGTGAGAAAGGAGCCACACTGAGGAAGTTCTTCCCCACCGTCCAAAGAAGATTGGAAGCGAAATGGGTCCTCCCGGACTACTGGGTCTCGCAGATGCTAACAGGACACGGCGGGTTCCGGGGAAAATTACATGAACATGGGAAGCAAATCGACCCCCGGTGCCCGACTTGTGGAGTCCCAGAGACAGCAGAGCATGTTGTGCTGTCCTGCATCGAGATGGAAGGACACCGTGCCAGGTTGTCGAGGAAAACAGGAATCTTCGCCCTCGTCGAAGCGGACTTCCCCCGACTAGTAGAGGAGGACAATTACCCATATTTCAGGGAATTTGTCTACGGGTGGAAGGAAGTGGTGGGGGTCCTACACATTTCACCCTGGGTAGGCCCATCCCCGCTGTCGGCGAGCCACCGGAGGAGCAGGATGAAGAAGAAGAGGACCAGAGACTGTGAGGACGAGCAGGACCGGACGGATGCTGTGGACCAGGAGGGCTGGACCAGGCAGTCCGGACGGATGCAGTCCTCGAGAGTGGTGCTGGAGTGGACCGGACGGATGCGGCGGACCAGGAGGGCTGGACCGGGCTACCGTCCGGAAATAAGGAAATAAGGTGCGGTCGCTAAGGCGTGCTATGCATGGCCGGGCCGCACCGCAGGAAAAGTAAGAAGGTGCGGTCTGAAAGCAAAGTGCCAGGCCGCACCACAGAATTGTGCCCCAAAAATATATTTGTCCTCAGACAATAATGTATATTGTAAATAAAGATTTTAATTGGCGGCAGCGGCATACATAAATCCCATATGTTGAACCCGCTGCCGCCAAAAACCCCGTATGCCTGAAAAGGCGAGGTAGGGGGAAAAAAAAAAAAAAAAAAAAAAAAAAAAAAAAAAAAAAAAAAAAAAAAAAAAAAAAAAAAAAAAAAAAAAAAAAAAGATATTCAGTTTAAATACCTACATATCAATAATTTTATAAGGATGAGACCACTGTTTTGATTAATTTTTTTTAGAGGGGGCGACGTGGGGGAGGGAACCGTAATTCCATTGATTTTTCTAAAATTTGATACTCAGGTTAAATACCTACATACCAATAATTTTATAAGGGTGAGACCACTGTATTGATTTATATTTTTTAGAGGGGGGGCGTGGGGAGAGGGAACCGTAATTCAATTGATTTTCCTAAAATTTGATACTCAGTTTAAATACCTACATACCAATAATTTTTTAAGGGTGTGACCACTGAATTGATTTCTTTTTTTTAGAGGGGGGGCGACGGGGAGGGGGGGAACCGTAATTCAATTGATTTTCCTAAAATTTGATACTCAGGTTACATACCTACATACCAATAATTTTATAAGGGTGAGACCACTGTTTTGATTAATGTTTTTTAGAGGGGGCGTCGTGGGAGGGGGGGGACCGTAATTCAATTGATTTTCCTAAAATTTGATACTCAGTTTGACGTAGATTTAACAACAGTACTTGTTTTTAGCGTGTAGGTAATATATGGGTCTGATTGAAAATTTAGTCAGTTATCACTTGAGAAAAAAAAATTTTGGATTGGACGAGTAGTTTTAGGGTTATAATGAAAAATGTACCAAAAAACATAGATTTCACAACAGTACCGGGTTTTAGTGTGCTGGCATTGGTATTTTACATGACTTTATATCAATTTAATATATGGGGTCTGATTGCAAATTTAGTCTGCTATCAGTTGAAAAAAAATAAATTTTGGATCGAACGAATAGTTTTAAGGTTTTAACGAAAAATGTACCAGAAAATGCTGACGGGCATTTTACATGACTTTATATCAATTTAATATATGAGCTCTGATAGGAAATTTAACCTGCTATCAATCGAAAAAATAAATAAATTTTGGATCGGACGAATAGTTTTGGTGTTATAACGAAATATGTGCCAAAAAACTTTAAGTTTACAATAGTACGGGTTTTTAGCGTGCTGGCATGGGTATTTTACATAACTTTATGTACATTATATAGTTAAATTATAATATATTCTATAAATAAATTTTATATATGATGTCTGAAAGCAAATTTAGTCAGCTATCAGTTAAAAAAAAATAAATTTTGGATTAGAGTTATAACCGACAACAGAAAAGTACCAACTGCTTGTTTTCACGAAGAAGAGCGACTTACGTGAAGTTAGTCAATCTTTGGTGGCCAAACCGCTCTAGAACTATTGATTTGAGAACAAAATGACTATTACCAAATTTGTTACAAAGTTGATTTGCTTGAATAACGTATAAAAGAAAACAAAATATACTAAAATTATACAAATTTTATACGAATTTTGTTCCAGGTTAGTACATATTTCATAACTTTATAAGTTGAAATATTATTCTTTTTAATTATGTGGCCGGTATCTATATTATAACTGTGCATATATATTAATTGGTATTTTTAACATTAAAATTTTAAAACAAGATTATTTTATATTAAAATAATTATATTGTACCATACGTAGGAAGCAATATAATATAATTTTCTCAAACTATTCTAGAGAAAAACTACTTATAAATCAAATAAAAAAGGAAATCATGTTTAAAAATTTCACTGTTGGACAAAAAGGATGTAAGTTTTGAACAATGTCAGCCGGTGTGACGCCTTCACGAGGATTTTGAATTTTGTCTGCTGGTGCTTAGCCCCCTCCAAATTTTGACAGACAACGTTTTTTGTCATCTAGGGAGTATGCACTTTCTTGTGTGTTTCAAATTAATCGCCTTCGAATTGTCCACTTTTGGACTGAAAAAAACGAGGATTTTGAATTTTGTCTGCCGGTGCTTAGCCCCTCCAAATTTTGGCAGACAACGTTTTTTGTCATCTAGGGAGTATGCAGTTTCTTGTGTGTTTCAAATTAATCGTCTTCAAATTTTCCACTTTTGGACTGAAAAAACGCGGATTTTGAATTTTGTGAGCCGGTGCGAAGCCCCCTCCAAATTTTGTTAGACAACGTTTTTTGGCACCTAGGGGGTTTGCAGTTTCTTGTTTGCTTTAAATAAATCATCTTGAAATAATACCATATTTTGACATTTGCTACCCCCTTTCGGAGGTCGCCATTTTGAAACGCCCCCGCTTTGAGTTGGCAGACAAGTGCAAAATGATTGCTGAGGGTGGATATTTGATGGCTGTATGTCTAAAAGTTTTCTTCAAATAAGTCATGAAATTTGGCCTCGGCTCTGGGACTAATACGAAAATCAGTTGAATTCCAATTCCGCCTCAAACTCCCCCCCTCCCAAGAGAAAAAATCGATTCAGTGATGCTTCACCCTTATAAAATTGTTGGCCTGTTGTTATGTAACTAGAATATCAAATTATACGAAAATCAGTAGAATTCCGATCGCCTTCCACCATTCCTCCCCACCGATAAAAAGAAACCCATTCAGTGATGTTTCATTCTTATAAAATTGTTGGTACGTGGGTATGTAACTTGAATATCAAATTTTACAAAATCAGTTGAATTCCAATTCACCCTCAAACTTCACTACTACCCCCCCCCCCCCCCAAGAGAAAAAATCGATTCAGTGATGCTTCAACATTATAAAATTGTTGGCCTGTTGTTATGTAACTAGAATATCAAATTTTACAAAATCAGTTGAATTCCAATTCCGTCTCAAACTTTACCACAAACACCCCTCCCCCTCCCCCTCCCAAGAGAAAAAATCGATTCAGTGATGCTTCACCATTATAAAATTGTTGGCCTGTTGTTATGTAACTAGAATATCAAATTATACGAAAATCAGTTGAATTTCAATTCCGCCTCAAACTTTACCACAAACATCCCCCCCCTCCCTAAAGAAAAAATCGATTCAGTGATGCTTCACCATTATAAAATTGTTGGCCTGTTGTTATGTAACTAGAATATCAAATTATACGAAAATCAGTAGAATTCCGATCGCCTTCCACCATTCCTCCCCACCCATATAAAGAAACCCATTCAGTGATGTTTCATCCTTATAAAATTGTTGGTACGTGGGTATGTAACTTGAATATCAAATTTTACAAAATCAGTTGAACTCCAATTCTCCCTCAAACTTTACTACTATCCCCCCCCTCCCAGGAGAAAAAATCGATTCAGTGATGCTTCAACATTATAAAATTGTTCGCCTGTTGTTATGTAACTAGAATATCAAATTTTACAAAATCAGTTGAACTCCAATTCTCCCTCAAACTTTACTACTACCCCCCCCCCCCCCAGGAGAAAAAATTGATTCAGTGATGCTTCACCATTATAAAATTGTTGGCCTGTTGTTATGTAACTAGAATATCAAATTATACGAAAATCAGTTGAATTCCAATTCTGCCTCAAACTTTACCACAATCAGCCCCTCCCCATCCGAAGAGAAAAAATCGATTTAGTGATGCATCCCCATTATAAAATTGTTGGCCTGTTGTTATGTAACTAGAATATCAAATTATACGAAAATCAGTTGAATTCCAATTCTGCCTCAAACTTTACCACGAACATCCCTCCCCCCCTCACCCTCCCAAGAGAAAAAATCGATTCAGTGATGCTTCACCATTATAAAATTGTTAACCTGTTGTTATGTAACTAGAATATCAAATTATACGAAAATCAGTAGAATTCCGATCGCCTTCCACCATTCCTCCCCACCCATAAAAAGAAACCCATTCAGTGATGTTTCATCCTTATAAAAGTGTTGGTACGTGGGTATGCAACTTGAATATCAAATTTTACAAAATCAATTGAATTCCAATTCCCCCTCAAACTTTACTACTACCCCCCCCCCCCCCCCCCAAGAGAAAAAATCGATTCAGTGATGCTTCAACATTATAAAATTGTTCGCCTGTTGTTATGTAACTATAATATCAAATTTTACAAAATCAGTTGAATTCCAATTCCCCCTCAAACTTTAACACTATCCCCCCCCCCCCCCTAGGAGAAAAAATCGATTTGTGATGCTTCAACATTATAAAATTGTTCGCCTGTTGTTATGTAACTAGAATATCAAATTATACGAAAATCAGTTGAATTCCAATTCCGTCTCAAACTTTACCACAAACACCCCCCCCCCCCCCCCCCCAAGAGAAAAAATCGATACAGTGATGTATCACCATTATCAAATTGTTGGCCTGTAGTTATGTAACTAGAATATCAAATCATACGAAAATCAGTTGAATTCCGATCGCCTTCCACCATTCCACCCCACCCATAAAAAGAAACCCATTCAGTGATGTTTCATCCTTATAAAATTGTTGGTACGTGGGTATGTAACTTGAATATCAAATTTTAGAAAATCGGTTGAATACCTATTTATCGCCCCCTCAAACAAAAAAGGAATCAATAGAGTGATGCTTCACCATTCTTAAATTGTCGGCCTGTAGTTATGTAACTAGAATATCAAATTATACGAAAATCAGTTGAATTCCATTTCCGCCTTAAACTCCCCCCCTCCCAAGAGAAAAAATCGATTCACTGATGTTTCACCCTTATAAAATGATTGATATGTAGGTATGTAACTTGAATATCTAATTTTACGAAAATCAGTTAAATTCTTATTCAACCCCCCATTCAGTTATTCATTGTTCAAGCTACAACCGAAATAACATAAATTTTCTGCCTTCAGTTGGTCTCGAACTTGGGTCCGGCTTAGTAGTCAAGTGCCTTACCCACTGAGCTACCTCACTTCCCTAAAATTGTTGGTATGTAACTTAAATATCAAATTTAACGAAAATCGGTTGAATTCCTATTTATCCCCCCCCCCCAAAAAAAAGAAAAGAAAACTAAATCAATATAGTGATGATTCACCGTTAGTATGTACTTATTACGGTTGAGCACTTTTTAGGTCCGACTCTCCGCAAAAAGGTAATCGAAATCAGTTGCTAAAATACATACATCAACCATCAGAGTTACTTTTCGTCATCCATAAGGGTCCTTTAAACTACAATGAGGTCTCGTATCATGCTATACTATAAACTGAACCGGCCACGCCCCCTAAAACTGTTGTGCTAACGACCGCTCCGCGAGCCGGGGAAAGCGCGAGAGGAATTGCCTTTATACATATGCTCTTTCCTTCAATTCATAAAGTTGACACGCGTTCCGTGCGGAAAGCGCGCCATCACATTTTGGCGATTCAATCTTTCCCGCAGGAAAGCGCGGCGGTTTGACTCGCGCGCTTTCCTCACGCTCCAGTGTATTGCGGGATAGTATAGTTTCAATTTATAGTATAAAAGCTTTAGGTACTACCTTATAAAATTATCGGTATGTAACTTGAATATCAAATTAAACGGGTATAGAGATGAAGTTTACACATCAAGTCGACACGCTTTCCGTGCGGAATAGTATAAAAGCTTTAGGTACTACCTTATAAAATTATCGGTATGTAACTTGAATATCAAATTAAACGGGTATAGAGATGAAGTTTACACATCAAGTCGACACGCTTTCCGTGCGGAATAGTATAAAAGCTTTAGGTACTACCTTATAAAATTATCGGTATGTAACTTGAATATCAAATTAAACGGGTATAGAGATGAAGTTTACACATCAAGTCGACACGCTTTCCGTGCGGAATAGTATAAAAGCTTTAGGTACTACCTTATAAAATTATCGGTATGTAACTTGAATATCAAATTAAACGGGTATAGAGATGAAGTTTACACATCAAGTCGACACGCTTTCCGTGCGGAATAGTATAAAAGCTTTAGGTACTACCTTATAAAATTATCGGTATGTAACTTGAATATCAAATTAAACGGGTATAGAGATGAAGTTTACACATCAAGTCGACACGCTTTCCGTGCGGAATAGTATAAAAGCTTTAGGTACTACCTTATAAAATTATCGGTATGTAACTTGAATATCAAATTAAACGGGTATAGAGATGAAGTTTACACATCAAGTCGACACGCTTTCCGTGCGGAATAGTATAAAAGCTTTAGGTACTACCTTATAAAATTATCGGTATGTAACTTGAATATCAAATTAAACGGGTATAGAGATGAAGTTTACACATCAAGTCGACACGCTTTCCGTGCGGAATAGTATAAAAGCTTTAGGTACTACCTTATAAAATTATCGGTATGTAACTTGAATATCAAATTAAACGGGTATAGAGATGAAGTTTACACATCAAGTCGACACGCTTTCCGTGCGGAATAGTATAAAAGCTTTAGGTACTACCTTATAAAATTATCGGTATGTAACTTGAATATCAAATTAAACGGGTATAGAGATGAAGTTTACACATCAAGTCGACACGCTTTCCGTGCGGAAAGCGCGACCTCACATTTTGGCTCCACAATTTAGACCTACACGCTTTCCCTCACGCTTTCCTGTTTGAGGCTCTTTCCGTTTTATTTTATAATTTTATTTTGTAATTTTTCATTTTTTCATATTTGTAATGAAATGCCTTTAATGGCATGACAGAAGCCTAGAGTTGCATTTAATTGATCTTCCAAATATACTCGATTCCTGAGGGCAACCTATCTAGCAATTAGGCTAAAAACTTTCCCTGGATTACTTCAGACTCCACCTATTGTATGTGCTTCGGATGATGTGTTAACTGGAATTCGCCTTTGTTACAAATTCACTGTTGCAATCAATTCTAAACAGAGGCATACAGAAATTAATTATAAATAACATTTGATATGTACATTGTCATTTACTAATATTATAATATTATAAAATAATCTATAAAAGATACATACAACTAATTTTCAGTATTAGTCCAGTCAATAAACACATTGTAGAGTACATGGAATAAGCGATAATTTTTTATTCATAGTATCGGTAGGAATAGTTAAAAGTTGAACATACCAAAATTCCCCGCCCCTGGGGGGTGAGCTACCGGTGGGGGGGGGGGATAAGTTCATGTTTTTTGTTTTTTCGATAATAACTAGAAAACGGTTGACTCTAGAAAAATATGTTTCAAATAAACATAAAAGCTAAATATATTTCCTATAAAATTGATGATACATAAATTTGTCGTAATTCTAATCGTTTACGTGATATACGTTATTGAAAATAGGTGATTTTCGGGAAAAAACAAATGTCACCTCACTTTTTGTCGAACTTTTGTTTCTAGTACCTTAGTACCTTCCACAATCGTTTCTCAGAAAAAAACGTCAGAATCAAAATTTTAGAGCATTAAATTTACTTTAATGTCATGTTTACGTTTCTGGTAATATAAGAATGCGTTTAATAAAAAGTGAGGTAAACATTTTGTTTATTTCTAAAACTATCGATTTTTAATAACGTATATCTCGAAAACTGTTGGTATTTCGACGAATATGTATATAATTAATTTAATGACCTTTAATTTTGATTTGTAATATATTTTTCTAGAGTCCACCGTTTTCGAGATATTATCCAAAAACAAAATTGGGACGTTCTCCCCTCCCCCCACCCTTAGCTCACCCCCCCCCCCCCAGGGGCGGGGACTTTTAACATGTTTACGTTCTGACTACTCCTAACAAAGCTGTGAAGCCAAAAATTATCGCATATTTCATGCAATCTACACCCCTCATTTCAGCACTCTTTACCCGGGGTCGCACTTCTCTGAGAAAAACGTGTTTTCTCAGAGAAGTGCGACCCCAGTTTGATGATTTTGCGGAAGTAGAAAATGCTGTCCAAGAGTTCTTTGTCAGCCATCCCAAGGAATGGTATCAGCATGGCATCGAGTATTTGGCTAGCAGATGGGTAATGGTAGATAACAACGGACTATATTTTGAGTATCACTTGTATTTTATATCAAAGAAATAATAATACAAATATTTGTTTAAGAAACAGTCATTTTTTTTTTTTTTTTTTTTTTATACACCCCATTATTTGAATAGTTAAATTCAAATTCAATCAATTTTTAATACGATTTTATTAACATGGCCTGTTTGTTACGGGATCTTTCATTGTAATTTTCACCAATTTTCAGCAATCTGATATATCAGTAACTTGAATTTTTTCACACGTTTCAAGGACCAATTACAATACAATCATTGCACAACTTTGTTCTAAAGTTCTCAATTAGTCCAGTTAAATTACCCTCAAAATGGAGGCCAGACTTGCAAAAGGTGGAGTAGTAGGTTTTATGTTTGTAAATGACCCAGATGGGTCCTGAGAATAAAATATCAAAAATTAAATTAAATTTGATAAGGGGAAAATGTATGGGGAGAAAAATACCCAATTTTTTTTTAATTTTTTCAGATTTTTGCAAAAACATGTAGAAAAATGTGTTATTTACAAAATTAAAGTTTATTATTATGTGCGTCCAAAGACATCCATTTAGTAGAATTTAATTTTGGCGTTTAGCCACAATTGATTGCCAAAAACCGACAAATTTTCCCAATTAACTCACAAAGTTAGTTTTTTTCATGTTATGGAGTCTATAACACAAATATCACTAATCCAATCAAAAAATGTTATATATCAACAGTTGTACATCATTACACTTTGTGCAGAATAGTATTTTTAAAGTAAAAATTTGCTAATTCCTACTCAGATATGTCAAAAACCCAAAAATTCTTGGTTTTAGATAAACTTTGTTAAAATTGAAAAGAAATCACAAATAGTACAGGGAAGTTAGCTTCGAACCTTGAACTCCAAAAATTAACAGGTCTAACTGCTGCAAATTGTTCATCACACTTAGCTTTAAATGCAGTATAAAGTCTTCCTCGAAATAACGTCGGGTTTAGGCAGGGGTAGGTGGAGAAAGGTTTGGAAATGGTATGTTCTAAGCTGTTTGATCAAATAACTCGGAAACCGTTTCTTTTAGTACATTTTTTCAACCCGAACCCCCCATGTTACACCATATAAGCAAATCAAATTTGGTTCTATTAATTTTTTTGCTCAGATCAATAGTTTTAGAGCTGTGGGAAAGGGAAAAGTAGAATATTTTGTCAATTACTGTGAAACGTCACATTAAACTTAATTTACTAGGGCCAATTTATGTTTTTAAACATAATTTTGAATTCAGGTATTATTTTACTGAAAAGTATTTAGTCCCTAGCCATCCGAACAAATTTTTAATTTGAAGGGGTGGAGAGAGGGGGTGAATTTCATATGTTCTGCAAATAACCCTCTGCTTAGATTTTATGCTACGTCGTTTTTTTTTTTTTTTATTTAAAAATTATGGTCTAATACATCCTTTTGCTCTGACTAATTGTTAAGGAGCTGTTGTGAAGAGAAAAACACGGTATTTTTTTAAGAACCTTAAAAGATAGCTTAGCACTTAAAAGTAACATAAAGAATAAACAGGATAATTAAAATCTAATCTAACGATCTATCGAATAGCATACTTTATTAGTTATATTTCTATTAATTATGGACATCGCATAGCATTAAAAATAACTCATGAATAACTACAGCCGTATATTTCACGTAAATTAGGAGAAAAAAAGGGGAAATAGAGGAAATTTTTGTTGTATTATACAACTATAGTATTCAATAGTTGCGGTAAGGCGCACTTCTCCGCGAAAACATATGTCGACACTCTTTTTGTTTTAACTTCGAAATTATTTGTTCAATACGAAATTTCTTTATTTTAATATACATATACAACGCTTTTTAACTTTAAATTGAATTATTTTGTTTATAACTTAAGTTTACTTTAATTTCATTCCAACTTAAATAATAATAATTGATTGCCAAGCTTTCTTAGCCATAACACAAACTATTCATGAAATAACAATTATTTTATACTTTTTAGTTCGGTTTGCTATAAAAGCGTGTTTTTAGTTTTTTTAAACTATAATTTTACTATACGAATTTAAAGTTGGTTTAAAGGCAACCGGGGCCGCTCGAAAAATATTCTCCGGGGTGGTGAGGAGGTACTCTCTGAGCGTAATGCACAATTTTGGTTTTCCGAATTTCGTCAAGGCGATGAAACGCTTGAAGTTTATGCTCCTTCTAGAAGACATCAAGTGGCCAGCGAACAGGTAATTCGAGAATTGATTTATTCGGATCTCCGTCAATTATGTGCAGATATATTTCAGTTTTTCAGGTTTGCAGTTAAATATTTCACAAGCAACAACCTGGAGATACCTACATCCAATAGGAAAAATAAAAAAAACTAGATAAATGGGTCCTAACATGTTTTCAGAGGCCAATAAGAGGTCACATAGTGCAGAGTGCAAAATTGACTAGAGATAAACTAATGGAAATTGGATGGGAAACATTACCCCATCCACCATATTATCCCGACCTTCGCCCACTGATTATCACCTTTTCAGATCTTTGGACAATTGTCTCCGGCAAAAATTTTTTAATTATAGCTGACTAAAATAAGTAGGGATTAAACAAAAGAGAAGGTAGTGTTGAGGATCAAGTCAAAGAACTCCTCTTGGTTGTCTTCAAGAACTATTTAAAAATAATGAAGTGAATTAATATTGAAGTGGCTTTATGGCGGCGAATTGCAGATTATTGAAGGTTTTACAATACATTTTTTTTTTTTTTTTTTTTTTTTAGTTCATGAACTATTAAATTTAAAGAGCAAGGTAAATTGAGTTATAAAAACTTTTAATTATCAAATACTATCTACATTATATATTATCTACAAATATAGTTTAATGTTAGTGTTAAATATTTATTGTAATAGTGATTTAATTTAATTTTTTCAATATATTGAATTTGTGCTCAGATATATTATTTTCGAAGTTTTAATTTTTTATAAATAATAAAATAATGTTGAAATATTTTGTATACCCTGCATATAGAAGATTTTATTTTTATTTATCATCTATCTATCTATTATTTCGAAAAAAAATACCTCACATATTTTATATTCCTACATAATAATAATTTTTTATTTAGATACTCTTATCTAATCAATATTTACCATTTTAAATTTTCTATATTAAATAGAATTATTAGATACTCTTACTAGCTTCATTGTCAATCACTTTAAAGGCTCTATCACTGAGATGGAAGCAGACAATAAGGAAGTATCTAGGAGGTAGGAATTTACCCAGTTTGTAAAGCAGTCTCGGGTACTAGACTCGGTCAAAATCTTGTTCTACGTCGAGAAAGACTCCCGTGCAGTACAATAAACGCTCCAATGTGTAGGAGACGACGCCTAGCACACGATGACATTGCTGGATTGTGAAATGTGATGTTCGGAATCCAAACTGGTGATCTGGGATGATGTGATTGGAATTTAGGATGGGATACAAGCGTTTCACGATACGTTTTTCAAGGATTTTAACCAGGATTGGCAATAGGGAAACAGAACGGTAAGAGGAAGGGTGTTCCGGTGCCTTTTTTGGCTCATCCATATAGATTTTTCACTACTGCTAAGGTTTTCAGTATAGTTATATAAATTTAGATTTTTTTAATTTCTATTTTTAGTCTGTTAGTTAATTTGGTGCAGTTGTTTTTGTCTGACCGATATCTAGCCCTGCGCCACCTAACTCTTGCTCTCCACTTTTCTCTCAATAGGATGCGAAGATGTTTTGGCAAATTACTCTTGAGAAATTGTAAGTTTTTCTTATTGAGATGTTATTTATAATGCTATTGCATATTGATGTATTAAGTATTCTTTCGCATGTTTTTTTTTTTTTTTTTTTTTTTTTTTTTTTTTTTTTTTTTTTTTTTTTTTTTTTTTTTTTTTTTTTTTTAATTAAGAATTGAATTTCTCAAAGAGACCCTATAGAATTTTTATATGTTATTATATTTTATGTTTTGTTTTTTTTATAAATAAAGAATATATCTCTCTAGCTTGTTATAATTAAGTGTTAGTGTCATTTCTACTAGGTACGAAAGATTTATAAACGATTGAATTGTGAGTTTAAATTCAATGGGTCGGAGTTTGAAAACTTGATGACCAAGATTAATTTTTTCTGGCATAACAACGATGCCTTTGTTTAGATTAAAAAAAAAAATTCATTCTTTAAAAAAAAATAAATCCTTCATTCTAAAAAAGATATTTACTATAGTTCGATCTTTGTGAACACAATGTGTTCACATGCATATTACAATGTACATATGCACACAATGTACATATGCATATTACAACGCAATACTCTGGTATTTTAATAATAGTTTTAAATACGATATTTATCCCAGCTTTTATTTGTTTCAGATTCGAAGGATTAGTGTTTATTTCACATAACTTAATAACTTCAAAAGTTAAAAATACAACCGTGGTAATCCTTTTTTTTTTTCATATTTAAAATACATACTTCTAAATTAATTTTAATTTAGTTTTAAAGTTTCTGATTCACGCAATTTACTGTCATAAACAATTAATACTTGAAAGCTGAGTAAATTTGAATCTCTCCCTCTCTCTCTTTCACACACACACACACACACAAACACACACCGCGCGCTTGCTCCCTGTCTCTAATATAGGATAATGCTGCAACGAATATATGCTTATCAGTCTCACCCGAAATATTTTAAAATCATCATACTGGTTTCTAGGTTTTGTAAATATTTCAAAGAAATCTATTCACAATATCTTAAATATTGATTTGAAATATTTAACATTTCATAATCATTCTTTTTTCTATAATTTTCTAATCACTTGATCACTAGCTGCAGACCTCTTTAATTTTTTACTTGTCATTAAAAATACATTAATCTGCTTTGCCAAATTAAAGATTAGTATATTAATCTAGATCAATTTAATCATGATTGAATTAAAACGATTGAAACTCAATTAAATTAAATAATCAATTAAAAAAATAACCAATAAATGCCAACATTAGTAGGTTGGATCTACGGGGTAAGTGGAAATTTCCTGGTTCTGCACGGCCAATCCATCGATTGGGATAATTTTGATTTAGCAATGTCCTGGCCCACTGCTATAATGGGCTGGACAACCATCTAATTGAAACCATGAGTTCCTTCTCAACTGTAGCACAAAATTTTCCGTAATAATCATTATGCATCTAGGAACCGCAGAAATGAGTCCGCACTGAAATGTATACCTATTAAAATATTTTGTAATATATCCCACCAATGATTACACTGAAACTCGAATACTTCTCACGAATCGCATGAAGATTTTTGATTATCCAGCGTTGATCACTTTTTAGTTCAAGATTACTGCTACTTGCGAAAGTAGGTTCATCCTTTCAGGGAATATGTCCCGAAAATTTTGAATCAAGATCAACTTCATACCAATTGGAACCAAATCTTCAATGAAAAACATCTTAAAATAAATGTTGTACCAATGGTTAATGATATGGGTGACGTCCTTCTCCAAAGCAAATTCTCCATTCTGTACTTGGCGTTGTATTTACCGGTATTTCAGCTGTAGCTTTTCACACATTGGCATATGGATTGTCGTCAGGATAAATTTATATGACCGTACTCCCGTAATTTCGTAAAGAGTTCAGAGCTGATAAAGAGACACTCAATTATTCATTGACAACCAACCTATTCAAGAAGTTTAAATAGTGAGTATCAAGTCTAGAAGCGAGTATCCTTTGTTAGAAGAGTAGAAAAACATACATACATTCAATAGTCATTTTATTTATTTCTTTATTTTATTTTTTTATCTATTTCTTGAAATTTACAACTGTATACATAATAGAATAAAAATACATGTAGTAAACAAGATTATAATGGTCTTAACAACATGCCAATTGCTTGCAAATATGTCAGTTGCTGCTCATTGGTAGCTTCAATAAAAGTTCTATATTAGATCTTCTTTCGGAGGGTTATCATGAATAGAGTGGGAAGCAAGTTGAAATACTAGTGGATTTGTAGGTTATGTAGTTTACTATAAAATAATAGATATCTGGTTTTAGCTAAGTCAGAAACATATGGTACATTAAGTTCTTTATAGATAGGTTTGTTTGTGCCAAAGTAAGGGCATTGAGGATTTTTAAGGATAATTAGAAGTTTTAGTGGAGCCCTAAAGCTAAACTCCGTAAGTTCAAACCTAATAACTGCATTGTAAATAAGTCTTTTGTAATTTATTTGAAGCTTTGAACGCTTGTATAGTAAATGTTGGTGTAGAAAAATTAAACAAAGTATATTTCTTCATGATAAATGTATATAAGGTGCTAATGTCTTTATGTTATAGTTATTTTAAATAAGATTAAATAAAACCAACAAGATTGAATTATACACGAACGTATTCAATTAGTATGACCAGGTTAAGCAACGAGGCACACTATATATTTTATTAATAAATATAATCATGTGGTAATAATAATTACAAAGAGGTAGTAACAAGAAACTAAAGGAAAAGATATCACCACACACTCTCCCCCCAGTGTCAACGATACCGTTCAGGTACACTTGTGGTACGTCCGCTTCTGGTGCAAACCGGAGGAAGGTAAAAGGTGACGCGCTTCTTTTGACGAATGGGATTTTTCGAATTATTGCTGTCCGTTGTCGGTGTTCTCATAATGCTTGAAGGTAGCGAAGGGGTGTTAGGCTTTTCCGAGAGTATATGGGCAGGTTTCACTCGATCTCTTGAAACGACTATGTTGCGGCCGTTTTTGCTGATGATAAATGTTTTGGCGTCCCTGGAGATAACTAGATGAGGGCCTGTATATGGAGGAGTTAATGGGGGTCTAATCTGATCATCTCGTAAGAAAACGTGGCTGCAACCGTTGAGGTCTGGATGGGCGAACACTGTTGGTTGGGTGTGCCAGGTCGGGGCAGAAGGCCGTAGTGATCTCATTCTCCGTCCTAACTGTTGAGCGTAGGTGTCAGGAGGTTCCATCTTGTTCGGTGCCAGTTGGCTATGGATGTCGCCTGGTAGTCGTAGCCAAGATCCGTAAACGAGCTCGGCTGGAGAGGCATTATGATCACTTTTGATGGCTGTCCGAAGGCCGAGGAGTACGACGGGAAGAAGTTCCGTCCAACTGTCTTGCGTCTCCAAAAGCTTACAGGTGAGTGCTGTCTTGAGTGTTCTATGCCACCTCTCTATAAGTCCGTTGGACTGCGGGTGATATGCCGTTGTATGGACCAGTTTGATTCCTGAGATAGCTGCTAAGGAACGGAAAAGTTCGGATTCGAAATTCCGACCTTGGTCAGTTACAACTTGAACAGGCGTCCCAAAACGGCTAATCCAGTGGGTCCAGAACGCTTTTGCGACTGTCAGTGCAGATTGATCCGCAATTGGAATGGCTTCTGGCCACTTAGTGAAACGGTCGATGCATGTCAAGAGGTATTTCATGCCGTTCGACAACGGTAGGGGGCCAACGATGTCGATGTGAATAAAGGCAAAGCGTTCATCTGGCGGTGTGAAGTGCTGAAGAGGGGATTTCTCGTGTCGCTGTATCTTTGTTTGTTGACATGTAGCACAGTTCTTTACAAAGTCCGTGACAAATTTAGACATATGTGGCCAGACGAATCTTTTTCGGAGTTGATCAAGAGTAGCTCTACGGCCAGGGTGTGAAAGATTGTGAAATTTAGCGCAAACTGCCGATCTTAAGGATTTGGGAATATAAGGTCGTAAGTATCCAAGGGACGTATCGCAGTAGAGTGAAAAGTTGCCTGGCAGTGTGGTTGGTGCTAGGACTAAGTTGGTCGATGAGTCGTGGAGCCTTGGTAGTTCCTGGTCTTCCGTTTGAGCCTTGGCGATGTCAGTTTCGTTCAGTAAACTATTGCTCGCTAGTGCTTCAATCCGTGACAAGCAGTCGGCTACTATATTCTCTACGCCTTTGATATATTTGACCGACGTGGTGAACTGAGAAATATACGAGAGTTGTCTGGATTGTCTTGGAGCAGCCTTCTCAGTCTTTTGTTGAAACGCGTAAGTTAGCGGGCGGTGGTCGGTATAACAGGTAAAGGGGCGGCCTTCCAATAGATATCTGAAATGTTTTATGGTTTCATACAAGGCCAGTAACTCTCTGTCATAAGTAGAGTACCTCTGCTGCGTGGGTGTAAGCTTCTTTGAGAAGAAACCCAATGGTTCCAACGTCGAATGGTGGATCTGGTGGACTACTCCGCCAATAGCTGTATCCGAAGCGTCTGTTGTGACCGTGAGCGGTGTACCTTGTCTAGGGTGTGCGAGAAGAGTTGCTCTACAAAGGTCGCTTTTCGTGCGTTCAAAGGCGTCTGTCATCGATTGAGTCCATTCTATAGACTGATTGTCGGTTATGTCATGAGGTAGGTGTAGAGGAGCCTGTGTTTGCGCTGCCTGAGGCAAAAACCGACGATAAAAGTTCACCATTCCTAGGAAGGTACGGAGTTGTTTTGCTGTCCTCGGCTTAGGAAAATCGGATATAGCCTTAATTTTGTCTAAACGAGGCCCGCAACCGTCTTTTGTTATTCTATGACCTAAAAAGTGTACTTCCTCCTGAGCGAAAACACACTTGGAAATGTTCAACTTTAAACTGTGTTCGGTAAGTCGCTGGAATATGCTACGGAGATCGTTTATATGTTCTTCCATAGATGACGAGGCGACTAGGACGTCGTCCAAATATGTAAATTGGCAGTTTAGCCCGCGGAGGACTTCGTTAATAAATCTTTGAAAGGTTTGTGCAGCGTTACGTAATCCGTATGGCATGTAGGGAAATTCAAATGAGCCGAATGGTGTTGTAATGGCAGTTTTGCAAACGTCTTCTGGTGCAACTGGAATTTGTTGGTAAGCGTGGGCCAGGTCCAGGGTTGAAAAGATGGTTTTGTTTTCTAAAAAATTAGTACAATCTTGAATATTAGGTAGGGGATACCTATCAGGTATAGTTATGTCATTTAATTGTCTGTAGTCCCCACAAGGTCTCCAAGTGCCATCTTTCTTCCTTACTAAATGTAGTGGGCTGGCCCATGGACTATCTGAAGGTCGACATAGCCCCAAGTCGAGCATATTGTCAAATACTGTCTTAGCTGCTGTTATTTTATCTGGTCCTATCCGTCTGGGTTTGGAATATATTGGAGGTCCTATAGTTTTTATGTGGTGTTGCGTGGAAAATGGACGGGATAGCTGAGGCGGGAAATGACCGGATATTTGACCAAATTCGTGAAGAAGGCAGCTTATAGGTGACGTCGGGTTGAATTTGCTGATAGGAGTACTTGGGTTATGTGGTGAGCTGTGCTGGATGGTGGAAACACATGTCATGTTGAGTCCGTCTATAAGTCGTCGGCCGGGCAAGTCAACTACAAGATTAAAATGAATTAAAAAGTCCGACCCGATAATCGGCTGCTGGACATCGGCTAAAAGGAAAGTGTAGGTGAAATGCTTTTCGGGGCCGAATGTGAGCGTCAACTTTCGTTTGCCGTAGACATTGATACGGGAGTCGTTAGCTGCATAAAGGTGTTGTTGAACAGGGTTCAAGCGATCCGAAGATCTCGGAGGCAAGAGAGAGACGTCCGCTCCTGTATCAATGAGAAAACGAAGTTTTGTCGTCGTATCAGTTAAGAAAAGGCGACAATTGGGGCCGTGGCAGGAACAGGTCGCCGCTGAACCCTGGCTATTTAGTTTTTTGAAATGTACTTGCAGGGAGCTACACATTTCCGTGCCCTGTCTCCGAAAGAGGAATGGTACCAACAAAAGCCGTCTTCCAACGGTCTCTGACGTAAGATGGGAGAACGCCGGCGTGATCTAGAAGAGGAGCGAGAGCGGTGGTATCTAGTGAGATTTCGAATTTCTTGTGTTAATGCCGCGATTTCTGTGTAAATAGGGTGGTTTTGACTTTGTAGTTCTACATTGGATACGGATGGCTGAGGTTGAGATACATCTAAAATTTTATCTGCGGCTGTAGCTAATTCATCAAGAGTAGCGGTATGCATAACTTGTAGTATGGATTGTGTAGTTACGGGTAGCCTCTGGATCCATAGCTGCTTTATAATATCCTCGCCGGTATTGGGAGAGGCTAAGGATTTCATATTCCTTAGTAGTATAGAAGGTTTTAAATCTCCTAGCTCGAGGCCGGATAATAGTTTTCGCAAGCGTTGTTCTTCAGAATCGCTGCAACGGGAGACTATAGCTTTTTTAAGTTCGTTATAAGACGGGGGGGGGTCTCGCTTAATAACATCGGCAATAACGGTCAGCATGTTGCCGTCCAGTGCTGATAATAGATGGTTATATTTAGTTTTGTCTGCTGTCACATGGGCGAGTTCGAACTGGGCCTCAAGCTGATTGAACCATAAAGTTGGGTCCGGGGCCCAAAAAGGGGGTAATTTTACGCTGACGTGATTAATATTGGGTGCTGGGGCCGCGTTTAGCTTTAACTCGAGTGCCGCCAATTGCCTCTGAAGGGACAGAAATTCTTCAGCTGTCGGTGTGCTCATATTAAAATAATAGAAAAAAAGTTCTTACCAACAGAAGGCTTTAACTGTTCTTCTCGGGGTCACCAGTATAGTTATTTTAAATAAGATTAAATAAAACCAACAAGATTGAATTATACACGAACGTATCCAATTAGTATGACCAGGTTAAGCAACGAGGCACACTATATATTTTATTAATAAATATAATCATGTGGTAATAATAATTACAAAGAGGTAGTAACAAGAAACTAAAGGAAAAGATATCACCACAATGTGATCAATAACTAATTTAAAAAATGAATAAACTGATATCAATATAAGGTTGTTGTTTCAATTATGTTAGTAATAATATGGAGATATGTCTTGAGTATATATTTATATTTAATGTTATTTTATATATTGCATTTAGGTGGGTGTTTGCACACACATTGTGTTGTGGCCCGGGAAACTAAAAGAAGAAAAACAAGAATATTTCTCAAGGATATCGATGAAGGCATTACTCTGGACAACATGGTAGACCATTTGGTGCATCAAAATCAAGATCTGGAGATTGAGAGGGAGGCCAAAAGACCAGTCATTATCCTAAAAAACAGAAGAAACAGTCAACTCGATGCAGTAATCGAAACGGACTCCTCGACCAGGACTAAACTGATTTATAACAAGATCAGTTTAGGTTATAAAAAACACTGGGCTGAGGACTACTTTAGAGTAAGGCGATGTGGCAACTGCTGCAAATTCCACCACACGAAGGACAGGTGTGAGGGTGTTACTACCTGCCCCAAATGCTCCGGTAACCATCTCCTGAAAGACTGCAGAGAAGAAGCTACGCTCAAATGTCCAAACTGCACGCAGTTCAACAAACACAGAAGAAATGAACGTTTGAAGGTAAACACTGACCATTGCGCACTAGACAGCCGCTGCCAATCATACCTTAAGGAAATAAGCAAACAGGTTCAAGACACTGACTTATAAATTCTCTATACAATACCTATACTTAACTACCAATCATGACAGACTTTAATTTAAGTACGATACAATTAAACACTCATCATTCAAAGACATGTACACAAAATCTAAATTATTTTATTATAAACAAAGACATTGACATCGTTTTATTACAAGAGCCATACACTAGAGATTGCAAACTAACAGGTTATTCTCATAGAATAAAAAAATTTCAATCATATGACTCAAAACCAAGAGCTGCCATATTGATTAACAACGACTGTATTGACGCTAACTTACTTACCGAATTCACCGACCCGGACATATGTACTATTGAAATTTTGAAGAACAATTATAAGTTTATAATAATCAGTGCTTACTTTGACGGAAAAAAAAGACATAAATTTTGACTTATCTAAATTAAAACAAATTATAGAAAAATATTTCGATCACCAAATTGTCATTGGTATCGATTCAAATTGCCGATCGGTACTTTGGAACGATATTAAAACGAATATGGAATCGTTCATAATGGCACAAAACTTAATATTAATCAATGAAAATTCTGAATTAACGACATTTGATGGAACGAGAGGTAAAAGTAATATTGATTTGACCTTAACTAAATCTTATACTGCGCGCTTAATTCATGACTGGAAAATACTTGATGACATCAACTTCTCGGATCACAATTCAATTTTCTTCAAAATCTCTACAAAACCCAACGATAACTCACGAATTCATAAAAAAAAATGAATCATGGCTAAAATTTTACATAACTAAAACCTCAGATTGGGAAAAATTCGAAAAACATCTGGACATACAACTTTTAAAACAGTTTTTAATCACCGAGACTAACCTGACTGCATTACAAATAGAATCTAAAGTCATTGAAACAATTTCTTCTTACGATATAGACAGGACAGTAAATTGTTTAATCAAATCTATTATTAAAGCTTGCAATTTAACTTTCAAAGTTTCTAATCCACAATCTCAAAAAAAAAATATATCGATCAGTCCCATGGTGGAACAACCGACTTACAGAACTACGAAAGACAACTAATAAACTCCGAAACGTATACCAAAAGACTAAGAACAACAACGCACTAAGACTGCTACGTAAAACAGAGTATTTAAACAGTAGACACAAATATCAAGCTTTGTTAAAAAAATCTAAATTAGATACCTGGAAGGAATACTGCTCAAATGAAAATAACCCTTGGAGTTCCATTTACAAATCTGCAGCGGGAAAAAATATAAAACACAAGAGGCACTAAAAACAGTTAAAATCCAAGGAAACGAACTTACTTCAGACTTTAAAGAAACAGTTGACTATTTAATGGACTCGTTAATTTACCAAGACGACCCAAAAAGAGACACTAAGGAACAATGCGAAATCCGTAACAGGTTGAATATGT